>OZ007595.1:178659182-179859182 GCA_963931845.1 Maratus michaelseni | reverse complement strand
TAAAAAGAGAATCTGACGTCAAATTGGAAGTTTAACGAATTTTTCAAATATTTGAGAATAATACAATGTGAGTATGCATATGAGTAATAAAGAATAGTAAATATATGAGTTTGAGAAACATATTGAATCGTGATAAAAATCCGATTATGGAAATATTCGCATATTTTAATATTAGGTGTAGAACATGTTTAATTTTGAAATTATTTTTTTAAATATCGCAATTAGTTCGCATGACAGATTATTAAGACAGAATATAACAGCGGGCATTTAGATATTAAAAAAACGAATGAAATTTATTTGGATTTATTAAAGAAAGGATAAAGTGTTTTGAAAGGAATATTAAACGAAACCCTTTGAGCGATAATAATCGATCACGCTTACCCACTTCTTTTAAATTAGTAAACTATTTGAAGTAAATTCTAAACTATTAGTTTGATATATTTATCTATTTCTCATAATTTATTGACACCTATATAGTACCTTTATTCATAAATTAAAGAAGCCTTTATAACCATTTCTAACTAAGCTAAAATTGTATGTGACTTCTGTTCGTCTCCGTTTGTCCCGTTTTGTCCGTTTGTTGAAAAAAGCAAAATACAAGAGGGAAAATTCTGCTATAAGGCCGAATATAGATTGCCACACACGGCTTTTATTTAAAAAATAAATAAACTAGCTGTAACTCAGAATAAAAACGCAATGACAACAAACAATTTTAAAATATCTAAATAACAAATAAAAATTCCCCTGTTAAAGTGTTGAGTTGTTCAATAACCATTCGATTTAGAAAAATATTTTTCTACCACTGAGCAATTTTTTTTAATGAAATTTAATTCATGTTGCTATGGCAGCAGACGATAAAACGATATCTTTGGAATAAGGGAAAAAAAAAGAAGAAAAAATTTTGTTGATGTTTGTGATACAATGTTTTTCTTTATTTTTTAAAAATGTATATACATAATTCACTTTTATATTTTAACAGAATAATAAGTTTACTATAATTCGTTACTCATGCTATGGCCAGTATACACGATGCACGTCGAGCCACAATGCCTTTATCATTATCTTTTTACGCGTAAAAGTTTCGCTACGGTACTCCATTGTGAAGTTTTCTAATTTTTGAAATATAATATTTGAAAAAACGACATAATCATTAGATTTGAAATTTATATCAAGAAAAATACAATTTTTTACCATTCTAACGCAGTTTGTAAAGCAATTTTGTGACAAATACTTTTCGAGTTATTAATTTTTTAAGTAACTTCAAATGTTTCATTTTCCGAGATTAATCTGTGGCAACGATGGATTGCTGTGACTTTTCATAAACATGAAAAATGATAGAGATTGAAAGAATAAGCCACCCTGTGTGTGGCTAATAATATGCATAATGTATTAGCTACGTATAATAGAGCAACTTTTGTGAAAGTCTCAAAATCATAGCTTGAAAATTCTGAAAATTATCGTCGATAGAAGAAGCTCGAAATGCGTTGTTCCCAAAAGGACGGAAAAATATGAGGAGTTGTATCCAGTAGTACGCGCAATATTGTGTACGCTATCTTGGCACTAATCAACAGATATTTGATACAACCCGTCATCTTTTTGCTTCTTTTTGGGAACAACGGATTTCGAGCTTATTCTATCGGCGATAACTTTCTGAATTTTCAAGCTATAATTTTGAGACATTCACAAAAGTTGCTCTATATACTTAGCTAATACAGGCATCCTCCGACTTACGTATACTGCTACACGATATATTATACTAGCCACGATGTTTGATTCGCAGTTACGTAAAATAAACTGAAAATTACATTTATGAACTAACTAGAGCATTTGATACGCGTTTGCATACTTTTGATAATTATTTTACCAATAAAATATGTAGATAAAAATTATAACTCTTATAATATAGTTTTAAGTATTAGAGAGAGTTATATTTTTGTTGGGAATATACAGTATTATCATAACAACGAATCTTTATTGTTCGTTATTCATTGTTGTCATCTAATTCTTAATAAATACAATTTGTACTTATCAAGGATTATATTATTTTGTGAGTACTATTCATTTGTCTTGTCATCGAAAATTCGTGGAGAGTCAGTCCTATTTAATTATTTCTTATTTTTATAGTCATTTGAAGTAATCTCAAAATTATTATAAATCACTCCATCAATGTTAAATTTATACTGTGAAAATAATCCATATATATATATATATATATATATATATATATATATATATATATATATATATATATTAAATATTGCAGTTTCTTACGAAATTTTACTTAAGCAAATTGTACATTCGAGTAACGTAAAATTCGAGTTACGTAAAAGTCTGCGGAACGCATTAATTACGTAAGTCGGGGGATGCCTGTACATTATGCATATTATATTTTGATTGCATTCGCGCAGGCGCAGTGAAACATTTTTTAGTAAACCTCCTCATTTTTAATCCATTTTTTATTATTTTTAAAAATTGATTGCAGAGTATTATGTACACTACTGTTTGTCATATTTTATGAAAAGGACTTTTTTTTATATTAAGAACTCTGCAAATTGTAATGAAAAAACCAGGCGAAAATTGGGACTGTTTTTATAAAAATCTTAATTTCTCTACGAGTATACATGCTACCCTCATAAAATGAACACAGTATATTAAAATAAGCCACTTATTAATAATCTCGAGTTTGAACGCCTTTGCTACATTATTTTTTACAGGGTTATCCAAAAGATATTCGTTCTTTTTCAATTTGTTGACAGTCCCCTATGGGGTTTCGTGAAAAAATCTTCGCAAAAATATATAACCTATACTATGATGTTTACACACCTGCAGTTTCAGGTTAATTCCTCTTGTATTTTTCTAGATAGTAAACAAAACGTCTAAAATCGCAAGTGACCGGTCACCTTTGCCAATATAGTGTATTCCTAGGCAAGGAGACATGTTGCCATCAACTAGAAATCCTAAGAAATGCTTAAAAGGTTCAAAGGTTGATTATTAATGTTTGTAAAAATTGGAAAGACAAGCAATAAAATAAATCGGGCAAGTGCGAGTATCACTGACGCTCAAAGGGTTCCGTGCATTGAATTTATTAATTACTATTTACTAATTAATAAACTACTAATAACCCTAATGCTTTCATAATTTTAGTTTCAGTAGATTTGGAAATAGGAATGGGACGGCATATTTTTCGAGTACTTTCGACTAAATCTCTGAAAATATAACACTTAAAATTAAATAAAATATCTTTTTGAGTTTAAACTTACGCGATATTGCAAACAATACACAACACCATATATAAAAAGATTTTTTTTTCAGGTAACTTAATTAATTCGGCTAATTCCCGACAATTTTTTTCGAAAATCATTATTAAATATCCTTGAATGATTCTGTGTCGATAGATACCTCGAGGGCCCGTCAATTTACCCACCATAAAGTAAAGTTTGTGTATAACGGAAAATGCGGTTTTCTCAAAAGCTATGTTACCTAGGACAATCTCTGTACTTTTCCTGCAAGAAATAAATACACTTCTACTACCCCGAATTTTTTCAGAATTTTAGTTTCAGTAAATTCGGAAATAGAGGGAAAGGAACATATATTTGCAGTGCATTTTCGACGATATCTCTGAAAATATACCTAAAATTAAAAGAAATATATTTTTGTGTTCGGTATTACGAGATGTTTCACACGATACTTCACACGATATACAAAAGAAAAAAAAATAAGTAACTTAATAGCCCCTTAAATTTTTGATAAATATATTCGTGAATGGCTAATAATCTAAAAATATGTGTGTAAACATGCATTATAACTTTCTTCATTTTGAACTTTCCACGTCCCATAGTTTACGAGAAAAAGGGCTCTCACAGACGAACAGACAAACACAGGGGTGTTCTTATAATGGTTCTGTTTTTACATTTTAAGTGCGAAACCCTAAAAATAGTCGCCAATTGCAGCCCTGTAAATAAATTTCAACTACATTGGAAAGTATTAAAGTGTGGTTTGTCACAATGACAGTAATTTTAACTATAGCGTCGAGACCTATTCTTAAATGATACCCTCAAAGAGAATTTTTTAATTTCAATAAAATTCATAAATATAAAAGAAATATTTTTTAAAGAGATAATCCGCATACCGATTGTTAATTTCCTACAAATATTATACTTTTTCTTTACAATTTATTAACATATAAAAAATTCCATAAGAAAACAATAAAAGTTTATCCAAGAATTTAGCAAAACACACACTCACATGAAAAAAAAATAATAAAATAAATAATTAAAATTTCCGCGCTTTGTTTTAAGATTGCAAATCAAAGTTTCGAAAAAAAAAAATCTAAATTATTTTAAATGTTTCTTTTGAAATACTAATTATCTGCTTAAATTACTTAGGAAGTATCTTTTTTCCAAATGCAAGTAAAATAAAAGTAAAAATAAACTATTTTTTGCAGTTTTCGTTGTTGTTGTCTTTTTTGTTGTTATTAAAGAAGATTATAAACGTTTTAATATACATGTACTTGTGTGTCACTTGGCGTAAAAAAAAAAAAAAAAAAAACTGTATTTTTTGTTTCAAGAAAGATAACGTCTTATCATCGAATAAAGATTTCGTTAAATTATTTTAATCCATTAGATTCGTTAGTTTGTTCATTGATTCTTTATATTACAGTGATAAATTTCACGCAAGTTTTATATGCCTTTATATTTAACTAGACTTTCTTATTTTTCCTCTCTTATATATTTATAATCATTTTTCTAATCTAGAATATTTTTTTTTTTTTAATTTTTGTGGAAAGTTATAAGGTTAAAAAAATTATAAATAAGTTTTAAAAATAATGTTAAACTATTAATTTCGGCTTTGGTATGTGATTTACTTTGGTGTCCAAAGTATATATATACATCTATACAGGTGAATATACAGGTTAATTATCAATCAATAAATAAATATGTTACATTCATATACTTTTATTTCACTTTTACATCCATACTGTTAGTACTAACAATAAAAAAATGAATGTCTGTTAATGAAAATTCCCTGTTGAACTTTTTCCCTAATCTCGATTGTTTTGAACATTTGAACATTTTTCATTTTTCGCATCATTTTAAATGGTAACCACTATATTTGTCTTTAAATTGTAATTACCTTTTTGCAATTTTAAGCCTTTCCTAAAAAAAATTTCTATCTTCAATTATAATTATGTTTAATTTTAAGTGGTTGAAACCACAGTTAAATTTCTTCTCCCTTAATGCTCATAAAATTTCAGAAATACAACTACGCTTAGACATAGCAAATGTTGGCATCAACTAGAAAGTCTAAGAAATGCTTAAACTGTTCAAAGGTAGATTATTACTGTATGTAAAAATTGGAAAGACAAATAATAAAATAAATCAGACAAGTTTGAGTATAACTCGCGCTCAAAGGGTTCCGTGTATTGAATTTATTAATTAATAAACTCTATTAATAAAAATACTATTTATTAATTATAGACTCCTACTACCCATAATTTTTTCACAATTTTAGTTTCAGTATATTTGGAAATAGAAGGGGCAGGGCGTATTAGGTAGCTTTCAATACAAAAAAGTATAAAGCTACCTATTGCAGCCCTTCGGAGGAAAGCAATTCCGGAAAATTTCGATATATTTTCACCGATCATGACCCCCAGACTCCAACACCACCCTCCGTTCAAATGTTGATATATATACAGGGTCATTCATAATTCCCTCCGGGGTTTCGAAACGTTATAGTAAAAAAACGAAGACGAATATGAAAAAAAGAAACATATGAAATTATTCAGAAACTATTCAAGTTTTACTTACATACATTACAGGTGTTCTATGTGTGAACCCTTGGTCACACGGCATACATCCATGCGATAGTCCAGTTCCTGCCATACTCCATTTCTTTAAATTTCCGGTACCACATATGAATTGTTTTGTCAGTTGGTCCCTGTTTTCGATATTTATTACGAAAGGCCCGTTGAACTGACACCACTGATTCAGATTTAAAGAAACGGAGTATGGCAGGAACTGGACTATCGCATGGATGTATGCCGTGTGACCAAGGGTTCACACATAGAACACCTGTAATGTATGTAAGTAAAACTTGAATAGTTTCGGAATAATTTCATATGTTTCTTTTTTTCATATTCGTCTTCGTTTTTTTTACTATAACGTTTCGAAACCAAGGAAGGAATTACGAATGATCAGATTGAAATATTGAAAAATTGAAAATGTGGCGAAAAATCATCAAAATGCACGAAGAACAACAATCAACTTTATCTGGAAGTACAAAGTGACACAATTTTAAAAGTAATGTGAATGCAATTATTTTTGTAATTGATTTTATCATTTTATATTACAAAGCATTAACGTGTCCGTTATTAATGCTAAGCACAAACTAAAGCTGGATGCCATAACATGCACCATAGCTTTCGCATTTATTGCATATTTTCGCTTCTAAATATTGTATGATTTTATTTTTTACTTCATCAAATAGAATATAAAATGTATTTTCAAGTACATTTTGGTCAAGAATAAGTAACTTAGGCTGATAAATCATGTATATTATTTCTGTTATCAACATCCTTTTTCTATGCATTTACAAAAGCCACTACAATGAATGAGTTATCATACAAAAGGTTTTTGAACAGGCTGATTAAAAAGCAAATTGAAATCGCAAACTTTAGGAAAAAAAAGATACCTTCGATCGATCGAATCAGTAATATTTCACTCGTATCGTAAAATGTGATTTTAAAGTGTGTATCATAAAATATTAATGGATATCAACACACAATTGCACAATTATTAATTTCTGAATTCAATGTTCCTTTTGATTTTAGAAACTAATGTACCTTTGCGTTCGTAATTTTTTTTCTAAAGAATATTCAGATATATCTGCTTAATCGGAAATTGGATCATTTACAATTATATATGTATACTGTTGATAAAAGATTTTTTTTATAAACAAATGCATATTTTTCACCTTTTGATAAGAGTTTTCATTTCAGATTTTTAAAAAGAATAACTGGAAAATATCTGTACATAAGCTTGACTTAACATTATGAGGATTTATTTGTTTAATTCATGTAAACAAATTGAAGTACATACTATTGATAGTGTATGAGAAAAGGTGTGTTCATTTAACATGGCAAGTTTAAGGCATTCCGACAGTTCTTATCAAAGTTTTCCTTTAAACTGATATTTTTTGTCATATTTTGATTTGTATTTTGTTACATGCTATATAGTAAATATAATAATCATCAAAATATCCGACTTTTTAAAAAATATAGAAACATTTCGAGAATTCCGGTTCTGTGATCTATTTTTAGAAAATAATTCTGATGTTACATAATATATTTTAAATGATTATTTAAAAAATAATATAAATGTGACATATTTAACGCATTTCAAATTTGTGAAATTGTATTACGTATTATCTTTTAATCAGTAAAAAAAATCCTTTAAAGAATTATACATGCGGAATCAAAGAAGAACATTATTTTTAAGGATTTTCCATAGTCCGTCATTATTAAAAAATAAACACAATCTGAGTATACTTCTTTAAATATTGTATTACATTTAAACAAAATATATTAATTAACATGCAAATACTTAAACATAAACGAATAAATATTTTATTTTAGTTTTTTTTTTTTACTAAAATTCTTCTTTAATTTTTAACAAATAATTTGTAAAGCTGTATATTTAATCAACAATATTTTGTGCTATTTATTCCTGATAGTAATAAAAATAAAATTATCTTGAAGTATTTTTACATTATTTAATGCACAAGCAATCAGAACAAAATATACATTTTGTTTCCTATTTTATTTTCAAAATATACTTCACAATTCTTAAGTTTTGGAAAACAATTTTCTTAGATATGTCTGGAAAAAAATAACAATTTTGTATTTATTATTTTTTATGGAAAAATGTTCTTTTCAAATGTTCTTTAGACTTTTTTGAAAATTTAGTAAAGCATCAAAGAATTAGTATTTTATCACTGTTTTTTTAAATGTATATAAAAAAAGGAGTACTTTTTTCTAAATTTAAAATGCATTTTTAATATAAGAAAATGCAATCAGAAAAAATCCCACGTCGAAAAAGGGAAAAATTGAAAAAGAGTAAACGAAAGAAACATTCTTTAATATCCGTTAAAAGTGCAAGTATACTGGTTTTACAGTACCCTATATTTTATAGTTTGTTGAAATTTTCATGCAGATTGAAATGTTGTTTTATGTCTTAAAAAGTATTTTAGATCACACAATTGTCTGAATTAGGATTTAGAATTTCTTAGATAATATAAATGAAGAATTAAAAAAAAGTTTTGTTCCCGTTAATCAGTTTTTTAAGATCATATTTAGAAATTTAAGTAATTCCTATGTGATATCTCTGACTAATAACTTATATTAAAATGGAAATAAAAGATCATTTTCAAAACTTTAAAATGCCGTAGAATAATTCTAAATTTATTTAGCAGATTAAACGTTTAATATTTACTTAATCTTTAATAAATTTATTTTTGAAGTTAAATTAAAAGTGATTAATATACAAAATTTGAAAACAAATATTTTATTACATAATTGTTTTATTCCAAATGATAATAATAATGTTGCATTACATGAAACAATTGATGGAAACAACACACTGTGTACCTCTTAAGGTGGAAAGGTATTTACGACACGTTTTCGCTGGTCTAAATAGAAATCGTTCCCTTATTTAAGGAGACAGGTACAGTACTTCATCAGTGTGTCACCGGAAATCGACACACAAGCTTGACAAATAAGTCTCCTCTAGCTCGTCGAGTGGTAAAGTATTGTTGTGGTAAACAATGTTCTTCAGTGTGTCCCACAAAAAGTAGTCGCAGGGCGTGAAGCCTGATGAATACGGAGGCCAGTCTATGCCTTCTCTTTATAGGGATCCGTAATGAAGCCTGCCACGCCACCTATTGGCGCTATTTTAACTAAAATTTTGAGTTTCTGTATCAGATTCTTACGTTTTTTTAATAAACATACCGCTAGTTTCATGCTTCTATCTATCACCGTTTCCTAGTTATTTATTTTCAAAGTGAGGGGCCCTTCGAGAAACACCCTGTACGTATATATATATTTAAAAAATCCAAAATTCTGCATGATTTGAAATTTTGAATTTAGTAATTATGTGATGTCTGAAAGTCTGTGCAAGACTGTCACCAATAAATTTGTAAAGACGAAAATAGTAACACTTTTAATACACTTATGATACACACACTTTTTACTATATTAGTAAAAAACTGCGCTTGGTTTAGGTTTATTTTTAGAGATACAATCGTCATATAGTAACAGTTCATCTACTCTAAGTATTCGTATACTCTCCAGTCGACTTCTTTCCTATTATGTTAAACCCAAGGGTAAAAAAGCGTTAAGAATTAAACTATAGATATTAGGTCTCTACATTAATGACGAAAACGTAATTGCTATGTTAAAAATTGTACCTTTCTGCTTTAACACTAGAACGACCATGAACGGTCATTTTGACCGCTACCAACTGAATATATACCGAATCAAACCAGAAATTGCTTTTTAAAATAAATTAAATATAAAACTCACAGAAATATGTTAAATGAATAACTTGAATAATTTTAAATAAAAACTCTGGTGTGAAGTAGTTTTGTAAAACTTGAGTAAATTTTCCGGTCGTTCTAGTGTTAACCACTAACTTTTATAAGTCCATATAAATTAATTTAAATTTATAAATGATTTTTTAAGTGTAAGTTCACAATAGGGATCAATGGCGTATAACTTTTTAATCACACTCCAAAACTAGTCGTTGGGGGCCACCGTAATACTTACCCATCATGGATATGCATAATGTAAAATATTAAAATGTGTAAACTACTTATAAAACGCATTGCAATTCAAATAAAATCGTGGCTTGTTGACGTCACAAACTTTACAGGCTCGATTACTGAATTGCTTGAAAGAGATTTTTCCTTATAACTCCAAAAATAATAATCCTATTAACTAGCGGTTTATTGCATCTAATTAAGCGTCAAATCTCCAATTAAAATATATCTTTAAAGTGAAATTTGGATGAAATACAGGGTCATGAAAAATCGAAGAGTGTGGAAAATAGGATTCCAAATATCTCGGCAACTAATTATCCGATCGACTTCATGCTTTATGTAAAATTTATGTTTTTTTATTGTCTTTTATATTCATTTCTTAAAATAAACAATTTCGAAAATTTTTATATACCTTTTATCAGAACGAATATTTCGAGAGTCCGAAAAAATAGTTCCGGTTAATCGAGGTTATTGAAATGAAATAGGCTTCTTCCCATTATTACATACTAAGTCCATACCAAATTGCAAGTCTCTATCTCAATTTTTTCGGGAGATAGAGCGTTTACAGACACACAGACACACACACAGACACACAGACGGACGGCAAATTTTTTTTTCTAAAAATATGTTTTTCGGAATCTCCAGTGTCTGAAACGTGTAAATCCGTCAAAAAAAAATTTCGATTTTCAAAACGATTACAAGACCCTATACTACGTATGATGGGTAAGTAAAAGTAGTCAAAAGTTTTAAAAAATAATTCTGAATAAGAAAAAAAGATTAATTATAGAAAAAGAAACCAGAAAAAATATAGAAAAGATTAGTTAAAAATAGATAATAAATACCCTTTTTCCAGGAATTAAAAAAAAAAAAAAAAACCTTTTGATTAAATAATTTAATCGCATGATATGGCCGATTTTCAAAATTGAGGCATTTTTAATGTCCAGAAAAGACTTTTTTATTTTCAAAATAAATAATCCAGAAGGATCTAATGTTGGATTTTCCAAAAGGTGATACTGTTAAGAGTTATTCATGTATGTTACTGTGAGAATATTTCTTATATATATTATAAAATTAAATTCTATCAGAGAGTAAACCTAGAAAACGGACTGTCCGAAATGTCAATGCAAAATTTCTTGATGAAATTTAACCTATTTCAAATAAAAAATAACTATAAAGAATCTATGTATTTAAAAATACACTATGTAGTGTAATAATTCTATAAATATCTTTTAAAATTATGTTATCTTTTTAGTGTATATAATTTTTCTGTTTTGCCCAAAAGAAATTTAAGTCTGTTACCAATCAATATAGTTGTAAAAAATAATCTGTATATGGCAGCAGAATCTTTAAAGATTTTTCATAATTCAGCAAGTAGTACACGCCATTTTGAAATCATATGCTGAACCTAAATGATAATATTAACAGTTCTGGGTTTTAATAAAGTAAATATTTCTTTTTTTATCTTGTCAGGTATGTTATTAGATTTTATGAATTAAATGAGTGTAGCATTATTATCTGCTTAACGCCCCAAAAGTCACTGTGAAAGTATATTTAACCTATATTATCCTAATCCTAAAAAATATTCATGGTAGCATAAAAAAATAAAAATATTAATTTGTCAGTTCTGTTACCTATCAAGCCTGTTACCCATTAAAAGTAACAGACCTGACATGTTGAAATAATAATACTATTTACCTTCTTATTGTCAAAAGTCAAAAGAGTGGAAGTATTATCTGTGGAAGTATATTTAAGCTATATTATTCTAAAAATAAAAATTTTACACAAGGTACAAAAAAAGAAAAAAAAAATTGATAATTTCTCAGGACTGCTACCCAATAAAAGTAACAGACCTGATATGCTTATATAATAATAGTACTTACCTCCGTATTGTCAATAGCCAAAAGTGTGGAATTGTTGTCTGTGAGGCAGCATTCAAATAATTGTGATTACCCATTCAAATAGTTCTGATTTCATGTGAAATTTTCCAAAGAAAAATATCCTGTAACAGACCAGTAATTTTTTTTCTTCATAATTATGTATAAGTACCCTACAGGGCAAAATTTTAATAAAAAGTTGATGTTGACCATGTAAACGTACAAGACATATGTAAAAACTAATGTTAATCACAAACAATGGTTAATTAAATGTTTTTTTTTTTGTTTTTTAGTTTTTCAAACTTCGAAATGCCCCAAATTTGAAAATCGTCTTTGTCTATAAGAAAGCGAACTATTTATCTTTCAGGAATTAACAATGTGATTATTTACACTAACCAACTAAAAAAGATATACAAAAAGTATTTGTAATCTGCTACAATACAAGCAAAAACAACAACAGCATAACAAATAGAAAAAAGGTAAATATTGATTTCAATAAAAAATAGGAATTTTTTATTTACTTAAAACAATTTACGCAGATGCATAGAATTTCAGGATAGACACTTAAAATCATTTAATTTGTTTATATATATACATTCGGTTTGCAGTGTTAAAGAAAAGTTCAGGATCTTTTAAATAATTAATTAGTTTTATATTTTGCTAAGTGTTTAGAAAAACTTACAGCTTTTTTTTTTCATGTTAATAATAGTATTAAAAAAGTTTGAAAAAAAATTAAAGGCGGAAAGCTATTATACTCTGAAATAAATAATTTTCTAATATTTATTTCTTTTATTCAAGCTGAATACATAAATTTCAACAATATTTTTTCAGCATGTGTATCTACAGCATCCTCTTAAGAACTACACTTACTATAATTCTATAAATACTCATTCTTTTTACACTAATAAAGATATCACATATCACAGAAAAAGAATTTTAAACTGGTATTTTAGAGGCTAATAAGTTTAAGATCACATATATTTTCGAAACGCTACTAGCCCTCTAAAGTACCAATATATTAATTAATAGCCCAGATACTAATAATTACTAAGAAAATTTTCTAATTTAATTAATAAAAAATCTCTTTTAAACATTTGTCTACATAATTGAAAAATGTTTATGATTTCAGTTTATCTGTGAAATTATCTAATTGTCCATTTTCTTCGGCTCTAATTTTCGTAAATATGCTTGAACAACCCTCTTCGGATAACCAAATTCCTTGAATGTATTAAAAAAAAATTTGAGTTAATTATTGTTCGTCATATATATTTAAAAGAAAACTCACCATGCGTAGAAATGTTTAAATATATTTTCATTTTCATTTATTAATTAAAGGATATTTTAAAAAAATCATGCTACCATTTTTTAATCTGACATTTATTTAAAAAACAACAACAACAAAAAAAAAAAAAAACAGCCCGAAACTGAATCTGCATTACAAAGTCACATGTTTATAAAATACATTACTATTTGAGGACCTAAATCTTCTACAACTCAACAACTCCGATTTGATAAATATTTACTCATCTGTTAGAATTCATAATTTCAAGCATTAAACAAGAACGAAAAATCATGCGTCAAGCATAGATTATGTAACACTTTCCAACGCTTCCAAAATAATTTTACAAATCATTACCGTTTAATGAGCTGAAACATAACATCTAAGTAAACAATTTGGAAAACGCATAACATATTTAAAAACGTAATTTCAGGAATTTCCAACATATACAATATTCGGAAAAATATCCGAAAATTTTTGTTCAGCCCTGTATAGGATCTATAGATTTGTATATATACTACATAGGATGCTACATTTTAGTTTAGTTAGGAAACTCGTAGCACAGTTTAAAATTCTCCTTCTGGAGTTTCTGTCAATAAACGGAAATGTGTTCGCGAACTTTTGTGCTGCCCTGTATATGATCTACAGAATTTATACACACCAAGTAATAGACAAAAGTGAGTTAAAATTTAAGTCGCGTTCAGCAACTTAAAACGCACTTCCAGGAATTATTGTTAACAGAGAGTAGAGAATTCTTTGGTGTGTCCCTGTAAATGAACGATGACTGCTATGCACACAATATTATGTAGTAAGCCTCTTGTAATGCACCTTAGTGATATATATATAAATTTAAATGCGTTTAAAATAGTGAAATATTATTTAATTGAACCGCAAACGATTGTTCTAATAAAATAAATGTAATAAATGTAATAAAATTTTAGATCGATGTTTGCTCCTTTTAAAATCTGTCATGCCCTTATCACATCCTAGCTGAAACACTGATTGGGATTAAGTATTTTTACAAATGTTAAAAGTTGTCGTAACGTTGAAACACTCTCGTGAATATGCCATGTAAATGCACACACACACACACAAAAAATTGTTTGAAAAATCCTTGAGCAGGCTGGTTACTACATGGAAAAACGCTCATTACCAGGAAATACCCATTTCTGGTTATTCAGAAGAAATCTATCCCTAAATCACAGAAGGCAAGTCAACTTGATCAATTCTATATTTTTAACTGTCCCATATACACTAAAATTGCTGATTAATATATAATTATGGATTGCCATCATTTATAATAGTCTACGTGACGTTGAAACACTCTCGTGAATATGTCATGTAAGTGCACAAAAAAAAAAAAAAAAAAAAAAAAAAAAAAAGTTGTTTGAAAAATCCTTGAGCAGGCAGGTTACTACATGGGAAAACGCTCATTACCAGGAAATACCCATTTCTGGTTATTCAGGGGAAATCTATCCATAAATCACAAAAGGCAAGTCAACTTGATCAATTTTATATTTTTAACTGCCCCATATAAACTAACATTGCTGATTAACATTCAGTTATGGAATGCCATCATTTATAATAGTCTACGTGTAGATCACATCATTATCATTGTAAGGATTTCTGTTGCACGAGGATAGAAATATTTTAGTTTTACACCGGTAATTTGCTTCCGCTTTATTTACGGCATTCAAGGAAGCTATTCGCAAAAACTGAGTTATTTCAAATACATTATTCATAAAGATCTACGTTTAACATTATGACAAAAAACTGCATAGAAATATTAAAGAAAAATGTCTAAACATTTAAACTACATATACATTTAATATTTAAAAGAAATTCTTATGCTGATAATTATTCATTTACTCAGGGGGATTGCTTAATTTATGGCGAGATAAGCATTCAACGGGTACTTTAGTTCTTAGTTCAGATTTAAGATACTTTTAAGGAAAGTTAACATACCTGTCATCAATTCTTCGGCTTATGTTGTTTTCGGAACTCTTGGAATCTGAAGAACGGAATGCTAGACGGAGCAGAAAACGAAGGTGTTCATACGTGTGAGAAATAATACGTCACTTGCTTTATTTACAGGAAATACTTAGTAAAAATCAATTTTTCTTAATCTCTTTTGAGCTAGATTTTACATTCGCGTAACAAGTATATTTTTATCAAAGTAAATCTTTGCAGTTATTTTACGTTACAGTAATTTTATCAATAAATTCATGCGTATTTTTTTATTAATTACGAGGGCAAATCATTAAGTAAGTCACAAAAGATAATTAAAAAATAACTTACAATTATATTCACTTCAAATCTATTTTTACTTCTCAACATATCCTCCACCGATATTTATGCACTTATATCACCGTTTTATCAGTGCCCCGACACCTGCTGCATAAGATTATTTGGGTTGTTGCCTCAGCCACATTAGGACTTCAAGTTGAACACCGGAGACAATTCAAAAGTTTGGTTGGCAACTTTTTTAACATCCACCATACAGCTTCGACTTAGCCCTAAGCAATTTTCGTCTGTTTAGTCCACTAAAAAAACCATCTTGGAAGCAAGATGATGTTCACAGATGATTAAATAGTTCAACTTGAAGTCCTAATGTGGCTGAGACAGCAACCCAAAGAATGTTATGCAGCTGGTGTTGGGGCACTGATAAAACGGTGATATAGGTGCAAAATATTGGTGGAGAATATGTTGAGAAATAATTTTTAACATAAGCAGGAGTGTGAGAAATCTACAATAGCTAAACATTGTTGGGATTCCAACCACAGGTTTAATTATTCAGAAGCTGAAATTATCCAAAAATGTAATTCAGTTTTAGATCTCGACTTTCACGAAGCTTACCTTATTCACAAACATAGTTCATCCTTGGTGAATGATATTACCAGCACCCCTTTTCTCTCGCACGAGTGGAGGGATCCTGCGCAGTGACTCCTTTTTTTCACTGAGGAAGAGGATCGATGCATCCTTGAAACGGCCGTATGCGGTTTTTTGTACCAATTTTCATATTTGTGCGTTAAAACGTTGTAATTGGTTTTGGTTTATGAATTAAAATTCGCACAAAGTATTCGATCTATGCTTATGCATACTTATATTTAAATATTACTTTTAAATCATTTCTAAAAAATAGGAAATATTCTTTTTTTAGCACTTCCCAACCTAGTTGAAAAGTGCTTATGACTTCGGTTTGTCTGGCCGTCTGTCCGTGCTCTAACTCCCGTAAATATGCTCGGATTGCTCTGCAATTTTTATATGTTATTGTCGTTATCTATAGCATGTTCCCTATTTCAACGAAAGTGTGTAGCACTTATAGTTTTATTACAGGGACACTCAAAAGAATTCCGTTACATTGCGGTCTATGGGGAAAAATCATTTGCGGTTTATTTAAATAATGTTTCCGTATTTTAAACGCATTGAAATTTATATATATCACTAAGGTGCATTAGAAGAAGCTTAATATGGAATAGGGTGTGCATAGCACTTATAGCTACTTTACAGGGACAGTCAAAAAAATTCCGTTACATGACGTCTATGGAGAAAAATTGTCTGCGGTTTATTTAAATAATGTTTCACTATTTTAAACGCATTGAAATTTATATATATATATCTAAGGTGCATTACAAGAGGCTTACTACAGAATAGTGTGTGTATAGCAGTCATCGTTCATTTACAGGGACACACAAAAGAATTATCTACTGTCTGTTAACACTAATTCCTGGAAGTGCGTTTTAAGTTACTAAACGCGATTTTAATTTTAACTCGCTTTTTGTCTATTACGTGGTGTGTATAAATTCTGTAGATCCTATACAGGGCAGTACAAAAGTTCGCGAACACATTTCCGTTTATTGACAGAAACTCCAGAAAGATAATTTTAAACTGTGCTACGCGTTTCCTAACTAAACTAAAATTTAGCATCCTAGCATATACAAATCTATAGATCATATACAGGGCTGAATAAAAGTATTCGGATATTTTTCCGAATATTGTATCTGTTGGAAATTCCTGAAATTATGTTTTTAAATATGTTATGCGTTTTCCAAATTGTTTACTTAGATGTTATCTTTTAGCTTATTAAACGGTATGTTTTGTAAAATTATTTTGGAAGCGTTGGAAAGTGCTACATAATCTATGCTTGACGCATGATTTTTCGTTCTTGTTTTTATGTTGCTTTCGGAACTCTTGGAATCTAAATAATGAAATGCTAGACGGAGCAGAAAACGAAGGTGTTCATACGAGTGAGAAATAATACGTCAGTTGCTTTATTTACAGGAAATACTTAGTAAAAAGCAATTTTTCTTAATCTATTTTGAGCAAGATTTTACATTCACGTAACAAATATATTTTTATGAAAAATAATCTTTGCAGTTATTTTATGTTACAGTTATTTTATCAATAAATCCATGCGTACTTTTTAAATTAATTATTAATATGCATACTTATATTTAGCTATTACTTTTAAATCATTTCCTTAAATGCTATATAAATAAGTAGAAATCATTTCTAATAAATAGAAAATATTCCTTTTTTTTTTTTTTTTTTCAATTATTGAATGAAAATCTGAAAATAGCATCAAACATAAATTATTATTTTTAATCTGAAAAATCCTGTGCGTGGTAAAGCATTCAGAATTTTTTTTTTTAACTTAAAGAAAATATCCCCGTTTAACAATTTAAAAAAATGTTATAAAATGTAAGAGATATTTTATTACAATTTGATACCCAATGAAATATTTTAAAAATAAAAGCCTCGATATATTTCTGCAGTACATTTATAATAAAAGAGTTTTTGTTTTAAGTTAGATTCCAATTCCTTCCGAGTAACCTCTACAACAACTACGTGATTAAAAATTCGGTCGAGAAGATTCAAGTATAAGGTGAGTAAACCAAAGGTGGCCAGTGTTCCTAAGCAAACACTTTAGAAATCACCTTTTGTAAACTAACCATTTGAGGATTTAAGATTATTGAAAATCAAATCAAACTTTTTATTAACTCCTTCAAATGAACTGAATATCCAACAGTTAAATAAGCATATTTATTTTCCATTAAGCGACAGTATTGTTTTCAAATTTCTTTTTTGATGAATTAATTAAAAGTCTTCAGAAATCAGTTTTGTATTGGATTTTGAGCTATCCCATGAAACATGGGTCATTGCTACATTGAGCAAATTCTGCCTAAGATAATTTCAGCAATTTGGAGAAATATTAAGAATTTTCAATAGTTTCTTTTTTACTTGTTATAATTTTAAGGCATTGATTCATTATTTTAAGTCCATGAAAATACTTAACAATTTAATAAATTTGGTGAACCAAAGGTGTCCAGTGTTTCTAAAGTAGCCCGCCCCTCAAAATTAGAATTGATTAAATTTTTAATCTCAAAATGGTGCTACTGCATTGTTAATCATTTATCCGGAGTGCACGTGGCTAAATTTAAATCGGTCACCTTGAACCTCCGACATTTTATGCAGTGATTTCACTTTTGAAGAATAGTCGCTCTAATTTCCAGGTAAGAAGATTTTTTAATTCACTCGTATTTAAATCCTTTGAACTTTTAGTTACTATACTTTTTCTGAAAGCTTATGTCTTTTCTTTAACGACATTTATTTCAATTCTGAGAAATTTATCAGATTAATACTTTTACGTCGTGCAATTGACGACCATATGCATGTTTCAAAGGTGGTCACTTTAGAAAGCAAATGTGAATTCAGTGTAGTAAGGGTGACTTTCGAAACTTCTACATAAATATCTGAAAACACATATTACCATGTATTATTAACACCAGAGATCACTCAAAAGAAGCCAGTAACTCCCAGAATAAAATCCCTGAACTACCACGCCCAAAAAGTGCTTCTAGGTCTTTACGTGTCATAAGATAAGACGATTAAGAATAAAAACTCAAAAGATATCAAAAGAAAGAAAGGATCATTATAGTAAAATAGTAAGCAAAATAATTTATTATTTTGCCGAGTATTTTTAGCCGAGTATTTTTTAATCCGAGTATTTTTAGCCGAGTATCTTTAGCCGAGTATTTTTTACCATTCCAAAAGTGATTTCAATACATGGGCCACCTTTGCGAAAAAGGTGCCCACAAGCTACAATTGTGAAAGCATATATATTGTTTCTCCTGTCAACATCCCTTTATCTAAGAAAATTCGAAAGGCAGAACGACCAATGAGATGCCATATGAAAGGTTTTTGAACCGGCTTCTGACATAGTACACTTACATTTTTTTAAACATGTTTTTCGATTAAAAATTGCGGTTAATTAAAAATTAAATCGACATTGTTTTCATAAAAGAAATGAAAGGTTTTCTCAAATCAGTGTTGCCACAAAAATAAAATACTGCATTATCGAATGACGTCATCCTGTAGTGCAATTAAAATACGATTGTTAATTTATTTCTTGCGCGTACTTTTTGAAAAAATGTCGAGCTTTTAATCGGGTTTTTCTTTAATTTTTACGCGTGTGTCACCTATTTTTTGTTGTTGTTTAATCATGGCTGTATATATACATACTGTATCGGAGCACCAGTAGATTATGTAATTTAAATATTATCTTCCATTTAGATATGTAGTTCATTAAGATTCACAAAAATTGTAAGTATTTATTTTTTAATATTTCATTAAGCTGTTAATATGCCAGCGAAGTCTGACGTCACTTAAATGGCTGCTGGACCACAAAGTTTGAACATCCCATGTTTAAGTTCCCATTTTCTTGCAAAAAAGTGGTGTACCAAATATTGATTTATGTATTTAAGACATTTCTAGAACAGTTTTGCAAAATCTGAGGAAATGCTTTCATATGAATTCCCTAAACGTCTGATTCAGTATTTCAATTTTTTTATAATTCGTTTTTTTTTTCAGTATAAGAGTCTTGACAACTTAGAGAAATGACCTTGGCGGGAGAAGAAAATCTGGCAAAAAATTTTATAGCAATCTATTCCCGTTTTCTTATACAAAAGCAATCATCATATATAGGATTTCTGTTGTCAACATACTTTTTTTCTTCAAAGATGCATGAGATGTGTTACACTTTTGTATCGATGTTTGGCGACTTTTCGATTGGCGCGATTTTCAAGTCCGCGCCAAACCAATAACTTAATACAATAGACAAGTTACCACTAAAGGAAAAAATCCCTAAAATTTGGCGACGTTTTTCCTTTTTATAACCGATTAGGAAAAAAAAACGGTGCGTGAGTGTAAGACATCATAGCCCAACGATCAATGACGTATCATTCGAAAAGTTTTGGAACAAGTGTCTGAGATAGTACACTCACATTTCGTTAAAAAAAAGATTTTAGTTAAAATTTGAGTTAAAAAAATCAGTTAATTAAAAATTAGGGCTAAAACGTACCAGGAAATAATCTCAAAGATTGCAGTTCGAAAGCTTCGCGCGGGTCCTTCTGGTTGTATTATAAAAGTAATTCAGTTTTATTTTATAAAGATAAGCGTACTTGATATGTTTTAGAGATAAGTGTAAAATTTTTCAAACAAAAATTCAGCCACACATGCCTAACAAAAAAAAAATCTTTATAGTTTAACTATGGCCAACTTTGGGTAACCTACCTTACATTCAGCTTCTCACTGAGAAAAAACAATTTACATTATTGAACGTATTCAACGAATGCCTTTAAGTGTATGTAAGTGATAGATTTTTTTTTTCTTTTGCGTTGTAATAAAGTTGTTATTTTAAATGTATTTTAGGTCTACATTTTGTCATACAAAATATATTTTTATTGATTGATTTTCTCAATTATCCAGATTTGTTAATATAAGGATTGTATGCAGAACATTTTATTTTGGATAATTGTAGTTTAAATTTATGTAGAAATTTAAAACATATTCTTCAATGTTTGCTATTTCACTTCTTGCTTCAATTGGATCGAAAGAAATTTCTAGAAACTAAAGTATCTAACTAGAGTGTTGTATGTCACTTTCTTGTTGTTGTTTTTTTTTTTCAGTAAATTTTTAAAAATTTTTTTTTAAATTTTATTTTATGCATTAAATTTTTCTAATATCTGACTGAAATTGCATTAAAGAACTTACTTTCTTCATTTTGGCAATAACTATTTTTTTTTAATAGAAATTTATAATATTCTTGAATCTATATATTTATTCGATTCATATCAATCGACTATTCATATCTGTCGATAACATCCTACGCCTTACCATAAATAAACCCAGAGTTAAGCGTCAAATAAATATCCTCATGTCGCACGATAAAAATATCTTGAGTGCACTTGACTATAAATAATGATATAAGGAAAAACATAATATATTTACCATCACATTTTCGGAAGCAGGTGTTCAATATTTTATATGCATTACTTAGTAAATTGTGTTGCCATATGATGAGTAAAACAATCTTTTTTGGAAAAAAAAATATATTTTTCTATCTTTACAAATGTGAAATTAATAAGATAATGAGTAGTAAACGTTTTCTATTTCTTTAATTACTAAAATGATTTAGCGCTTGATAGGGAATATGTTTTACGTGTATCAGCGAATAATCATAATTGTTTTTACAGATGTTTTTTAAAGAGTGGATTCAATGTTTTGTTTCTTGTTTTCTATAAGTTGTAGTGACAATTATATAATTCGTTTTAATTTTATCTTTATGTAAGTGTAATATTTATGTAGAATTTATTAAAAAACAATATTTACTTACATTTGCAATATGAATAAATTATTGTACTGATAAATTGGCGTGTTCCTGAAATTATTTCGTTTCATTTTCGACAGCAAGAAAAATATTCTGTGCAGTATTGTATAACAATATTTATGCAATATAATATTATATTACACGATTGCGTATCACGCATGAGTACATACTATTCATTGGATTTTCTAAATTTTTTCTAAAAATAAAATAATTATATTAACGTGATTAAAGAGTATTAAAGAAATGCATTATCATTTTGAACTAAATCATACTGGTTGGTAAAAATATCAGACAAAGAGATTTTTCTAACTGAGTCAGAAATGCACAGGTCGGGAGTCTAACCCAAGAACTCTGCCTTAAATTGAGAACGATCTACCTATTGAGACACCTGGGCCAACAATCTGCGGACACATTTCAATCTTGTAAGCTGTTTGGAAATGGTGTCTACCATGTAGACATGTATTGGAACTCCATTACACGATGGGAACATAGATAATCAATATTATTTCTAATTCATTTATATTAATTGGTAAAGATATACAAACATTTTTTTTTTTCAACTGAATGAAAAATGCCCAGGTCGGGGTACGAACCTGAGTCGAACTTAATACCTTTTAACTTAAATTGCCAACGCATGTGTAGCACTTTCTCTGGGAGTAAAATCAATTTGTCAATATTTGTTGGTAAACGTAAGCAATATTAAAAGTGAATGTTTTACAAAAGTTTTTTTTTATTTATATAATTTAAAAGGATATTTTATATACATGATAGAATGTGTCATACCTCAGAAACTCACAGTATATTTTACAAAGCAGCTGAACCAAAAATGTCTTCTTTTTTTTAATTTAAATATCTTTTGTTGAAGAATTGTGTTAATTACACATTCATTTTTAAATGATCCCTGCTCTAAAACTCAGCTAAATTAAATATGTGTAAGAAGTTAACCTTAATACTTATAATTAAACATACTCCTTTCTTGGATTTAGACTACATATACTTTATTGTCTGAGCAGTTTTCTTTTTTCTAAACAATATTGTAATGTGTACTTTTAATTCCTTTACTTGTTAAAATTCATTCGGTATATTTAAATGTGTTGTAATTTTTGAAATATTGATTTTCTGAATTAGAAAATGTTCTCTTGAATATTCTCGTAGCTTCTTCACATTATGAATTTTCTTTATTCAATTATCCTATTTGCTATTCTAATTAATTTCTAGATATTGTGTATTCTTTAAACACTCTTCGAAATATATAGCTTAATCTTAATATTAATAATTAAACTTTATCTTAATACTAATTATTAAATCCTTTCTTGGATTTAGACTACAAAAAATTTCTTGTCAGAACAGATTTATTTCTTCTACACACTGTTATAAGTTGTTATTTTTAATTTTGTAACTTTTAAAATCTGTTCGGTACATTTGAGTGTGTTGGATTTATGAAATATTGATTTTCTTAAATGAAAAGAATAACGAGGAATCATTTCCCTTGCGTAGTCTCGTAGTTTCTGTACATTATTAATTTTCTTTATTTAATTAGCTTTTTTTTCTATACTAATTAATTTCAAGATACTGTTTTTTTGTAAACCTTTCGAAATATAGTTTTGTTTAAAAACAAAACTTTGAATAATACGCCCAAATTAATAAGAAACTTGTAATATAATTATCATGTCGTTTTAGGATTAAGTTCATGGTTTATTTCCTTTTAATGCCAAATATATCAACGACTGGCACCAAATTAAAATACTTTAATTCAAAGTACATTTTTTGTATTAAATAAAATATTAATTTCATAGAAATAAGTTAAAATGATGAAGTTAAATCGCTTAAAATAAAAATTCTTATTTGATTTTTTTTGTTTATTAAACTGAAATAAAATCCTCAGTATGGTTAGTGTTTAATTCCTGTGCATTATATTTTATTAATTTAGTAAAAGCATTTCTTTTCATCAAACTTCAAAAGTTATACTTAAAACTTAAATCTATTTCTGAAAAATCTTAGATATTTTCAGATAGAAAACATAGTTAATTCATTAATCGTACTCATATATTTGTAGGTTGAGTCGTTAGTTCAAATAATAATTCTGCCTTTCTATTTAAATAAATAAAAAAAAATTATTTGCCGTAATTAAAATTATTGTGACACAGGTACGATTTCTCGTCTTATATTAAAAATATATGTATATTGCAGATAAAAACATGCAAACTGGTAGTTTTATTGAGAAGTATATTATAAACACGCTGAAGCAGAATGTTTTTAAATCGAAGCATTATTTAAATTTCTATTTAATGCGAAAATCGGTCAAGATATTTCAGTTACTTAAGTTTTATAGCATCAAATATTATGCATTGCAATTTAACCATTTTTTGTAGTTACATAATTGACTAGATTATGGTGTACAGTGTCCAATCATTTGTTAATTTTGTCTATATTGCCAAAAATTGTCCAGTATTCTATTCAAAATTTTATTATATCGATAAAGATTTAATTCCTAGTTTGGAATAAACGTCTTTTAGCTACTGTTGCAAGATTTAAAGAAGCCCAGATAATAATATTTATAAATACTTTTCAATTGAAAAATATCTTTACACTCTTGAACTTACATATTAGAAAGGAAAGAAAACTTTAAAATAATTGAATTATTACGTGCGAAAATCATTTAATGGGGAGAAATACGCCTGATTTAAAAAGATTTTATACAAGCTTATTTTCAATTTCAGCGAAACTGTTTCTAATTTACATTACCTACGTATCCCAATATGTAAAACAATGAATTGTGATTCAATCTTTTTGGAACTGGTATGTAATTTTTAAGGAAATGAAGTAATAATTTTAGATTTGGCATATTTATAATACATTAAATGTGTAGATAGAACAAACGCATGTTCAAGAACAAAATATTCAATTTCCACAATGTTACATTTTGGAGAGAAATTATCTTCGAGTATTGAAACTTTTATGTGTGAACTCATATAACTGTATAGATGGGATCATATCACAGGTTTTTGATATGCAAACCTGAATTTACTTGATTTTCCCAACAGAGAATATACAGATTAAAATATTAGATGCGTTTCATTTTTAAAAAATATTATTACTATATAATTTTACTGGTATACTGAAATAATTTTCGCGATCACAACATATTACTAAGATAATTTCAGTTACAATATTTGGTTAATATATAAATGAAAATCATATCGTATTTATTAGTTATGGTCGATTGTTCAATTAGTCCACAATCGATGACAGTCACCATCGTATAATGTAACATTCTGTCATCAATATATTGCTTAACCAAGAAGATAAATACCACAATAGCAAAACTGGTCGTTTATTCCGATAAGAAATGTGGTTATAGTGATGAGGAAATTCTCGATTATTATGCAATCGGAAACATTTGCTGCTGATTCAGGTTCAAGTGGAATTAAATTTTTAATTTTTTTTAATACCGCTAACCAGGCTCCTACCTGCCCGGCATGAATGCCTAGCTTGGGGGTTAGTACCTGGGTGCGGGGCGGAAATCGCCTGATCACAGCATGGCTGTGATCCACCTGACTATAGATTTGTTCACATCGCTGCTGTGCTTGCTCTCTTGTGGTTTGCTACAGTTATCTTTGTTTGCCGGTTCAAGGTTTCTGTTTAATTTTGTTGAATTGACAGATTTGTTAGGTCTAGTAATTTAGAACCTTGATCAGGTGACGAGACCCTCACCTGACTAGGCACCCTCAGAGGTATAATTCACAGGTAACTTGGAGGGCTTTGCACCCACGACGGATTTTACATGCACCAGGCGCCATTAGCGTACATAGATTTACATATTTACCATGTCTGTTGGCTTGTCACGTTCATGGTGAGTTGTTGCTGTGTGGAATTAAAGGTTACAATCACGCTTGCGTTTTTTTTCGTTTAAGGTGTTAATTTCTGCAGGAGTTCGAGTCTATATTATTTCATTAAACTGGTAAAGGAACATGCTCGTGCTTGCTGTTTTTTTTTTTTTTTTTTTTTTTTTTAAAGCAGATTCGGTCTTGGACTTTATTTTCTTTATTTCCAGGCCATGTCTGGCCTTATATGTTTTCTTGTATAAATAATAATGATGATGTATTAATGGCATGTAATATTATATTTATTTATTTACTTCTATAAATTTAAGTTGTAAGTGTTTATATTTATCTTTTATAGCTTTGTTAAAATATACATTCCTTTTGGATTATACCATACAATTTATTATTAAACATATTAAAAAATGTATCTTTCTCTCTTCATTATATAATTCACATATCACAGGGAACGAAACAGTAATTCTATCCGTCATTTACTTATTTTAAATAAATTAACAGAGTTGGAACAAAGAGATTGTTAGATGATTTAAATTTTTATCACGGTGTGCTACTTAAGAAAATTCTGAGTAAAATGTAACGGCGAAATACCCAGGGGTGAATTGTATTTCAAAGAAGTCAATTATAATGCATTGTTAATTTTACTTTTCATTATTTTCCTTTCAATGAAATAAAGCATATTGAATTTTTAAAACTGCAGATGTCAGCCAATCGTTGCACAGGTCAGAATAAAAATCTTTAACAAAAACGCATGCATATATTGTTTAGGTACATAGTATTTTAAAATTATTTCAGATTATCGGTATATACTTAAAATAATAAACAACTTTTATTATATAAAAACGAATCTGAAAAGAAAAAAAGTCTATAATTTTCTCTTTCAAAGTTTGGATGAATAAGAAAACTTATCTTCTAAAGAAGGAGATAAGTTTTTTTTCGTATATAAACGGCGAACTATATAATTCTAATGACTAAAAATTGGCATTTGATAGTAAACATCGATTCAATAATACATTTAAAATAAAAAAAAATAAAATGCATAGTTAAAAAAATAAACGTTTTCTTGACTTCTGTACACTTTTTTAAAAAATATATAGAAAGGTTTAACATTAAACATAAGCTTAACATTTAAAAACAAAATCGTGGGATTTAAAATGTATTCTAATATAATTTCATTACTTTAAACTTACATACATTTTAAATTATTTAAGCGAAAACTTACCATTTCAAGAAATCGATATAAATTAACTCAATAGTACCAGAATATTTACCTATCTACTAATCACGGTACTATAACTAAAACAAGCCGAACAAATCCTTTCACATCGTTAGACACATTGTTATTTTTTCCTGTGTTTAAACAAAAATATAAAAATAGTAACACTGTTGCTAAAAAAATACATTTATTATTCTACGAAAAAATAAAATTAACTTCACACATTCGAATATGTAAAATACACTTTTATAAGGACCTAAAATTACTTTTAACTTAGCACCAAATATCATCTATGATTTATCATTATAACTGAAAAATGTCACTGAATTTTTCTGATTAAAACAAATCCCGTTTCAGAATAAAAAAAAAGAAAATATATTTATTCCTTAAATAAAATTTGTTAACGAAATTAACTGTAACAAATTAATAAGAATATACCTTTTAAATGTTTTAAATTCGCTTTACATATAAATATTTTAAAGAAAAAATCATAAAATAATGTCTAAAACTATCCAAAATTTTGTAAAATATATAATATTTTTTATCTTCAAATGGAGTAACTAAATATTGCTCATGATCTATTTTTATAAGTTCGCAATCTCTTAAAAGGAAACTATTTTGAAACTGTCCTTATAGAATTTAACGAACAAACTAAAGCAACAATTTTTTTTTTCAAAACATACAAACAACTTTAATTAGAATGTCCCTAACGAAAACATGAAACAAGCATAACAGTAACAATTTAATTAATAAAAAACTTTAAGAAACATTTTCCATCTCTTTTTCTGTGCTTGGGAGCAGGTTCCTGGAATTTTCTTTTTAAGGTTGTTTTACTTTTATCGTTTGATGTTTGTCAATATCGTAGTTTTTAAAGTTGTTTTCTTTTGCTTTTCATTCATTTTTATTTCTTCTGTTACATTTCCCAAGGACGTGATAGCATTTTTTCTTTCATTTACGAGTTCACACAATCTATCTTTTCTAATGTTTTTGTATATATGTATTTTTTATTCCTTGTTTTCCTTTTTATAGTTTTTATGTGGTACAACCTATTTGAATAATGTACAAACACATCTTTGCCATTACGCTAATGAAGATGAGGTTTTTCATACATGCATATTCTCAACTCATGTTTTTTTTTTCTTTATGAGTTTGAGATGAAATACAATCTAATGTAGAAATATTAAAAAATGTGAAATTTATAATTAATAAATTATTCTAAGTAGTAATTTATAAACTTTTTTACTAGTCGTGTCACATTTGTTAGCTTATTTTCTTGGTTCAATTAAGCTTTAGAAATATATTATATTATATTTATATTATATTATCAACATGCTGTTTAATCCTATAAAAATATTCATTTCTTTATTCTGAGAAACAAAAAACTATTGGCAATTCGTTAATTAATATTAAATTTTACCATATTTTTTAAAGATCACTCTTAGGTTGCTTTATTTAAACAAAATTAAGATTTTTATAGCCTTATGTTTCAATGTTGGAATTAGTTATTTTTACAAATTATAGAAACTGGATATTTTTTACTGCAAATAAACATTTTTATGATTTTTTATGTGTTTTTTATGTGTAATTAGTAATGCATTTCTTTTTTTAATGAATCATAATCTGTAGCTTTTTAGTAAACATTGGAAAGTATAAAAAGTTGGAAAGTAATTTCTTCTTCAAAACTTAGCATTTAAACTTTTTGAAAAGCATGTAGAGTATTTCCTTAAAGAATACACATTGCACATGTCTAATCTATACACATTGCAAATGTACACATACACATTGTACACGTATATTACATTGCACATGTATTCACACTGAACATGTATACACATTGCACATGTATTGAATATTGCACATGTATACACATTGCACATGTATAATCTATACTATTATTATCTACTAGCGGAGGTTCATACGCTTCCTGGTCGATTTTTTCCGATCAAATCTTGAATTTAAAGAGCCTGGGTTTGGGAGTCCCATTACTTTCGGCAGCGTACACCCTTGCGGCTTAGGCCCGCTTCGGTGTACAATAGCACGAACCATATTTTAAAAAAAATTAGGGGTGCATTTTTCCGATCAAGAATAAATTCAAATATTCATTGTCGGTTGTTATAGAAACCGGTGTTACATTCTTCCACCTTAACGTTAATCTCGGTAGTAGCACATTTAACCGGAAAGTTCGTTTTGTTTCCTAAATTGTATCAAAAACGCGAAAAAACGCAGAATAATTGCAAAAAAATTAAAAATAAAATCTCTCAGAGTTGAAGAATTCTTGGAAAAAAAATAAATTCGCTCAAGTGGCCGTGCTAAAGAAAAACTTTTTTTTAGTTGAACTTCTTCAGATGTAGCTAAATGAAAATCATTACGACTGCCGAAAGAAGATTCCAAACCGCTTCAAAGGAAATATTAATGTTCGACTCTTTATGTGTGGAAGATATTTTACCGATGATATGAATATTTGACGAAATCTGCAAAATGAATGCATTTATGATATCCTAAAAGTAATATATGTGCTTAAAATATTTCGTTAGTTCAAGAAGACTATATCTGCAAATTTACGCATGCATTTAACCGGTTTTAAAATAAAAATAATAGAGGAAGTTCGGTTATTTTGGAATACCATTAACATTTTGATTTGTAAGTCTACATAAGAAAAAATGAGATACATTCAAATTTAGCAAAGTGCAAACTTTGACTATTTTTTAACACATTTTTAATGTGGTTGAAAATAATTACATATTAATATTTAGATTTTATTAAACAATTACACTTTTCGGGTATTATAAACCAGTCGGGTAATGTGGAATACTGTTATAAGGAATAATAAACTTGCAAGTAAAAAATCATGATTTACAATAATAACAAAGATTATTTAAATAGTAACCAGTAGTACATCATCTACAAATCACTAAATTCTTCAAAACAATGTTTTAATTTTTACAAAAATCACAAATGTAATATGTTGTTTCGGCGCCACCACATTTCATATGGGCCCCACTCCTCCCCTCTTCCATTAACTGAATATTTTCTATTGTAAAACAGGCACGCTCTAACTTTCTCATCTGATGTACGTACATGTACATCTTGATAATCCTGTCAATCCATCTCAGATGATACGTCGAAGTGGAATACGTATTATTCCATATTACCCGAAACGCCATCTTGAAACAAATAGCCTCTTCACTCATCAACAAGTTAGCATAGAGGTAAACTGACAGACACAGCAATAAATATAACTGTTTAGCTTAATACTGAACTTGTGGTTAACATCACTGATGATGAGGTCTTATATGAATTTTATAAAACTGACCTGCAAAAAACTACAACAATTGAGAAAAAGGTTTGATTTCACAGCGTCACTCCAACAACAGCTATTCATACCGAACTCACTGCAGTTCATCATGGGAGTACAAGAAAGTCGTTTGGCATATTTCCGCTTGGCTGCAGCATCATACGGGGTCAGATATTGAAGTATTCCATATTTCTCAACCATTCCATAATACACAAACTGACCCTATTTAAAAAAAACTTAAATGGAGTGTATATTTTATGATTTCAATTATAAAATTCAATTACTTTCTTCAGAAGCATGCAATAAAAAATATTTTGTACATGCAAAAATTCAATAACGGCGTGCAATATTGAAAACTTTAATGGTATGTTTAAAAGTATCGATAAAAAGGCTACAATATTGATGAGTTTTTCATACGTTAGTCAAGAAGCAAGATTAAATGAAAACACCCAATACAGACGCATTTTTATTCGTAGAAACAGGGCCTGGTTATCTACGGGGCACACTTCCACCAGTAAAAGTTAATGGACATTTTCGTCTTATTCAATCGCTTTATTCATACAAAATTACTGCCATGAATAAGGAAAACATTTCTATTATTTTTTACTGGTGGAAGTTTGGCCCGTTGGTAATCAGGCCCTGCGTGGAAAACTTTCTTTATTCTCAGAAGTAGAAGCAGCAACTGTTTCTTTATTTCAAGATTACCAACTCGCCAATTACACGATTTTCCAAACATTCTCAAATTCAAAACTTGCAAATTAGCTAAAAAAAATTGTACCAGTGGACAACAGCGTTAGTTAGGGTGTGATGTTTCATGAGCAGATATCGATTGATGATTTAAAGTAAAAAATTTCTGTATCAGAAAATGTCCGTGGAATGTGCAAAGCAGCGGACCAAGTTCTTCTGTCACTTCATAAATAACTCACTTCTCCTAAAAATATCTAACACACGTGTACTAGTAATAAGCCTAATATGACATATACCGTGGACCGTCGGATCTCACAAATGTAAAATTATCTTGTGTATTAAACCCACAAGGAGCTACAGGGACAAATAATAAAATGTCTTTCAATCAATGACGTAAGAATTTAGTTCCGTATGAATGACATATAAAAATTAGCTTTTTATTTGTAAAAGCAGGTGACCCATTATAGGTACGTGGCCCATTATCGTACACTTATTTCATATATGTCGTCACAAATTTCCAATACAGATCAAACAAATAAATATCCCTTAAAAGTGTTTGTAAATACGAGAATCACCGACTATTCATCACATTGGTGATATGTAGCTGCAAATCCGTACAACAGGAGATGATAAATAAAGATACGTCGTTATGCTAGTAATTGCGGCAGATAAATAAACCTGCCTCTGCGTGTGCAATATTCAAACGAAATATTGTAAAAAGAAGAAAAAATTTCATCGTAAGGACGCCGGAAATAAAGATTGTTGAGGACATTAAGGATTGAGTTACTCACGTCTGCTTTTGGCAGAACCGGTCCTTTATTGAAACAACAGTTAATAATCTTTTAGGCAATATTCCTGTCAGAACTACTGCTACTGTCAAAGAGAAAATTCGCCGACATTAATATTTCTTAATAAAACCCAGAATAATAACTAAAGTGTTGCAGCTTTAGTGTTGTCATTAATTTTCCATTCAAGGTTGCAGTTCGGCGTTCTTAACACGTTGACAGACACTTGCGGCTATAGCTGCCAAAGCGAAGTTCACAATGTGGCATGACGGCTATAGCCGCCCAAAACGAAACGGTAGTTTTTAGACACTACGGCTATAGCAGCACAAATGTGCATTTAGAGGCGTACAAGTAGAAGCCCAGTGTCATGTTTTGGAAACAATTTTTTAGATTGAAGTTCGTTTTCTACCTGTTATATGAGTTGCAGCTTCTGTATGCACGTGCAGGGTGGCTAGTGGTCAGGGAAAAATACAGTAAAAAAATAATAATTACCAGTATATTCTTATAGAAAAATTTAAATTGATTATTTGATCGAATAATCAACATACATTTTTTTATAAGAATATACTGGTGTTTATCATTTTTTTCACTGTATTTTTTCCTGACTTCTAGCCACCCTTACGTGGTTGTGAAGGGAGAAGTGCAACCTAAGGTGCTGAATTAATCAAAGTTAAGTTTATTTAAGCAGAAAGAGTAAAACTATACTTCTAATATTCTAAAAATTACAAAAACATATAGTGTCAATTTTCGAACTTCACTTGTTCCTACTGTCCGTCATTGTGTTAAAATATATGGCTGCAGGTCCCTTAACAAGAAACATAGGAAAGAAGTGAAATAATTAAAACCCCGTATTGGCGATTGTCTGTAAGCGGATTTTGTAAGTGTGGAAATTAACCTTTTCACTGGTATGCTTTCAGATAGGTTCACTGTGATTTGAATTTTAGATAAGATGGAGACATTTGAAGATATGATTTGTGACAATATAGACTGATAGTGTTGAACACAAGAACAATATCAGTAATGATATTGTGTGATGTGCTTATTCCAGAAAATTCTAAAGCCTTGTGGTTTATAGTTAGAGAATTTCGAAACTGTTATTGTTGTTACTTATTTTTAGTATTACTTATACAATACTATTTTAATTATAGTATGAATGTCTGTTATCTGATATTAAAATAAATTTGATACGTTTCTAAAACATATATCTAAATGCCTGTGTAGATTTAATGTATAACTATCATAAAAATATTTTGTTCAAGGTCTTAGCAAAATATCAAGAATTAAATAGTATTGTTTTGTGGTATAAATTAGACAAATTTCATATTTGATGTGACGTTAAAATTTTATTTTTTAATTGATTGTTTATTTGAAACATTATTGCAGAGCACAGATTATCACATAAAAAGAAAATAAATGATTCAGTAAATACCTCAATTAGTTTTTAAAACCACGTATTTTCTGTTTAATAAAATAGCAAGATCCTTTATTATAACATTAGTGAAAAAATTTGTTTTAAATATTCCTTATGACAAGAAACGTGATTATTTTCATTGCTTTAAAAATCTTACGTTTTTTAACTTAGAATATACAGTTATTAATTAAATCTCTGGAAAAGTAATTAAGATCAATTAAAATAAGTGCGACGTCTTATGAAAGAGAAAATTGTGAAAGTTTAAAAAAAAAAAGGGAAATAAAAAACTTTCGCAATCAATTTCTGAATATACTGTTTTAAATTTGACATCTTATCTTGCCTTCTGAAATTAAAAAATATTAAGCATATTATTACGAAACAAAAAACTTTTAAGGATCATATTGTGTATAGCGGTTGTGTATAAATGTAAATTTATACTTATTTTATATTACTTATTTTAAAGGTTACAAATAATAAAATAAAAATTTATTTCGAAAAAAAAATATGTTATTTATCTCATAAAAATATACATATATCTAAAACTATGCAGTTACGTATTTTTAAAAAATAATTTAGCTAATTGTTTAGAAATATTTGTATGGACATTTATTTAAAATTACCAGATTTTTTTTTTTCTATCCCGTTCATAAGTGGCGTACACACGCTCTCTTTTCATTGACTGTTACTGTGTGTAAAAAAGTGTTTTTGTTATTATCTACCTGCAATAGGATATTATGTGTCTATATATTTCTAATTATGACTATAATTTAAATAATGTTTCAGCATTTGGCAAAGAAACAACAAAATATAAGACTAGCTTAAATCGCTTTGTAACGTTGATATATTTTTTTAAATATGTTCCACTACTAAAATTTAAAATAGAAGCCAATTTTTCAAAATAATTAATTTATGATAAATAAAATAGTAGAAAGTTGTTATGTCTGTTTATTCCTATTGTAAGATGACATTTTTCAAACATCTGCACAAATTCGTCTTTAGCATATCATATATTCTAATACGAGCAAATCTTGTGGGTGGTTATATATATATATATATATATATATATATATATATATATATATATATATATATATATATATATATATATATATATATATATGCAAAAATTATCTTAAAAACGGCTCTAACGATTTTGACGAAATTTTGTATCCTACCATTTTGGGGCACCAGAAAACCATTGGGCTATGTCACATGCTCGAGAAAATTCGATTAGTGGGTCATTTTGGGTCATTTTGGGTCATGGTCTAGCTAATTGTATCTAAAAAACGGTTCAAACGATTTTGACGAAATTTTGTATCCGACCATTTTCGGGTATGAGAAGTCAATTGGGCTGGGTCACATGTTCAAGAACTTTCGATTAGTGGGTCATTTTTGGGTCAACGCGGGTCAAATTAATTTTATCTAAAAAACGGCTCTAACGATTTTGATTAAATTTTGTGTCCTACGAGTTTCGAGCACGATAAAAGCATTGGGCTAGGTCGCATGTCCAAGAAAATTCGATTAGTGGGTCATTCCTGGGTCATTGTGGGTCAAGATCTAAAAAGCGGCTCAATTTACACTAAATTTTGCATCCTATGGTTTTCCGGCACGAGAAGACTGTTGGGCTAAGTCACATGTTCGAGAAAATTCAATTAGTGGGTCATTTTGGTCATGGGTCATGATATTTTAACTCAAATTTAATTTTGACCGAGCGTAGCTCGGTCTTCCCTGCTCGTTGTCATAACAATAGTACGCAAAATAACTATATTAGACCTCAGCAATTCTCAACTTTTGTGATTTAAATAGCTACTTTTAAGTTTTAATACGTAAAACGTAAAAGTACTTTTTCCTTAAAAATAAATAAATAAATAAATAAAAATAAAATTAATTGTATCATGAAAATAAGTAATTAAAACTTAAACGCTGTAAACTGATAATTGAAATTGGAGGTAACCGTGCAAATTCATCATTGTGACAATTACATTCCTGATTATTTCTAAACGTTATCATCAATGATATATTTATTGCTTCATCACTAGATTATTGTTACAACATAAATGTCCATTGCATGGTGGATCAAAATTATTCAACATGTTACACTTAGTTCTTCTTTTATTCCAATTACAAAAAAATAATATCAAATGCGTTCTTCTGTAAAAAGTGACGTATCACTTACTGATAATGTAAGCTGAAAATAAAAAAATTATATTAATCAACATTAAGAAAACTTATGAAGAAGTTTTAAATATAGTTAAATAGAGCAGATATGTAAACGGATAATCGACAAAACAAGCAGTTATACAGACTTGCGTCTGCTACGCATACATGCTGGTCCATGAGAAGTTTTATTTTTATTTGTTTTTAATAATGTACAATGAGCTATTTTTTTCAATAACTATAAATACATATATTACATATTTTTATGACTGGCGTTTCAATTTTATATCTTGGTGAGACCTAGCCTTAAATTAATCTTTTTAATTAATAAACCAATTTGGTTTTACAGTAGACGCCTTTACTGATATTAATATTTATATAATTAAGCTTTGACATTCTACTATTTTAAAATAAACACCGTGGTATTTAATATAGTTGGGAGAAAATTAGAGCCTCTTCTATTTCATACAATTTCCCGAAAATTTATTCTTAATTTCAAAGTATTGAAAGTATCATTATACAAGTTGTTTTCTATATCCATTGACATTTAAATATATATATATATATAAAATTTCATGCTAAAAAAGAAGTCCTAGCATTGTGCAGAGCTATTTGCAGGAACATATGAAATATTTTAATATTTGATTTAATACTGTGTATTAGGCTTGCGATGCTAACAACTATGCACTCTTAAACAACAAATTGTTAAATTTGTATAGAATTTTGAAATCTGAAATTGCTTGTGGTAAAATGAAATTTTTTGTTCACTAAACATTTAGAACTTTCCAATGCAACGATAGATCATTTCATATTACTTTTTTGTTTATTACTTATTTTCTCCTATATCATTAATTTTACGCATACTGAATTTAAAACACTTATTAAAAAATATATAAATAATTTACATTATATCAAAAAAGGAAAAAAAAATCCAATCATTTCCCATCATGCAGCTTTGATTTTGGAAGTAAATTATCTTTCGCGGAAGAATTAAATAATTTATAACTACACAGATGAAGTGAACTGTGAAAATTGGTTATTATTTAATAACTGGAAAATAGTTCTTCTTAATAGTTTTATTGAATATTCCCCTGATATTATAAGCTTTTTTTTTAAAGAAGTTTTTGTTTTGTCTGTCATGTATATAAAAACACCTGTACGTCTTCATTTTTTTCAAGTATTTGCATGTAACATTTACACTCCAATTCTACTAAAAGGAAGGTTTAATGCTGAAAAAGAAGTCATGGTATCGTGCATAGGTATTTACAGGAACGCGTGAAATATTTTAATATTTGATTTCTTACTGCTTATCAAAAGTGTGCGATGCTGACAACTAAATTCACTTTAACCATAAGAAAAAGGCGACATGCGAGAAATGAAAAATTGATTGCTCGAGAAATTTTTGTATAAATATTTAGTGAGCTTGCCAATTCAATTGTATCACTCGTCTAATCGAACTCAGCCAAGCAGCTTTTGACCATTTCTTGAATTTATGCATCCATAGTATGGATTAAATGTACGAGTCTGAGAGTATGAAGCTACTCTCTTATTTGTAAAAGCAATCTACATGCATAAACATAGATTAAATTGAATGTGGAAAAAATGCCTTGTTACCAAAAATAATCTACTGTCCCTCTGCACATAAAAAATGCTGAATAGTGTACAGTCGGCTAATATATATATATATATATATATATATATATATATATATATATATATATATATATAAATTTTTGCTTCGTATGCCTCTTAAAAACGATAAGATTTAAACATTACATTTAATTTTTTGTTCGGAAATCAACTTAAAAAAATATTTTTTTTAGAAATAAATTTTCGAACAAATATGAATTGCAATCTATAAAAGTTCTAAAAGAAATAGATTTCAAGAATGTTCAAATATGCGAATCCAAACTTATAGCTCTTTCCCTCCGGCAATTATCAAGTTATGCTTAAACAAGAACGAAAAATCACGCGTCAAGCATATATTAAGAATCTCGTGCCAACACTACCAGATTAGTTTAGATACATGACAACATGACTGTTTAATAAGTTAAACATCATGTCCAAGCAAACAATTTGTAAAACGCAAAACACATTTCAAAACCGAACTGTTTGATAAGTTAAACATCATGTCCAAGCAAAAAATTTGTAAAACGCAAAACGCATTTCAAAACCAAATTGCTAGAATTAGAAAAATGCTAGAATTTGTTTTCTATAACGTTTGCAGCAATATACATGAGCTATAGATTTGTATATATACTGTATGATAAAATTTAGTTCAGTTCGCCCGTAATTTTTATAAGTTAATTATTATTCATGTAAAAAATTATAAATTCACTAGCATCATGGGAATAGTTCGTTTCGAAAATTGATCATTGATTTAAAACTAGAAATTATTTTTACTATTGATGTGTTCTTTTGAAATTTTTAGCAGTTTAATATGAAGAGGATTAGAATTACGAAAGCGATTTTGCAAATTTAATCAGAAAAATGAAGTCTGGTTTTCACATAATTATGAAGAATATATTTTATTAAAAGTAGGATTGGATTGCAAATGCGAGTTTTGGGAAATTCTTAACTGAGATATATCTTTATGGGAAAAAAATTAATAAAAACATAAATATGTTTTATTAATATCGCAGAAATTTTCCTAAAGCATTTTCATATATATGCATACTAACTGACCCACCCGCCATTGCCAGGGCACGTGATAAAACCTTAAATGAACAACAAATTTGTATTATTTTAAAATTTTTACCCGATTTTGTATGAATTTATATTTTTAATGACAAAATCGAGAAAACATTACTGATAACAGTTCTCGTAAGAAAACATTTTCTTCCTTTTTAACGTAGGATCGTTTTATAGTCTTAAAAAATAGCTTTTGTTGGCCAAACCCTTTGAAATTTTTAATGGTTATAAATATAACATTTTTACTGTCTGGTTGTAAAATAAATGTTTTCTTTTCGCTTAATTTGGCTTTCGCCTCGGGTCCGTTAACATAAAATATCTAGTTTTCGTCGTCCGAATTCTCTGAAATTTTAGTAGATTATAAATATAACTATTTCCAACTCCTCTATAAAATTATGTGAAAATATATGCATATTAAATGGAGAAAACGTACCAAAAATTTCTCAGATTTAATTAAAAAAATATATTTGTTCTCGTTCGAACGTTTCAAAATTTTTGTAGATTATGTAAATCTGGTGTACTGAGATTCTATAAAAATATTGTGTTGAAATACGATCCTTTAGCATCTTCTAGCGTAAAAAAAAAATAATATTCGTGAGGCGCGAAAAGACTTACCTTCGCCAGTGCTTTTGAAAGGGTTATAATTCGTATTATTTAATACAATGAAACCGTCTATTAAAAGAAGGATTATACTTTAAGAACATATGTTTGATTAGTCTTTATCTCCAAGATTACGCTCTTTGGGGGAGTTAGCGTAAGGGGGAAAACATTCACCCGGAAAACGACACTTTTTCAAAAATGTTTTTCAAAGGGTTAATATAGTTTTTTTTTTTTCAAATTGATTGCGGCGTTTGATACGTAAGAGTGCGATCTTTCAGAATATGTTTTCCGTTGTTAAATAAACTAAACGGTTTAGTTGATAGACTTTAAAACAGAATTGCGAAATAAACGCATTCTTCATTTAAATGGTTCTCCATTCTCTTTCGCTACCGTACATTCAGTTCTGGGCATGCGCGAGTGCTCAACGTGTGCTCGCAAAGAAAGAAATGAATTACTGATAAGTTTTAATTAATAGTGTGGCTAATTATTAAAATATTAAAATTTTGAGACTCAGGTGCATAAGGAGAGGCATTGGACTATTTTTACCTGAATGTTCAGAGTTCTAGGTGCACTAGATTCCGCTATCCGTCGCAGGCACATAAACAGAGAAAAACATTCTTTTATTAGTATATATATCTGTATCTATATTTATCTATATATCCATCTATCTATCTATCTATCTCTATCTCTCTCTCTCTCTCTCTCTCTCTCTCTCTCTCTCTCTCTCTATATATATATATATATATATATATATATATATATATATATATTCCCATTTATCTTTTAAGTTTAACAGTGCACTACATTGTGTTTTTTATGCATTCATGATTTTAATTTATTTTGCTTTATTAAATAATAAAAAAGCTTAAAATAGTTACTTGCAGAGCAAAAAAGCAAAAAAAAATCCCATTAGTTCACATTATTCAATTTTCTTTTAAAAAGTTAATTAATATTTCGGGAAGTCTCTGTCATGACTCTCTAATTCATAATTATTACTTAGTTAGTTTAGAAAATTATTTATGGATTTAAAACTAGAAAGTAATTTTGCTATTGATGTATTCAACTGATAATTTTAGTAGCTAAAACGGAGTATTATAATTACGAAAGCGATTTTCCGAAATCAGTCATAAAAATGAAGCGTTGAACCTCTTAATTATGACAAATATGTTTTTAAAAAGCAGGTTTCGAGGGTGTTTGAGAGTTTTGTGTTTTTTTTAACAACTGTTTATCTTTATGAATGCATGTTGAATAAAAAGTTCAAATTTTGTCTAACTGTATGATAAGCATTCCATTCAGTTTTTATTTTGGAAGTTAATTATTATACGCTAAATAATTGAACAATTATCACGTAGTTAGTTAAATTGGGAACTTGATTATTGATTTAAAACCAGCAATTAATTTTACTTATTAAATAACCTGATATTTTTTCCAGCTACGACGAAAAATAAGAATAACATAATTGATTATACATATTCAGTTAAAATACATTTTTCAGTTAAGAATGATGGATGTTTTTTAAAAAGCAGAGTTAAAAAATGTACGAAAGTATTGGGATAATTTTATCAAAGAATCATTAGGAATGACATTGTACGTGAAATATAAAAATATAAATTTTCAACGCAATGATTGATTATTGTGAATACTACGTTTTCTTACTATTTATTCTTCTACGAAATTTGGAGATTCCACATTTTTCATATTTAAATTATTCCTAATTGTCACGAAGTTAGTTAAATGATAAGGTTAAGTATACAAGTCTGCGTTGAAATAATTTTCCATAAAGTAAGGGAAATTCTTAATTATTTTATGGATACTTTTTAATAAAAAATAATGAAAAATCTAATCAAAATCAAATTCTTACGAATTTAATTTATTTAGCTGCAATATAACCTTATTTATAAGGTAGGTGAACCAAAGGTGACCATAGTTAAGCTTTGAGGTTTTTAATAATTTTCTGGTTGGGTAAGTTTTGCTGAATTTTTGTTTTTAAAATTATACACTTATCTCTAACAAGTAACAAACATATTTTCTTTATAAAATAAAATTTAATTTTATAATACAATTTCAAAATCGTAGCTTGTGGGTCAGCTTTGACGCCACAGTGTTCCAAAGGTGGCCCATGTATTGAAATCACTTTTGAAATGTGAAAAAAATACTAAGCCAACAATTTTGCTTATTATTGCGCCCTGATGACCTTTTTCTTTCTTTTGATGTTTTTCGTGTTTTTCTTTTTAGTCTTCTTATCTTATAACACGAAAAGATCTTGAAGATCTTTTTGTGCACGGTAGTTCATAGATTTTTTTCTGAGAGTTACTGACTTCTTTTAAGTAATCTCTGATGTTAAAAATAAATGGTAATAAGTGTTATGAGATATTTATGTAGAAAATTTGAAAATCATCCTTACTATACTGATTTTTACATTTGTTTGTTAAGGTGGCCATTTTGGGAACATGCGTATGGTCGCCATTTGCACGACGTAAAAGTATTAATATGATAAATTTCTTAGAATTGAAGTAAATGTGGTTAAAGAGAAAGAAATAAGCTTTCAGAAAACTTAAAGTTGTACGAATTTAAACGCATGTAAATTAAAACATCTTCTTACCTGAAAAATTGAACGACTACTCCTCAAAATTGAAATCACTGCATAAAATGTCGGAGGATCAATGTGATATCTTTAAATTCAGCCACGTTCAATGCAGATAAATGATTGGCAATGCAAAGAATTTTGTGATTAATAAAAATTACATTAATTATTTTTTGAGGGGTGGGCTACCTTAGGAACACTGGCCACCTTTGGTTCGCCCCCCCCCCTTATTAATTTGTTAAGTATTTTTATGGACATAAAATAATGAATTGGCGACTTAAAATTGTAACAAGGTAAAAAAAGCAATTTATAATATTCTTCCGAATTGCTGAAATTCTCTGATGCAGAATTTGCTTAATGTAGCAATGATTGAGCTTTCATGGGAAGTCTCAAAATCCAATACAAAACTCAGTATTGAAGACTTTTGCTTAATGGATAATAAACATACGTATTTAGCTGGGGGACATTTAGCCCATTTGAAAGAGTGTAATAAAAATTTTGATTTGATTTTCAATAATCTTAAATCCTCAAATGGATAGTTTACGAAAGGTGATTTCTAAAGTGTTTGCACAACTTAGTGCATGGACAAATTTTCTTCTTCTTTTTTGCCAATGTGTTAGCAGAGAAGAAAAATGACATTATCTTAAAAACAAATGGCGAATGAGGAAGACATTGTATCGTGAAGTAAAAGAAAACTAATCACGTATGTCTGATTGATTCCAAAAAGGTGTTACTCCCACTGTTTCATGTATTCATTGCTTCCAGTACAATCTATCAAGGCAAAACCGAGAGAAATAAAATGTTTTAAATACGTTTATTACCATTTCCTTGATTCATGGAAACAAAGACAGAAATTATTTGTATTTATAGGACTTAATGTAAGTAACTTTATGAAAAATGAAAACAAATGAAAAGAAATCTAGCTATCCTTCAAACAAATTGTCACTAGCTTAAAAAATGTCAAGATTTCAGGATGTAATAACAGTTTAAAAGTTTATTTTGTCCATTCGTATCTCGACTAGTTTCCTGAATATTTAGGAATAATTAGCCAGGAGCAAGGTGAACTATTTTACTAGGATATACATGAGATATACAGGCGACATCAAGGAAAATTTAACACGTTGACGGACACTTGCGGCTATAGCCGTCAAAGCGAAGTTCACAATGTGGCATGACGGCTATAGCCGCCCAAAACGAAACGGTCGTTTTTAGACACTACGGCTATAGCAGCACAAATGTGCATTTACCGGCGTACAGGTAGAAGCCCAGTGTCATGTTTTGGAGACAATTTTTTAGGTTAAAGTTTGTTTTCCACCTGTTATACGAGTTGTAGCTTCAGTATGCACCTGCAGGATGGCTAGTGGTCAGGGAAAAATACAGTAAAAAAAAATGAGAATTACCAGTATGTTCTTATAGAATAAATTCAAATTGATTATTTGATCGAATAATCAAGATACATTTTTCTATAAGAATATACTGGTGTTTATCACTTTTTTTTACTGTATTTTCCGTGACCACTAGCCACCCTGACGTGGTTGTGAAGGGAGTAGTGCAACCTAATTAAAAGTGCAAGTGCTGAATTAATCAAAATTAAGTTTATTTAAGCAGAAAGAGTAAAACTATACTTTTAATATTCTAAAAATTACAAAAACATATAGTGTCAATTTTTGAACTTCACTATTTCCTACTTTCCGTCAACGTATTAATATCAGAATGATAACCGACTTCTGCGGAATATTTAAAAGACACAGACGCTACAAATTTCACAAGAAGAAATGTGTTATAAAATTCAAGTGAAAAATAAAATTTATCTATTGTAATATATTAAAAAAAAATTTTACATATATATTAATTACTTGAAGTATTATGTAAATACAATAATATAAATATATGGATTAATAAACTTAAAATGATGTGTCAAAATTTCCTGCTGTCATTATTTCTTTCAAAATACGCAATATATTTTGTGCAAAAAGTCATACTTGATAGATATAAACTAATGATATATAACTAATGCTCTTTTCTTCTTACTTTTTATCCGTTACGAATTTCAGAGACTCTGCCATTTTTATACATCAAATTATTCATAGAATCACAGAGTTGACAGAGAAAATAGTTGGAAAGTTGATTATTCATTTAAGAGTAGGAAAACACATTTAGTATTGATATATTTTCCTGATATTTCTAGCAATTTAGTTAGGAATTAAAAATGTGAAAATGATTTTTCGATTTCAATCTTATAAATTAAACTTGATTTTCTGTTAATTATGACGAATATCTTTAAAAAAAAAAACTATATCCAAAAACTAAAGAAAAAAACAAATACTTAATTTTTTTTGGGATATTAATTATTATAATGCTGTGATTCGTTATTACTAAAGAATAGAAAATAATTTTCTTTTACTATTGAAATATTGTTCACACATATGTTTAGTAAATGGATTGGATTTGCGAAACCAATTTTCCGAATTCTATCATAAAAATAAAACAGGGTTTGATACTAATTATGACGAATGAGTTTTTGAAACAACCGTAAAAGTTTTGTGACTGCTTTTAGAAAAAAATTATCTTCGTACTATCGTACGAAATAAAAGAAGAACCAGATAAGAAACAGAATCCCTCATTTATATTACCGCAAAATAGACGCATAGAAAAACAAAATTTTGCATTCGATAACTTAAACGTTAATGTCTTCTTAAAATATATGTTTAAAATGTTAAACGTATGGTGTCATCTCCTAAGCGCAATTTTCAATAGCAGCACCTTATTTTGCATCACATTCGGCTTTTTCGGCATACGTTGGGATATCCAACGGATGTCATTTGAGGAAGTATTCTAAGAATTATGCAGATGTAATGTTTTGCATTGCTAACATTAAATTAATTGTTTATGCTGCAAAACAAGATACTATGTAGGTACATAATTTATAAACATAATTAAAAAAACTATTTCATGGAATTAAAGTAATTTTATATTCTTTCATTTGAACCTCCTATCAATTTATGTTAAAAGTAGTCAAAAATACACATTTACACTTATCTCTAAAGTTAAATTCGAAAATACTGTTTCAAAGTTCAAAGAAATGTTCCAAAATTTGATAGACAAATTAAGAGGGGTGATAAAATGCATAAAAAGAATGAAAACTTATCGTAGCACATGAGGTCGCAAATCAAGTTTAGTGTGAGAAAATCGCAAAAATATTTATGAATGGTGTGACGTCGAGTGGAACAAAAGTGGCCAATAATAAATAGAGAATCATTTAATTTGACGTAAAGCATGATTACAATACATTACAGTTCAACGTCATAATGGAAACGTCGAGACATTTTTATAGGAATATGATTTAACGCGTCTGGCAATACTTCGTCCGTCGGTTGAGACAAAAAACTGGTTTGTTTTTCAAGTATAATAAAAAATATCATTGCGTACGTTTGATATTTTATAAGAAAATTTGAATAAAAATTTGGAAAAAAAACTATATGCATTTATAGAAAATAAAATAACCCACTTAAATTTTAACTTATTGAATTGAAGTCATACATTTATTAGTCCCCAAATATTTGCTAAACTAGTGTGTTCAAATTATGCTATTTTCTCACACATTTGGCATAATGCTGGAGGAGTGAAAATTAAAAATTATTTCCATCTATGTTTAGCTTTAACCTTGGTAGTCCAGGTTCGTTTGTGTATTTGTTTAAACCATTGATTTAAATTTTTAACCCTTTTTCACGTATTAGTTCTGAAATTTATGCTATTATATATATATTTTTTTTTGTAGGATTTAAATTTAAACACTTCATTTCCTTATGACGTGCATGATCACCAAATTAACTGACGCTCTAATACTATTATTATCCATGATCTAAATGCACGAGTTGTAAATATTTTGGATCGCGAGATGACGATTTGAACATCTTCAAAATTGGAAAAGAGCCAGTCTTCTAATTTTTATTGTGAAGCAAGTATCGGAATGAGAAATATCTAGTAAAGGCGCTGTTAGGCCTAGTTGTTTTCTTTGGTAAATAAATATATTGTATATGTTTGGCGAGAAGTGGATTAGCTGAAAAGAAATTGCTAGCCAAGTATTGTAGAATTATATTTCTAGGACTGTATTAAAGTTCATATTTTGTTATTCATCGTCTATTTGTTCATATAATTCCAGTCAATCTACTATTTATATATCTTCTTCTTACATATATATATGTGTGTGTGTGTGTGTGTTCAGAAGGGATTTACATGAGTAAAAGCTCTAAAATAAAATTAAATAAGCCATTTACAAGGAACATAAAATTTAATTCATTACATAAAAAATTAAAAAAAAATTATATTATCATAAATCAATACACAAACATTATCAAAAATTATATTTTAATTTTTAAATTTTACATTACAAAGATTAATATAACAAGCCGGCCAAATGTATCGGATGAAAAATGCTTTCTATGCTTAATTTATAGTCGAACTTTTAATTATGGTTTATAAGTAAATGCTTGAACATAGAAGAAAATCTCTTACTCCAGCGTTTCTTAAACTTTGGGATCTCGCGGACCCCCTTTGATGTGAAATACATTTCGTGGACCCCCAACAATATTTTACGTAATATAAGGTAAGAAATTATTATAATGCATACAGCCTACTTATTTTTCATTACACATATTTTATGTTTAGTTTACAGTGTAAAAAAAAATAAGCTGCATTAATAAGTAGAAAAATAACTATAATACACATTTTAAGACAAAAATATACATACTACTGTTTGCTATGAGAAAGATACTGCTGCTTTATTTCTACTTAATGTGCAATATTTGGTTCAATGTTTGAAATATGTTTCCGTTCAATGTTTGAAATATGTTAGCGTAGTACGACATCCAGGCGATGTCTACATTTGTTTCTCATGTGCACTAAGACAAGTTTGGAGAAAGTCTTTTCACATATATATGTGTGCAGAAGGGAAGTAATTGCTTGGTAACTTTTACTGCTAGTTCTGCAGAGGTATTTATCACATGCAGCCAGAAGTTTGGAAAGGCAATGGAAAACAATTTCCATGCACCCATCTAATGGTAATTTCGAATGTTGTTCCCACTCTAAAACTGTCAAGGTTTTGATTTCACTAATTTCTTGGAAATTAAATGCATCACTCATCTGTGTCTGACTTCGAGGGAGGAAAATAAAACCTGAAATGTTTCTACCAAGTGCTTCAGATGTACAACAAAATGTTTAATAATATCAGGTAAAATTGTATCGTCAGAAGTTTGTAAGATATCGAATAATGTTGGATATCATTCAAAAATATTATTATTAAATCGATAACTTGCACATATTTTATTTTATTTTATCTTCTACTTTTTCTTGGACTTTGAAAATGTGTATTATTCTAGAAATTTAAAATAACTGTCAAATATTCCACCTTGACAAGCCAAGTGAAACAATTGAAACGATCGTTCAAATGGAATTTAGAGCCATTAAAAACAGTCTTACTTCTCATCACGCAGAGGAAAAATATCTTTTTTGTAATTTTTAAATCGCTTTTTTACTCGTGACAGCCACCTAATGCATACATAAATAGCTGCTTGTGTTTACTCCCAATTTCTTTTTTTGTATTAATTTTGTGTTTAATTTTGGTGTATAATTCAAGTTAATTTAGTTGTTTCAGTAGTAAAATTAAATCAAAGCTAGTTAGTTTAGATATAATTTACTACTGAAACAAGTTCGTTGAATGTAGTCTTCAAATCTTCAAAAATTTTCAGGAAAACAGTGGCTCACGTTTAATACAACAGTTCAAATTACATATGGTGTTTTAGCTTCAACAAATCTCGTCAAACCTCAAATCATTAACACTTCCACTCATAGCTCAAGCCCCATCTGCACTTATTGCAATACATCTTTACCAGTTTATTTCTTAAACTTGTATGAAACCGTCTAAACACGTGAATAGTACTTGTGTATTTGTGTGAGTTGGAAGGAGATTGCAAAAATCTTCACATATCTTAGTACCAAATTCATAACAAGCGAAAACTAACAAATTAACATTATTGGAAATATCTAAACACTCATCTAGTTGCAATGCGAAAAAATGAGTAATTTTGACGCGTTCATTCTATTAGTTCTCAAAATTGTCACACAAATCTGTGATTCTCCTCGTAACAGTATATCATTATATAACGAAATGAAATTTAAATTCTTTGCTGGTTTTTCTTCTATCATTGTTGTGATCATTGCTTTAGCAGCAGCTAGTATTCAATTCGATGAAATCGTGTGAAGTTTTGCAGATTTTGCTACCATCAGAGATACCTGATATGAGATAAAACCGGCTTTCGCATTATTGGAACCATTTGTGTTCTTTTCATTTCATTTTTCACTTGCTTACAGTTCTTTTAACTTGCTTTTAAAAAAGTCATTTTCGTAGTTTATTTGCATACTATTTGTGTTTAGTTTTTTCTTCGGAGTTTTGTTGGCCTCACACACTGATACGACAGTATCTTGTTACAAATAAATAGACTGACAGTTGCTCGTTATTAATATAGGTGCTCGTAAATTCAAATGTTAAAAGTTCAAGGAACTAACGCTTTTGTCTTGGCGATATTTTCTTTTCTGTTGAATTCTGAGGTGTTGAATTTTCATTGTCGAAATCTAACTCCTTCTCATCTTTACATTTAAATGTACCTGCATTTTTCATCATTCATTCATATCTTAAATGAAACATATTGTCGAACTATGTAAATGTGTAACAAGAGAGACAAAAATACGAGCAGTGCACTTAAAAATGACAATGCCTGTAATAACAATATTGCATTTTTTCAAATGATTTTGAAAAATGCAGACCGGCTTCTATTACCTCTTAAAAACAGATTTCTCATCCGAGCATCCTATTTTTTTTAAAATAAAAATTCTTGCAGGAATTCCTGCAGGAATTCTTGAGTAAAAGGCTTATGATTTTTGTAAAGCTTTTTTATGTCTAAAATTATTTCCTAATTTTGGAAGAAACTGCATTTTTCGTAGATTTTAAAACTGTATTTTTTAAATAATAAAATCCCTAAGTTCATAGATTCTATGTTTTTTTTTTTTTTTAATTTAAAAATGAATGTTTCTGTTTCGTTTAAGTATCCATTAATTATAAAACATTGCTTAGGAGAATCTTTAGAATTTATTTTTAATGGAAAATCTTTATTAATCATCTGATTGCTTAATTGTTTTTTTCAAAATCCTTTCGACCAATATGTATCTTATTACATATTTCAAGTCATCATTTGATTTTAAATATGTACATCATTTATCATTTGAAATTTTACCATTTGAATGCGGAATTTTAAAAACAAAATTGCTCTAAAAATTGTTTTTAACCCTTCGACCCCTTATCCCGCGATTTCCGCGAGACATTTGTCGAAAAATTTATATAATACACAAACTTTGCTTCCGTTTTCTTGCAGGGATAAACAAACCGCATGGTCATGTGATTGCTACTATGGCAGTTCGAAACATTATCAGTTTTAAAACGAGCGGGGGAAAGGGAAAAAAATGTTCTGTGAAAAATTTGGCTTGCGTAGTGATGAATACGAAGTGTTGTCCAGGAAAGGGGGGAGGGGGGCATTCCATCTCTGGAGAACTGACATGTCTTCCGCAGAAGATTTGGTGTTTTATACTTATCAATGGCCCAGACTAGAAGCTCTTGACATGCAAAACTCCCTCAAAAGAACTACGGAAATTAATTCAGGATAAAACAAATCTGAATTTAGCAATGAGTTTGAGAACCCTCGGCCGTAAGTTCTCGGACGCCCAGGGGTCCGCGGACCACACACTGTAAAAAATAAATTCTAAAATAGAACAAAAAATGACCCAAATTGGGTTGTAAGATATCTGGGTGCAGCAATGTTCCAAATTGGAAAATACCTCTTTGTGACCCAAAATGTGTTAAAAAAGTATCCATTCTGGGCTTATGGCAGAATCCAAATTGGAATTCAGAGTTTACCCAAAATGGGTACAATGTTAACCCATTTTGGATATACTTTGAACTCCAATTTGGGATCTGTAATAAACCTAAATTAGAATTCAGAGTATACCTAAAATGGGTTAAAATTGTACCCATTTTGGGTAAACTCTGAATTCCAATCTGGGTTCTGCAATAAACTCAAAATGGACACTTTTTATGCCCATTTTAGGTCACAAACAGATACTTTCCAATTTGGAACATTACTGAACCCAGATATCTTACAAACCCAATTTGGGTCAGAAAGACACTCTTTCCAATTTGGAACGATGCTGCACCCAGATATTTTACAGCCCAATTTGGGTCATTTTTTGTTCTATTAAAAAAAAATTCCACAAAATATTACAAATCCTGAAAACTTATGAAGAACAAACATAATTTTTTTTTTTCTTTGGGGAGGGGGTAATTTTCCCCCTAAATTAAAAATGACATAAAACCAAATTCAAATGTTATACAAGACCAAGACTTCAAAACACTGATAAAATTAAGCTAAATTGAAAATTAACTGCCATAATTTTATTTTAAGGCTTTAAAAAGTAAATGCCTTTTATATTATTGGAAACAATGAAAATCTTTATTAAAAATTGTTAGGATATACAAGTAGATCTTATTTAGCAATTATTTAATTTTAATTGAGATTTCAGTGCTGAAATATAATTTTAATTATCAATCTAAATATATTAACATATTTCTGCACTTACCAACAAGATCAGATATTAAGAGATTACAGCCATAATGAAATTATGCTTAGATTTTTAAACAATGCCAAATTTATGAAATTGCGTAAGAAAAAAAAATGTTATTAAAAATAAAAAATTTCTTTTCAAAATCATCTACTTTGCACTTAACATTTTAACAAACAGATTATATTTAAGTAAGCACAGTTGTAACATAACTGTGTGGTGGATCTACCAAATAAACTATCAGACAAAAATTTGATTTACTTGAAAAAGTATTCTATTTTGAAGAATAAATATGGACTTGGGAAGAGTATACTTATAAAACTCCTTAAAAATGTAAAACAAAAATAAGGAAATACAAGCACCGTTTTACAACGGGAAGCCAAATACGAAAAAATCATATTTAAAATTCAAAATTTTGATGATCAATCGCAAAGGAAAAAAAAATTTGTATTCCTCAGTGCTTAGGTCAGATATTAAGAGATTTCTTAAAATACATGAGATATAAGATGCATTCAATAAAAATCCAACTTGGCAATTTTTTTTTGGAGGTGTGTTTATAATTATATAAATACATATCATGTCTATGTTTGTTTGCCCGCATATAACATCGCAAGAACTACGCAACCGAATGGTTTGAAATTTAATATATAATCGTTGCAGAAATTTATCGAGTTATTTCAAATAATCAAAACTTAAAAAGATATTAATAAAAGTTTTGTTTTCTTTATTCTATTAAATCTTATCATATGTAATCTATATCATAAAAACGCAAGTCATGTGACTGAAGAAAACAAATATACAGCCTCACCACTTCTTTTTCCATATGCCAAGCAGCTATTTCTATTCAAAATAATTTTTTCGAACAAAATTGCATAAAAGTTACATTCTTAGAAAGATTGTTCAAAAAAATTGTTTGCATGAGAGATGAGTTGAATCTATACATTCAAAAATGTATAGATTCTCAGTTAACTTCAATGGAAATTAGGTTTACAGCCAAATATTTCAATCTATTAAAATAAATAAACACACAGAGATTTGTTCATCACTTATTGTTGAGTCATAGAAATAGTAAACCATGGAAAAAATCATTCGCAAAGCAAGATCTCCAGGGTGAATTTTGCAGTGCTGTCTGGTGTCAGGGAAAAAAATTGATATATTCGTATCTGTGAACATAGCATACATACATCTAAGCTTTACAGATCTGGTTCCCAGTCTGAGCAGTCCCTCTTAGGCATTCAAATAAGGGAGGGAAAAAAAAAAGACATGCTCAATTTCTCTCATAACACTTCATTTCACTGAAATAATAACAATGATTTTTTAACAATGATTTTTTTGTGAAACTAGTTATAGTACAAATGCACCTCTTTTGTCATGTTTAACATGTGTTCTTATTTAGAAACTATGTAAACGAAACACATTTTCCTTTTTTTTGGTAAAGGCAGAAGACTTTTCAGAAAATACTGTCAAAGGTGATGTTTTGAACCGAATACATGCTGCGGTGATGCGAGCAAGGAGAAAAACATGTACGTGTTATGTAACTTGAATCGCTTATAAAGCGATAAGTAATTTATTTATCAAAAAATTTAAAACTCATTTTAATTCAAAATCGCTTCAATAGTCAACCTGCCAATTTTATGCCTTTGCATTTTAAAATAAGCCAGAAAATATGTCAGAAAGTTTTGTGTTGTTGAGCAGGTCATTTGATAAAATAAAAATCATATTCACCTTTCACTACTAAAAGCTAAAGCTTTGCTTTAACCAAATTTCTTTATTAAAAATCTTAAAATAATTTCAATGTAACTGAAAAATTTATTTGTTATTGAAATGTTTGAAAAGAAACACCATTCTCTAGCTTTATAAGTTTCTAAAGCGATTAGAATTCAGAGTTAACCAAACTTGGATTTATTAGATTTAAATAAAATAATTTTAAATCAGGTCTTTTTATATTTTTTAAAAAACTTTAGTTGTTAATTAGCTTACTTTTATAAGCAATTAAGATTGAAATTATATTTAAAAAAATATATAAAACATTTCAGACTATTAGTAAGTAACCATAAAACCATTTTTATTTTCCAAATTTTTCCTTTTAAAAACAAACAAACAAACAAAAAAAAACATTGGAATACTGAACACCATGTATTATTATTATTTTTTTTATACCGCTAACCAGGCCCCTACCTGCCCGGCATGAATGCCTAGCTTAACGGGTTAGTACCTGGGTGCGGGGCGGAAATCGCCTGATCACAGCATGGCTGTGATACACCTGACTATTGATTTGTTCACATCGCTGCTGTGCTTGCTCTCTTGTGATTTGCTACCGTTATCTTTGTTTGCCTGTTCAAGGTTTCTGTTTAACTTTGTTGAATTGACAGATTTAATAGGTCTCGTAATTTAGAACCTTGATCAGGTGACGAGACCCTCACCTGACTAGGCACCCCCAGAGGTATTATTCACAGGTAACTTGGAGGGCTTTGCACCCACGACGGATTTTACATGCACCAGGTGCCATTAGCGTACATAGATTTACATATTTACCATGTCTGTTGGCTTGTCACGTTCATGGTGGGTTGTCGCTGTAGTGTTTATCGCCTCTTGTATGGGCTGATTTCCCTTCTTGTTGTATTTGTCTCTGTCAAGGCTTTTTGGCGTTTTTATAGGCTCGCCCCTGTTGTGGGTTGTTTTTTGTCTGTCATTCATTGGTTTTTTGTCTCTTTCTTGATATATTTTTACCTCTAGCTTGTGCTAGAGCTGGTTTTCACATTTTGAATCTTGGTCTTCTTTCGAGAGTTTCACTGGTTATTATGTCACTATCGTGGGTTTTGTCACGTTGTCACTTTTGTTACTGGTGGTTGTCACATTGTAACACACAAGGAAGTAACGAGATCTCTACATAAATATCAATAAAAATACTTTTGAATGACCTATATTTATTTAGTGTAAGGTTTCCCATATCCTCGCAGAAAGTCTCCATGTTTTTGTATAAGAAATTTTACATAAGATTTAGATATTTTTAATAGGTAATAGGCATTAACAGGGATGCAAAAATCTATGCGCCAATGGACTGATTCCCATCACTAAATTTTATTAGTATTCTTCGTCAAATTATTAGTATACTTCACAGAAATTTTATCAGTATTCTTATTAGGCAAAGAATACTAAAAATTTAGTGATGGGAATAGGTCCATTGGGGCCTAGATTTTTGCACCCTTGTGCATTCATATTTTAACATTTTTCAGCTAAAAGCCTTTATCCTTAAATTAGGATTTTTATTTTAAAGTGTGATATTTCATTTAAATAAAATTCAAAAAGCATAGATTTTGATTTTTGTATCCCCCACTCCTTCAATTTATGTATTTTTGTCAAAAAATAATATTTATTACAGAATATTTTGACTTAAATTTGAATTTTTTTTAAATTTATTTATCAATAATATAAAAAAAAAATTAGTTGATTGAAATAAATGAACCATGAAATTAACCCCCTAATGAATAGCTTGATAAACTATTTTTACAAACTACAAATTAAAAATATAATGACTTTGAACTTAGATAAAATAAAGCTAAACTGCGAATTCAGCAACAAATACAGTTTATAAAAATACATTTTATTTTATTTGAAACTAACTGAAAATTTAAGCTTCGTCAAATAAAAATCTAATTTGCTCAAATACATTAAACTGCAGACATTAACAATATTTAATATTTGCTATAATAACTACTATATTTGAAATTCAAAAATTTTTAAACAGTACTAATATAATAATGAATATAAGAGTATTAATTATTCATTTTTTTTCTCTCAGGCTAACTGGACAGAAAAAATAAAACACACTTATACTAAAAATTACATTTATTTTCAACAAAACTAGTAATTTTTTTTATGTATATTTTTTTAACAGACCACTTACAGCATTACATATTGAAATTAGTGCTAATGGCATTTCATCTCTTACAACCACAATACTGATTAATAAGGCAGGCCTGGATGCAGCCACAAACTATGTATAAACTGCAATACATGTTAGCAAGTACAAAACTACCATAATAGAGCATTTTTCTTTAAACACTATCTTGCCGTTAAAATATAGGAATAGCACAGTGTCTTTCTTCACATCCTCAATTGCAAGTAGTAAGAGAGAATCTCTCCTGGCCAGAACATCATTCACAGCATTGTTATCCTGTAATAATAATATTATTATTATTAATTTCTTTATTGTACTAATTTGGTAGACATAAAAATATTCTGATAGAAAATAAAAAGAACAAAGATATAACAGTTGAACAATGTTTTAAGACTTTGAATGTTTACTTTTAGTACATACAAAAAATATGAAAATTTGATACAACAAAGACAGCAATGAGTGATTAAGGAGGCTCTTTCAGCGATTAAGTATTTTTAACACTAGATCTCTGTATAGTAGCAATTTTTATGAAGGGTAGTAAAGAGCGGTGCCTATATAGTGTAGCTTTTCCAAATTATTTATTACTTGTTTTTGTTGTTATTTTGGTATTTTTTATGTCCATGTATTCATAGTCACTTTTTTGTGGCTAAAAGTATACAAATAGTGATACAAAAAGGCTGTAAATAAATAAAATAAGTAAATATAGGATGAATTATAATTTTGATTAATTTCCCCATTGAAAATTCATGATTTAGACAGAAATATTATTTTTATTACTGGGCAGCTGTTCCCACTACACAAGACATGCATCTGTGTAAGGAAGTGATAGATAATAAACTTTGTTTTAAAGAATATGCACATAGCTTTCTTTTGAGCATTCCCCATTTTAAATTCTCACATCTGAGCTTTTTACAATGTGATGCTGCTGGGGTTGCCACATAAATTGGTGGATAATATTTAACTTTGTGTTATTACCAAAAACCTTTTGAATTGTACTTGACAAATGTAATATTTTTCGTCATGTTCTGAAATCAAAGTTATGAGATAAGGACAACCCAGACAATAATTTTTGAACACCATGTACTACTTAGAATACAAACCTTTCATTGTAAAAAATTGCACGTCACTTAAAAAATATTCCTTATGAGCTTTGATAATTTTACATGAAGTGATTTTGTGAAAACAAAAATATTTTTCAACAATTCTCCCTAAAACACACACATATCAAGAAGCTTAAACCGAGAACAATGGAAAAACTTAATACACAATTTAAAACTTATATTTAATAAACTTTTTTACTTTTACATTATATTGAACCAAATAGTTTAATTTAAAAAGTTTTAATTATTTTTCGAAGTAAAAAAATGTGCCTGAAAATTAATAAGCATGGAATGAGAACAAAAAACAAACTAAAACATTGATGTTCATAATTATATTGCACAAATAAGAAATTGGTACAGGACATTTGTCGATTAGTAGAATTTCCTTTACAAATGCTTCAGAATGCACCTTATTCAAATTTCCCTGACACAAATATCAATATCTTATATTAATAGTTGATGCAGAATTTATGCTGCATTTATTTTTTTTTTTCACTTTGCAAAAGATTATCAATAATAACAGAAACTTAAAGAAACATCCAAAATAGGAGGGAAAAAAACTAGAAAAGTGAATTTCTGATTCTTACGCAAATGTTAGTGAAACAATAATATAACATTAATTTGTGACTTTAAATGTAAGGTCTGAATATACATAAGAATTATCATACCACCAACCCCTCCCCCCCCCAAAAAAAAAAAAAAAAAAAAGAAAAGAAAAGAAAGAAAGCTAAAATGCTAAATTAAATTGCCAGGTTAAATTGTGAGTAGACATTCATTAATTGGAAAAGGTCTTAAAATAGTAAATCCATTTATTGAATAATTAAACTTCCTTCCTTCCATCCCATTAAATATGTTTTATAGGTAAATTTGAATTGCATTCTTAATTTACTTGGTTGATAGAAGTAAAAGATGGAATTTTGGTTGCCAGGAGTCAATGCAGACAAAATTTAGGGCCTATTTAGGATATGGGCCTTCACAAAATTTCATTCCACAAAAACAAACTCTTCATTAATTATTTTCATTTTGCTAAGTTTTAAAATGTGCAATTGCAAACAAAAATAGTTCACCAGAAAGAAAAACTTTAGCATAAGGACATAGATAAGTTATTACAGCACGACCTCAATATCTCATATCGCTGGGGAATAATACTGTATTAATAAATTCTTTCTTCGAATTAGAGTAACTTCATTTCATCTTTCTCCACAAAAAGTTAATTTTTCATAAAAAATTTAATAATTTTCATAAAATAACTTTTTTTTACAAAATGGGCCCCAATGGAAAAAAAAAATCTGCATTGATTACTGCATGCACTTCCTGGTGTGCTAGAATCTAGAATTATACAAATTATGTATACACGGGTGTGTTTCGAATAACAATACAACATTTTAATATTCTTGGAACTTAATTTTAAATTAATAAATTAATTTTAAGCCATTTTTCCATTAGCCAATCACAGGTTATAAATTGCCAAATATTATTTAGGGTTATTACAACTGAAAATATAATTACTTACCTTTAGATTCTTTGTAAGCAACAAACTATAGCTCTGTTTAGCTCCATTACTTTTTTTATACATCATCGACAATATTCCTTAACACCTCCTGGATCAGTATTCATTTTCTGAAAAAAAAATCACAAGTAGAAATCAGATAGTACTCTTAGCAATATTATTTACTTTCAGCAATCACATTCCATAAAATAATAACATTCAGAAATATACAAACAAATTTGACTAAAATTGTAAGATTCTGGACCTTAACAGATCCTGTGATGTGAAAAATACCCCCCCCCCTTCCTCCCAAGGAATTTGGGATGAAATTTCTATTAAAAATATATTCATCTTTAATATAAGATTGATATACTTGCATAATATAAATTGATATGATTTTTGGGAACTTTTCGTGATATATGTACATATATGTATATCTATCACTGGTGCCCAGCTAACCGAAAAGCACAGATTTTTGTTGTTGTTATGTTGTCTAACTATAATTAAACTATAATGCCAATAAATAAATGAAAAAAATGTTGCCATTAAAATCTCAGAAATAAAAAATTTGGGGAAGCATGTCTGAATAAAGTGTCAACTACCAGTAACTTAAGCAATAAAATTTACAATATAGGATAGATGTGCCAGTAATGGACACCCTTAAGGAATTTTTATAAAAATTATTTTTTAATTAATAGTTATAATTATTATAGCCCACTTTTTTAATATTATATTAATCTATCAACATTATTTAATCAATCTTCAATCTCATAGTCTCATTTCCCAATGTGAATAAAAATTTAATTGTAAATAACAAAAATGTATCAAAACACCCAAAATTCCAGCAATGGACACCCCACAAAAAATAATAGGCAATTGATTGATTTTATGATTGTATTTAAAACCAAAATTTAATGAAAGCATATTAATGAAATAAAATAGTCATTTTCAAATAAATTTAACAATTAGGATATCAATTATAATATTTATGAGATTATAATTCACTGTTTAAATTAATTATTGTCATTATCCACAAGATCAATATTTTAATTATTTTAGATAGAAGGTTTAAAATACTAAATTTCAAAGAATTATATTTACCAAATTATTAAGTCATTGAGGGGGGGGGGGGGGGTGTTCAACCTACTGTTACATTCCTGTTTGACCTTAAAGCATGTGATGTACATATCGACTAATATATATATATATTTATGCCACTTGATTTTATGTATCAGTTTCGAAAAGATGCGGAAGTTGGAACCGCCTACTTCGAAAAATAACTTGTTTGCAGGCGGAGCCGGCAGGGATTTAATTTTTTTTTTTTTTTCTATAAGGGTTGGTCCTATAAAAAACTTGTCAATATAAAAGTTGTAATAGCCAAGTACTCAATACTTGGCCAAAGTAACATCACGCTTTATTGTTTTGAAATAAGTTAAACATTGGATTTTGAAATCGGGGAGTTTCAGTGGAGCGGCCCCTTAATATAGTATTATTATGTTATGTATTATCAATTAATATGCTTAAAAAAATAGTAAAATGTTATACTACTATTTCAGATTGATTCAGACAAGCACAATCAAAATGTGGCTGATAAACAATTATTCAGAATTAGCATAGTACCAAATATACACAAAGTACTTAGTTCAGATACATGTTTAATTATTTTCTACGTTTGAAAATAAAATAAAAAATTGCAGCATTATGAAATTAAATTTGTGTAGCGTTACTGTTTTGCCAAAGTAAATGAGTACCAAATACTAGGATGCGTACAAATATCAAATAATAGCATGCAAGAAAAAAAGAACATAGAAGTGAGCTCGGGGGTAACACTCTGATCTGAAATATAGCCTGCTGTCCTCTAAAAAAACCCTTTTTAACACTTTCCAACCTAGTTGAAAAGTGTTTATGACTTCGGTTTGTCTGACCGTCTGCCGTCTGTCCGTGCTCTAACTCCCGTAAATATGCTCGGATTGCCCTGCAATTTTTATATGTTATAATCGTTATCTATAGCATGTTCCCTATTTCAATGGAAGTGTGTAGCACTTATAGTTTTTTTTACAGGGATACTCAAAAGAATTCCGTTACATTGTGGTCTATGGGGGAAAAATCATTTGCGGTTTATTTAAATAATGTTTCACTATTTTAAACGCACTGAAATTTATATATATCACTAAGGTGCATTAAAAGAAGCTTAATATGGAATAGGGTGTGCATAGCACTTATACTTACTTTACAGGGACAGTCAAAAGAATTCCGTTACATTACGTCTATGGAGAAAAATCGTCTGCGGTTTATTTAAATAATGTTTCCCTATTTTAAACGCATTGAAATTTATATAAGGTTCATTACAAGAGACTTACTACAGAATATTGTGTGTATAGCAGTCATCGTTCATTTACAGGGACACACAAAAGAATTCTCTACTGTATGTTAACAATAATTCCTGGAAGTGCGTTTTAAGTTACTGAACGCGATTTTAATTTTAAATAGCTTTTTGTATATTACGTGGTGTGTATAAATTCTGTAGATCCTATACAGGGAAGCACAAAAGTTCGGGAACACATTTCTGTATTATTTAACTCCAGACGGAGAATTTTAAACTGTGCTACGTGTTTCCTAACTGAACTAAAATTTAGCATCCTGTGTAGTATATATACAAATCTATAGATCCTATACAGGGCTGAATAAAAGTATTCGGATTACTTAGATGTTATCTTTTAGCTTATTAAAGAGTATGATTCGTAAAATTATTTTGGAAGCGTTGGAAAGTGTTACATAATCTATGCTTGACGCATGATTTTTCGTTCTTGTTTATTTCTATATATAGTCTGATAAAGAATGCAAAAATAAATAAATAAACATTACTACATTTTTACAGCTTGTTCTGAGTAAGATTTTAATGGTGAGCATTTTTCATTTTATTACAAAGTGGCTGTCAATTAGCGAGAATTTGAAAAAAAAAAAAACCCACTTTTCCAAAAAATAACCCATTTTACCTAATAAACCCCACAGCTAACATAATCAGCTGAAAATGAAGCATTTTATTACATATTAATGGTTTAGCATAAAAACAATTAAAAATTTATGAAGGTCATTGTAAAATTCTATTTATAACAAGAAAATCTGTAAAAATGAAACTTTTTGTCAGAATTCTGCAATTGTTAGTTTAAATTATTTTAAAACTAAATAAGCACTCCTTAAGTATTTTTATTATTCTAAATGGTGCATAAAAAACAGAAAAAAAAACTGACTTTAGTGAAATATTTGAAGTACTTGTGTGGTTTTTTTAGGAAACATTTCACTCTGGGTATTTTTTAGAGGGCAGTATAAAAATCTTACAAAACGATAATTGCATATTGCATAACTAATTGCACACACAAAGTTAAATGCAAATATTCTGCACTGCTATTGTCACCATGCAGCTATTTCATCATGCATCATTTTAACAAATTTTTTACATAATTCAAAACAGCAACATTTGAAAAAAAAAAGTAAAATTTACAACTAATAAATAATTTAACCAAGCTCAGCTACATCTGTACATGTATACCTATTAAAACAAAATTTTTTCATCATTTATACCATTCACAAACATTTAAAGTATGTTTATGTTTCTATGTCTCTGTGCATGTTACGTACGTATTGCTCTAAATCTTTTAACGTGTTCAGGCAATTAAAAATATTGCCGCGAACTCAAAATGCATTTATTTTAGCTTTAGTTGAACTCATTTAAATGAAAATGTAACTAAAGTAATCACAACGTAAGAAAAATAATACAACTTCGGAAATTTCAACATGCAAGAAGCATGGCAAAACATAAACATATTTTTAACGTGATTACTTAAATTAATTAAGATTACATAAAGTAAAAAACAGATAAATACATACCTAAATAAATCAGATAGCAAATATTAGCTGTCTTGTGCAGAATCAGTATCACAAACGTCGGGTTATTGCTTTCCAAACATCAGATCGCAAGTCGACCTGCCGCGTGACGCTACAAGTAAACAAACAATTCAAGATGGCGCATTCATCGTTGCCATTTCTTGAAAAAGGAAAAGGAAGAATACATGGGTCTAAATTAGCGAAAGTGCGTACCCATTTTGGACTGCGTTCATTGTAGGGCAGAATGGGAAGTAGATTATACCCATTTTGGAAGGAATTTTACAGAAAGATTTGATTTGGATATCATTTTACCCGTTTTGGGGATTTCATCATGTTTTAAACCTAAATTGGGTACAAGTCTGATTTGGAATTGTTCTGTTTTGGGGTTTAGTTTTTACAGTGCAGTTTAAGAAACGCTGCCTTACGCAATGTAATCAAAACGATACTGTGTAATTAGGAGTTATACCCTATAACTTCATCATTTTTAAATAAATCGAATTACTTTATAAAATGTTAATAAACGTAATACGTTCCACCAAATGTGGTCAAATGATTTTAAAACAAATTATTTTAACGTAATCAAACTGCAAAATGATATAGATTTGCTATATGTTCCGGTTTATAACACATACTTCTGAAAAAGGAAAAATACATGTGAACGTTATACGTAAGATATAAACAGGAAGTTTAAAAATTAAACATACAAATTGATATTTCTATATTAATGATAAAGAGTAGAACACGGGATTATTTAAATGATTGTGAGTGCGATTCCAAATGCTTTGTGGGGATGCCAGCAATAAGCCTGGCAGTTGCGTATGTCCTGTCTTTGCGTTTGATTTATATTTGTATAAGTTACTATACTTTTTAATGCTCTTTATTGTATTTCCATGCTACATATATCTTTATAGAAAAAACGGGGTTCGCGAACGACAGCATTAAAAATAAAATAATAAGTACAGTCTCGCATCGTAGATGCCCGTCATACGTGAGACTATAGTATATGTGGTTATTAAACACAAACAATTGTAAATATTACTATCCCAAATTTATAAAACCGTTGTAGAAATACGTTCATATAAAAGTTAGTATTAATAGCAATTTCTAATGGACGTATAGATCTTTCCCCGGTAAATTTTATTTAATTAAAAAAAAAATAATAATATGTTTCTTTAATTCACTGCTAGTGAGTTCTCAGTTTAATAAACTGCAATTACAAATATTTATGCTGGCTAAATCAAATAAATGTTTAGTAATATTTTTAATAACATTTGATATAATAGAGGTTCGCGAAGGAAGGCCTTTAAAAAAAATACAATCTCAAAACCATACATGCGCATTATGCTCTGGAGTGCGTTATGTGCGCGTATAGTATAACTGGTTATTCAACACAAAGTATTTAAAATATTTTATTCTAAAAACTAAAAAAACTATTGTTCGATTGCATTTATATAAAAGAGAGTTTTCATAGTAAGTGCAAATGAAAATATTCCCCTTTGCCCGGTGAATTTTAATTAATTAAAAAAAAAATTTGCGATTATTTTATTTCTTTAATTCACTGCTAGAAAGTAAATAAATGAATTTATAAGCAAAATAACTGAAATTACAAACATTTATGCTGGTTAAATTAAATAAATTCTTAGTAATGTTTCTTAAGAACATTTGAACTAAAAGACACTTTGAATACTTACTTTAAATAATTGTATCTCTTCAGTGATTTTTATTACAATTGCATTCATACTTCTGAGATTTGAATGCGGGTTAATTTATTTAAATTCCAGAATTTTCTTTGAATTTAGTATTTATCTTTTGATCATTGTTTATCTTAATTTCTAATTGGGTTTTAGCTTATGTAGAATAGGATAAAATGAACTGAACAAGAAAAATAAAATGCAATATTATTTCGTAACATTTTCCAACAATTAAGAATCTTTTAAACGCATATTACCTCCATTTATAAGCAAAAATTTTAGAGTAAATGTTTTTAGGTTTTATGTTCGGAAGTATTGGAATGGGACATTTTAATATTAATGGTCATCTTTAACGATTGCATTCGACTGAAAACTTTATAAAGAAATAATTGTAGTTTAGAAAGAATGAAAAATCTGGTTAAAGAACAAAAAATGTGAAATTCTAAGGATAAAACTAAAGTTCGACCTTGCATGGATCGAATCAGCATAAGCAATAGTAAGCCCAGTCCTTGTCTAACTCGAGTGTAATGAAAAATTTCTTTTGAGAAACATATCAGCCTGCGTTTACGAATCAGTCAAATGTCCATGCATAAGTCCTATCCGGAGCGAAAGTTAGCAGCTTACCTATAACCAGGAAACCAGACAGTCTATGATAGGGTGGAATGAAAAACGAAAGTTGGGATTTTGATTTTGGATAGCAGCCAAAAGTTGTCTTTTAGTACTTATAATACAACAATGCACGTGCAATAATGCACGTGCAAAATTTCATGAATTTTGAAAAACTCCTTCAGGGCTCTACCAGGACCTTTATATTTTCATTGTTTCACGCAATAGGTTTTTACCATAAATTGTACACTTACAGTGTTCGTTGGTAATATCGTTTGGTATTTTTATATTTAAAATGTGTAGTGTTACTTCCTTTATCATTTTTAAACCTTAAATCTTTATTTAAATTTTTTTAAAACTTTTATTGAGCTTTAATAATTATTTTTGTTCATTTTTAGCGCAAAAATGAGTGCGAGAGGAGGCAAACCGAAGTTTACCATTACTAGAAGTGCAGTCGAATCTCTCATATTTGGTGCGCCTTCAAAACTAAATGCAGTTCTATTGCGAACAATAGCAGACGTTATAAAATGTTTCTTATATATAAGACAAGAATTTAAATGGAGTAGGAATGGTAAATATCCATCAAAGTCATAGGTAATTCAAATCCTAAGAGAGAAGATCGAAGAAATTTGGAAGAAAGCATCAATTTTTATAGTTTCACAGAGGGGTATTGATCAAATGATAGACAACGCTATTTCTGAATACCAGAATCTTATTCGATTCGCCAAATCCAAAATAAATGATAACTACATGAAGAAGATTCAGTTTTTAAAATCTGAAGCTGTAAGTAAACTTCTAGACATTTCGGAGTGCAAATACAAGCCGTTTCCTAAATGTACTTGTGAAAAATCAAAGAAGGTGCCTACAAAAGAACAGGAAAGAGGGTTATTGGCACGCTCGTTAAAACAGAGACAAGTAAATTGAGACAAAGAGAAGACAGGAAAACAAGGGACTCAATGAGGGCTGAAAAGCCAAGTTTAAAGTCTGCAATTAATCAGGGCGGTACAGTTGTTATGTATTTTGACAGTGGTGATGAAGAAAGAAGTAGAAGCTGTTCATCAGGGTGTGAAGAATTAATATCCCTATCACATGCATCTACTTCTAAAGAAGAGTGACAAAGACAAATGAGAACACATCTTCTACGGTTTCAAGTGTCTCAGATCGGTATGGTTTCTGATAGATGCGTGTCAGTAATAGCTTCTGCAACTCTAGAAAATATTGGCATTATAACAGAAAACTATTCATCACATATAATTGACAGAAGCAAAGTACACTGTGAACGAAAGAAAACTAGAGAATGTGCTAAAAAAGATGATTTGAAAGCTTTAGATGCAGGAATCGAAAGTATATATTTTGATTGAAGAAAACATAAAACACTACATCAAGAGAAAATTGGAGATAAATTACATCGAATAACTATAAGTGAAGAACATGTATCTCTGGTTGAAGAGCCAAATTCACTGTATTAGGGACACTTTACACCATCTTCTGGATCCAGAAAGCATATTGCAGAAAGCATTTTAAAATACAGCACTGAAAACAACTTAAACCTTGACAAACTTATGGCTGTAGGTTGTGATGGAAAAGCTGTAAACACTGTGAGAAAGAATGATGCTATTAGATTTTTTGAAACAAAGATTGCCAACAGATGAAAGTTTGATTAAGAAAGATGCGTGAAATTAGTTACAGAAGCATCATTGACAGTTGTAGGAATAGAATCAAGGGACGGATATGTACGAGCAAAAATCAAATCACGAAACATGATGCCTAGTTTTGATACCAAAAGCCGATATAAATTAGAGCGAAATATCAGATCGTTTTATAGTACATCGTATATTTTCTTGTATTGTATTCCTATATATTCAGAAAATTGTCTTTCCTATACATGCAGAGAACTATCTTTGGTGTATATTCAAATCATAAAAGTGAACTGTATACCTAATTATTTTACTTTTTTTTATCTTTGCGAACAATTCACATTTTAGTGTGACCTTTATCTTCAAGGTGTCAAAACATAACGACACATAGATTGATCACAAGCAATACATTAATCAGTCATGTTTTATGAGTTATTTTACTAAAATCCGAAAAATTGTGTAAAAAAAATAATTTGAATACTTTACACTACATAGTGCATATCTTGGATTTTCACATATAAAGGGCATAATTTTTAACCTAATATTCAGTGTGCCAATAGGCAAACTTTGAGACCTATCCGAAGAAAAATTCAAAAAAGAAAATTTAATAATTATTTACACTCCTTTGGTTTTTCACGTATAAAGGGCATAATCTTTAAGAGCTGGTAGAGCCCTAAAGATGAATTCCAAATGAAAGGAAAATTTAAACTAATATTCAGCGGGCCAAAAGGCAAATTTTAAGTACTATCCGAAGAAAAAATTCCAGAAAATTTCACTCCACCCTAGTGTATAAGAATAAAATTAGAGCACATTTGTTAATCTGTTTTATGCTCAGTATAAATATGCTGAAATAATGATACCGGAAAAATAATGAAGGAAAATATATATTAAAAAATAATAAAAATTATAGTACTCTTGCCAACAACCACTCGTACCCTCAGCACTTGATCTGATATATAATTAATTGTCTTAGTTGGACAATTAGAAAAGATATAGCAAGGTAGCATTGGTGAAAAACTATACATCGTTCAGTATCACGTAAGTGCCGTTTATATAATGTGTCAAAGGTCAATGTTCGCAATTAGAAGTATTGAATTGAAAAAATTAAATTTCATTACTATTTAGTTGACAAAAGTAGCAGTTATAACTGAAAGATGGCGCCAGTTTTTGAGATAGAAGTTACTTTTGAGGCATAAAAGAGCAAATGTACAAATAAAATCATAAAAATGATATTTTTCACTTTTTCACAATACAAAATTAAATAAAGTTGAAAATGATCCAAAACGTGATAATTTCGACAGATGTTACTTAAAATTGTTCCCGGTATTAAAGAAAAATGAGAAGTATGAAATTTACTTTTCATAATCCGTTAAACATTCGTTTACTGAAATGGAAAAAAAAAAACTTCTGTAATTCAAAGATTACCAATAATAATGATACAGAAATGTTCCAGATTAACGCGCCATTCAAAAAACATTCTTAAGAAAATATCAGTGTATAAAAATCTAGTTTTAGGTGCGGTCAGCTAACCATGCTATTTAAGGGGTGTAATACATTTAAAAGATTAATTAGGATAAAACTATGTTTGCTTCCAAAGACGATATGTTTTTAAATATTAGTTGAATAGAAATTGAAATAAAGTTGAAATATGCATATTTTCAGAGCCGGTGTCAAATCTTAGCAAGTTATAAAATTACCACTTTTAAATCAATAACAAATACATGTAGCACAATAAAAATAAGAGAATTTGGAAGATGTTGTGTCACAATCTGTAAGAAAACTGTGTTGAGACATACAGCTAATGAAGATATTTACATACAATTGATATTCAAATTATCTCAAAAGTAAATTCTGTAGAATAAATGGGTTTTAGCATTGAAATTTGTCAAACCGAAAAAATATTGAAATTATAAATAATTAATCATTAAAAAAATCTTGTTGTTTTAATTTTCTAAATGGTATTTAATTCATTTCTAAGTATAATACAATTCTCTACACTCAGAAATAATTCTTGGCCTATCCATTAATCTTTCAGGTCCGTCATAAAAAAATTAAACGAACAGATTCAGTATAAGATAAACTGGTATGCATTTCTACATCCAGGATCTTTGAAAATCTCATTTATGTTTTATCTTCTGGAATTGTGACAAAATAACCTAAATGTGCAATTGACATAATTTTTCTTAGATTACAAATAGTAATTGATTTCGCCTCGGATTTTGCACACTGGCCTTAAACTTAAAATATCATTACCCTAAAAATCATATTATTTGCTAGATTTTGAGGAAATCCTGCAAAATGCATCGCCTTAAAAAAAGTCCATGTGATTAAACGTTTCCTTTAAAATAAATATGTTTAAAACAGTATTATAAATTATATTACGGTATCAATTCCCATTTCATTGCTTGGGAATTCTAAACCTTTGCAAGCTATTTTTAATGTTTTTTCTTTATACACAGACACGCTTCCACAAAAAAAAAATAATAAATATTGAAAAAAATCAATCATACAGAGATATGAAAATATATTTCGGAAAATCATCCAATATCTTGTTGAAGATTGATTTCCGTAATATCTAAGGAATTTTATTTCAGTTAAATTAAAGAAAAAAAAGAAGATTCCAAACAAAGCTAATTTTTTTTAATGAATGTTTTATATTTCTTTCTCTATGTAAAGAATTCAATATAATAATTCTTCTTCAAGTATTATTGGATAGTAAATTTTTCATCTTTTATTGGTCATACGATACTGTGTGCTTTTTTGTTCTGTTTCTAAGAAAATATGGGTTTAATTTTCATTGGAAATATGAAAGAAAAAAAATCAAAAAAGAATAAAAATTACATCTTCTGTATGTCTCATATTATTAGAGAAACAGTTAAATAAAAACAGCTAGCTGATTCTTTAAACAGAAAACATTTTGCTACAAATATATTTGACGTACAGTAATACGTACAAAGTTTACTTCACAAGCGATATTTACAAAACAAAAATAGATTCATATTTGAGATTGATTAGAAATATAACGTTAAACATTACAAATACACTATCGAATAAGGATTTTTTATTTTCATGAATCACAGTATTTTAAATTATTCTTGCATTAAACATGCAACATTGTCAGAATATTTCGTACAAAAGAAGGTAAACAGAGTAACGTAAAGTACGGTATCTTTTTTTTTTGTTTTACGTATTCTAAACATGCATATGGTATATGTTGTTTAACTCTGTCTATTTGTCTCTACAATTTTAGACTCAGTGATGTCATATGATAAATACCGCATTAAAGTTACATTGTATTTGACATTTCTATTTGAAATTAATTTTTTTATTCTAACTATTAAAACAATTAAACTGCCTGTTTTACGTTTACTATTCATACTATAATGGAAGTTATTTTATAGTCTGTGTTAAATTTACAAAGCATTAATACATGTTTAATTATTTATTACATAAAAATGTAGACAAGCGATGTAGCGATATAAAAATGTAGTCTGGAAAAAAAAGTTTGATGCGATAAGAATAATTCCTCTAACTCATAAGAAGATTGCTCTAACATTTTGCAAATGAAAATATTCTTAGGAATTTTGGTGACTGCAAACTTAGGGAAGTAGTATTTCCAAACGTATTTGGTAGAAATAAAAATGAGCAAAATCTGCGGAAACCTCTATCAATTAAAGTTGAAGATTTTAATATTATGACATGGATGGGTTGCTCTGCAGGTTTGATTCACTATCATTAAATTCTCTTTGCACCCGGTAGTTAAGAAAACAGCTTGTTGAAGCCATTAAGTATAGCTAAGAGTACTGCAGTTATTTTTCAGATGCGTATGAATACGTAATGAATACAGAAATTTTAGGAAACCTTTTCACAGTATACTAGGGATGTGTAAATATATTTAAGTGAAAAATTCGAAATTTGCTCATTAAGAACTATTTTCAAAATCAGACAACAAAACATTCGTGACAGAACCAACACAATGAAAACATACTATAAAATCACATAATAATTAAACGAGAATAAAAAGGGGATATGCATTTCTGATTAAAAATAGTGAAATGAGTTACGTATGATTAGAATAAATTTTCTTTATTTTCTTCTAAAAATTAGGTTTTATTTTATTTTCCTCGATTCTAAATTATCTCTAATCTTGTTTATTATTTTACTTACCCATCATACGTAGAATAGGGTAAGTCTCGTAATCGTTTTAAAAATTCAAAAAAAAAAAAAGACGGATTTACACGTTTCAGACACTGGAGATTCCGAAAAACATATTTTTAGAAAAAAAATTGCCGTCTGTCTGTCCTTGTGTCTGTAAACGCCCTATCTCTTGAACAAATTGAGATAGAGACTTGAAATTTGGTATGCACTTAGTACGTAATAATGGAAAGAAGCTTATTGAATTTCAATAACCTCGATTATCCGGAATATTCGTTCTGATAAAAGGTATATAAAAATTTTCGAAATTGTTTATATTAAAGAATGAGTATAAAAGACAATAAAAAAAACATAAATTTGGCATAAAGATTGAAATCGATCGAATAATTAGTTGCCGAGATATTTTTAAACATATTTTCCTCACTCTTCGATTTTTCATGACCCTGTATTTCATCCAAATTCCAATTCAAAGATATATTTTAATTGGAAATGAGACGTTTAATCCGACGAAATAAACCGTTAGTTAATATGATTATCATTTTTATAGTTATAAGGATGTTTCTTTTACGCAATTCAGTAATAGAGCATTTAAAGTTTATGACGCCATAAAGACACGATTTTATTGGAATTGCAATGCATTTTATAAATAGTTTACACATGTTTTATTTTCATATTTTATATTATGCATATCCTTGATGGGTAAGTATCACGGTGGTCTCCAACGACTAGTTTTAAGAAGATTTAAATTTTAAAACAGTTATTTTACAAATATTTAATAACATATACTTCTAAAATAAACTCTCCGTCTAAAAACACTTTAGGGCTTTTCGTTTTTTTGGCAAAACAACCGACATGGGATAAAATAATGGTGAGGAATTTTTTTTCTAAAAACATACTTGTAAAACATTTTTCTCTGTTTAGTATGTGCTGATATTTTCATTTTTCATAAGAATGAAAAGAAAAATATTTTTGTTTATAAAGCAGTAAAACTGTAAGGTCCTTCAAATAAAAATAAACACAAAGTTCTTTGTGCTTATAGAAATATACTTTAATAAAATGAAAAAACGATTATTTGTCTTGTGTATATATTTTTAATTCTACAAGCTCCTGTTATGTACAACTAGAGTTGCAAAGGCTAGAAAAAACCCGGTTTAAACCTGGGAATAAATCGGGTTTTTTAGGACTAAACTTAATTTTTTGAGAATAGACCAGGTATTTTGGCAATAAACCTGAAAATAAACCGGGTCTATTGGAAATAAACCTGGGAATAAACCGGTTTTTTGCAACTCCGTGTACAACATTCTTATTTAAATTGGGCAAATATAAAAAAGGAATGACTTAGATGTAGAGGTATTGGTATAACTATAAGGGTTGTCCAAATGAAAAGTGGACGCATGTAATTGCGTCAGAATGACTGCAGCTATAGCAGCGCCACTGAACAGGGAAATAAAAGGCGGTAGGATGTATGCACTGCATATGGCGTTCTTCAGTGAAACCTATTAGCTGTAGAGGAAATTGATCGAAAGTAAAATTGTGTCATACATGGATGCGTCCTCATCGGAACAACGCGCGGTAGTACGGTATCTGATTGCGGAAGGTGAGTACTATCAATTCAACAAAATACTGCAATATTCTGAAAAACAACGGAAAGCAATCAAAATCAAACGGCCAGGAATTCTCACAGAACAAGTGATCCTTCTCCATGACAATACCCACAAACACATCCGGCGTGCAGTCCAGATTTGTCATCCTGTGACTTTCATATCTTTGGGCCACTTAAGAGAGCATTTCAGGAGAAACCTTTACTTTCGGTGAAGGCAGTCACAAGCTAGTCTGTACCCAGAGCAACTCCCTCGTATGGCATCGCTCCTTGTCGCGAGTAGAGTTATAGTGTTACTCTGGCGATGCCACAGCGCCCCTTGTCGCGAGAGAGCATGTTTATGGCGCGCAACCCTCTAGCTTATATGCTCTCTGATAACCAGGTGCTGTGCGGCACATCATTCTCAAACCATTTCAAGAACCTCGGCCCCTCGCTGCCCCGTGTCGCGAGGGAGATCTGTTCCCCGGAAGCGAGGGGTTTGTTCTGTGAATTTCGGGCAATAATGGTCCATTGCAATTCACCCGCCCCTTGTCGCGTTTTCCGGCGGGCTCAGCTCCAGCTAAAACTGTATTTTTTTTAAAACCTTAATAAAGATACCGGGAGGTACACCTATGCTCTACAGACTTGGCCTCCTTGTCTGAGCACTCCCTCTTAGGCTGTGAAGGCAGCTGTGCAGGACTTCTTCAAGAATCAACTGCGATCTTTCTACAGCAACTGGCTGCCGAAACGACGGGACCTGTGTTACAACGCCCATGGCGATTTCTTTCGTTTTCCAGTAAAGGTATTATTTTTATTCAACTTGTCCACTTTTCATTTATACAACCCTTGTAGTATGTTGCGTTTATCACAAAACTTTATTTTAAAACATTCTATTACCTTATTTCAATAAATCTGTTTTACTTTGATAGTTATCAATTGTCATGTATTTCATTGAATTTAACATGCACTTGCACTTACTGTTATCACACTTAGAATAATAATAATAATAATAATAATAATAATAATAATAATAACATAGCGCAAGGGTACCCTTTTTACTCATTAGCAGCTCTAATTAAACCAAAATATAAATTTATTTACGTGATATATAGAAGATGAAAAATTTCTACCGAATTGAATCTGTGATACAACTACATTGCATAGCAATGCAAATAGCATAGCATCGTCTTTTGCTAAGAGTTCAAAACAGAAATTGAGTCAGCATAGTGTTTCGTATTATGCATCGTACATAGTATTTCGGGAGGAATTTTATTTCATAGATGCCGAGATATAACTAGCACGCAAATAATGAAACACACAGCATAGCAGAGACACAGGTTACTCGCTCCAAAATCTATTGAAAACAAAATATGCTCATGATCATATTTAATTCATTATTTAGTTCTTGCGTTATTGTTCCCACAAAATTTTTGTAATGCAAAATAGTAATGCATCCATACATATATATATATATATTTGCTGCCCTGTATATACATTTATTCATTTTACACTCACAGTTCAGTAAAGTATGGAAAAGTGTAGTTCATCTCATAAATCTGTAACCCGATTTAAAACGCACTTTCACCTGTTAACGTTGACATACCTTAATTAATTCAAATTGTTTTCGATATCTCTTTATGTTATTGATAAAAAATACACATATCACCTAATAAATTAAAATTTAATAAACTTTCAAACAAATTATCACATATAAATATTGGATGTATTGTAACAAAATTAAAATGTGCTTCATGCAATTATCGTCCATAAGCCATAATATATCCAAATTCTTTTAAGAGTCTTTGTAAATGAAGTAAAAATGCTACTCACTGCATTTTGCATAAAGGAAATGCCATGGTGTGACAAATAAAATGAGAAATATTAATATCATATCAATTACGAAAATTACAGCGTGGAGGGACGAATAGACAGACATATACATATAGTGTTAGCTGTAAGGAGAATATTGTAAGCAAGATAAAAACCCGATTATGGACATTTTATCATATCTTCATATTTTCAAGTTCTCTGAAACCTTTTGTTTTTCTATTTTCACAATTATTCCATATGTATGGATGCATATATGTATATATGTTGGTATTTTGTTTGGCGAGAGAGCCCATTTTTGAAGTTTTTTCGTTGATATATGTTTGCAAGTTAGTGCAGATGATAAAATACACATTGTACGTCCGTTTGGGCTCCCATTTGTCGAATATGTTATAGACAACTGTCGCAAGAACTGCATTAATTTCCTTCTAAATCGGACACAGATTTGTTATATAAAACCAATTTGAAACCGTTTTCAAACCCTTTTGAGAACAAAGGAAACCGATAACTTATGCGGTAACTAGGAAACGATTTCTTGTAAAAAATAATGGTATGAAAATAATATGTGTTTCAGACATGCACATAGTGCCCCCCCCCCCAAAAAAAAATAGTTATGAGCCGCCACAATATATATACACATATATATATATATATATATATATATATATATACATATTGTTTTTTTATTGTATATATCATTGTTGTATTAATTAAATTATATAGCAATATCTTTATGTAAAACTTTAAGTAAAATTTAACCATATATAGTTTTATTAATCCTATAGAAGCGAACGGAGATTTAAATATTGCATTTTGTTGTGAAATTTGAAGAAAAATCTACATTTAAAACAATTTAAAGTTAAAACTAGCCAGGCTCTCTAAATTGAATTTCAATACTTGTTTAAACTTACCGGCCTTAATCTCAGTGGGAATGAAAATTCATTGAAAATTACGTCAGAATTTTAGAAACATATTTGTGTTTTAAGAAGGAAAAATGCACGTTTTGTTTAGAACATGAAATCATTTTCACCTTTTTTTTAATTAAATTTAATTTAACCTAACCTTTTTTTTAATTAAATTTAATTTAACCTTTTAAAATTTAGGATCTAAATGTTTTTTTTTTCTACATTACTATTCATTTGAACGCGTGGTTAGTCTGCAAAGGGTTCAAAGCTGAGTCGAATCACTCTAGAAGTTTTAATGTTGTTAAATAAGTTACAAAATCTGTTAATGGATTGTTCGGAAAGTTACTTCTGTTTGGGAAAACCAATTGCCCATCCATTATTAGACATTAGATATCGGAATTCATGTCTAATAATTAAGTGCTAAAATTTTACGGTACGAACTAACTTTCCCGAACAAAAAGTATTTTTTAGACTATTCAATAGTTAGCTATAATCGGCGTCCAGATATAGTAAAACCTGTGTACACTACCTGATGACGTGCATCTGATGACCTAGCATTAAATTCTAGTATTAGATTTAATGTCTTTAAAACCATAGATATACATATATAGATGCGACCAAAAGATCAGAGAACAAATTGCAGTGAATAATCGATTTACTAAAGAATTAGATATTCTGCACATAGATGTGATAACTAATTTACTGTATACGCCTAAATATCTTTTTTTATGAACACGAATTATTTTCCAGAGCAAAGTGATAATTTTTAAACACATGCAAATGCAATTTTATCAAATCATAGTGAGACCACACATAAATATGATGATGAAACTCGAATGTATTCACAAAAATGAAAAAAAAAAGAAAAAGAAAAAAAGAAAAAAGAAAGCTATCTGTTAGTTTTGTTTTTAAAATGAAGATGCAAAATGAATATGTTAAATGAATATATGTTAATTTTTGGAGCTTATGCGTTTTTAACTGCAAACAGAGAGTTTCAAAATGTAAAATGTGTGATTGGTATATACACACACACACATACATATATATATACGAGGGTCGATCCAGATATAAGGTTCCCATCAAATTTACAAATAAACAACATTGTTTATTCTCATAGAAATTTACATCGTTGAAAAGAAGAAAGTTTGCTCTATTTCTCTACATAATCGTCATCTTTTTTCGCGCATTTTTGTAGACGGTGCTCCAATTTCTGATCCCAATGTCGTAGAACTCCGGCGCCATCCCATTGAGGTAGCATTTCACCTCTTTTTTGACGTCATCGTCGCTCCGTAAGCGTTGGACACACAAATGTTCCTTTATCTTAGGGAACAAGTGATAATCACTAGGTACGAAAGACGGACTGTAAGGTGGGTGGGGCATGACAATACACCCAAATTCTGTCAAAAGTTCCTGGGTTTGACGGGAGACGAGAGGTCTGGATAGCTCGCCTGAGTTTGCTTTGTGTTACACAATAACATTTGTCGGGATCAAAAATGGGAACCTCCATCTCGGACGGCTGCTGAGCCAAGAAAAGGCGGCGCAGCGAAGCGTGGCAGGGGGAATCGCGAGACTGCGCTCAAAGCTATTGCCGTATTTTGCCTCGCACCTTCCCGTGCATCTGGGGCTCTTTGAGAACATTATTTCTGGATCGACCCTCGTATATATATATATATATATATATATATATATATATATATATATATATATATATATATATATATATATATATATATATATATATATATATATATATATTTCCCGCGATAACTTTCCGTCAGCTGCAGCACAAAAGTGGCAGACGATTTTATAACTGATAAAGGAATATCATCAACACTATAATCCGTATGTTTGATTTGTTTCAGGAATAAAATAGGGAAAGGGCATATGAAGGAGAATCCCGTGTTAATGTAACACTTATTTTATAAGTCATAACAAGAGAATTTTGTTTTCGCGAATCCGGGATATACATCTCATAGAAGATGTTAAGGTATTTTCCTGCTGCAAAGTATAAAAGGTATTGTTCTATGTTTTATTGTAGAATTTTCCAGAACACTAAAAGAAAAAAAAAGATTATATTGCCCATTTAAAACAGTTATCTACTAACTTTTGAAACTTTTGTGCATTTTATTTAATCTTAATCAATCATTTATCAAAGTGGTATAATCATCTTAACGAAGAACATTTCTCTTTTTATTTTCAGCTGTACCACAAAAATGATACTATCAAAACAATCTCCCGTATTTTTCGCACCCTTATTTTTAAAACCAAAGAAAAGTTAAAAAATGAGCGCAAAATACTCGAAAAAATACGGTAATCGCAGTTTTGTGAAGTACACTGCTCAAAACAATTAGGGGAGCAAGCAAAAAATTGAAGAGAACCGCGTGAAACAGCCATGCATGGGCATAAAAGGGAGAGTAAACGTGTATAAATGCTCAATAAAGAAAACAGACGCAAAAACGTTTGCAAGGTAACTTTAATTCTTTAAAACGATGCAAAGAACATGAAAAGCTGGTTTAAGGCATCAATTTAGTTGCTTGTAAATGTAAAAAAAGGTATTGTTTAGAAATGATTGTTAGAAATGAGGTATTGTTTAGAAATTTGGCGTGTGGTCCCATCGAACAGCTAAGAAGCTGCACACCTGTTTTCCGTGGATTCGATGAGGTTTTCGATAAGGCTTTGGGGAATACTGCTCCGCTCCTCAAGAATTAGAATCTCGAAGTACCGACAGTGAAAGATGTTCCATGTTCTCGCTGCAATGCTTCGTCCGAGTGTGTCCCATACGTGCTCGATCGGATTCAGGTCAGGAAAGCATGCTGACCATTCAATACGCTGTATTGTTTGAACTTCAAGCCTGTTCTCCACCAGACGATCTGTATACAATCTGGCATTACCATGCATAAAAGCAAAGGAATCACCATGGATGTAGCGTAAGTTATGACATGAGGTCTCAGTATCTCGTCTGCATAGCTTTGAGCCATCAAAGTGTCATTCCTAATGATATGCAGGTCCGTACGTCCACCTATGCTGATTCCGACAGACACCATCAACCCACCTCGTCTGTAATATGATCTTTCACGAACGAATGTTGGGTTATTTCAAGTGCTCCTTTCTCTCCATACCAAAACACATTGGGTGTCACACTCCAGACTGAATCGGGACTCGTCTGTAAACAGCACTTGACTCCAATCACGTTGCTTCCAATCCCGATGTTCAACAGCCCACCTTCTTCGGGCCCCACGGTAGTTTGGAGTCAACGAAATTCAGACCATTGGCCTACATGCATAGATACCACCCTGATGATGCCTATTCTGGAATGTTTGGATGGACACTGTTCGTCCTGTTACCATGAGCAACTGCTTTTTTCAGCTGAGTAGCATTGTCTGTTCTGTTTCAACAAGCTGTTAACAGGATATATCAGTCATCAGTTGATGGGGTTGCACGTGGCCGGTCTTGCCCTGGTAGACATGTAACATATCCTGTTTCTTGGAATCTCCACAGCATCCGTTACACTTTTTTGTGTTTGGTTGGATTGAAGTGTCCCGCTAATAGGCCAAGCCATGGATCCCCGTAAATCACGATTCTGGGACATTTTCAAGTCATGTTTTCTCAAAAAACAATAGCTGAGCAATATAATTTCACAACTGAGACAGTGAAACAGAAGTTTCTTCTAAATCCCGATTTCTGCACTTTTCTCCTTTTTCTTTTTCTCTGACGTCAAAAACTTTGATTTACATATGAAGTTTTATTTTTCTACTTTCTGGCTACGCTTTAAATTATGGATGTTTTAATTTAAGTTACTTATCGGTGTAAATATTTGCGTAATTTCGTTAAAACCATGTGCTCCCCTAATTGTTTTGAACAGCGTATTTTTGATTGTACATGTGGTTAACTATGGCATTCGCGTGTACTTTATGAATTTTCTTAATAAATTGAGGATGCTTTGTCATTCAACGGATGGTAGTATATCCTACAGTGTGGCAAAACCTTCTCTTATTCTCTAATGCTCTGTACAAGCGAGTATGATATTACATATGTGACGTTAATAATTCTAAACCCTTACAAAAGTTATGGAAAAATATTTGTGTAATTTCCGATGATAATTCGAAACATTTTGGGAAAATAATGTTTCTTACAAATTACTAGGTACAGTAGGGAAAAGTTTAGAGGACTTTCTGCATTTTGACATGCATTCTAAGAATATTTTTAAGCACATTTTATTGAGCAAATAAATTGGAATTATTTTCTTTATATTTTTCCATTAATTAACTACTAATGTTTATCAAATATCCCCTGCGCAGAAAATCTATTAATATTATCGGAACAATGTTAGGCAAAGATAATTTTATTGATATGCTAAAAATATTGTAAATATCCGCTCGAAATTTATGCTTAGCATAATACATAGAACAAAAAAATATATTATCAAACTGCTTATAACCTCCTTCGTTGAAAATCGGTTAAAAAGAGAAAAAAAAATTAAAATCTTAATAAACTGCAAAATTGCATGTAATCAAATGAGAAGCAATCTAAAAATATCGGCATTAATTTAAAAAACAAGAAAGAAAAGTCACGTGTCAAGTTTAGATTATGAAAAACCTTCTAGCATTTCCGAATAGTGTAACAAAATGTCACCGTTTAATAAGGTGAAAGATGATGTCTATGTAAATAATTTGAAAAACGCATACCAGATTTAAAAACCTAATTTCATCAATCAGTATTTATACCCGGAAAAATACCCGAATTCTTTTATATAGGAGCTAGTTTTTTGTATATACTATATAGTATGTAATAATACAGTTAGTAATCACATAACACAGTTGAAAATTCTATTTCGCTAACATCCGTCATTAAGCAGAAATTTTTTCTCCAACTTTGTATATGGTATGTAGAATTTATGCACACCAAGTAATATACAAAGAAATATTGAAAGTTAAAAAACGTAAATCCTGCAGTTTTTGTTTATAGACAGTGATGTAACCTAATTATTTTCTGTGTACCTGTAAATGAACGATAAGTGCTATGTACAATATATTTTATAGTAATCATCTTTTTAGCACTTTCCAACCTAGTTGAAAAGTGCTTATGACTTCGGTTTGTCTGGCCGTCTGGCCGTCTGTTCGTGCTCTAACTCCCGTAAATATGCTCGGATTGCTCTGCAATTTTTATATGTTATTGTCGTTAGCCATAGCATGTTCCCTATTTCAACGGAAGTGTGTAGCTCTTATAGTTTTTTTACAGGGACACTCAAAAGAATTCCGTTTACATTGCGGTCTATGGGAAAAAATTATTTGCGGTTTATTTAAATAATGTTTCACTATTTTAAACGCATTGAAATTTATATATATCACTAAGGTGCATTAGAAGAAGCTTAATATGGAATAGGGTGTGCATACCACTTATAGTTACTATACAGGGACAGTCAAAAGAATTCCGTTACATTACGTCTATGGAGAAAAATCGTCTGCGGTTTATTTAAATAATGTTTCACTATTTTAAACGCATTGAAACTTATATATATTACTAAGGTGCATTACAAGAGGCTTACTACAGAATAGTGTGCGTATAGCAGTCATCGTTCATTTACAGGGACATACAAAAGAATTCTCTACTGTCTGTTAACAATAATTCCTGGTGTTTTAAGTTGCTGAACGCGATTTTCAATTGAACTCACTTTTTGTCTATTACTGGGTGTGTATAAATTCTGTATTTCATATACAAGATAGCACAAAAGTTCGAGAACACATTTCCGTTTATTGACAGAAACTCCAGAAGGAGAATTTTAAACTGTGCTACGCGCTTCCTAACTAAACTAAAATTTATCATCCTATATAGTATATATACAAATCTATAGATCATATACAGGGTTGAATAAAAGTACTCGGATACTTTTCCGAATATTGTATCTGTTCGAAATTCCTGAAATTATGTTTTTAAATATGTTATGCGTTTTCCAAATTATTTACTTAGATGTTATCTTTCAGCTTATTAAACGGTATGTTTTGTAAAATTATTTTGGAAGCGTTGGAAAGTGCTACATAATCTATGCTTGGCGCATGATTTTTCGTTCTTTTTAATGTATTGAACAAACTGCTGTAATACCATAAAATCATATAAACTTCTTAGTAACACCTTAAAATAAAGAATGCGCAAAGCCTTTCGAAAGAACTTTGTCTTTCTTCCGTCAGGCGCAAAGAAGAAGTACAACCACTTTGAAGGCAGGAGGAAGACAGGGGGGTTGCGCGTCTTCTTTGCGCCTGACGAAGAAAGACAAAGTTCTGTCGAGAGGCCTTGCGCATTACTTATTTTATGGTGTTATTAACAAGTTTTTATGCTTTTATAGTAAGCATCTGGCTGTGCACTTCAGTCATTTTTCAATTTATCTATATTTGAAATAGTGTAACATCATAAAAAACAGTGCAAACGATTTTTCACATTAAACCATAAAGAAACGGAATCTTTTTGAGAGCCCCTGTAAACAAGCTATAAATGATGCACACTTCATTTTACACATCGAACATTCCACACTAATCCTCAATAACATATCGCAATTACATAGCCATACGAGTGCATTTTTTACGCGAGTGACAGCACGACCAAAACAAACTGAGTTCATAAACATTTACGACTATGTTGAGTAGCATTACAAAGTAGCAACATAACACAGGTAGGTGAATATTATTTTACTAGCTACGCTGGTCAATTTCTCTTAACGCATCTTTAATCAGACGAAATATTGACCGTGAATTTAACCTTTTGTTTTAAATCCATATAGACACATTGCCGCTATCATTATCTTTTTACGCATGAAGGTTTCGCTATGGTACTCCATTGCGAAATTTGGTAATTTTTGAAATTCAATATATGAAAAACGGCATAATCCTTAGATTTTAGATTTATATCAAGAAAAATACAATTTTTTTACCTTTCTAACGCAGTTTGTCTAACAATTTTCTGACGTATGCTTTTCCAACTATTAATTTTTTCAGTAACTCCAAATTTTTCATTTTCTGAGATTGATCTGTGGCAAATCTGTTAGCGAGAAACTCAGTCGTCGGCAACGCATAGCTTTTTATTAAAGAGGATTATATCGGAAACTTTAATTTACTGCAAATGCACATGCAGAGTTAGGCACCTTGAATAAGTTGACTGAAACTTACTAGTTGCGGTTTTGTTAAACAGAAAAATTGACCCAATCCAGGCTATCAATAGATCAGGGGTATATATTATACCATTCAAGAAAGATAACAAAGATTTTATGTACGTAGGTATGACACTGAGGAAATTTCGTTACAGAATAAAAGATCCTGAAGCAGATCTTAGTTAAATAGACCCCACACTGCGTTAGCAAGATTAGTACAAACTGAACCTGTAAAAGTAGATTTCAATGGATCTAAAATTATATTCCGCACAAATAATCACCAAGAAGCTATCATAAGAGAATCTCTAGAAATAATATCTTAAAAAAGAAATACTCTGTAACGATGTATTATCATATGATATCCACGCAGTCTGGAATGAATTAATACGTCATTGATTACCTTTCCCATCCCACTTCATATTCTAAACCCTTGAAATAAAATAGTTTATTCCGGGCAAGCAAGAAAACACGAAGAGACAACAACTCAACTCCCCAATTAGTTTTTCACTGATGATGACCGAGTAGTTTGGTTGAAAACGTTTTGAATTTTTAAAAGGACAGTGTGTACCGCTGTATTCGTTGAAAACATTAAAAACGCACACAGGTATTGATTTTATCCCTTTCAACATATTCCTAAGAAGTCACCTGACGTTCCTCTTATGGTTTATTGTGCATTTGGTCTGCTGAAAAGAGCTCTTTCAAAGAGAAAAACCACCACGATTGATCGAATCTGGAAAGTTTTTAAAGAGGCATGGGAAGCAATAACCCTGAAAATCTTACAAAAAACCTTCTACCATCGAAATCATTACGCAGAATTGTAATCAAGAAACAAGATTATCATATAGATTATTTCAGAAAGCAATATTCATATTTTAAACGTTAAAAACACAACGCTGAAATCGTATAAAAAATGTGCGAACACACTCTGTATTTACTGTAAAAAACCATTTGAAATTTTCTTACTTTTAAATAAATTTTAGAAATTAAAAATATATGGAAACATGATACATCTTTCTAACATACTTCTTGCTACTAACCAATCTATGCTCTATTTCTAGTAATAACAATTTCGTACATGAAATAGATTTTAAAAATCAATAAATCTAATTAATTCTTTCTTTTGATATTTAAATTTTTTAACTTTATTAACCCCACTTCTTAACATGTTACATTTCTATAATTACATTTGCATAAAAGAACGATGTAAAATAAATGAAGCATTAATGAATATAAAAGGTTTCAAAAATAATTCCTTAGAAAATCTTTTACATATTACAGTTTCTTTTGTTTAACAATGGGTAATTTAATACTTTTGCTGAGTGCGTAGCTTAAATTTTAATGACTCGTATTAATTTGGGATAAAATAAAATATTTTTGAATTAGCTTTCTTTATTCTAAATTACATTAAGTGATATGATTTTTATTTTTATTTTGAAAATGTGCTATGAAATAAAATTAATTTTAGTCTTTCTAAGAAATTTTATTTTTGCTATTAAATACTGTTTACAAAAGAAAACGCATCAAAATTGTATATAATTTAAAATATAAGTTTTTTTTTTTTTTTTTTTTTTTTCAAATTCTGTTTGAAAGAAAGTTATTTATAATATTAATAAAAACAACATTTCCATGCATTAAATTTGTACAGATTTTATATTTGGTTTTAATATTAGACAGCTTAAAAGGGTAATGCAAAGAAGGTGCATTAAAACGTTATTAACAGAATATATAGAAAAAAAGAGAAAGAGTTTTAGGCTGCATATAAGGGAAATAATATATTGTAACCACACTTCTTTCACAAATGTCAAAAAATCTCCGGGGAATGCAAGAAAACGTAACAATCACATTAAAAATAGCTAAAAATTCGAAAATCGCAGAAGACAAAAGTTACTATAGTGAGCTAAACCACTGCGATCGTAATTGTTTTACGAATGTCAAAAAATTGCCGCAAAACGCAAAAAATCACTAAAAATCCAAATAGAAATCGCTAAAATTTCGAAAATTGAACAGAAGAAAATTTTATATATTACGCGAAAAATTTTTAACGCCAAAATTTGAAATGTCAAACAATCGGCGCAAAACGCGAATCATCGCTAAAAATTGCTAAAAATTCAAATATCGAACCAAACAAAATTTACTACATTAGGCTAAAAATTTTAAACTAAATGTGAAGCGCGAAAAAACTCTAAAAATCGAACTAAAATTTGCGAGAAATTAAAATATGGCTAGACGAATTTCGAACAAACTTTATGGAAAGAGGGTAGACTTTACGATATTGGGCTTAGGAGCCTACACTAGTCATGCAACGCTCAAGCCAATGTTATGTCTATGGGAAGGTTATTTTCAAACTTCCTGCTCGCATTTTACCCTTTTATTTTTCTTGTTTTTTTTTATAGGAGAGCTGAGATTGATCTCAAACGTTGTTAGTTTTTACTTTTTCGATTTTGGTTCCAATTTTTTTACATAAGGATACTTTTACTTTCAGAACCGGTTTCAACCGATTCCAAAATTTAAAATGTCCGCTTATAGAAAAACTACTCCCAAAATCGAAAAAGTACAAACTAGCAACGTTAGAGATAGTCTCTATGTTAGAGCTACTCTTAAATATAGAAACTGCATTCCTACAACTAATGTGGAAAAAGCGCCGCTAAACGTGTAAAAAAAAAATCCGCTAAAAATCACATAAAAATTTAAATTAAAAAATATAGTAAAAAAATACAAAATATAACTACATAGGTACCTTCCTACCAAATTTCGTATAACATACACATGACATAAACACACACACACAAAATTCTATCTTTATTAGTATGTATATTTTTAACACTGTGGAAAGTATAAAGCGATCAATGAAAATGTATTAATTCAGTGAAGGTTATAGAAAAGGAAACCTGAAGTAAAGGTAGAGCTCCGGGACAGAACCCTGAACGCCAACATTAACGCTTAATCATTAAGAGTACTTCTTTATGAACTATTTTTTATTGAAGAGAGGTGTCCTTTATTACTTCGAATAGATTTTCTACATTTCGTCTTCAACTGACCAGCAAAATTATATTTCAGCCACTGGCTCCACTTTATTTGAATATATACTTCACGAAATACAAAGGATGCGAATTATCACTTTACTAACCAGCGTACAACCATTAGAGTGAAAAAATTTCCAGACCGGGGTTCGATCCCGGATCCCTTGGTATAGCGCACCAAGTGCTTTACCAATGCACGTGGCTATTAAGCTATCCAGACGACTTTCCATCTTGTGCTGCGTGGTTTGTAGCCTTGCCATATAAGAGTGAGAGAGTGCTAGACTGGATGTCGTCTGGATAGCTTAATTGGTAAAGCACTTGGTGCGCTATACCATGGGATCCGGGATCGAACCCCGGTCTGGACATTTTTTCACTCTAATGGTTGTACGCTGTTTAGTAAAGTGAAAATTCACATCCTTTGTATTTCATTAATTTACAGCGTAATTTCAGCTCTGCTGAAAAATTAATTAGTGTATATATATACTTCACATCATTTAGTAATAGCTAGGCACGTAGAGTCTGAGGAATTCAAACGTAATCTGGCATCGCTATCTATACTAATAAAAAAAAGTTTCGCTCTGTGTTTGTGTGTCTGTCTGAGATGGTTAATGAAATCTACAGCACCTATAGTTAAGCACCGAGTTAAAAATAAGACATGTTCTATCTATTATATAGTTCTTCGTATCTACTATCTTCTACTATATATATGAAATACAAATGGGAATTTCGTTCCGACTGCTTATAACTCGAGTTGTGCGGATTGGATTTTGATGGAACTTGCACTGTTGCATAGATAATTTTTCAGGGGAGGTTTTAGTAGACAACATATCGTTCCACGTAGATTAGTTTTAGAATTATAGATGAAAATTCTGTAATCAAGTGACCCCTTTACTCAAATCAAAGCTTTTTCAAAATGTTTTTATAAACGGTTTTTGATAGAAATTGCACTGTTAGTAATTTTAAACTCTTTAAATTAAAAATAGAAAAAATAATATTTAACACACATCTTTGTTTCTTTTTCAAGTAACTAAACATATTATATCCAAATCAAAATTTTAAAATTAGAAATAAGTTTAAAATCAGACATTTAATAAAACTAAAAAAATAAACAGCAAATTAATATCCCATAATAACATTAATTGTCGTCGATGTTTCAAGCTCTATACAAGTTATATAGCGTGAATATGTCTGTGAATATGTGTAAACAACATCTTTGGTTATTTGATTGACATTTGTTCTACTTAGAAAATTGTATAAAGCTGGAGACATTACTATAATTGATTTTATTGCTTGGTATTAATCTGTTGTTTTATTATTTTTATTAACTGACTAATTTTAAATGCTTTATCTATAAATAGGTATTTTCTAAATTCGCTTAATTTAAAGTACTGTTTTTGTGATGAAAAATTTAGATTTTATAAAAGACAGATACAACACGACTGTCGAATTCTACAAAAAAAAATATGTTTTAATAATTTTAAAATTAGGTGAATCTCGAAAACAGTTGTTTCACATTAAGTACACTTAATTGTTACACCTAGAAAATCTGAAGATCACGAGCCTCAACGTTTTCTTTGCAAGTCATTTATTTTTAATATCACTTTGCATAACATTTAATATCCAGCAATCCGCAATTTAAATATTTAAAATTACATAAATATTTATAAACATATACATATATATATAATATTCCGGAAATTTGAATGTCTAAATTATACATGATGTTATGCAATGATATTCTGAAATTCTGAAAAACTGCTCTTATTGTAATTTTAAGATAAAAAGTACATTATATTTCTTCAGAGGGACAGAGCTCCCTGAACCTCCAAAGTCTCATTAAATTTACATTCTTAATTTACAATTGATTGCGTGAATGATTATATTATATTTTGCGTTGTGTTTTTTTTTTCCTTTGTCGCCTGTGATATTATTAGGATAAGCAACAGTTTGGTACAGTATTCCATCTTATCCTAGTACCCAAATAGCAATATTTACTTACCTATCAACCACAAACAAACGCATCTGATGGATAAGTTGATTAAAATATCATGTAGGAAAGCAATGTATGGAAATGTAAACTGAATCTGCTATATTTTACTTATAACTAATTTAGTAATCTAATGTTAGTACAATTTCTGATTTTTAAAAAAACAATTTTGATGGCCATTTTAAAATATTTAGATGTAAGATCTAATCTAAATACATCATAATATACTTGATAGCAATATCATACTAAAGTCACTCCAAAATAAAGCATATTAGGAAACTTTAAACCTATTGGGTAATCATTCATGATCGTGTCCACTGTCATTTCACTAAATAGCAAACGTGATTTGGCGCTATAAAATATTTTTTGCGATAGCATTTAAAAGCATCCAAATCTAAACCGTAATGTTACTAACATTGTTTATATTTGATGAAAATCTATGTTGCAAGCCAGATAGCAAAATATTAACTAACATTTTATTTCCCTCAGCTAGTCTTTATGGTTAATTTTCTATAATTGCGGATTATTTGAATGATTTTTATGGGAAATGAAATACCGTTTTAAAAGGAACTGGTAGAATAAAAAGAGAAAAAATGAAATATGCATCATGTTAAATAAATAAAGTGATAAAACAAAATGTTTTATATTATTCGAACACTTATATAAAATTCCATCAAATGCTATACACCTAATTTAAAAAATATGATAAATGTATTAACAAAATTTTAAATTAATTGGAATAATTTAAGACCTAACTTGGTAAATTTTATAATCCATAACTTACCGCTTAAATCCGTCAAGCAAATACACCATTTTATAGTCAAATAATAGAAAATTAGAAAATCATCTGAATTCCCATACGAATGCATTATGATATGAAAAGAAATGTTATATGATTTTCGAACGAATTAGCCAAATTTAACCAAAAACTATACAATTAAATCCCAGTACTTCCCCAACATACCAATCAAATATCAACCTAATCGGACGCTATTAGCGGAACAAACAGACAGAAACCAATATCATTTCGGGTCTCAACAGTACGTCTCACTGACGTTTTGGCAATTAATATAAAAGAATATTAAAAATTATTTCCACTAAATAGATAGAGATTAAACATTTGCTAAATAAAATTAATCAAGTCGCTAAAGTCATATATATTTTCTTGTTTTGCTGATACACGAAGAAATAGACTGTCATATTTACAGTTTTAGCAAATCGATTCAGCGTGCAGAAGTTCACAAAAATACGTCGATTTTTTTTACCAATTCGACAATAATCATAAAAAGGAAATATATCATACACCTAATTAAAGAAAAATATATGACAAATGTATTAACAAAATTTCAAATTAATTGGGATAATTTAAGACCCCACTAACTCATTTCAGTGTTATACGTTAACAATTTTTTTGATTAATGGTCACTGGAAATGATGAAATATCCTTGAAGTGTCAAGAAGCTCCTTTCAATTCCCTTAGATTTCGGCTGATAAAAAAGCAATACAATGTCTTGTCAGTGAGAGAAGCGATTTCCACAACATCTGTTTTTCCAAAACAAAACAATGAGAAATCAACTGAAACGACATGTAGTTGCATTGGATCTAAAATTCTTTTCCAGAAACGAAAGAAAAAATAAAGAAAATCTTAAAGATAGACCGCGACATAATGAGACTAATTTATTATAAATGATATTTTCGCTATGAAATTCGCTTCACGCATTGTATTATTTCAAAACTTTATATATATACACACATTTTTGGATATTATGTCTTTGTATTGTATTATAAGTATCGATTCTTATATTGAAGACTATTTATGAGATTTGAATATTATTAACAAAGTTTTATTACATATTCTAACTATTAGGACACACTATTAAAGAAGACTGATTTAAAAAAAAAAAAAAACGAATGTAAATAATAAACAAAAAAATGATTGAATGAACTGTAAGAAATTACACTTGTACGCAACTTTTATCTACAATATTTAAATTATAAGTCATTGAACCTTTGCCATCGGTAAAAATATGGGACCACTCAGCCCAGTTAGCGTGCTGGTCACAAAGGTTAAAAATGAAAAATACTTCAGCAACATGAGACAAAACTTGCAATAATTTTAGCAATAATTAATTTATATCAAACACATTTTAGAATCTGATTTTATATTAAACTTCTCATTAGTTTTGCATCATTTTAAAAATGCATGGAGCATTTATAAATTTGATTTTTTTTATATATAAAAACATTTTTCGCGGAAATATATATATATATATATATATATATATATATATATATGTTATATAAAAAATTTATTTCCTTCGCAAATCCTTCACATTTATTTCGCATTAGTCCTTTAAATTAATCTAACTTCTGACATAGTCAGTATTTCCTTAATTCTTAATAATATTTATTCTTATTTAATGTCCTTTTAAAAGTATTAACCGTGTATTAATAATTATCTTATTCCAAATCTTAATCTAAAATTTTAAGTTCATTCGTAACTTTTATCAGCTTCCCAATCTATAAAATTCTGAGAGACGCCTTTGCCATTTCGAATGTTTTTAAAAGCCATTTTTTTTTAAATTCCATGCTCTGCTTTCGCGCGCTGGGTATTTTTCACTTCAAAATTAATGCGTGGCTACGAGAGGAATTCTTTCGGTTAGGTTTTTTTCCCTTGCGCCTCATTCGCTGGGCTGGAGCTCGCCTCTCACTCACTGGTTTGTGCGCTCGTGACGTCGTATTCTGTATCACTACGCGCAGTGAACAAAACTTGCTTGCACGCTTTGGAGTGCAGATTTTTGACGTGTTGGGAAGTGTAACCAAATGGGTATCTGGTGTTGTAGTTATGTAGAATGTTCATACAGCTCTTTAAGATCTTTTAAAACGATGTAGTGAGCCATCGTGAAGCCTGAGGGCTATAAGTTTATGCCTGTGGGAACTGTTACTGCATCGCTCTTATTCATAAATAAACGATTTGTCTGGAAATTGGCTTGTCTTTATTGAAGAAACTCTTGTGGAATCTCATCATTGCCTCACCTCTTCGCCATGATTATTGATATCGACTGCAACCTTCTATATCTTTAACAAACTGCCATTTTCTCGTGGAATATTACATCTCGTGGTATTCATCTTCGTAAAAACACCATATATATATATATATATATATATATATATATATATATGACTACTAATATATATATATGACTACTAATATATATATATATATTAGTTGAAAACATGTTGTATAGAAGTATAAAATGTTTTTTTTATTTTTTTATGTCAGTTATAGTTTATGGAGCGTTAAAAAAAAAAAAAAGAATATTCTTACTTTGAGCTTGTAAGAGACTATTCTTGCAACTCCCAGACACTGGCAAGCTATTGTTAAAGCAATTCCAGGGCTTGTTCAAATTTCTTATTTACATTTTAATATTTTTAAATGATTTTTTGCATAGGAATTTGCATAGGAGTTTGATTCCTCACCGGGTACTTTCGTACTTTTTCGGTTTTAGTTGCAGTTTTTTTAATGATTTTACATTCACTTTCAGAACTGGTTCTGAAAGTTTAACTGTTCTCAGTAAAAAAAAAAAAAAAAAAAAAAAAAAAAAACTTAAAAAAAGTACGAACGTACCCTTTTAGACAACATTTCAGAATTTCTATGCAAGAAATCATTTAAAAATATTAAAATGCACATACGAAATTTGAAAAAAAAAACATCGCTGCTATTGGTTTATCATTAGCTTGCCAGTCTTTTCGCGTTACTAGCGTATGCATGCTCTTAACATATCTATAACAATTCAGAAAACAAATATGACAAAATCTAAGTGATCAGGATGGCTCTTAGTTTTGTTCTAATCGTACAACTTTTCCCATGAAAGGTGATGTTTTCTATTTCTTATAATTAAGCGTCCTTGAGCATTTCGATAATATTTTAGCATATATTCATTCAGGGTATTATATTAAAATAAATGAAAAATCCTCAACCTGTACCAGAAAAAAACCCCTAAAGAAATATGTTTCTGTTGTATATGATTGTTCTTGAATAGTTCTCAATAGTAATTAATAAACTTAATTAATTAATATTGGAAAAAAACTGTATTAACATCACGTGTCATCCACTACAAGTTAAAAAAATGTATTTGAACTTGAGTGGATGAATAAAAAGTATTTTATTAACGATTGAAAAATTGAACAAGATATATAAATATATATAGGGAGAGTGCGAACTAATAGTAGGAATTGAAAAAGCATGATTTTATTCAACTTTGTAGAAAAATTATTGTTTTACAATATTATTTATATTGAAAACTGTATTGCAGAAAAATACTTTTATTTCGCTTATTATTATCAACTCTTATCATATATTTAAGACTTGCATTTAAGTGTCAAAATACCCCTAAAAACTATACATAAATATAATTCAAAATATGTTTGCCGGAATTATTTGTACACAAAAGCCAAAATGCATTCCGCAAAGCTGAAATGGGACTTATTGTTGCATCATTTCAAAAATCATAAATTGTCGAATTTTTTAAATTCTACATATAATATGGAATTTTACAAAGTATTAATGTTAAACAAATATATAAAGGTTTTACATAAATAAAATGTTGTCTGAGGCGTCAAATAAAGAATAAAATATCCAATCACACTAAACCTAATTCGGAATAGTTTTAAGACATAAATGCGTTTTATTTTTAAAATGAGTTTTCTCTAAAAGTCGAATCTTTTCTCAATATTTCTGATCACGTTCTGCATTGGAAGAATTTTGGATCTGCTGAAAAAACATACACTTGTTATTCATGCTATATATACGAGTTTTCGATTTTTTGAAATGGATCTTCCATTTATATGCACATCTAGACAAGTTTGATTTACAAAATAACATTGATTTATCAACGAAATTCTAGTCTTTTTATGATATTTAATCGTTTTTTATAAGCAAATTTTTAGTCACTTTTTATTTGTGTGAAAATTCTGCTGTGTGTGATTTTTATTAGAATTTTAATTATGTATTTTAGAAGGTAAAGGAAAATTATTTCAGAAGAGGAGTTATACACTTTATCCAACTGCACGTAAATGAGAAGTTAAAGAAAGAACAGTAATAAGTGCGTGTCGTTTCACATAAATACTCCCAGTTTCAAAATCAGGTTGAAAAGAATTTTATATATTAAAGCGAGAAGCAAAAGTGGAAAATTGTCAGTGAAAATTCGACCTTACTGCGTATGTCTCAACTTTTTTTGAACAGTGAATAAAGGAGGAAATAGAATTAAAAAGAAGTGGGCAAAGTATAGCTCGCCTATTGGCCTGTACTGATCGCAACCCTACATGTCGGAAATACTCCTTCTAAATTCTTCTTAATTATATTTTTATTTCCTCTTCCCAGAGGGATCATTCACTCTTTCACCTGCTTTGTTTCAGAGAGGGGTGAACAAAAGTGAATTGGAGATTGCAAGAGGAAGGAAGGGGCTGAAAATGGGGGGAGGCGCTTTTTTGAAGGCAGGAATGGGAAGGAAAATGGGAGGGAGGAGTTCTTCCCTTCTATTGAATTTGAAAAAGGGTCGTTTAGGGAAGAAAACATAATTATTTTACAACCAGATAACAATATTTCTGACGTAATTTTTAGACAGGCTATAAAGCCTTTATATTTATAACAATTAAAATTTCAAATGATTTTGAGAACAAATGCTTTTTTTAATGTTTTCTTACGAGCACATTTATCACTAATTATCAGTATTTTTTATTTGGGGTTCATTTAACCCTTTATAAGACCAATGATTTATGTTGATGGGATGTCAAAATATCAGTGTTGAATTCAGTGGTTGGCGCGGGGAACCCCCCCCCCCCACGGAGCATTAAAATATCCCTCCCGGAAGATTCGAGATTTTATACTTTTAATGGTCAAAAAGTGCAATTTCCGCCCCGGAACTCTACAATGTCCCCCCCAGGGGCTACAGAAATCCCTCCCGGAGAAAAGTCTCTCAATTCAACACTGGTTGAAATAATGGGAGGATACCAGAATTTAAGAACGAATTAATTTAAAAGATTTTAAATAGATTTCGTCACGTTAAATATAACGCACAGTTTCATTAAAAAAAATCTGGTACAAATTTGGAATTTTGAGATTAAAATTAAGTGGTAAAATAATTACCAATGCCTTATAAAGGGTTGGTCTTATCACGGGTCCGGGCAACAACGGGCGGTCAACAAGTTTGCTTTAAAATATTTTAATGATGCAATACAATTTTAAGATATCATATTATATACAGAAAGAATGATATGCAGACACATCAAAATATACACAAGGATATGTAACTGGGTTGGGTTGAGTTGATTATTGACGGCCAATTATCTACACATGGGATATAGTCCCGGGGGAGTGCCCTTCGTGGGGGTCTTTCTAAGGGAACCTAACCCGTATTTACGCATGGATAAATCCGCGGCTCGAAGAAAACCACGAAAACTCCGAACGATTAGGCCGACGGGCGCGATTGGGATCGAACACAGCACCTCACGTCTACCAGCTTCGAGAGCAGAACATCTCAGCCACTGGTGGGGCCGATATGTAACTTGATTATTACATTAAAAGATAGGTGTTGTCAAGTATGGAGAGAAAGAATACTGAAGAAGAACTGTAATGGTTAATAAAGGATTAAAAATATTTTAATGTCCGCAAACCCCCATGTGCATGATACGTGGAGCAATTAATGTGACTATATATCGCCAGAGTGCTTGGAACGATGTGGGTAGGAAAAATACATTCATCAAGGCAGAATAGAAGATCACAGGTGACATACAAGTAAAGAGAGAATATAAATTAATACAAATAATTATAATGTTGATAGGACAAAAATGAATCGGAGAAATTAATGATAAAAGAAGTGTGAGACGATAGTAGAGTTGTTACGAAAGGAGAAGTAATAAGATGAAAAAAAATGAATATATAAGCACCAGGCCCAACTAGATAATTATATAAGAATATACCTTTTTTTAAATACCATCAAAATTGTTTCGTGATATTAAAAAAGTAAAATAACTGAACGTTTAATACTGGAATATGGAAATTTTTCTATAGAAAATTTCTCACGCCTTGCATTCATAATAATCAAATTTGTAATTGCTTAATAGGCGTATAGGCAACATAGTGAAAAAGTACCCAAGCCGGGACTCGAACCCGGGTCATTAGTATAGCGCTATGCTGAAGACCCGTGTTCCGGCTTGGTTACTTTTTCACTATGTTGGCTATACGCCTATTAAGCAATTAAAAAAAATGATCAACTGAATGTTATTAAGATTATTAATATATACGATGATTTGGGTGGAAATTTGTAGATGCAAATCATCATATAAATTAAAAACTTAATGTTATTAGTATTATTAATATATATGATGAAAATATATATAATATATATGAAAACTAAAACAGTTTGGGATTTATTAAAAATTTTAAAAAGTGTTTCACATTGTTACACTAAAAAAAATTCATTTCGTATATAGAATAAAGATTTTACTTTTGTTGAATGCATTATGCGCACTTATAATTCGTGTAATGAGATTTATAAAATGATATTAATAAAAAGCAAAAAAAATGCCAGAATCGGTAGAAATTTCAAGAAGTATGTAGCAGATATTAAAATATTACTACTTAATAAAAGTTTTAAATAAATTATTTTTATTACATTATTTAAAGATCGTAACAATAATCCGCAAGTAAATATTTCTGACTAACAACAACTTGAAATTGATTCAGTAATTTGGATTACTCATTGGAAGTATCATACATTACTGAAACGACATTTAATCTATTTGTATTATTAACACACATATATACCGGGTCTTCCAAAAATGACTGGTGGATTTTAAAATTCAATAACTTGCAAACGGTGAAAGATATTTAAAATATCCTTACAGGAGGGTTATGTAAGATGTCAGAAGTTTTCTTACTTTGATTCTTGATTTTAGTTCGATTTTCAAACAATAGATGGCGCTGACAGCAATTGGCGCTCTGTCGAAGCCAAAACTGACGCCCCTCAGCGTTGATGCACCGTCCCCTTAATACTAGTCCTGTCCGCTGAAAAAAATGACAAATCTTTTTTTTTCAAATTTGTACGGTCCCTCGAACTTCAACACCAATAATATTTAAAAGTTTTCTTTGACTTATTTGATCTCAGAAAAAGTAGGCGAAGAAAACCTTTATATTTTATTGGTGTTGAAGTTCGAGGGACCGTACAAATTTTGAAAAAAAGAGATCTGTCATTTTTGTCAGCGGGCAGGACTAGTATTAAGGGGGCGGTGCATCAACGCTGAGGGGCGTCAGTTTCGGCCTCGACAGAGCGCCAATTGCTGTCAGCGCCATCTATTGTTTGAAACTCGAACTAAAATTAAGAATCACAGTGAAAAAACTTCTGACATCATACATAACCCTCATGCACGAATTTTTTAAATATCTCTCATCGTTTGCAAGTTATTGAATTTTAAAATCCACCAGTCATTTTTGGAAGACCCGGTACTTGGATTTAACGAATTTAATTTTCATTTAGAAATACCGAATTCATAATAGAAATTTTGAATAGTAATTTTTAATGACAGATATTTTGTGATTACTTAAAGTAAATATTCTTCTTTCGGAATTTCCGATATGGATTCAGAATTTCTGAATAAAAAGCAGATTTCTGAAATGACGCATATATTCTCTACAGATGAAATTTAAACTAATAACTAGAAATTGCGAAATCATTAAAGTCTATCCTTTGAATAAAGATTACAAAATATTTCATTCAATTGTTAGTCAAAAACTAAAACAGTTTGGAATTTATTAAAAATTGGAAAAAAAAAATCACATTGTTGCATTGAAATAATTCATTTCGTAAATGTAATAAAGGTTTTACTTTTGTTGAATTCATTATTCGCCATTATAATTCGTGTAATGGCCTTTATTAAATGACATTATTAACCCTTTCAGGGGCAAGCACTTGTACGCCTGTAGCGTTGAATTCCCACCGGAATTTAGGAAAGAATTTAGTTTAAAATAAGAATAAGCAATTTTTCAACTTTTTCTCGTCAAAGTTTAAAAAGTAAAATTTAATTAAAAGTTTCTGGTTTGAATCGGATTAAAATTAGGTGGTATATAATATATACCACCGCCCCTCAAAGGGTTAAATAGCAAAAGAATGCCAGAAATGTTTGTATTAAGTATATTATTAAATAACATTTTTAAATCACCATTGCAAGTCCATCAGATGCATGTGTCTAAATGTATAGTCGTAAAAAAAAAATCTCTCTCTCTCCTACTAACTCTACCGCATATTATTGTATAAAATTGTGACTGGTACCAGTCAATTAGTAACAAATTCTACTAATTTATTCTATACATAAATTTTACTTAGAAGGTCATCAACATACATAAATTGTGACATACTTGACAATTTGCATTACTAACATCCAATTTTAACATCTTGTTTGAATTGTAGGATAGTTTTTACCTTCAGATAGAACACGCGAATTCATTCGAATTGGCAACTATGTAGGTTTAAAGTTTAGAACCCCTTATTCATTTTTTAATCGATGCAGAAGAGATTGTAAATCCGAGTATTTTTTTTAAAAGTATAACTGAACATCTACTTGGCGGAATAAGTTGTAAATTGGATTCGTAAACTTGATGTTTTAGAAATGGATTTCTTCTAAAATATTCAAGGGTTACATTTCATATTTTATTCTTATATTAATTTGAAATAATAAATATTTTGAAATTCATACCAAGAAATATCAGGTAACCTGCGTGAATCGATCACCATGATGAAGAAGATATCCCAATTGTTTGGCGGTCATTTTTCCTACGGAGGCTTCAGAAATATCGAAAACTATATGATGAACATAGAATAATAAAGAAATACTTTTTTCAAGTAAGAAAAAAAATGGGTAATATTAATATTACATGTTTTCTTTTAAGTTACTATGCTGTTTGTATGTGGAGGGCAAATCTGGTTACTCATTTTTCACGCACTTCCTGTTGACAAAAAAAATTAAATTTGGAATAGTTAAGTATTTCTGAGAGCATTACTTGAATTAAACATTGAATTTTTAAAATTCGATCAGGGGGGGGGGGTAATGACGCCTGAAACTTGCATTTTTGTCATAGAAATAACGTTGTTATTGTTTAATATTAATTGAAAAATAATAGCTTCATTGTTGCAACATTCATACACTTTAATCACATTGTTTCCCGGATCATTATGACGTCAGAATTGTGAGAGGCACTATTTGTGCTACATAATATAAATTGTCCTTTTTTGTAAATTTGAATGACAGCGTGTATTTTTTTTTATTTACATTAAACATATTTCAATACTCTCTATATATAAAGCATGTGTACAATTTATTGCAATAATCTAAAGATATGATCACGAATCTAATGAAATTAGTAAATTGAAAGAATATAACGAAATCTTTATTCAATGGGCATAATATGTAGTCCTTTTTCAAAAAATACAGAGAATTTGTCTTGCAATAAACATAAATTGTATATACATATATATATTTACGCCAAGCGACAGATAAGGACGTACAAAATAAATCGTTTAAAATCTTCTTTAAAAACAGCAAAAAACGACGAGAACGAAAAAACGAAAAAAGTAGTTTATTTTTATTTTTATTTTACGTTTCTTTGGAAAAAGATTCCCCTTAATTACTTAAATAAATTACGTAAGTAATTTAAGCGGATAATTAGTATTTCAAGATAAACAGTAGAAATAATTTACAATTTTTCTTTGAAACTTTGATTTGTAATCTTAAAAAAATGTGCTGAAAATTTATTTTGTGCGTGTGTCTTGCTAAATGATTGCATAAACTTTATGCTTTTCTTCTGGAATTTTGTACATGTTAATTATTTGCAAAGAAGAATTTGAATATTTAGAAAAAAATAATATTTGGCATTTTGAGTATCTTTGCAAATACATATTACTTTTATCTTTATGCATTTTATTCAAATCAAAATAAGAGATTGATGGTAACGTTTAAGCTCAAGTTTTTACGTTATAAATACAACTAATGCCACTTGTAACAACTAATTTTTAGCACTTTCCAATATACTTGAAATATCGTAATTACAGGGCTGTCATTTATGACTATTTTTATATTATTTGACTTACCAGTATTTAAAAACAGCAATAAACTACCTCGAAAATTAGTAAAATCTACCAGTAAAAAACTTCTTTTTAAATATTGGTAGAAAAAATAATAATCACATAGTTCCAAGTGGCCGCCCTTCGCATTTATGATTTCAGTTTTTATGTCAATTTGACTGTCTGCTTTAGCTGACAGTACATGTTCAACAGTTATAAATTGTAAAAAACTTAATATGTGTTAATAAAATTGGTTCTAGCGTCTCTGCTATTCTATATGAAGCATGTAGCAATTACATTTATTTTACTACAAGGAGACTCACTACGGGCTTACAAGACTTACTACGGGCCACAATGTCTTTAAGTACATTTATATGATGTCCTACTACTTCAATACACCACATACTTTAACACACCACATATTTTAATACACCACATACACCACATACTTTACAGTTTTATGCACATCATACTTAATAGTTAAATGCATACTAAAATGCTTCATATCGAAAATGGCGCAAAACAGCATTTATTTCGCATTTACAGGTACATAGAAAAGATCTCAATTGCTTGATTTCGGAAGATTAATGGTTTAAGGTCATTGTGCTTAGATGTGACGACCCATAAATGTGACAATGTTCTTGTACATAAAATCATAACGCAAGAATCGTATATGAATGCTGTATAATGAAACATCCGAACGTGGGGAACAAAACGAGACAATTGCTCTGCATTTAAAATGTCTTCTTTAACAAAATATTAAAACTAAACATGAAAATGTTTGATTTAAACCCTCTGCATTTTTGAGTGATATTAAAAAAAATAAAATTTTAATATATTTTTAAATTATAATCTTTAAATATATCATTTTATTAAAATATTCAGATACAACTTTCTAAGTAACAAAAAGACATTGTGAAATAATTTTAAATACAGTAATTTTTTAATGCAATTTATTTATTTTTCATTTTTTTGAAGAAGTGATTTGAAATTTTTATATATTTGAAAAAAAAAAATATTTTGCAAAGTTTGATTGAATTTAAAAAATAAAAATCCATTCATATGGAAAAGCTTCCCATGTTATTTCCTGCAAAAACAAATGAAATAAAAGGTTTAGAAGCATTTTGTTTTTCAAAGTAAACTTCAGCATATATAAACTATCGTATTTTCAAAACAATCTTCAAGTTTTTTATTGAACAAAATATTTTTTTTCTTTCAGTCCTTTTTATAAGAAGATAACATTTTAAATTTTTGCTTTATACTTTTCAAAATTCAGCAAATTGTCGAAGGATAATCCTTTTAACATAAAATTTTAAATAATCTAAAAAGAGGAGTAAGTATTTTTTAAGATGGTGATGAATTTTTTAAATTCAGCAGTGTAATTCAAATAAAATATAAAAATTGTACTACTTATAGAAAAAATAGATAAAAGAAAAAATATTGCATTATACGTTAAAAATTTAACTATATTTTTATTTTAAGAAATCTGTAATCATCCAAGAATTATCATTAAAACAAAACTTTTAAAAATAATAAATTGATTTTTTAAGGCTGAAGATGTATTTTTAAAAATAGCATTGCATTGTAAAACAAGAACGAAAAGTTATGCGTCCAACATAGATTATTAAACACTTTCCAACACATTCAGCATACTATAAAAATAAAAAATAAACTGCCCAGTTTAATAAGGTGAAAGATCATGGATAAGTCACCAAGTTGGAAAATGCATGACACATTTGAAAACCCAATGTCAGGATTTACCATCAATAGTCTGAAAAGCATCCGAATTCCTTTGTACACTCCTGTACATGATCTATAGACATGTATATATACTGCATAGAATTCTATAATTTACTTCAATTAGAAAACGCACAGCACAGTTGACAATTTCCCTACAGCAAATTCATCTAACATACGGAAATGTATTCTTGATTTTTTGTGCTGCCCTTATATGATCTTTAGAATGTATATACCCCCAGTACTATACAAAAAACAACTAGTTAAATTTAAAAACGAGAATCACAACTGAAAATGAACTTTCAGCAATTATTATTGATAGACAGTTCTATAACTGAATTCTTTTGTGTGTTCCTGTATACGAACGACCAATGCTATTCACTTGCATGTCTTTTACTTACCCATCATACGTAGTATAGAGTAAGTCTTGCAATCGTTTTGAAATTTTTTTTGGCGGATTTACACGCTTCAGACACTGAAGATTCCGAAAAACATATTTTTAGGGAAAAAAAATTGCCGTCCGTCTGTAACCTGTCTGTAAACGCTCTACCTCCCGAACAAATTGAGATAGTGACTTAAAATTTGATATGTACTTAGTATGTAATAATGGGAAGAAGCCTATTGAATTTCAGTAACCTCGATTATCCGGAACTATTTTTTTCGGACTCTCGAAGTATTCGTTCTGATAAAAGGATTATAAAAATTTTCGAAATTGTTTATTTTAAGGAGTGAATATAAAAGACAATAAAAAAACAAATTTTGCATAAAGCATGAAGTAGGTCGGATAATTAGTTACCGAGATATTTGTAATCCTATTTACCACACTCTTCGATTTTTCATGACCCTGTGTTTCATCCAAATTTCAATTCAAAGATATATTTTAGTTGGAAATGAGACGCTCAATCAGATGCAATAAACCGCTAGTTAATAGGATTATTGTTTTTGAAGTTATAAGGATGGTTCTTTTAAGCAATTCAGTAATAGAGCCTTGAAAGTTTATGACGTCATCAAGCCACGATTTTATTCGAATTGCAATGCAGTTTATAAGTAGTTTACACATTTTTTATTTTAATATTTTACATTATGTATATCCACGATGGGTAAGTATTACGGTGGCCCCCAACGACTAGTTTCTATAGTAAGCATCTTGTAATGCACCTTATTATTCTGTATCAATCTCAACATATCTGAAATAGTATAACATTATTGAACTACACCGCAATTCATTTTCTGCATCGGCCATAATGTAGCACTATTCATTTGAGTGTCCCTTTTAATATACGATGAAGGCTAGGCACACCGTATTCTATACTAAGCATCTTGTAGCGTACCGTAGTGATGTATACCTTTTTCAATATGTTTGAGATAGTGTAACATCATTAAAATCCACCGCAAATGATTTTGCTCTGTTCCACGTAATGTAGCGGAATCATTTTGAGGGTCTCTGTAAATGAACTATAAGCTCTACACACTTCTTTTTCAATTCCCAACAAGCCATAGTAATCATCAATTACATGCCTATCCAATTATATTTATGCAAATTAGAGAACGGACAGTCGGCATCATACGACAGACAGAAAAACCGAATACATAAACACTTTTCAGCTACGTTGGTACGTGTGAAAAATCGCGTCAGATAGTACACATTTTGGATTTCAGAGCATCCTGAATATCCTTGTTTAAAGTCCTATCAGATATACAAGCTCATATATGTATTTTAAAAATGTTTTATGAGCTATTTTTTTTTTTTCAATTGATGTCATGTGTTTCATTTCCTTCGGCATTCGAGGCAAATGAAACAAAGATCTTTAACTTTCCTTTAAAACATATGATTTTAATCCTGGGGTAGGTGCAATATGCTGCTAGTTCTATCGATTTCATAATTTTTTGACTTGTTTAGATGCTGTATTTGAGTACATAATTATAAACAGTTTTGTGAACGCAGGTAGTAAACAACAGAATGACGAGTGAAATAAAACAAGAAAGTAAAATCATGCATCAATCATAGAATATGGAATCCTTTCCAACATTTCGAGGATACTTTATAACATACATTCGCTGTTTAATAAGGAAAATAAGATACCAATGTAAACCTTTGAGAAAACGCAAAACACATTTGAAAATCAGATTTCAGCAATTACAGGCCATAGTCAGAAAAGTACCCCAATTCTTTTGTGCAGCCCAGTATATAATCTATAGATTTTTATATAACCTATATAGTGTGCTACAATTTTGTATAGTAAGAAAAGACATAACACAGTTAAAAATGCCCCTTCAGTAATTTCTACCAATAAACGGAAACATATTTGAATTATTTTGTACAGCTCTATATACTACATTAACATTTTTATACACACCACATATTAAGCAAAAGTTTATCTCAGGCAAAACAAGCTGTAAACTACTGAAATCACACTTCCCAGAAATTATCATACATAGGCGGCCATGTATACATTTCTTTGCGTGGCCTGTAAATAAATGATAAATGATTTACACTCCATGTTCTACAGAAAGTATGTTTCAGCGCACCTCAAAAATTTATATCAATTTCATTATGTTTGTAATAGTGTAACATGATTTAAATGCACTGCAAACGTTCTAAAATTTCGATTTTTTTTAGGAGCTAGAAACATGAAATTTGGCACGGTAGTTACTTATAAGATGTAAATGCTCTCTAAGAACAAAATAAAAAAATTTCGAAATTTAAAAGGGTGAAATGAGTGAAAAGTGTTCTAAAAACATTCTAAATTACAATTTCTATGGAATCTCTGGAACTACCAAACCGATTTCAAAAGTGATGGTGGCAAATTGACGGTGACAACCCCTGCTCCAAAATAGGTTATATTTTTTGTCGTTACCACTAACACCAGAGGGTGCAAGAGCGGATAACGTTCTAAAATTTCGATTTGTTTTATACTGAAGGAGCTAGAAATTTGAAATTTGGCATTGTAGTTACTTATAAGATGTTTATGCTCTTTAAGAACAAATTAAAAAAAAAAATCGAAATTTAAAAGGGTGAAATAAGCGAAAAGCGTTCTAAAATCATTCTAAATTACAATTTCTATGGAATCTCTGGAACTACCGAACCGATTTCAAAAGTGATGGTGGCAAATTGGTGGTGACAATCCCTGCTCCAACAGACTCTTTAATAAAAAACTATGCATTGCTGACGACTGGGTTTTTCGCTAATTGTTGCCGCAGATTAATCTCGGAAAATGAAACATTTGAAGTTACTGAAAAAAATAATAGCTCGAAAAATATTTTTCAGAAAATTGTTAGTCAAACTGCGTTTGAAAGGTAAAAAATTGTATTTTTCTTGATATAAATTTCAAATCTAATGTTGCCAAATTGATGGTGAGAGTCCCTGCTCCAACATGGGCTATATTTTATGTCGGTGCCACTACCTCCAGGGGAGTGCAAGAGCGAAAAAAGTTCTAAAATTTCGATTTTTGAAGTGAAAACTTCTTTAGGCGCTTTGGGCATTTTTTTAAGATGGGAAAAAACCATTGAATTCGCGACACCGTTACCGTTACCGACACCACTGTATATTTGAAGTGATTGTTTTGTTTGTTTGTTTGTTTGTAGGGGGTAATCTCTGGAACTACTGAAGTGATTTCAAAAGTGATGGTGGCAAATTGATGGTGACAATCCCTGCTCCAACATAGGCTATAGTTTATGTCAGTGCCACTAACCCAGGGGTGTGCAGTAGCGAAAAACGTTCTAAAATTGCGATTTTGTTTATACTGAAGGAGCTAGAAATTTGAAATTTGGCATTGTAGTTTCTTATAAGATGTAAATGCTCTTTAAGAACAAATTTTTAAAAAAATTCGAAATTTAAAAGGGTGAAATAAGCGAAAAGCGTTCTAAAATCATTCTAAATTACAATTTCTATGGAATCTCTGGAAATACAGAACCGATTTCAAAAGTGATGGTGGCAAATTGGTGGTGACAATCCCTGCTCCAACAGACTCTTTAATAAAAAACTATGCATTGCTGGCGACTGGGTTTTTCGCTAATTGTTGCCGCAGATTAATCTCGGAAAATGAAACATTTGAAGTTACTGAAAAAAATAATAGCTCGAAAAGTATTTGTCAGAAAATTGTTAGGCAAACTGCGTTTGAAAGGTAAAAAATTGTATTTTTCTTTATATAAATTTCAAATCTAACGATTATGCCATTTTTCAAATATTGAATTTTAAAAATTAACAAATTTCACAATGGAGTACCATAGCAAAACCTTCATGCGTAAAAAGATAATATTAAGGGCGACGTGTCCTGGCGTGTATACTGGCTATAGCACGAGTCACAAATTATAGTAGCCTTATTATTCTGTTAAAATATAAAAGTGAATTATGAAATGCCAATATTTTGTTTGATTAAAAGTTCGTTATAAGAAATTGATTAGCGTAGCGGGCGTAGCTTGCTAGTAATTCTTATATTTAAAACACTTGAAAATAAGGCACAAATTCACTAAGAACGACTAATATATGGTTGCAGTTTCTGAAGGTTAATAAATTAAATTTATTTCGATAAAACCAGGTGTTTTGTATTAATTAAAAAAAATAATACTTTTAGTTTATTTTACAGATGAATAACAACATTGGATAGGCCTGCATTATTACAGAATAAATTTATGTTTATAAATATAAATAATGAATGTAAGTAAAATACAAAAATATAATTATATTATGAAAAAAATGTTTAAAAAATATAATAATATTATGAAGCAATAACAGATGTAGGTGTAACCACACAGTAGTTGTATCTTAGTATCTATTGCTTTTTATAACATGAATTTTTATGTTTGTGTTTTTTACTAGAGGTACACCCAAAAGATTTTTGCATACCATTTAGTGTATATATAAATCCATAGATCATATACAGGGCTACACAAAATAACTTGGACATTTTTCTGACTATACATTGCAATTTCTGAAATTGGGGTTTTAAATGTGTTAAAAGTTTTCAAAATTGATTTCTTATATACCATTTTTCGACTTATTAAACGGTAAAATATTGTCACAGTATTTGGAGAGTGTTTAAAAGTATTTCATGATGTATAATTGACGCATGATTTTTCTCTCTTTTTAATTATTTGAACTATCAATTTATAAAATTAAACATCTTCAAACAAATTTTTTGTAATTAAATCATTTTAGTTGTTCCTGAAAATATAGTTTAAAAAAAAAAAAAAAAAAAAAAAAAAAAAACGAGAATTTAGAGGAGATTTTAAACTGCGCCATAGCCTCTAACACAAGCTTCGCCGAAAAAAAGCTTTATTTTTATTATTATTAAATCTGTGTGAACTTGGAAAGATTTAGTTACATCGCATCGTATTTGAAGGTTTTTAAAATCCAAGTATTATTTACATTCACTTTATATCCCGGAACTGCATAATTTCCGCTATAAATAAGGTGAAAATTGCTATTGAAAAATACTGCTGAATGTACATCCGGTTCCCAAAAATTCTAGCTCAAGTACTGACATCCATTACAACGTTCTGAGAGAGATTGTTCATTGTGATCACACTTAAGGCTGCGCAATATATTAACTTATATTCAAATATTTTGATTTTGATATACTGTAGTTTTTACAATTCGTATTAGTTATTGATGTTAAGCCTTCTTTGAAGAAGCCTTTTACCTGAAAATGAAACAACTGGATCTTCATCCTACTACGATTTTTATTTATTATTATTTATTTAACAATAAATTTTGTAATATAATTTTTATGGCGGTATTCTTTTTTTTTAACTCAGTAACAGGAATACAATAAACAAATATAATATATATTAGAAGCAACAATGACTGACTTAAAAAAGAATATCAAAATCAAGCTTACAAAATTAGTTACCAAGCAGTAAGAAATAAAACAGAGAATTTTCTTTTTCGCTAAAAAAAAAGATAAAGGAGGTTTTCAAATAACGAATGTATAAATAAGCAAGCAGGTCCCCATTTAAGGAAAGTACTTTATTCGGGAAATGTTTGGCAATCTCCATGCAACGAACACAATTCATATAAATATACCTAATAATAAAGCTTTAATATTATAGCGTATCCGTGAAAGGTCTTTATCATTCTAAACATTAATAACAAAAACAGTTTACTGCAAAAGAATGAAGATAATATATTATTATATATAATATATAATGTAAGAGTTTTTTTACCGCACCTTGAATGTATCTGTACGTGAGATTTGTTAGTAGCGAAGAAAGTCGATCCTGTACCCGATTTCCCTCCAAGTGTCTTTTAACATTTGAGATATAACAGTTAGTATTGCTAATTGTATATGTTCCTTTAAAATGGATATATCAGAAACAGGTGTTTGATAAACCCTGTTTTTAACATAACCCCACAAAAAGAAGGAGTAATGTCGGGCGATCGCAGAGGCCAAGGTATGGTTCCTCCACGACCAATCCATCGTTCAGGAAACATTCTACCTCAGGCAATTAGCACCAGAAAAAACTCTTAGATTTCTTCATTCTTTTGCAATATATATATATATATATATATATATATATATATATATATATATATATATATATATATATATATATATATATATATATATATATATATATAAGAACACTGCATATTGATCCCCATGCATGAATTAATTTTAGGTGGATAAAAGCATATTTTGCATTTAAAATGTATTTATAAAGGATTATAAAGAAAAAATAATGTTGAATTTTTTAAAATCTTACATTGTTTACAAACTTAAAAAACGGCCATATAGTAAAGTTTATAAACAGTAAAACATAAAATATACTTTTTTAAATAGTTTCTTGTTAAAAATTTAAACTTTTAATACTTTACTACATTGAAAAAGTAAAACAAAAATATTCATGAGTAAGTCCGGATTAACCGGTGCTCCGCAGAAAAATCTGAACAATATTTAATTTACTTTTATGTTTTATTAATAACGAAACGCAAATATTATTCTAAGAAATTCTTATATTTTCAGTATCAAAAATTTTAATTATAGCAGGCATTGGGGATTATAATTTAGTTGTTATACATTTGCAAAACATGTTAATTTTAAAGGTGTAATTACTGCTTAAACTGATAAAAACATTACACAAAAGGCTTAAAGATATCTTTTAATATAAAGATGATATGTTTCATGCGCTATAATGGCGACTTCTTCAAGATCAAATTGATAAATATACTATTTTCGCCAAGATTTTGAAAATGATAAACAGAATTCAAGTCAAATAATAAACTTTACAGAAATAGTTTCTTTTCTTATCATTTTGTCTTGAAGAAGTCGCCGTTAGAGCGCATGGAACATATTATCTTTATATAAAAAGATATTTTTAAGCCGTTTGTGTAATGTTTTTATTAATTTATGCAGTTATTACATCTTTAATTTAACATTAAGAAGTTATTTTTTTATATTATATGTAAATTTTGATAAAAAAACAAATTAAAGGCAAATTAAAGATACTCGAATATTTGAAGCAATAATTTTCGATACCTAATTCTCGAATTGTTTGATGAACTTTATAAAGAAATGTTTTCACATTATGCTCATCTTTTTATTTAAGCAGTGAAGTAAAATGGCTGTCGGTTGGAAAAATACAAACCCGAGAATCCACTTTGCGTGAAAAATGCAATAATATTTTCCAGTAACAAAACGATACGAAATTTACAGAGCTCTCGTCTGACTATTGCTGGGTAAACAAGCTTGCATACATGAGATATATATGTCACTGCTAAATGAAACAAATAAAGCATTTCAAGAACAATTTCAATTTGTGATCAAACTTCGTGTTCAAATGGATGCTGTACAAAAGAAAAACCTGTAAAAAAATAAAAATAACAAGTTGGAAATTACACGTCAACAGTGAAAATGATGTGCGTTTGCACTGTAACTAGTTTTATAAATATGCAGATCTTGTTGCAATAGCTGTTGCACTTATGTGCCAAAATGTATGAATACAAAATTTACTTTATTTGCAGATTTTCATGTTACAGATAATAATTTTATCGCTTTGCGCGAAAAATGCAATATATATATATATTTTCCGATAACAAAACGATACGAAATATACAGAACTCTCGTCAGACTATTACTGGGTAAACAAGCTTGCATACCTGAGAGATATTTGTCACTGCTAAATGAAACAAATACAGCATTTCATGAACAATTTCAATTTGAGATTAAACTTCGAGTTCAAATGGATGGTGTACAAAAGAAAAACCTGTAAAAAAATAAAAATAACAAGTTGGAAATTACACGTCAACCGTGACAATGAGGTGCGTTTGCATTATAACTAGTTTTATAAATATTAAGAGGCTACTTCACTCAGACGAAAACACCTGCTCGCTAATGTTAATCCTATGGAAGAAGTATTTTAAGATATCTCGTTCGTATTTCAATAATTTTAGGTGATTTTTTTTTCATTTGATAGCTGAGGCCAATCAATCTCTATGCACTCTCCTTTGTACTTTTTCCATTTTTGTTGCAGTTTTTTTTTTATTTCGGATACTTTCACTTTTAAAACCGGTTCCGAAAGTAAAAGTATCTTAATTAAAAAAAAATCTTGTAATCAAAATCGAAAAAGTACAAAGGAGCGTGCATAGAGATTGACCTCAGCTATACAATGCAAAAAAAATCATTTAAAAATATTTAAATGCGAACCAGATATTTTAAAATATTTCCTCCATAGTATTCACATTAACGAGCGGGGTTTTCGTTGGAGTGAAGTAGTCTCTTAAGATCTTGGTGCAATATCTGTTGCACTCATGTGCTAAAATGCATGAATACAAAATTTATTTTATGCGCAGATTTTCATATAACAGATATTAATTAATTTTATTTTGTGAAATTAAGTTTCAATATATTTTTACAAACAATTAATTACAATTGTGTTACATTAAAATTATAGTATGCGCATATACAGGGTGAATCTAAACTCTTGGGCAAAATATTAAGGGGTGATAGTACACATCAAGACAAACAATATTAAATAGGAAACTAAGGGTCCCAAACGTCTTCCGAAGGAGATAGGCGCCATTAAAGTTAAGGGTTCAAAATTTAAAATAATTATAAAAACGGAAAAATTGTCGATTCGTTTGTGGTTTTCGCTAGAACTCTTCTTTATGTCAGTATTTTCTTAAAAATAAATTTTAAAGAAAAAGTTTTGAAAATGTCGATGCAGGTCGCTTTAGACTTTGGAGTAACGAACAACTATTTTTTACCGTTATTTTTTGTATCTGATTAAATGCTTTCAAAAGATTAGACTTAAACTGAAATTTTGATCTCAAAACCTGAATCGTTGGGAGTGGTTAAGTAGCGCAAACTGAACTGTGTTCAGGAGTTGAAATTTGAACCCCTCCCTGAATACATGTCAGTTATTCTCGATCTTGGTGTCGTAGACTAGGCAGAAACTACTACCACCTACACGTAAAATAAAGGATAGAGGGATGACAAAAATAAATAAAAAAATTATTTTAAAAATAAATTTTAAAGATAAAATTTTAAAATACCGATAGAGGGCGCTTTAGACTTTGGAGTAATGAACAACTATCTTTTAACGTCTACTCCGACTCCGACCTGGTTGCGAGGATTGCCATCGTAGCAGGCGATATACGGGAGATGCCCGGGGTATTCACTAATGTTCGCAACTCCCTCCGCCGGCGGTGTGAGGCCAGCATCGTTGCTGGTGGGCACGCTTTCGAGCAGTTTTTGTGATTCCTCACGAACATCATGCGTGTACCATTTTCTACGTGTCAACCTTCATTCATATTGCGCACTACATACATACATCAAATTGTTTCTTTTTATTTTGCGCGGAGAAATTGCTCATGTCTGTTATGAATAAATTTTCTATTTAATTATGTCATTACTCTATCTTTTATTTTACGTGTAGGGGGTAGTAGTTCCAGCCTGGATTAACTTTAACAAAATTATTCAAATTGGTAAAGAAATCATATGAGTTGTAATTTTCCAACTGCACGAAAAATTTCTAGGCCAGGATTCGAACCTGGGATATCATGACTGAAGCTGCCATGCTGTACCAACTGAGCTATCCCGGTTGAATCTGGAGGGCATGAACTGGATATTTTTCGTCCAGTTGGAAAATTACAACTCATATTGTTTCTGCCTGGTCTACGACACCAAGATCGGGAATAACTGAACTTCTTTCAGGAGTTGGGGGGGGGGGAGGTGTTTCAAATTTCAACTCCTGAACGCAGTTCAGTTTCCACTACTTAATCACTCTCAACAATTTAGATTTTGAGCTCAAAATTTAAATTTAAGTCTAAGCTTTTGAAGGCATTTAATGAGATACAAAAAATAACAATAAAAATAGTTTTTAGTTACTCCAAAGTCTAAAGCGCCCTCTATCGGCATTTTTTGAACTTTATCTTTAAAATTTATTTTCTGGAAAATACTGACATAAAGAATAGTTTTAGCTAAAACCGCAAACGAATCGACTAATTTTCTCGTTTTTTATAATCATTAGAAATTTTGAATCGTAAAATTTAATGGCACTTTCTACTTCGGAAGATGTTTGGGATCCTTAGTTTCCTATTTAATATTGTTTGTCTTGATGTATACTATCAACCCTTAAAATTTTGACCAAGAGTTTAGATTCACCCTGTATTCAACACAAGACAATATAAAAACAATCATCGCTATTATTTCGCTGAAAAAATGAGTTGCATCGTCTGTTATTGTGATATGATTAATTTCCGCAATAAAATATGTACATTTTAAGTTGGTAACATTTTATCTTTTGTTAACATTTACTGAAAATTCCAATGGGAATCTTAAGCTTAGCTTTCGTAATTTAATAGCTTGAAATCCATATTTAGATTCTTTTTCCCTTTAAACTCTATTTCTCCGGAATCATCTATCCAAAAAACTGTCGGTAGATTATATGATGGCTATAATTAAACAATTTTAGCATACAAATTCGGTTTTTAAATTCAGTAATACGGAAATAATATGACTACATCTTAAATGTGACGTAATCACCATGACAACATAGAATCACTACCTATTATGGGATATCATTGAATTAATTACTTATGATAGGATTTAATAGAATGAAGAATGTGACTATTTGGCCATAGAGGTTATAAAATGATATGTACGTCATATATGACTATAACGCCGTACATATCAGATAATTTGGTGATACATCACGGTCGCTTGACAATCAATCCTCGAAAGCTGCTCTAACAAGGAAGTACAGATTTAAAAAAAAAATGAAATTACTTAATAAATATTTTTATTAATTTCTTTTTTGTAAGTTTTGATTTGATTTTCATGAACTTTGAAATGACTAGACATAATTATGCAAAGATTATATATATTAAATTTCAAACCGTAACGTTGGGTAGTTTTTGTGCTGTTATATGCGGAAGGACAGACAGACGGACAGACAGATGGATCAGATGACGACTATAGGTGCTACGTATGTATATAATTAGGAACGCACCTAATAACACTAACAATAACTCAAATAGTACATCGATCATTATTAACAAAAGAAAGACGTTCCCAGACCTTCCCAAAACCTTGCATAGTCATTCTGTCAAACCACGACCTACGTTATACACAGCCGGTGCATGATGTTTAAAACGTCACATGGAATGGGTCATTTTTACACGCGGCGATTGGTGCAAAACGGTGGGTGCGCCGCTTTGCACCAATCGTCGTGGAAAAATGATCCACTTCATGTGACGTTTTAAACGTCATGCACCGGCCGTGTATAACGTAGGTCGCGGCCAAACGTTGTTGGCGTTGAAACCTCTAGTACCGGCTCGAGCTCCTCATTTTGCGAACAACATGTTAAACACCCGGCGGAAAGGATGCAAGAAACATTGCAGATAATAAATTAAACATTAACTAAAATAAAACTCCATATATCATTACACATCAGTCAGCACAAAGCTTGAATTCAAGCTATGAATAACAAATCTTAAATCAGAGCAAAATGAATGGGAAGTTTAATTCAATTCTCAACAACATTATTTGTAACAAAACACAAGTTTCATCTTTTCCAGCAATAAAACTCGGTACTGATCTTGGTTTAAAATAAAAACGACTCTCTGTCTTGCAATAATGTAATTGAAGACAAAAATCCTTGATTTTGTCACAAACAAACATAAATAATTTCAACAAGTCTAAAATAATGGGATATTTAAATGTTTCAATTGTTTATAAGAATTAAACTAACTGCATTTTTAATTTTTTTTTTTTTTTTTTTTTTTTTTTTTTTTTTTTTTTTTGACAATGGGGCAATTTTTAAAAAAAATTGTTATGTTAAATACGCATTTACAATTTTCTTATAATTAAAGAAAAAGATTAGTCGGAAAAAAATAATTATCGTTAATGCTGTAGAACATACAAAACATCGATATTGTTATTATCTGTTGGCACATGACCAATGTACTGCTGATAGCGATGACACAGTGTTAACAGAAATTTCTTGTAGGCTGTCTAGTCCGGGCCCAGCATATATAAGGAACAGACCTTTTTTTTTTTTTTTTTTTTCCCAATCGTGAATGAAAGAAGTAAGAATGGTCGTGAAGGATGAATTGTGCTAAAATTCATAAAAGGCTCCTGGATGTGTATCGTCCAAGCGTTATTGTCTAGACCAACATATGATCCTAACATAGGATAGTTATTGTGCACCAGTCGTTAGGGTGACCATTCACCCGAAAGCAGAACTGGTTCCAAGGGACTTTACTTTATCCTCCATTGTAGATGTTTCAAAAAGGAAAGATATTTGGCACTAATGAAGAAGTGAAGACAGTCGCAAAACATTTCTTGCATATAAAGGAAACGAATATTTTTTTCAAAAAAAGTTTGGGCTAGGGGAGTTATGTCAAATACACCAATGATCTTGATGGGCATGTGTTGCTTTTGTAAAGCTTACTTTTTTTATGTCCGCATTATATTGTTTGTGTTGAATAAGTATACTCCCTTTAGTAGCCCAGCAAAATTTACTTTATGAAAAACTTCATATATATTTATAAACTTGTAACATTAAATAGGTGGATTTCATATTAATGACATGGATGTTTTCTGATTATTATTGTGTACATGTATTTATGTTTTAAAAATTTCACATTATTAAAACGTAAGATTTGACATTTATAATTTAGTTGTGCATGAGGTCCAAAAGGATGGCGATCACTGTACCGGACTTTCACTCATAAATTCTAAAAGACGAGATTAGTAAAACTTGTAATGCATTTATAATCCACAAAAGTTTCTATATATTAATAAAACACTGCGTGTCGATTATGATTATTTTTACTATTACAGCCCACAGATTCTAAAAAATCATTTACTGTAAGACCCTTACTCTCCTTTTGAATCTTTTTCTGTTATGTTAAAGCCAATTATAAAAAAAATAGAAGCAGGAAATTATAACAAGCATTTTTTTTTCTTTCAGACAGTCTTATAATTATTGTTGTTAAGAATTATAACGATAGGTTTCTTTTTAATGATGAAAACATATTTCATATTTTACAAACACACCTTGCTATATTTCTGCTTTAAACTTTAAGTTTCTTAAGTCCATATAAATTAAATTAAATTTTTAAATAATCTTTTAATTTTGTGTTCCGAAAAGGGATCGATTGTCAATAAATTTTTTAATAGCATGTCATAAAATTATTCAAAAGGAAAAAAAAAGTAAGAAAATTAATTATAGAAATAAAACCATGAAAATAAAATAAGAAAGGCTAGTTCATGAAATAAATAAATAACAGCCTATTAAATCTATATGAAGAAAGTATTTGATGGTAATTTAATCGCATGATATATTAGTCTTGGCGTATAAGAAAGCGAAATATTTCTATTATAGAAATTAACATTGTGATTACTTAAGTTAAGCGATCAAAAAATATAGGGGAAAAAACTTTTGTAATCTCCTAAAATAACAGCAAAAACAACACAAAAAATATAAAAGAAGAAATGAAAGAAAGCTTTCCTTTTAATTAAAAACGGATATTTTGTAATTAGTTAAAGCAATTTAAGCAGATAATTAGACTTTCAGGAAAAACACTTAACATCATTTGTGTTTTTCTACATTCGGTTTGCAGTGTTAAAAAAAAGGGCGAAGAAATTTTAAATAATTTATTAGTTTTATGTTTTTCTAAGTGTTTGGATAAACTAAGTCTTTTATTTAAGTTAATAATTAAAAAAAAATAATTTTTGGAAAAAGTTCAAATTAATCTGGTAATCTCTGAAATAAGTAATTTTCTAATCTTTAATTCTTTTATTTAAACTGAATAAATGAGTTTCGGTAACAATTTTTCAGCACAAGTTTCTACATTATATTCTCTTCAGAAGAACATCCAGAATCGTCTTATAAATACTCATTCGTATTTTTTATTCTAATAAAGACAACATAGGCTAGAGGTAAAAGAATTTTAAATTGATATTTTAGGGGCTAAATGTTGTGATCACATATATTTTCCAAACTCTTTTAGCCGTCTAAAGAAACTCTTTCCAACTTTATTTTTTTCACGTATTCCTTGATTAGACTATATTTATTATTTCGGAGTACCCCCTTTTCTTATAAACACGCCCCTTTACCTACATAAAAAACATGATGCTTTTTTTTAATTAATAATCTTTTTAACATAGCTAAATAATAAATCGATGCAACTTACATTGACAATTCTAATCTTTTCTTCTTTATCGTGCATTTTAAAATTAATATTACTTTTTCTAATAGTAATAAGATATCAAAAGAAATCAATATAGCATTATTAAAATAATTTTTAACTAAATTAAAATGAAAGTTTATAAGAATTTGAAATCATGATATTGATATACAAGTAAGTCAAACATGGCTTTTAATACTCTCAATGGGATCCCCTAGTTTGTTTTTTGGGGCTGAGTTTCTTAAAATCACTTTCAAACAAAGTTAGATATAACCTCAAGTCAGGCGTAGTGTCAAACTTATTGCAATATTTGCTCTTAATATACTTAATTTTCAAGAAGATGGAGAGAAATATGTAAGTACTCATGCAATATGATTAAAAGTCTGTGGAGTTAGTCACATTGAATTCCAATGAAGTTTATATATATATATATATATATGGGAATAATATTCTCATTTCCCCCATTTTGAGTGTAACATATTGAAATTACACATTAATTTGTCCAAAACTCCTATACTTCTATCAATCGACGAAAATTAACTAAACTTTTTAAATTTATATTTCAAGAACTAAATATATTTTTCAACATATTCTGTAAAGCAACCTTAATTTTTTATTAATACATCAGGTGCAATAATTTCAAGAGGTATTAACAACAACTATAACTATTGTTCCTATGCGTTGATGTACAAATTTAATTTAAGCAACAGTTAGAATTAAAACTTAAAAGCGATTAAAGTAAGACGCAGGTCGTTGCCATTATAGCTGTGTCATTCAGCATACTGTTCTATTTTTAGGTATATATTTCTACTACTAAGTGATGTACACATCTTTAATAACGATGCTGCATGAGTGAAATAGAACTTTATCGCTGAAATATAGAAAACAAAGATAATTTGAAATCCGATAATCAGATTAAAAAATGAACCATAATAAAAACTAACTTATGCAGATAAGATGTTACTCAACATTTTTCGATTTAAGTTTATGCAACTATTTTACGAACGTTTCAAAAAAGAAATCTTTCATTTTGATATATAATTTTTCAGTTTATTCATGAATACGGTTTTGTTCTAGAGTATAATTGTTGATTTGCCAATAGTTGCTCCTAAACATAAGCAATTATCAAGCAATGATTTTATACCTGAGTTATTTACAATTGTTTTAAGAATTAACGCGCATCCTTTTTGTAAATGATAAGACTTATCCAATCTCACTCTTTTACACTATTATTTACAATGCATCTGAACAATATATATATATATATATATATAGAGAGAGAGAGAGAGAGAGAGAGAGAGAGATTCTTTTTTATTTAAACATCTTTTATTGTAGAATTCTGGTTATTACACATTCATTTTCAAGTAATACCCTGTTCTAAATCTCAACTAAATTAAATCTGCGTAAAAGCTTAATCTTAGTATTAATAATTAAACTTAATTTTATTACTATTTATTAAATCTTTTCTTGAATTTATACTACAAAAACATTCTTGGATGAACAGATTTGTTTCTTCTAAACACTATTTTAAATTGTTCTGTTTAATTATTCACCTTTTAAAATCCATTTAGTATATTTGACTAAATTAGATTTGCGAAATATTGATTTTCTTTATTAGAAAGAAAAACGAATAAACATTTCTCTTGAGTATTCTCGCAGTTTCTGTACATTATTAATTCTCGTTATTTAATTAGCTTATTTGCTATACTAATTCATTTTCACATATGGTTTTTTCTTTAAGCAGCTTTCGAAGTATACTTTTGTTTAAAACAAATATATGAATTATGTACCCAAATTTTTCTATAACATGTTAAAATAGAATTATCGTGTCTCTTTTAGGTTTACTTGATCCATTTATTTCGAATTAAACTTCCGTGCAGTATATTTAACTAACAGCTGAACACATATTTCTTTCTGTCAAAGCTGGAGAAAAATATTTAATAGATAAATCGGATTCTTAACAAGCACACGTAGATTCATATAGCAAAAATGTTTAAATCGTGAATCCTAATTGTATATTTTAGATTGATCATTTTTTTTCAAATACTAATTATATTGCAAGAAGAAATATACAACAGATTGAATGAGACTGAATTGACATGCATATTAATATGAATCTTTTGATACTCTTCTTAACCCATTAACCGCCAAAACAATGTGGGCGGAGCCTTCAATATTTTTACTGAAACTCGTTTCCCACCAAAAATTCTGAAAGATAATATTCGGTATCTTAAATAGCAAAGTTTTTGTCATTAAATGAAGTATTTTTTAGCATATTAATATAGTGGTGGCTTGGCAGGTTTTTTTTTATATACACATTTATTTTAAATGTTGCGTTAACGCAACACCAGCGGGTAATGGGTTAATAAAATTGTGTCCATCAGATAGACATGGATGAATTATCGAACATCTTTTATACGGAAATGTAATGCATAACACTTTAAAAGTTTATATAATACCCAGAAGAGAAATTAAAAATATATACAGGGTAAGTCAAAATGAATATAGCGATTACAAACGGCTATAACTATTTAATGGAAAAAAATTTATCGGAAAGATTAACACAGAATGTAGACGGAGCTTCAAAATTCTGTATACATACGTCATAGATGTTCTATGTGACTTCCCTTACTTTGAGTTCTTCACTATGATTTATGTGTAACTGTTAGGGATAGAAACTTGCAATTGTATATAACTGTTACTTTATAACATGACATAAATTTATCCACAGAATAATTTTTTTAAATTTTATAAATATTAATAGGTGCAAGAACAAAATACGTTCTAAAATCGCGATTACTGTTGTTTAGTTGTTATAGAAGTTTGGATAAATAGAAGCTTGGAAATTGCCATGGTGGTTACTCTTAAGATGTAAATTCTCGTTATTTAAAAAAAAATTGAAATTTAAAATGAAAAATTAAATGAGTGGAAAACCTTCAAAATACATTCTAAATTACGACTTTTTTGGAATTAATTTTAGATTTTTCACATTAATTTAAGTCTTATGTTCGCCTAACGCAGCATAAAAATTAAATATACTAAAAATGTGGCTTAATTAGTAATTTTTGAATTATCCGTAGCAGTATAATTTTCCTAATGAAAATAGACACAAAATACCATGTCATTTTTTACAAATTACGCGAGTAAAGCAACAGGTTTTGCTAGTAACATTATACAGTGGAATCTCTCTATCTGAACACTCTCTAATGTGAACACCCTGGTATTATGAACACTTTCTGATTGTCCCGGCAAAACTCTATAGACTTAACAAAAGATGAACTCTCTGTATTCTGAACACCCTCTAATCTGAACACCCCACTATTATGAATGCTACTTTTGATCCCCATTCTAACCGCCTCTCCGTAAACTGAACGTGTGTTTGCAGTCGGAATGCAGGGAATTCCCGCATCATGGAAATTCGGAAAAATTGTTTCAGAAGAATAAAAGGGTTCTATGAATTCAATTTAAAAATAAAGAAACAAAATCATTTCTAGATTTTAAGATCTACCCTATGCTGAAATTTGTTTCAAAAATTCAGATAAAATCTTCAGATCAAAACAATCAATTTTTATGCAAAGAGATACAAGAAAAAATTGTAAAAAACATGTCACGTGATTTTCCCGAGCTGAGATAAAAATAGAAAGATTGCGCAACAGAAATGCCCACCTCCCAATGACAGATAAGAAACAACAGGTGTTAGAGGGGGTGGTTAAAAAAGAATTATGGTTTCTTTTCTGCACACCTGGTTGGCAGCATTATCGATTCTGTTTCTTTCTTCGTTTTTGCTCAGCAAAGGAAATTTTTTTTCTTTATTTCACCATCGTTGCAAGAAAAGAATCACACCACTTATGCTGATATGTCAGAAATAAGTAAGAAGACGAAGAAACAGAAAGAACTGAAGCTGCAGGAAAAATACGAAGTCGTTCACAAATTAAAATCAAAAGCAAGTCAAAGAAAAATTGCATCTGAATTTGGAATTTCAGTAGGTCAAGTCAATGCCATCAGCAAGAAAGACAAAAAAATTATAGCCGCTTTTGAAGCAAATGAAACTTCCTCAAAGTGTAGAATTTTCGAACAGAAAACGGGAAACAAGAACATAAACAATCACGTCTGGAAGTTTTTTTGCCAAATGAGAACGAAGAATCTTCCTGTCACTAGACCCCTGTTAAAACAGATTGCTCTGGATTTTGCAGAAAGGAGGAAATCACGGAATTCAAGGCATCAGAAGGATGGCTGACTCGCTTCAAAAGTCGGCATAACATCGAATTCAAAATAATCAATGGTGAAGCTGCAGACGTAAAATTGACAAATTGACACTGTGGAGGAATGGAAAAGAAAGCTTCCGGATATAACGAAGGATTTCGATGCCGCTGACATTTTCAATGCCGAGGAAACTGGCCTGTTTTTCAGAGCTCTTCCAAATAAAACCTTTGCAGAAAGAAGCGAGAAATGCGTGGGCGGAAAAATGTCAAAAGAAAGACTTACCGTCATGCCCTGTGCCAGTTCTACGGTTGAGAAGCTCAAACCACCTGTGATCAGAAAAAGTGAAAAACCACGGTGCTTCAAAAATGTGAAGATAGCATCATTTCCTATGCACTATAAATCAAATCGAAAAGGCTGGATGACATTCACAATTTTCTCACAATGGTTGGAGGGCATTAACGAGATGATGAAGAGAGAAGGAAGAAAAATTCTTCTTTTTGTGGATAATGCCAGATCACATACAAATGTGCAGCTGTGCAACGTGAGCCTGAAGTTCCTGCCACCGAACTGCACTTCTAAAATCCAACCACTGGATCAAGGAGTAATCAAGACCTTTAAAGCTTACTACCGAATTCATTTTTTGAAGAAAATGTCATGGAGGTGATGGAGGAGGTAAATTCGGTAACTGAACTAACGAAGAAGGTCAATGTCATGGATGTTGTCTATTGGATATCAATTACTTGGAATGAAGTAACCCCCTACACCATCCAAAAATGCTTCTACAAAGCTGGATTCTCATGTGAGAATGAGCAATCAAGGACAGAGGACAAAAAAGCAACAGCTGTGAGTGACTTGGGGTCAATTCCTCAGGAGCTTCATACTGAAATTGAACCTGGAGCTTATCTCGAAGCCGACGGAAGCCTTCCTGTTTGCGACAACACCGTTGAAAAGGAAGAAGGTAGTGAAAACGAAGCAGAACCAGAAGAGACCGATGAAAGAAGAAGTACGATTACCTTCAAGCAATATGGCCAAGGGATTCAATATCTGTTGAACTATGCGGCTGAACATCACCAGGAAGCCTTTCCACTTCTTAAACAATTAGATAACATGTACACTGCAGGAGCACACAATGCAAAAACAGACTAAAATTACTCACTTTTTTAAGTAATGTACCGATTATGTTTTCAAGTAATGTATTGTAACTATGTAATTGTATATTTTGTAAAAAATTTTAATATAACATTTAATTAACTTTTTTAAATTAACTTTTTAAATTAACTTTTTTAATAGTTTCTAAATTCAGCACCTCCATCTCGGTAACTTGCATGGTTAACCAGGCTAAGTATTCCATACAGTCTTTAAACTTGTTCAGAATAGAGAGAGTCCACTGTATTTTGATTCATACCACAGGTTTTAAAAAGGTAAACCTGCATTTTCTTGATTTAACCAAGAAATAAAAATAAAGCAGTAAGCGAACAGCGAACAGAAGAGTACATTGATGGATTTCCTAGTTTGCGAGAAACTACATCCAGTATATGAGTAGTCGTATAACTAATCCTGAGAGAGCCATTATAATGAGTAAAAAAAAATTTAAATAACAAGAGTTAAATAAGAGTTTAATGAATAGCAATGCAATTAATGAGAATAGAAAATGATAAGTAGAGAGAATAAAAATCTTGCAATAATATTAGTCTAGTGCGAGATCGCGAATAAAAAAAAAAGAAAATTAAATTTTAAGATTTACGATAGAAGTGTAAATAAGTTGACTAAGAAAAATAAAAATGTTAACTGTTCGAACACAACGATAGCGAATGTATTTTGAAAAGTCAAAGTGAAAGATCTCTAAAAAAAAAAGGCAACTTTTCATGGCCATACAATAAATATATGGATAATATAAAGTATAAGTGTATTATCAAATACATACAGTTTATAATTTTTTTTTTTTCCGTTTAATGTAATACATTAAGTATATAATATATATATATATTTATTTATTTTTTTTTTATTTTTTTTTTTTTAACTAAGTTAAATTATAAATTCAAAAGGGAAGTGTTAGCCCAAAGTCGAATCGTCAACAAGGACGGAATAACGGGGTAACAAACTGATAAAAGGATCGCGAATGTCATAGTCTGGTAACACGAATATGAACTCTTAAAAGTAGGTATAAATGGTAATGACAGTGTATCCCCAGATAGTTGCAGTCAAATGTGATGACAGTAGAACACAAGAGTTAAAAAGAAGCAATATATAACAAAGTGAAAGTTCAATGCAAGAAAGAGTCTATGAGAATTGCAAATGTGTGTGAGGAGAAGTGTTTTGGGATTATGTGTGATTGGTTAGGTTGAGCTCATTAGCAAAATTATCAAGCTCGTTAATTATTATAATCATTTTCTCGAATGGATTTTTACACTTTTGTGTTTCTGTGGATATTTGTTTTATGCATTTTAATAGTTTGGTAATTTGAAGGAGTTCCTTCATGTCTTTGAATATGTCGAACATGTTATTAAAGGATTCTACATAATCGGTAGAGGAGGAAGTTGGTGTAGGGTGGGGGGAGGTGTTGTTGTCAGTGGAGGTGGAAGGAATAACAGAAGTAGTTTCCTGTGTATCTTCCGTTTGTGAAGTAGCAGTTGAGTCGAGGTGTGTAGTAATGTTAGTGGCGACAGGGGAGTTTTTTGCTTTTTCAACATAATTAAATTCTTTCATTATTTCATAAAGATCTTGGGCGTTTTTGGAGGTGATGTGCCTGGGGATATTTTTAGTAGTGGGTGTGTAATTGTCATTTCTAGAGTTAGGTGGAATATGTTTTTTAGAGTTTTTGGGGTTTTTCGGACAACCGCCGTATGAGGCCGGGTTCGCAGCACCGCAGTTTGCACAGGTAGGGGTAATCCTACCGGGTGTTGGGCAATTACCAGTGAGGTGGAGGCCTGCACATTTGCAGCACTTGGGGTCGAAGTTACAAATTTCGCTGGCGTGCCCGAATTTTTGGCAACGATAGCACTGTTTAGGGTTATTAGAATTACGAAAATGCTCTATATCAACTTTGATGTAACATAGTTCATGTATGTCGTATATTTTGTCGAAGTCTTTACAGGGGAGGACATTAACCATGTATAAAGGCATCCCCATTCCAGTTTTTTTGTTTCTTAACATGGCCGCACGAGTGGCGGTGAACCCATGTAAGGCTAGCTCATCAATGATGTGAGTAGGATCAGTGTTTGGGGGAATACCCCTGACGCAAATTTTCTTTGGTCTTTGATCTTTAGGTTGAATTGTCGTGAATTTTAGTGATTTATCGCACAAGAATTTTTGAATTGCCCGAAATTGGTCTTCAGTTTTGCATTGGATTTTGAGTAACTCTCCTTTGAGGCAGATAGAAGGTGGATTGTCAGTATTTATTTCCTTAATTTGTTGGGCGATTAATCGCCAATCAATTTCGTGGAATTCGACAAAGAAAGGGTGGATTTCTGGTTTTTTTGTACCAGATATGACATTCGCAGGATCAGAATTTGGAGTGGAGGTCTGGTCCATAGCTTCCAGGTGAACCTCGGGAGACAGATTCTTAAATTTGTTACTAAGTTCTATGCCAGCGTCAGTTTGGCTATGGCGACGCTTGTCACCGCGTGGGGCATGGAGAATTGGGCTAATACTTCTAAGAGCTGTTAGGTTATTAAATTGGTCAGTTTTAAAGAATTTAAGTAAACCAGAATTGAGAACAAGACTAACATTATATGGCTCCCCCAAAAGAGAAATACCAGATTGGAATAAGCTTCTCACCTGCTGCTTGCAGTCATCATTAGTAGTGAAGTCTGGCCGGAGTTGTAAGGCTCGTATTTCGTCATCTATTCCTTGAAAAAGTTCACGGAGAGCAATATTCGCCGGCTCGTGGTGGGTCGGGAATGTTTCAAACTCTTGGAGAAACGTGGATGGTTCCGCACCGTCGATAATCCTTTGCAGCTTTTCTATCAGCATACTCGCATCTTTCTCGGCTTGCGAAGCCGTCGTCATCGTGGATGAAAATAACACCCGAAACTATACTATCGTCAATCTATCACCAGAACATAAACTAGAGGAGCGCCGGAATAACACGTCCGATCAGATCAACAGTCATCCGAAGAATCTCCTAAAGCAGTAAGTTTGATGAGCTTTATTTATTTTAAATTGTTATTGTATAATTTTACTGGGATTCATCTAAAAAAAATACACAATGATAAAAAATTGTTAATAAAATTCAGTTACAATATTCCGATCATATATAAAAGGAGATAGTCATATCATGCTGATTACTGATGGGCAATTCCTTGATAAGTATACAATCGTTAACAATCGCCATAGTATAAAATAACAATCGAGGCAGTCATCATTTCGTTTCCAAATTGTATAATCGATTGCTTCATCGAGAAGCTAAATACCACAATTGCAAATCTTACTGATTATTCCGACAAGATACGTGATCATAGCGACAGGCAATTGATTAATTATTCTGCAACAGTAACAATTTTCTGTTGATTGAGATTTGAGGGGAAAATAAAATTACGGCAATACTTGCATTTTTTTAATTTTTTGTCTCTGCATGTGTTTGGGCCGATACTCATTCATAAAACTTGGCACGAACCATGCTGTTGCTTGTGTTTTTTTTTTCAGTTGACTCGGCCCGACTGACCCTAGTCTTTTGTCTTTCCGGGAGATGGCGATGAATGCCTGTTTTTTTTTCTTGTAAAATTAATTGCGATATTATATATTTGTTACTGGGGTATTTATAAATTTATTTTTAAAAGAAACTAAACAGAAATATTTTAAAAAATAAATAAACAAATATATATTTTATTTCTGTTTAGAGTTTCAAAATTATTATTTATATATAATATTTTTATTTTATTTTAAACTACTATTTTTTTTTTTAAATCTTTATTAAATCTTCACTTGAATGCAATTGTTTAAAAGGAATTATATAGAAATCATGTAATTCCACTTTGAATGTCGGTATTATATATAATGTGGAAAATTCTGTACTTTATTTTTTTGTATAAATAAATATGTCATATTCTTTTTTAATTTTTTAATTGTAGGATAATGATGGTAAATAAATTGCTTAAGTTTTTTCTGGGTAAAAAGTAAGACTTTGTTTCGTCAGGCTTCTATTTATTGATTTTTGATAATGTCTGACCAGATCCTGAACTGCGAAAAATAAACGGGCCTGACAGAACTTTAAACTTTTACAATTGCCACGGATAGGGCAAGAAAGGGCTTTTATTCAGGTTGGGCAATGTCCGAAACAAAAAATACCCACGTAATGGCCTCTACATATAATTTTACAGGGCAGTAGAGTGAAATGTTTAGGGGTTTTGAGACATAGTATTAAGAAATTTGTGGGAAATATTTTCTTCAGGATTGGAAGAAGAAGGAGGGACAGGGTAATCAGAAAGCAAATTACAACATCACAGCTAATTAAGACATTGTAGACCTAATGTTGCACGCTGTTGGGATTCGGAGCATTGGTAAAAGGAAATTTTGGGTGAAAATCACTCCTGCATTACTACTGTATTGTATCATATCTGGAGAGGTGAAATTTTGTATGATGATATTTTATAGAATATAGACAACAAACAATATAGATTTTTTCGAAATTCACCCTTATATCTGTCGATCTATGAGAATTTTAGCGATTTTTTTTGTGATTATAGATATAATATATAAATATATAAATATAGTTATCATATATAAAATTATATAAAAAAATAAAATAAGAAATTTTTCGAAAGTTCCCATTTTTCTTAGCGCAAAGCATAAGCAAGACCCTGAAGAGATAACATTTTCCATGAAGGTGGTTCTCAGAGCACAATAAAGTTTTACGTGAGTTATTTTATATTCAACCAGAAACGGAAAACCAAAAGGAATGAACATTAACATAATTATGAAAAAAATTATTTACAATTTCACCACATATATAAATTTATCTTTTATGTTAAAAAGTCCCAAATGAAAGAGAATACATTCATAATTTAATGCACCTAGGAAACAAAATCTACAATCATATATCAAATAACAATTTTATATTTTATGTAGAAAAACTAACATGTAAAAACTTATTTTATTCATATATATCATATGCAGCAGGGAAAAAAAAATATTATGCACTTTATTTTTAAGAATCTGGTCAACCTGAACCCAACACGCAAGAAAAAATCTCAATCCTGAATCCGACCCAAAACTAACACAATTAGCACAAACCCGACACAGAACTCGCATCGAGTGGGGTGCGGATGAAATCTGGGGTTATTCGACCCGATGCACAACTCTAATACCACCTGTCTAAAAATAGATGTTATGGAGAATATCATTTGAACCGTTGGTGATAGAAACGTACTTCCAAATCCAAAACGCATAAAAATTAAGCATAGCGTTTAGATATGATATTAGTTTTCCAAGCTGCTACATGTATCATGAGAGACGGTAGTTTCTCGAGTGACGCAGCGAAAAACCGAAAACCGTAAGTCCAAAACCGAAGATTCCGTCACTCTCATATATACAGCTAGCAGGACATCAAAGGAAAATCGAAACGCCGACATTTAATATCTCAGTAAATATGAGGCATACCGTTTCGATTTTTTCACATTAGTCGTATATCTATGGCCTAACTCTATCCTAAAATTTATAGATTTCTACATGCAGTATATTTTGAGATCTGGAAACCAATTTTTAACCGAAAATGGGAGATGTAATTGTTGTAATAGGCACATAGTTGTTATCTCGAAAATGGATCGAACGATTTTTTAAAAATTAATATATTATATTAATCAGTTTTAGATGAAGCGTTAAAGATTTTGCGTTAACGTAGGAAAACTCTTGTTTTCAATATAATCCAATTTTAAAATCGGACTATTTTCTTACGCGTTTTTTCATAGGAATACATGGAGCCGAATCACCTCTTTTGACTGCTCAAACATAAGGTTAAAAATTGGTTCTCAGTATACAGTTAAGCTCGGAATAAATTTTAGCATGTAGCTGATGAATTATTTTGACTCATTTTTTATACGAAAATATATTTTTAATTCGTAATATATATTGTATTAAATTAAATTGTCGCTTATATATTTTTCTTTTTTGTTCAAAATACATTTCGCATTTTATATATCTGCATTTCGTTGTAAAACTATTTCGATTCATTTTTTAAATAGAGGAAATATTTTTTAATTATATGCATTCAATTTTACTTTTATATATAACAAGGTTTTAATTTTTTAAGGATAATATATTTCTCGTTGGTTGGATAATATATTTCCCGTTGCTAAACGGAAGTCTGTCTGACAACCAACCAACCCGTTCTTTGGGCTTGTTTATGTTTTCATACATTCATACGCCTGCCGTGCATTCCCAGTACGTTGAATTGACACAGACTAAATTTTAAAAGATTTCATTGATGAAATCAACAGAAAAAATAACTCCAGTTCAACATGAATTGCATACGATCATCAGTAAGTAGCATACATTTAAAAGAAATAGTCTAATCTATATGTAATCTGCATAAAACATTTTGTAAACAAAATAAGAAAAACATTACTTTTTTTTCACGGGTAAATTGTTTTTTGTTTTTCGGCGTTTCGCAAAAATCTGAATTTTTGATATGTCTATGTAGTTTTAACCATTGTAATATGAAAAAGAAGCAAAAATAGTTAATAATGCCTGATTTAAAAACTTTTTTGACTGTTTATTTATTTATTTTTAAAAGAATTTTATTTGTATTATACATTAAGTGAAATTAGCAGCCAGATGAGTCTTAAAATAAAAATACTAAGGTGACCATTTTCGCTTTCGAAGTTTGTATTTGATTATTGATAAATGAAAAAAAAAAGAATGTAATATCGCAGAATGTCTTAAATGTATTTTAAAATTAATTTATTGTGAAAGCATGAAGTTAAAATAAATAGCTATCAATATTATTTTAAAATTATAATAAATAATAATAGTTATTTTTATTTAACTTCATCTTGATTGATATTTATATTTAAATGAAGAAAATCTTGACTCGCTGGCTCATTCTGCTGTCACATATTAGATTATAATCTATAAATCTAACCTCATATGAATTTTTCATACCATAAAAAAAGGGGGGGGGGGGGGAAACATAATGACCATTATTAAACATATTTCTATGACTGATAGAACTTTAATGGCATTTATTTTCCTCTCAAATTTGTTTGAATAAATTGAAAAGGGAGCGACTAAATTTAGTCTAAATAGTTTTTAATATTTTTCGCAAAAAAAAAAAATATATATATATATATATACTATAATTAAAAATGTGATTCTTTTTGTATTACAATAATTAAAAACTAAACATACCTAAAAAAATTAAGATCATGGAGCACTGAAAAGCATTTATAAAATTTGCCCTTGAATAGAATTAGCTTTCCTATTTTGTCTGCAAGTATTGATAGATTTAAAACAGACTTCGGGTTTTTCATTTCTTTACAAAAAATTATCCTACTCACTGATGGTCTCGTGTAATACATTTCATATAATTTAAAAGGGGTGGGTGTAAACAATAAAAACTACAATTTCAAAGTGTAATACCAGTGTTTCAAAAATAAAGTTTTTAACAACTTACATTCTATACAGAATACCAAAAAACAATTTTCTTACTTAACCTTAAAACTTCAAAAAGCGATGTTTGTTGTAAATTAAGGAGGATGACATAGCTGTGGCTAGAAGTGAATAATAAAGGGGAGGGGGAGGCTCATACTTTTTCTCTCTCTGACACATGCATGCATGCACAAACACACACACACACAGATATATATGATCAAAGTAATATACAGAAAGATAAATTAGTGAATACAGTAGACTCTCTCAAATCCGCAATTTTCTAAAATCTGCACATTGTTTCAGATGTAAACAGTGAAACTTACAGTTAAGATATAAGAAGGAAATTCAAGCTTTTTTATTTTTATATCATTCTGTACTGATTTTATTATCTAATTCTGGTTAATATCATTTAACTCTTACTTTTTCATAAAGGAAGTATGAATTTATCACTGAAATTTTTCAAGATAACACTGATATTAGGGTGATTGATCTTTTTATCAAATACATTTATGTAGGGGAGACCGGTACACAGTGGACCACTTTTTCAATTAACATTTTTTTTCTCTTTAACAGACTGACCGATCTGTATGAAAATATTTTTAAATATTCCTTAAACCTTCTTACATCCATCATAATTTTCTCACAACATAGTTTTCAATACATTTTTCAAAAAAAAAAAATATATGCACTTGTAAAGTGGACTAGTGTACTGGTCCACCCACCGAGGTACAGTGGACCACTATTAGGTATTATCTAAAATACAATATAAATCTATTTTTCATTAATCTTAATTCTTTTTTGTTGCCCCTTCACCCGCAAAATAACATAGTAATATAAATTTTTAAACAAAAAACAAAAAATTAATTATATTTAGAAAATAATAGATTAATACAGGAACAATTGCAATTTACTTGAAGTTATTACTTAAGTACAAGAAAATCAGCGCACATTAAAATTTGCAAATGAAATTCCAAAGACTTATGAGTAAGATTGAGCCTGGAATTTTCAAGAAATAATTTTGGGTCTGAGAGCAACATTATGAAATCATTGACATCAACAGCAGATTCATCTACAGTTTCGGGAGAAATAATCTGATTTCCATTCAATTTGTATCTCATGAATCTTACTTGAATAGAATCATCAACAATTAGACTACAGTTATATTTATCAAAGGCAGTAAATACAAAACAAAATATTTCTTACTATGTTAAATAAATTGTTATTTTTATTTGTTTACTTTATTTTACAGTTAAATCTACTTTAAAACAATCTTTCTTTATAGAAAATAAGCAATTATTAAATATTTTGAACATTCTGCATTACAGGAGCAGAGTGGATTGTGGACCACTGTGCCCCAGGAGTGGGTGGTCCACTGTACCCCATGTTGAAGTTCAATAAATAATCATATTAATATTGTTTATAACTTTCTTTTAAACATATTAACTTTAAAGTAAAATAAAAACAAGTATCTTAGCTTTGCAAAAAGGTAATTTATCTTATTTATCTACAACCATTAGATACTAAAAAAATAAAAGTATGATGATAAAAAATTTTACTTTTAGAAGCTCAAAACAACAAAGCAGGATAAAATAGTTCAATCTGAGCTAAACATATTTTCTGAAAGCTATAAATAATCATTGCAATGTTGTTGTCTATAAGGATAGAAGAGAAGCTTAAAAAAAATGTAAATAAATAAAATATTAGGGGGTGGTCCACTGTGTACATAGGTCCACTGTGTACCGGTCTCCCCTATTAATCAAGCTTTTTTGTTTATTAAATCTGGTCAAACATCAAATAAAATTTTGTAATTTTATGGTTTTGATGTACATTACTAGTGTGCCTTTATGTGGCGAGTTTCATTGAATAATTCAAGAAAAAATTATCTCATCATTATTATGCATATTTAATCATGTATTATTAATTATTTATGTAACCTTTACATTATTTCTCATAGTTATTTTAATATTTTACTTTATTGTAAGCATTCAGGATAATTTTGAGTGCATTATTACATTCAAATTACTGTTTCAAAAATGTAAACAAAACAGTGACCAGAAATCCACAAGATTCTAAAATCCGCATAACCCCTGTCCCAAGCTGTGCGGATTTGAGAGAGTCTACTGTATTCGTATTGTTGGCACTATGTTTCTTATTAAACTGTTTATAATAACTATTTATACTAAGAAAAGAAAAGGCCGCAGAATTTTCAAGTGTATAACTAGCGCAAAATTATACTAGTGAAATAAGTGATGATGTCAACAAGTAAATGAAAACTTTACAGGGTTAAATCATAGAACAAGCGAGACAGTTGGTGGGGTCAAATTTGGCGAAGCGATAAATTAATTTTTCTTGCTATTGGTTTGTTTACAAAATTCTGTGTGTTTTATAGTAAAACACAGGGTATTTTTCCTGTGTAGTAGTATTTCTAGTGTACTAGTGAATAATTATACTTGTGAAATAAGTGATGATGTCAACAAGTAAATGAAAAGCTTACAGGGTTAAATCATAGAACAAGCGAGATTGTTGGTGGCGTCATATTTGGCGAAGCGATAAATGATTTTTTCTTGCTACAAGTTTGTTTACAAAATTCATTGTGTTTTTTGCATGCACTTTCATATTGCTGGCACAATGTTTCTTATTAAACTGTTTATAATAACTTTATTTATAGTAAGAAAAGAAAAGGCCGCAGAATAAAAATATCCAGTGTATAACTAGAGCATAATTATGCTTGTGAAATAAGTGATGATGTTGTGGCGGGTTAGCTGTATCCTGAACTGTTTCATGGATTTTTAGCTTTATTATTATTTTTAACCAAAATAATTATTCTTTAATATTAATTAATTTTAAATGGTAATTATTTTAAACTATTGTTTTTAATTTATATCGTCAAAATAATATAACATGTAATTTTATTAAACATTAAATTAATTTGCATCTATTAATTAATTGTGTAGTTGTCAAATGCAATAATGTAGATGCATTTGACGGGTAACGACTGCCAATTTGGAACAATACAAGTAGTATAAAAATGAATCGAGACATACATGTGTTAGTAATCGCTGCTTTAATGAATTTCATTTATTTTATACATCGCTATATAAAAAAGTTTCTGTATCCAGTTATGTTTTTTTTTTTTTGTTGTTTTCAAGAGGATGAAATGTGCATACATATGTTAATGATAGCTCATAGCTGCTGTAACAAGTTTCATATATTTTTGAGGTTGCTGTATTCTGTGATTTTTTTAATTAATTAATTTGTTTAATTATGGGCGAGAAACATTTGTACATGTATCAGTGACTCAGGCTTTAATGAATTAAGCACTCGGCGATAAAACTGGCGATTAAAAATGTGGAAAAAACCGGCCTAATGCAGGATTTTCAGATTTTCTTTTTTCCCTTCGCGTTTTTTTCCTTGTCTGTTTGACAAAATTCCTGATTTTCTTTCACCCAATCGCTGAAATTCATGATTTTTCCACACCTGATCTATGAAATTAATGATATTTCTGCATCTGATGGATGAAATTTATGATTTTTATGTGCCCGATTGAAGAAATTTTTTTTCTCGTGATCGATGAAATTAATAATTTTTATGTTAAATTATGTTACCCGTTTACTGAAATTAGTGATTTCTACGCGTCCACTTGACGAATACGTGATTTTTATGCACCCATTCTACAAAATTCATGACACACCTGATCGACAAAATTCATACTTTGTCGGATTGACGAATTTTTTTTTTATCACCCGATCGACGAAATCCTTCATTTTTGTACACTCATTTGATGAAATTTGTGATTTTATGTGCAACCTTGATGAAATTAATGATTTTTCTATGCCCGATCAAAGTATTTTATGATTTTCATGTGACCGTTTGATGAAATTTGCGATTTTCATGCGCTGATAAATGAAATTCATGATTTTTACCCGCCTGTTCGACGAAATTTATGATCTTTTCTCCCCCTATTGACAAAATTCATGTTTTTTCTGTGTACGATCGATGAAATTTATGATTTTTGCACATTGATCAACGAAATTCCTGATTTTTATGCTGCCAAATGATGAAATTTGTAATTTTTTCAGACTAATTAGTATCTAATGCAGTTTAATTCATTCGTCTCGAAAATTTTTACGCACCTCATCGACAAAATTCATACTTTTTACGTGCCAGATTGACAATTTTTTTTTAATCACCCGATTGCCGAAATTCTTGATTTGTATGCACCCGTTTGACGAAATTTGTGATTTTTACGTGCAAACTTGACGAAATTAATGTTTTTTCATGCCCGATCAATGAATTTTTTTATTTTTATGCGATCGTTTGATGAAATTTGCGTTTTTCATGTGCTAATAAATGAAATTCATGATTTTTACCCGCCTGTTTGACGAAATTTATAATCTTTTCTCCCCCTATCGAGAAAATTCATGTTTTTTCTGTGTCGATCGATGAAATTCATGATTTTTACACATTTATCAATGAAATTCATGATTTTTACGCTGCCAAATGAAGAAATTTGCAATTTTTTCAGAGACTAATTGGTATCTAATGCAGTTTAATTCATTCGACTCGACAATTTTTGCGCACCTGATCGTCAAAATTCACACTTTTTTTGTGCCGGATTGACGAAATTTTTTTTTATCATCCGATTGACGAAATTCTTGATTCTTATGCACCTTTTTGACGAAATCTGTGAATTTTACAAGCAAACTTGACGAAATGAATGTTTTTTCATGCCCGATGAACGATTTTTTTTTATTTTTATGCAAGCGTTTGATGAAATTTGCGTTTTTCATGTGCTAATAAATGAAATTCATGATTTTTACCCGCCTGTTTGACGAAATTTATAATCTATTCTCCCCTATCGAGAAAATTCATGTTTTTTCTGTGCCGATCGATGAAATTCATGATTTTTACACATTAATCAATGAAATTCATGATTTTTACGCTGCGAAATGAAGAAATTTGCAATTTTTTCAGAGACTAATTGGTATCTAATGCACTTTAATTCAACTATTTATCAACAGACAATTATCAATCAACAGAGTTCAACTATTTATCAAACTGTTAGTTAATTTGGAAAATTGATTTTTGATTTAAAACTGGGAATTAATTGGACCATTTAAATAGGAACTTGATATTTTTACCAGCTAAAATGAAAAATTTAGAATAAACGAAATTGATTATCCATTTTCAGTCAAAATATGAAACGTGGTTTTGAGTTAATAATGACGAATATACAGGGTGATTATAAAGAAACTTTGCCAACATCTGCACTTCTAGCGCCCGTTCTATTTAACCGATCAAGATGAAATTTTAAATATAGTTGTTTGAAGGTATGCGCTCGAGATTCTGTGAATGGCAATACAGTGGTGCTCACGGTTACGGTTATAGTTACAGAAACTCGAAAATTTCGAATGGCAACGCCTACTTTTTCCTGTCTCAAAATGTTCAGCGCATGCGAAAACCCTAAATAGCGTTGAAACGGTACCGATATGTCCAAAAACCGACGTGTTATAGACATACAAACCGTTCTTTAAGGCGCACCGAGCAATAATGCATTCGACAGAGACAAGAAACTGCTGAATGATGAGAACACATATCAGACAAAAGAAAACCTTTATTGGCATCAAACATTTTCCACATGGGTGCCATCACAAGCAATTACGCATTGCATGCGGGAGACGACGGACAATACCGCTGAACGCAACATGACGCGAGGAATGTTTCTAATCTCACGCCGTATAGAATCCTGCAAGCCCGACAATGTTTGCGGATTGCACAGGTAAACTCTGGATTTGAGATATCCCCAAAACCAGAAATCCATAGGCGTCAGATCTGGGGATCGCGCAGGCCACGGAATAGGATAATGGCGTGAGATGATGCGATCACCAAAATGCTGATCTAGGAGCCTTTTAACTGACCTCGCTATATGTGGAGGTGCACCATCTTGCATCCAAACAACGTCATTGAGTGCATTCCGCCGACGCAACTCCGGTAGTACAGAATTTTTCAGCATGGCTGCATACCGAGAGCCTGTTACAGAACATGTTGCAGGACCCGCTGGGGTCGTTTCCTCAAAGAAGAACGGGCCGAGAACAAATGTAGCTGTAATGCCGCACCACACAGTCACTTTGGCGTCAAATAATGGTACTGGTGCCACAGCGTGAGGATTCGTCTCTCCCCAGTGCACACAATTCTTTGTGTTAATGTTGCCATGTAAGGTGAAATGCGCCTCGTCCGTCCATAGTATGCGAAGTGGCCAGTCGTTATCAGCATCATATCGTAATAAAAATTCATTTGCGAAGTCCAGACGTTGTTGTGGGTCACCCGGCTGCAACATCTGGACGCGCTGAAATCGATAGGGAAACATGTGAAGTACTGAGCGCAAGAGCTTGCGGACCGTTGTGTTCGGAATATCCAACAAGCGCGATAATCCTCTTGCAGTTTCTGTGTGCCCTGTAGTCACTGTATGATGCACTTCCATGACAACGTCCTCAGAAACTGTTGGCCGTCCAGAGCGCGGTTTGTCACAGGTGCAGCCTGTATCTTCGAATTTGCGCACTAAATCACGCACAGCTTGCAGAGTACATGGCCCACGTCGTTGTCGATGATTGCGGCGATACACACGCAAGGCTTCCGCAGCGTTCATCCCATTTAGATAATAGAGTTTGATCAATTCACCGCGAACTTTCCCAGGAAGAGTCATATCGTCGGCATGTGCGAGTTCATGAATGACGACTTCGCATACCCGCTTGGTATTTTATAGGCTTCCTCCGCTGAATATCTGGCGAACGGCGTTCTGTGATTGGTATCTTGCCTGTGTCATATGCAAAGTTACTGCGTGCGCACAGATCGTGTTTTGTTGGCCGGTTTTCAGAACTCTTCTTTGTGTATGCATAACACGTTTGTTTTTGGACATATCGGTACCGTTTCAACGCTATTTAGGGTTTTCGCATGCGCTGAACATTTTGAGACAGGAAAAAGTAGGCGTTGCCATTCGAAATTTTCGAGTTTCTGTAACTATAACCGTAACCGTGAGCACCACTGTATTGCCATTCACAGAATCTCGAGCGCATACCTTCAAACAACTATATTTAAAATTTCATCTTGATCGGTTAAATAGAACGGCCGCTAGAAGTGCAGATGTTGGCAAAGTTTCTTTATAATCACCCTGTATTTTTAAAAAGCAGGATTTAAAAAATGTGTGAATATATTGTGACAGTTTTCACAAAGAATAATTATTATAAATGCCATTGTAACTGAAATGAAATATTAGAATTTCTCAACGCAATGATAGATCGCCGAATACTAGAATGTCTTAATATTTATTCTTTAACGAAATTCAAGGATTCCTTATTTGTCATATATTCGAATATTCCTAATTATCACGGAGTTAGTTAAAAGCGAAGATTGATTATATAGGTCTGTGATGAAAAAAATTAAGTTAAAGTTACCGGAGTTTTTTTTATAAGTTTATGGATGTTGATTACGGACAAAAATTAAAACAAATCTATCACGTACAGTTTCATCAATAATTAAAATCTAATTTTTACGAATTTAGTCTATTTAGGAGCAATAAACCCTTATTTATTTATCAGTTTGGTAAGCAATTGGACTTAAAATACAAACTTGGTGCATTAAAGTTATAACAAATAAAAAAAGAAGCTATTATAAATTCATAATATTCATCTTAATTGGCGAAAGTGCTCGGGGCGGAGCTTATTTAGTGTAGAAATATTCCATGGGATGCATAAAAATTCAGTACAAACTTGGTTTAGCTGTAGGACATTCAGTTCATTTTAAAGAATGCAATATAAATTTTGAATAGATTTTCAATAACCTCAAGTTTGGGTCTCAAAGTATTGAGAGCTTATAGAAGTTGATTTCTATGTTGTTTGCCTAACAGAGATTGTTTGATCTTGGTTGTTTACGCATCACGAATTTCATTGTTTTATTTATGAATGGGATAGCAGAGACTGAAAACAACATCACATTAAATTTCAACGCCCGTAAATACACACACACACACACATATATATATATATATATACATATATATATGTGTGTGTGTGTGTGTTTATATATATCTATTTCAAATTCATATGTTGTATTGTATTTTTTTTCACTAAAACAGAGTAATAATGTTTTTTAAACTTGTTTACAAAGTGTTTTTTCTTAGGGTGGGTGGGGGTGTCCAAGCGATTAGAAACATAGAAAAAATTTACACAGCGTGATATCTGGTGATATACATGATACAAGTATGGAACTGGTACGTGCGAGCAAACGGTCTGATAATTTCTTTTTTGCTTACAAACATTTGTTTGCATAATAAAAACAAAATACGTACAAATTAAATTTTATATATTTTTCTTGGAGACTACATAAAGTACAAAGAAATTTTTAAGTTACTTTGTTAGAAATTTTATTTTTCAAATACAATTAAAATTTTTTTTAAGGTTCAAAATTCGAATTTGTTGTGAATAATATTTTGATAGAATTCTGATGAAATATCTCAGATTACCGTAAAATCGTCAACCAATTTTTTTTTTTTTTCAATTCTGTAGCAATGCATTTTTTTTGAAAAAAAAAACTATGATATCTAGATATTATTTGTTTAAATTTAAAAACAAAAACATATGATGAATTTTTTAAGCAAAGGCTGACAAGTTTCAAATTTAAATTATATACCTCACAATCCAACAAAATGCAACACATTTTATCTGTTAATTTTTTTCATACTAAAAAGTTGTTTTTGTAAAGTATTTAAATACTGAAAATTGTAAGATATTAGAAAAATAAATATGACGCATCCATTTAAATTTCATTATTTTTATTTATGTAACACAGCAGAAGATTTTCCTTTGTTATTTCAAAAGTTCCGTTTTCTATTTTCCGAAGCATTATATTCCAAAAATATATACTTCATCTTTTATATGCATCAATGATCTTGAATCGGAGTTTACCAGGAAATGTGCAGTAATATGTCTAGAGTTGAAGGAAAAGAAAGATGATTTTGTGGCCTAATATACTTCTCTTCACGCAAGGGTGATTTTTCTGACATTCTTCATTAATATGCTTTGAGAAAGATTTTTGAATGGAAACTTACCTATGCACGGAATATCACAGAACGGGGAAGGCTATGAAATACATTAAAGTTGAACTTTTTTGCTTAGACGTTTATAAATATGTTATATTGTGTATTTTAATGTATCAATTGAATTTGATACATATATATATATATATATATATATATATATATATATATATATATGTGTGTATATATATATAATATATATATAATATGATTCTTCGAACTACCTGTTATTTCAGACATTTGTAAGTTTTTATAAAGCATTTTAACAAGTTCACAGAATATCATAAAACGGAGAAGCTGCAGAAATAAAGAGAAGATGTTCTATTTTTTTTCTTGCAAGTTTATGAATATACCAAATGATATCTTTCCATTTATTTATTGAATTTTATGATAAATAACATATAATTAGATCGCATATAACAGTTAAAAGGTATTACGGTATTGGTAAAGTTTAATTTCTTTAAGTGTTTAATTTTTAATATTTAATTTGGTCATTTGCTTTTCTGTCTATCCGAACGGTAGCTCATTTTTTAAAACAACTGTAAATTAGATCTGATCCACAAAATGCAAAACATTTTATAATTTTTATAATTTGTATACTAAATAGCAGTATTTTTCTGAAATCTTTATAGAGAAAGATAATTCGAAACATTTTTAGAAAATAAATACATTCATTCTTCCAAATTCAGTTAGTTTTTATATTTAAATAACTTTAGCATAAGACTGCCGCTTGTTATTTTAAAAGTTCAGTTTACTATTTTCGGAAGCATTATGTTTCAAAAATAAATTTTACTTATTTTATTTGCATCAATAATTTTTAGTTGGAATGTTTCAGGAAATAGCAGTACTATGTCTAGAGCTGAACTATCGAAAATATAATTTTATGGCTTAATATATTTTTTATCATGCAAGAGTGGTTTTTCGGGGAAAGTTTTTCAGAAAGATTTTTCAATGCAATTTAAACTAGGAATGTCATACACGAAGAAGATGGAGAAATATAGAAAAGTTGTAAAGTTACTGTGTTAAACGTTTTATGTGCATTTACATATTTCAATGTATTTATTCATCGTATTATTTTCTAATGACATTTAATTTAATTTATAAATATGCGCAAAGTTGAAGAAAAACCTTGTGATATCATAATAGTTTTATTTACGTGCAATTTTATTTTTTAATTTTTTAACTTATTTACAGAAGAACTCCGCTAATTGCCGAAACGTCAATGAAGGCTCACTGTGGAGACGCGAAAAGTTTTTGGTTTCTGTCTGTCTGTTCCGTGATAACTGCCGTAAAAAAGCGTTCGATTAGGTTGGTGTTTGGTGGGTATGTTGGTGAGGTTCCCGGAATTAGCTGTATAGTTTTTAGTTACATTTGGGTCATTCGTTCGGAAAATATAGAACATTTCTTTTTAGGTCATAATGCTTTCCTATGGGAATGTAGAATATTTTTCAAGTTTCATTTTTATCAGAAATGAAAACGGAATATTTGAGAAATGGATTTAGACGTAAAATTATGAATGCTAAATTTTCAATATGGATTTCTAATAGTTTCAAAATTTTGCCGATAAATTTAATAGAATTTAGAAATTAATTGCTTAAAATATTTGAAAATCTTTTTGCATCTGTTCGGGAAATATAAACATCTTATTTTCATATTTTTTACAATTTTTAAAATCGTTTATTTTTACTTACCACTTAATTTATCGTTGCTTAGCAACCGTATTTCCAAGTGTATAAAATAATAAAATTCAAGGAACTCGCACTATTTTTGTGAAATACCTTATATTTTATCAAAACGAATGTAAATTTAATGAGGCTACAGAGGGATAAATACCTATTTATTTTTCAAAATTAAACGAATAAGCAGTTCATCAGAATTTTAGAATATCATTGTATAACACCGTGTTTAATTTAATGATTCAAATTTCTGGAACATTCGAAGAATTTTATATGCTTATAAATATTCATGCACTTGAAAAAATAATAATTGCGGATTGTACGATGTTAAATGATATAAAAATGAGATTAAAAAAAAATGACTTGCAAAGCAGACGCTGAGGCTCCTGATCTGCAGATTTACTAGTCTAACCCAATTATGATCGTTAACTTTTCTGATTACCAAAATTTTGCATTCTGAGAAATTTCGAACTAAACGTAATAACATGGGAAAAAAGGAAGAGTGCTTAAAGATAATAAGTTAACAATATTTCTTTTTATTCTTTTTTGGAAAAAATAGAGTAATATGTATTCTACGAATATTTTAGTTTTTTATAATTTATATTTTTTTTCAAATATTTGGTTAAGACTCCTACTATATTTTATTTTTTTCAAATTAATTTTAGCACAGAATGTCCGGCATTTTTAACACTTTCCAACAAAGTTGAAAAGTGTTTATGAAATTGGTTTGTCTGTCTGTCTGTCCGTGCTCTGATTTGCCTAAATATATTCGGTTTGACATGCAATTGATATATGTTATTGAGGTTTACTATGGCATGTTCGGTATTGAAAATGAAATGTGTAGCAATTATCGTTTTTTCACATGGATACTCAAGAGAATCCCGTTACATTATGGTGTATGGGGAAATATTATTTGCGGTTTATTTGATTGATATTACACAATTTCAAACACATTAAATTTGATCTATATCACTGAGATGCACTACAAGAGGCTTGCTATGGAATATGGTGTGTATAGCACCTATAGTTCTTTTACAGGAAAATTCAAAAAAATTATTTTACATTAAGGTCGATGGAGAAAAATTGTTTGCGGTTTATTTTAATAATGTTTCACTATTTCAAGCATATTGAAATGGATATATATCACTAAGGTGGATTACTAGAGATTTAGTATGTAATATTGTGCAAATAGCATTGATCGTTCATTTACAGAAACACACAAAATAATTCGATAGTGTGTTAAAAATAATTGCTGGAAGTGCGTTTTCAGTTGCTGAACGCATTTTTAAATTTAATCCTTTTTTGGTCTATTGCTTGGTGTGTATAAATTCTATAGATCATATAAAGGGCAGTACCAAACATCTCGAGTTTACACAAATTTCAGTAAAGTTATAAGACAAACAACTTTCTTTTTAAGACTTTCCAACCTAGTTGAAAAGTGTTTATGACTTCACAGACCTGCCAAGTCTCCGGCTTTTTGGATACCAGTAATTTAGTACAGAAAATGTTCTTTTATTTAATCCGAGCATTTTGCGATTTAAAACAACAACATTTTCTTTAAAAAATTACTGGTGTGCAAAAATCCGGAGACTTGGCAACTCTGACTTCAGTTTGTCTGGCCGTATGTCCGTCTGCCGTCTGTCAGTGCTCTAACTCACGTAAATATGCTCGGATTGCCCTACAATTTTTATATGTTACTGTCGTTATCTATAGCATGTTTCCTATTTCAACTGAAGTGTGTAGCACTTATAGTTTTTTTACAGGGACACTCAAATGAATTCCGTTACATTACGATTTATGGGGAAAAATCATTTGCGGTTTATTTTAATGATGTTACACAATTTCAAACACATTGTAATTGATATATATCACTAAGGTGCATTACAAGAAGCTTAATATGGAATAGGGTGTGCATAGCACGTATAATTACTTTACAGGGACAGTCAAAAGAATTCCGTTACATTACGTATATGGAGAAAAATCGTTTGCGGTTTAATTAAATAATGTTTAACTATTTTAAACTCATTGAAATTTATATGTATCACTAAGGTGCTTTACAAGAGACTTACTACAGAATAGTGTGTGTATAGCAGTCATGGTTCGTTTACAGGGACACACAAAAGAATTCTCTACTGTCTGTTAACAATAATTCCTGGAAGTGCGTTTTAAGTTGCTGAACGCGATTTTAAATTTAACTCACTTTTTGTCTATTACTTGGTGTGTATAAATTCTGTAGATCATATGCAGGGCAGCACAAAAGTTCTCGAGTACAATTCTGTTGACGAAAATTCCAGCAGGAGAATTTTAAACTGTGCTACGCGTTTCCTAACTGAACTAAAATTTAGCATTCTGTGTAGTGTATATACAAATCTATGGGTCATATACAGGGATATTCGGATATTTTCCTGAATATTGCTGGTCCTGAAATTGTGTTTTTAAGTATGCTGTGTACTTTTTAAATTGTTTACTTAGATATCATCTGTCACCTTATTAAACGGTAATTATTTGTAAAATTAATTGTATTTGACAGAAAAATAACAATTTAAAAATCACTTTTTGTAAAAATTGATTCTTAAAAATCATTTTGCTATACCTCATTTCATTTCTTTTTATATAAAAATATACTTTAAAAGTTACATATAAATGAACTTTCCAGTTTTTTTTTTTTTCTGCAGTGAGTATTTTCTTCTTTATTAAATATGAAATTTATTAAAATTAATTAATCAAAAATACTTTTAAGTTTCTTTTTAATTGATTTTCACAAAACAAAACAATCTCAAAAGTTAATTTTTCTGAAAAACAATCGATAGAAATAGTTGATAGGTAATATATATATATATATATATATATGTATATATATATATATATATATATATATATATATATATATATATATATATATATATATATATATATATATATATATAATATTTTTTATATTATATATATATATATATATATATATATATATATAGATAGATCAAATATACAATATACAATATAAGGTGCATTTAAGGTGTATAGTTCCAATATTACAAGTAAAGAATCTTTGTACTTTACTTTTACATTGGTTAATTCCTCATTTTTTAAGTACGAAATTTATCATATAAAATTGATCAACAATTAATTGTATTTTACTTTTTAATTGATTTCGACAGAAAAGACAATATTAAAAAAATTGTGAATGTTAATAAAAATCTATTTTATCAAAATTGGTAAAAATTCATATAAAACATGCTGGTATTAGTGAAGTATGTATCTTACGCGTGCCCAGATACAGAAATAAAATGCTGATTAAAATGCCCTGATATGAAAAAAAGGAAACCGACATAAAATGATTTTTTTTACAAAAGAAAGGTAAACTTTACCTAACCTTCTTTCATCTATTTTTCTATCTTTGTAAGCATTTTTCAAATGTTTCTTTCTAACACGTTTTTATTTCATGTTTTTATTTTGTTTTAATAGTCTGGATTTTAATGATTTGATTTCTAGGTTCTTTTTTTCTCTTCTATTTCTATATTTTCCTTGAAAGAAGGTTTGTATTTTTTTTTTTTTTGTTGTGGTTGTTTCTGACTATTCCATATTTACATTTTCGTAATTTTCTTTTTTTGCTTTTGATGTAGAAATTTGGCATAGTGCGCAATCTTTATTTCCATTATTTTAGTGATAATAGAAAAGGATAATATGTTCTTTTCGTATTTTGGTATATGGTATTTTGCTTAAAAACAAATTTCTATTTAACAAAAATTTTTGGTGAACGTAGAGGAAATTCCGCTATTGTGGAATAGTCGGGAAATGTGGAATACCAAAATTTTTGTTTGGAAAAGTGCTTCCAACAAGCAGCAGTGTCATAAATTATTTAAGAACATTTCCAGAATGCCGCCCCCCCCCCCCCAGAACGCGCAGTGTTGCGTCAGGGCGTGTTGTGTGAATAAATATTTATTTTTCGTCTTTGGAAAGTTTTAGGAGATACTTATTCAATATTTTTTATTCATTATTAGAAGTGATATTTTTATATTGAAATTATGTATAGTGTACACTGAAACACTAACAGTTTATGATGTAATACTCGTTTTTTAGCTCTTGATTCACACCAACAAACATACAGTAATTTTTTTTCGAAACCGATATCGTCGTTTTGTATGGAATACCAGAATAATCTGATAATACTCCATGATTATGTTGGCGCAAAGGTAGATCCTTATATTTGTGATTTGTGCATTTCTGAAGTATGAACTGAAGTACTTTGGCTGACTACCTAAACACTATATTTTGGTAATGCTCTATTGGGCGGGGCTAGTTGCGTTTAAGCCGAAAGGTATGCCTTCAAGCCAGGTTTAACTTTGACTTTGGTCATGCTCTCTTGATACCGTAACATCTGCATTTTTTGACAAATTTTGTTCGTTTTCTTCATTTCTAATTCCCCTATTCCATATTTCCAGACTATATCACAATACTCTCAAAATACGTTTTAAACTAATTTTAAAATTTGATTTTTTAAAAATCTGCTTAAAACCCAATAACAGAAATTTCATAATTTGTCACTTAAAACAATTATTTGTTTCGATGTAATATTCAATAACCAAATTGTCAGAAAAAAAATAAATTTCACAAGTAAACAATTAAATAATAAAACAAGAATTTAAAAGTTATGCAATCGAACACTCTTAAACACTGACATATTGAGAATTACAAAGGTTGCTATAAATAGTGGTATATTCCAAGATTGACCGCTGTGGGATGCAGATAATACAAAGGTATATCGGTTTGGGTTTAGTTGGTTGGGTAATTTAAGATAATATGCTAAATGTAAAAAAAAATTCTATCACTGTTTTCAATTATTAATAACTTTCATCTATGTTTTGTACATCGGGTAATATTATGGTTATTTTTAACCCGTGTACTCCACGTTATTTTGTATGTTTTATTAAAACAATTAATTAAAATTTTTAACCGATTTTGAGATATTAATTCTGAAATTTATGCTATTATATCTAATGTCATGAAAAGTACTTTTTTATGTGTCAGCTGATATAAAAATACCCAAAATCAATAAATTCCTTTACTGTTGAGCTCTCAATAAATATTAAGATTTAATACCTGGTTCTTCGTTTTTAATGATATATTAAATCTTGTTTTATCAGTAAAATACCTTTTTAAATTAAACAAAGACATATATCATATACTGTATGTTTAAGAACTTGCAATGTATCTTATGATGGTTCTTTTTGCCTAAAACAATCGGCTCATAATACATAGCTAAAAAATAAACGATTCATTGCAATAATGTAAGGTGTTTCAGTCTGAAAACATTGTTTCTTTTCTTTAAAAAAATACTACAAATAAGTCAGTACGCAGAATAAATGGTTTAGTCCCATCAGCTTGCTTAAGCAGAGGAGGTGTTATGAGACATTGTTTTAGAGTTCCAAAGGCTGTTTGCTCTTCGTTTCCCCATTTACAAACAACTTTCTTTTTCGTGAGATTGCTAAGGGGCCTTGAGATATCAGCAAAATTTGGTATAAATCTTCTGTACCAAGAACAGGTCTGTAAGAAAGACTGGATCTCTTTCACATTTTTAGGAGGAGGTATCGCTTTATTTGCAGATACTTTGTCTGGATCTACTTCTAGACCATTTGGTGTTATCCAGTGCCCTAGGTACTTGACCTTTTCACAAGATAAATGACATTTTTCACGTTTGGCATCTAATTTAAGTTCTATGAGTCTCTCGAACACAGTCGTAAGAACTGAGAAATGTTTCTCAAAGGTGTCTGATAAAACGATGATGTCGTCTAGGTATGACAAAGCAAGGACATCCTTAAGACTACTTATAAATTGATCTATCTCTCTCTGAAACGTAGCAGGAGCGTTCTTGAGTCCAAAAGGCAATTTTAAAATACGAAAAGTACCAAACGGACAGACAAATGCAGTTTTATCTTGATCTGGTGGGTAGACTCGAACTTGGTGATATCCTGAACGAAGATCTAATGTTGACATATAAGAAGTATGCTTGGCTTCATGTAAAAGGTCGCCCATTCGAGGTAATGGATATTTATTTGCCACTGTAACTGCATTTAATTTTCTGTAATCAATGCATAACCTTATACTACCATCCGACTTTGGTACGAGAACCACCGGTGAAGCATAAGGTGATTCACATTCTTCTATGATTCCCTGCGCTAGAAGATTATCTATTTCTTTCTTAAGAATTTCTTTCTTAGCAGGAGTCATCCGATAAGGTGGCACAGCAATAGGAGCAATATCACCTGTATTGATACGATGCTCAACATACGGGGTTGTCTCTCCCTCTGGTTGAAAGCATTTTTCATACATTTTTAGACAACTATTAAGTTTTTCTCTTTCGTCAGAAGTTAAATTTTTGCCTTCATCTTCACGTAAGGCGTATGGACTGACTTCGAACGCACCAGCTGACGAATTATTTTCTTCAATGTATTCATCTACAAAATGAAACTTTTCCTGAGGTTTATTGCTGAAATAGCACGTTTTGTTGGTAGTATCTAACACCATGTTAGCATTGTGCAAAAAGTCCATGCCTAAAAGCGTTCTATTACCCGTAGCATTTCGTAATACAATGAACACCGTTTTGAAGACGCGACCTTCAATCTCTACTGGAACTGTAGCAGACAAAGTTTCTCTGGCTACTGCAATTCCGTCAGCCAACGTGACATCATGAGTATGAGGTTTCAGTGCAACACCAGTTTTTAAAAATATCGCATACATACGTTTTCCCGCAATGGAACGATTCGCTCCCGTATCTGCACAGACAAACACTTTCTTATTGCAGATCGTTATAGGCACATTTGGAGCTGAAACTGTTAAAGTATTTAAACTGTACAACTTAAGACGATGTGCTTGCACATTTTCTTTTTTAAACGAAGGGGTACAATCTGGGCATTTTCTTCTTTATTAATCCCAGTTTACCACATCCATAGCAAACAATATCGGATTCTAAGCGTCGATTACCAAACTTAGGAGGAGATATGTCTTCTTTTGGAGATATGTCTTCTTTTTGTCTTCTGCTTCCAATTATTATCTCGACGAGAAAATTCTTTTTTTCACTTGGGGTACAACCGGATCTCTTTTTGGGAACATACTTCTTATAATTTCATAGGCATCTAGTTTTTCGGCGAGGTCGACTGGCGAATTTAAATTTTCCCAATCATCTAACATATGCTGTTTGCATTCAACAGGCACGCGCCTTTTCATTTGATCAGCTATGATCAGATCCTGGAGAGCTTCAAAAGACGTTACAGATAATTCTTTAAGCCAGTTTTCAAAATAATCTTGAAGTTCGAAGTAATCATCTCGCCAAGTGATTTCTTTTACCTTGCGATGAGCAAAGAACAGCTGTCTGAATTTTCGCCACTAATTTTAAACCGTTTTAGAAGTAAATCCTTAACATGCGAAAACTTTGAAGCGTTTTCTTCCGATTCACGAGCGATAAGCGTAGAAATAGAAGATGGAACGACACTGAGTAAATATGATACCCATAGATGCCCAGGTACCTTCGAGAGCTTTAACTGGTGTTCCAATAGTACCAAAAAAAAGGTTACATCATCCGTTGCAGGCCTGAATGTAGGCAACAACCTTTGGACATCTTTCTTACTTTCCGCGTGAGATATTATCCCTGTCGCATTACCACCTACCACTCCACTGGAAACACTTTGGTTCTGAGCCTGTAGCATAAGCTTCTCAAGCTCAAAATTCATCTCAAGCTTTTTAAACTCCATCTCTTCTGCCCTACGCTTCTCTTTAAATTCTAGCTTATGCTGGTCTAACTCTGCTTCGTTTTGTTTATCCTCTAATTCCCGCCTACGTTGTTCTTCTTCCCCAGCTGCAATTTGATTCCTGACTAATGAATTCACAAAATCAACATCGAACGAGAGGGAGGATTTGATTTTTTCCCGCAATGTGAAAACGGTCATAGTGGTTTGCACATCTAAATTCATTTCTAACGCAACCTGGAACAAATCCTCTTTGCGAGCTTTATTAAGTTCAGTCATTTTAAATTTTAGCAAAACAACTAGCCGAAAACCCTATAAATGCCAAAATTCCGTTTAAACCGTACCCCAGACGTGAGCTTTGACGTTACAAATCATATAAACTTTTAATAAAACAAAACAGTGAGCTTTAACCATAATATGAACTCTTACTACAAAACAGAACAAACATTAAATCTATTTTGATTGAAATAAACTGGATTTCATACGCGACACATTCAAAACAATATTTCAAATGAAATAGAAAAAACACCATAACTGAATAGTTTTCACTTAAATAAAATTCTAAATGAAAACAAAACACATAACTGAATAATTGTCACTAAAATAATATTCAAAATGAAAACAAAACACATAACTGAATAATATAATTGTCCCTTAAATAATATTCTAAATAAAATCAAAACACATAACTGAATAATTAAATTTTCAACCAATATTATTTTTAAATTACTAAGACAGCGTAATATCGGTTTTGTTCAGTACAACTTCAGTCACTTTTTACATTTTCGGAGAACAAAAAAACACACACGTTCTGTTTACATGACCGCTCTTCGAAAAACGTACTTCCTTCGGCCAAGCTCACGCATCAACTAATCAAACGTCTCGTTTCAGATCACGTGATGCGCTGCGCATTTCGTCGGGAAAAGTCTATTTTTTCTTGAAGGGGCTTTCTGCGTTACATAGCTAAAAAATAAACGGTTCATTGCAATAATGTAAGGTGTTTCAGTCTGAAAAGGTTGTTTCTTTTCTTTGAAAAAATACTACAAATAAACATTTGTGCAAATTAAAAGACAAAATATCTCAGAAAAAATTAAATGATTATAGTTTTAAATATCTGCATTTTCGTAGGCAAGATTGTCATAAGAAACGGGCTAGCATCTCCAGCACAGTTTTTTACTGGACAATGTATTATATGTCATGCGATTTGTGTATTATATTTGATACAAAGTAAGACTACGTATTTGCCTACTTGTCTTTAATTTACACTAAGAGCTTTATTTCACGTCAAAACTGATCGCATCTATGAAACGACATCTTAACACTACGTAGCTCCACTAATAATATCAAAAGAGCATTTTGCATTACAGCTGTAATTAGTTTGCTGATCTTATTGGTAAAGAATAATTTATATATATAATATATATATATAAATATATATATATATATATATATATATATATATATATATATATATATATATATATATATATATATATATATATATATATATATATATATATATAGGGTGTGCAAAAATATGTAAACACAGCAATCACAGCACTTTTACAGTAAACTTCTTTTTTTTTATTGCAGCCCTTGTTTCTTTCAGTCAACTCGTAGTTTCGCCACCGCTAGTGTTTGTCAGATGCAGTTTTTATAATGTTCCCATCTGCTATCATAGTTTCGGATACAGTGGCTATCAATGCACGAAAAATACTCACTTCATTGCTTGCATAAGCACCCAGCATATAAGAACTATCTATTTGGCCACGTTGGATCTCCTTCAGCTCTGAAATGATTCAGTTCCAATTACACAGAACGTTGTCTTGAAGTTAAAGGATGCTTGGTAATGTAGAAGAACTTGTGTAGCTACATTGTGTAGTTACATTGTGCAAAACCTGCAGCGCTACCTACAAACTTCTTTACAGCAAGAATGTATTTCGAAGTAGAGGCAAGCATGTATTGCAAGTTTTTTCGAAGGTGTTTCTATATTTTTGACCACTCACTGTATACATTGTCTTGTACAGCAGTTGCACCAGCTTTTATTTAACGAAACATGAATGAGAATGTTTTACTTCTTACACCAACGCATATGCATAAAAAGACATTTTAGTGACAATTTGTTTTTCGAAATTTTGAACCGTTGAAACTAAATAATATTTATACCATTATTCTGTATACAGTTAAATGTGCATCAAGTAACATTTGGCTTAATTATAGAAATAAAATACTGTGACATTGTAAAATGGATTAACGATTTTTACAAACATACATGTCACTTTCAGAATTCGTGTTTGGAATCATTTGATTGAAAGCTAGAACATCATTCATGAAAGACATAGATAACTTTTGATAAAAAAAAAAGAAAGAAAAGTATATTAGAAGAAAATGAAGAAAATCATGGAAAAGATAAATATGTCTACATAATGTTTAATCACGACCTTTAAGTGGAATGTAATTTAATAAATAGAAGTTCTATGGATTTCTTAGAAGATATTATACGAGCATCGTGGTTATTTTTAAGTTGTTATAAGTGTTAAATGCATTTTGCATCATGAAAAAAAAACCACTGAATTTTTTATTAGTCTTAATTATGAGATTATGGTATTTAGACGTTACGCCATTTACAAATGTACGATTATCTACAAAAGGATTTATACAAAATCTGCCTTAAGTGAACATGCCTTAAGATATTCAATGTATATATTTTACGTATCTATGAATTTAAAGTATGAATATTTCTGAAAGATTTCTGGTGATGAAATAAAAGAAGTGGGCTACATTTATTTTTACAAGATTTATTATAGTTTTTTTTTAACTAATTTAAAATTAAAATATAGTTTATTAAATGTATATATATATATATATATATATATATATATATGAATATATGTTCAGAAAATAATTACGTTTATAAAAGTTCTAAACTAAGATAAAATAATTTGTTGAATTCAAGGAACATAAAATTTTATCCATTTCTTTAAAATATTAAAAATGTATTATATTATCATAAGTCAACTCACAAGTGTTCTCGGAAAAATTATATAATTTTTTTAATTATATATTACGAAAATCTATATAACAATGGAGTTAAAGGTGTCGGATTAAAAATGCTTTCTTTATTTCATTTATAGTCTTCCATTTTTCATTTATAGTTTATAATTAAATGCTTGAACGTAGAACGAAATCTGTGACGCAATGCGGTTAGAACGATATTGTGTAATTAGGAATTATATAATGTAACTTAGTATTTTCGAAATAATCAGATTTCAATTATAAAATTTAAATAAGCGTAATACATTCAACCGAATGCAGTAAAACGATTTCAAAATACTTTCATTTCGTAAATCAATAAAAAATGCAAATTTATACAGAAGTACGGCTTTTAACACGCATTTCTGAATGGGGAAAATCATTCAATTTTTAAGGTGATCGTTTTACGTAGAGTAATAACATGAAAGTTTAAAAATTAAGCATAAAAACTGATATATCTATAAGAATTTTCAAGAGAAGAATACGGTATTATTTAAATGAACGTGAATACGATTTAAAACGCTTTGTGTGGATTCAAGCAGATAGGCTTGGCTGTAGTGCATGTTATCAATTTGCATTTGATTTGTGTTTGCACTAGTTATAATACTTTTTTATTTTGCGTTATAAAACTTACAGTAAATTTACGTTATAAAACGTTTCTCTTTATTGTACTTTTATTACTACATATCTTATGAAGGTTTCTTTACAAAAAATAAGGTGCGCGAAGGACGACAATTAAGCCTTAAAAAATAAAATACAGGCTCAAAACCATAGATATGTAATCATAGATAATTATGCTCTGGGGCGCGTTATATGCGAGCATGCTATAATTGGTTATTCAACAAAAAACATTACAAATATTTTATTCTGAAAACTAAAAAACTATTGTAAGATTACTTTTATATTAAAGGGAGTTTTCATAGCAATTACAAATTAAAGTATTCCCCTTTCCACGGTGAGTTTTAATTAATTTTGAAAATTTATTTGTGATTATATTTCTTTAATGCACTGCTAGAAAGTAAATAAATGAATTTATAAGCACAACAACTGAAATTACAAATATTTATGCTGGTTAAATCAAATAAATTCTTAGTAATGTCTCTTAATAACATTTGAAATAAAATACACTTTGAATACTTAATTTAATTAATTGTATCTCTCCAGTGATTTTTATTACAGTTGAATTCATACTTCTAAGATTTGAATGCGGGTTAATTTATTTAAATTGCATTGTTTCCACTGAATTTATTGTTTATCTTTTGATTAATGTTTATGTTAATTTATATTATTGGGTTCTAGCTTTTGAAGAAAAGGACAAAATGCACGAGACAAGAAATAATAATTAAAAAAAAAAAGAAGTTTTAATCTATAAATCGAAATCTATAAAATAAGTCAAAGCATGAAGATTTCCCCAAAAATAAGTAATCTAATCTTTAAGATAAGGAATATTTTCGCTTGTAAAATGTTATAATTTTGATGTCAATGTTAAGAATATATTAGAATAATTAGAAAAGGAATGCTTTTACATTATTAATTTGCTCTTTGAAGAAGTCTCACTTAAGAAAATTAACCATTAATGACAAACTTTATAGGCATTTATGGTGTACAAATGCAAGTTTCTGAATATTGTTCGTTTAATATTCCTTTCAAAGCAGTAAAAAATAGTCCCCCCCCCCCCTATACCTTCTTTATTAATAATCCCTATTCGTATTATAAATTAGATCATTGTCTATTAGTGTTTTATTTTTTTTTTATACAAAAATCAGCATTTTTGTGTTAAAATATAACTTTGATTCCAATAATGCGATCTTTATGAAATACAAATTTCTGGATTCACCGTAAAAAAATATGCATACATTCATCAATTTCAAATCAGTAAATAAAGTATTAAAATAAAATATAATAGAGCTTTTTATCTCTTACTACCCTCAAAATCTGCAGTTTACTTATCTGGCTCCCTTCCAAAAAGCCGCAGAGCGTGTTTGATTCCACACACCTGTTGCAATCATCATAGAAAAAAAATTATTTTTATTAACGCAAAAATAATTTATAATTTCATTTCTAATTACGCCATCTTTATAAATCTACAACAAACTGTCCAGTCATTCAACCGTTTTTAAAAAGTAATGGTTACTTGACCATATTATTAAGCGTATCTGCTCATATTTTTCACCATATTATGGTCAGAAAAAAGTTAATTTACGATTATAAATCCGTTTTCCGATAAAAACGGTCCAATGACTGGACAGTTTGCTACAATTTTTTAACAGTGTATCTCATATTCACAAGATACAAAATATATATAGGAATAAAATATTAAAATTTGATATGACTTATAGTGTCGTTCCATAAATAAGCATCGTAATTATATCCATTTACCAGCAAATTGTGATGGAAACGATATTATACAGATCCACATAGCAATAAAAAAATAATATTTAATTAAACAATAGTAAATCATGCACATAAAAAATAAAGCATCAATAAGTTGATAAGCATTGATCTTCCCCTCCTTCTCGTTATAAGTTTTTTTTTTCCTTTTAAGATGTTTTCATTCTTTAGTATACTTTAGGATTGATATTTATTGATTTTCTGGTAGATTTTTGTTGAATATTGCTTGCGTGTGTTGTACAAGAACAAAAACCTGTGTTATTTGGCAAATTATAATACATTCCAATTATTTTACTTAGATTTGTTTTTGACATAAAGCGCTCATAACACCATCGTAGTTTTTATCTACGTTAATATGTGAGCTAAGGTGAAAAACATGTAAAAACTACGATTGTTTTATGAGTTCTTCATATTAAAAAAATTTCAAATTGAAATATATTAAAGTTTCTGATCTTGTATAACACATGCAAGCAATCTTCAAACAAAAATCAATCAGATAAGCAGTAAATATCAATACTGAAGTATATTAAAACAATGATAATATCTTTAAAACAAGAATGAAAAATCATGCGTCAAGCATAGATTATGTAACACTTTCCAACGCTTCCAAAATAATTTTACAAATCATTACCGTTTAATAAGCTGAAAGATAACATTTATGTAAACAATTTGGAAAACGCATAACATATTTAAAAACGTAATTTCAGGGATTTCCAACATATATAATATTCGTAAAATTATCCGATTACTTTTATTCAGCCCTATATATGAACTATAGATTTGTATATATACTACATAGAATGCTAAATTTAAGTTTAGTTAGGAAACGCGTACCACAGTTTAAAATTCTCATTCTGAAGTTTCTGTCAATAAACGGAAATATGTTCACAAACTTTTGTGCTGCCCTGTATATGATCTACAGAATTTATACACACCAAGTAATAGAGTAAAAGTGTGTTAAATTTAAAATCCCGTTCAGCAACTTAAAACGCACTTCCAGGATTTATTGTGAACAGACAGTAGATAATTCTTTTGTGTGTCCCTGTAAATGAACGATGACTGCTATACACACAATATTCTGTAGTAAGCCCCTTATAATGCACCTTAGTGATATATATAATTTTCAATGCGCTTAAATTAGTGAAACATTATTTAATTAAACCGCAAACGATTTTTCTCATTTTTTTAGACATATTGGCCTAATGCATAATCGAAACACAGTTATAAAAATACTTTTTTTGTTTTATTTTGGACTATAGCGGACAGGCTGTAATTTAAAAAAAATAATAATAAAATTATTGTACACCAAATATCCTCGTTTTCGCATTAAGTGTGACCTTTTTTGATAGAAAATAGCAAATTTAACGATGGGGATTTGCCAGTTTAAAAGTATGTAACAAAGGATTAATACTGTGACAAAATCACTGATAACAAATCACAAATCACTGATAGCAAATAACCCAATGTTAAATTTAAAAAAAAATTAATTTTTATAAATAAGAATTACAATTGAACAAACAACAAACACATATAGAATTCATGACAATTCTTAACAGAAAAATGAAACCTCTATGCATGTTTTCTTATTAACACTTTCCAGCCTAGTTGAAAAGTGTTTATGACTTCGGTTTGTCTGGCCGTCTGCCGTCTGTCCGTGCTCTAACTCCCGTAAATATGCTCGGATTGCTCTGCAATTTTTATATGTTATAATCGTTATCTATAGCATGTTCCCTATTTCAACGGAAGTGTGTAGCACTTACAGTTTTTTTACAGGAACGCTCAAAAGAATTCCGTTACATTGCGGTCTATGGGGAAAATAACTTGCGGTTTATTTAAATAATGTTTCACTATTTTAAACGCATTGAAATTTATATATATCACTAAGGTGCATTAGAAGAAGCTTAATATGGAATAGGGTGTGCATAGCACTTATACTTACTTTACAGGGACAGTCAAAAGAATTCCGTTACATTACGTCTATGGAGAAAAATCGTCTGCGGTTTATTTAAATAATGTTTCCCTATTTTAAATGCATTGAAATTTTTATAAGGTTCATTACAAGAGACTTACTACAGAATATTGTGTGTATAGCAGTCATCGTTCATTTACAGGGACACACAAAAGAATTCTCTACTGTATGTTAACAATAATTCCTGGAAGTGCGTTTTAAGTTACTGAACGCGATTTTAATTTTAAATCGCTTTGTGTATATTACGTGGTGTGTATAAATTCTGTAGATCCTATATAGGGAAGTACAAAAGTTCGGGAACACATTTCCGTATTATTTAACTCCAGACGGAGAATTTTAAACTATACTACGTGTTTCCTAACTGAACTAAAATTTAGCATCCTATGTACTATATATACAAATCTATAGATCCTATACAGGGCTGAATAAAAGTATTCGGATTACTTAGATGTTATCTTTTAGCTTATTAAAGAGTATGATTCCTAAAATTATTTTGGAAGCGTTGGAAAGTGTTACATAATCTATGCTTGACGCATGATTTTTCGTTCTTGTATAATTTCATGTAAGAAACATTCTCCCTGATCGTCTGTAACATGAATTACTGAATATTATTTAAAACTTTCACAACTGTTGAAAATGCAGAAATGAGATTTTCTGCGAATGAACTCAAGTGATGACCACAAATAAGGAAAAATCACTGTTTCAGATGTTGCTAAGGGCGAATCCGTGTAAGTGATACAATTAGTTTATGAAACTGTAGCAAGGACTAACGCCGCTATCAATTCTTTAATTTTCGTAATACTTTCTCTGATTCAACGAAATCGGAAATTATGTCTAATATCAATATCCTAATAGTATAAGATTCAATTAGTGAGATATGAGTGACTCCATAATTTTGTGAGAGAATATCGCAGGTTTGAACGCAGTAATAGAAATTGTGTTCCTTTTGACGAAGTATATTCATATTTTTTATGTGTTCTAATTATTATTGGCATGGTATATTGTTTAATGACAATAACAAATAAAAAGTATGCGAACATAAATCTGATGTCAAAGTAATGAAAAAAGGATAAATTAATTTCAGATGCAAAGTTTAATTAAATTTGTTATACATCTCATTTATTATAACTTTTTTTAATTAAAAAAAAATATTTCATTTTAAACAGTAAACGTGAAGTTTTAGAATAATAACAAAATATATTTCCGGAAAATAAATTATTTTATGAAAAAAGTATAAATTATCGTCTATTCCATTAAGAATCGATTTCGTATGAGCATTGAAATGATTAAAGAGAATTCTTTTAAAGAAATTCTGAATGTAGTTTTGGAATATTTAAAGATAAAAAATGTAAAGAAATAAATTCAAAAGTTCATTTAAATTTCTATCGTTTTTTTTTTTTTTTATTTAGTAAGTTTTTTTTTCGTCCGATAAGTATACATTTGTTTCTTAAATATATATATTGCATTTGTTTTAATTTATTAGCCTGAAATAAGTTAGTTTAGTAACTTTTTATCGTATGTTCTGTTATGTTAATTAGAAATAAGTTATTGTAGATTTACTGTATTTTGAAGGTTACTTATTTAAGTAAATATACCATGACAAAATTGAGATGGAGGAATATATTCCTTTCCACAATTTAATGCACATCACAACAATAAGTACTTACACAGGGCAAATAACAGAACTACGAAAACATTCTATGGGTACTGCAGTGAAACAATAACATCTGAACTATAGGTGGCAGTAGTGACTGGAGAGAATTATTCCTGTGGTGCGGCCATCTAGAGTTTATTATTAAAAGTAAAACACCATAGATTCCCACTTTAATATTTCAGACGAGTAGGAGTTCTTCGAATTCTTTTAGAACGTCGTAATACCTGCGGGGAGGAAGAAGAATAATTATTTTTTTACAGGATCTGCAGCATCATCAATAGTACTAAATGAAATAAAATCATCCTCTAGTAGAGATACAGCCATTAAAAATAGGAACATTTCTCCTCGAGGGGAAATGTTTATTGAAAATTCATCGTTTAGAATATTGGTGTTGAATATTACATTAGAGATTAAAATAAAATTAGTACAAAGTTAGTTTTTACAATGCTGGTTCAGATCAAAACATCTCTTAATATTAAAAAAAATGATATAAGAAAATGTATAAATGAAAGAAATTAGAAAATGTATGAAAAGAATACTTAATCATAACACAACTAGTAATTTTGCATGGCTCAAACAGTTAGCTGAAATAGAAACAGTATGAGTACATAAATGTGATCAGTATGTGAACGATAATATACAAATTTCAAATTTCAAAAACAAAGTATATTCTATTAAAAAGTACTTTATAAATGTAGGAAAAAAGGATCATAGATCCTTTTTTAATAAAGGAGAAATGTTCACTGTTTGTCGGATACAAGAATAACTCCCGCCAAGAAGTCTGGTTAGTGGCGGTCGCTATAGTAACAATACCTGTCCATTTCGAATGGGGAATACGGGTGTGAGGAATTGGCGGAATAAAAGGTTCGATCACGTCTTTCTTTTTCTCGGATCTACAGCAGTAACGTTATCTTATTTTTGATTTAATTTTGCTTTTACTTTTAAAATTATTTGTTCCCATTTGTTTATGTAATTTTGCTAATTTGTTAAACTAGAAAGATGCTCTTCCAGTTTAGAAAAGGTGAAGTCTTGAAATAGCAAGCACGTAAAATGATATATAATGTTGCGGAAATTTGTTCCAGTGAAGCTTCATTTAAAGATGTATTAATTCCGGTCCTACTAGCTCTGAAACGGGCTTCCCGAGCAAGTGGAGTTTCTGAAGCTAAAAAAAAAAAAAAAAAAAAAGAAATGAAGTTTCTGCATTGGGCTCATCTACAGATTTAAAATCACCTGGTAAACATCGTAAAAGACCTAGTGATCGAAACTACGAAATAGATGACTTTGACAAGTGCGTTATACGTCAAACGTTTCAAGACTTTTATATAAGATAAGTACCATCTCTCAGAAAATTATTACCCGTGTTGAAAGAAAAAATTGGATTTTCGTCGAAAAGAGACACATTTGTGCAAAGTTTTACATTCAATGAATTTTCGATGGAAAAAGTGCATGAATAAAAGAAAAGTTCTCATGGAAAGGTCAGATATTGTTTTTTGGAGACACAAATATTTGAGAGAAATGAGAGGTCGTAGGAAAGCTAAACGACCGATTGTCTATATTGATGAAACTCGGGTCGATAGCAACTTGACATTTAAGAAATGTTGGCAAGGCGGCACAGTTTTGGGAGTTACAGCAAATGTTAATGCGAAAAATAGACTTATACAGGGTTCGCACGCTTTTAAGCCTCGCCCAATTTTGTAAGGACTCTACCACCAGTATACCAATTTTCTTCCTAATGAATTCACAATTCATTAGCTATACGATAGTTCTATGCGATTACTGGTGGAAGAGTCCTTACAAAATGGGGCGTGGCTTAAGAGCGTGAGAACCCTGTTATAGTTGTTCATGCTGGATCATCGACAGGTTTTCTTACGGATGCTCAACTAGTATATAAAACATCGACAAAAAGGGATGACAAGCACGGGCAAATGATCTACGAAAACTTCAAAAAATGGGTGTTGGAAAAACTTCTTCCAAATTTGCCACCGAACAGTGTTGTATGTATGGATAATGCTCCGTATCAACCGACTGTTGAATACCGCACTCCTACAAAGTATGCTACAAAAAAAGTTATGATAGACTGGCTGAAAAACAACAAAATATACTGATACGAACAAATGCGGAAAGCGGAATTGTTTTCTCTCATAGACAGTAATCGTCCAAAGAAAATCTTCTATAAAATTGATAATTTAATAGAAAAAGAAGGACATGAAGTTTTACCCCCCCCCCACCCCTTACCATTGCGATCTAAACGCAATAGAATTTGTGTGGTTCTCTGTGAAAAGAAAAGTAAAAGAACGAAATGTTACTGGTGATTCAAGTTTGGACAATCTAAAAACTTTACTGCAAACAGCTATCACTGAGGTTACTCCGTCAGAACGGGCAACGCATTGCAAACACGTGGAAAACGTTGAAAATAAATACTGGGAAAAATATGGACTGTTAGAGGATTTATTGGACGAACTGTCATTTCACATTAATATCGACGACTCCGATTCAGAAGAAACCGAGACTGCTGAGAGTGATTCAGAAGAAACCGAGACTTCTGAGACTGATTCAGAGGACTTTCACATGCTAGAATAAAATTCTACAAATTTATAAGGTATGACTTTTTATATTTTTATGATAAAATTTTTTTTTCGTCCTTGCAAATTGTTTGAAAATACTTACTGAAATTTATAATAATCACTGAAGTTCGGTCATTGTATTAATAATTTAAATTCATTGATAATTATCAATGGCTATGAAAATATTAATTTTCAAACAATTATTTAAGTTAATTTCATTTCATTTTTACTGTAATAAATTTCATGATTAATTCATATTATTTCATATTTTATTTTCATTTGTAAAATCTAAATATTATCATATAAATAATATATTAAACAGTTTTCTTTCACTAGATGAATCGATTAAAATAATTACAAAAAAAGTAATAATTATAAAAATATCACAATCACGCCTTCAAGGCGTTCAGTAAACCAATGTGAATGCCTATCATCTGGCTTCCCCGGTCGAAAATGGAGCGAGTCTTGTTTCCACTGCAACAGACAGGCACAGACTTCTTGGCGAGAGCTATTCTTGTGATCGCCAAACAGTATTCAGTATGTTGTATTTTACTTTTAGTTTATGATAGTTAAAAGTATGAAACAGAGTTATATTCAGATTTTGTTTCACTGTGACATTTTTATTGAAATTGAAAGTATGTCTCATTAGAGGACAATTACCATATATGTAATGTGGAACCGTTCCTGAGCTTTTTTAATATATGCATTTTGAGGCGGAGTTTTTTCCTATTTTATTTAAAAATTACGGGAAGTTACCGTGTCCACTAATGCAGTAAGCTATGACTGTTATTTGCAAATAAGTTCAGATCCAATTCAATTCAATGAAAAAATTCAATGAAATTGGTCCAACACTGCACGACTAAAGTTAAATCTTTCTACAAAATGTCTAAATAAAATGCTAAAATTTCTTCCTAATATTAGCCTACAATTAAGATTATTAAATAAAAACATTACATACATACGAATTCGAAATTTCTATAATACAACATATTGTACACTTTATGCCCAGAAGTCGCGGAATGCGAAATTAGAACATTACTGTATGCTGAATGTCTAAAGGTCGCGGAATGCAAAATTTAAACATTAATGATCACTTTTAGACAACTGCGTTTAAATGAAGACAATAAAGAAATAATTGTACTTTTGAAGGAAAGACATTTGTTAAAAACACCCTAACTTTGAATCTGTAAGAATAAAATTAATTAGATTTTAAAACATATTAGTAAAACAAAATAAAAGCTTAAATATTCCTTTATTAATATAATTTCTAAAAAAAAAAGGGGGTGAAATTTGTCCGGAATTGGCTTGAATCTGCAGCAGAAATAGTAAGCTTACCCATTCCTAGTCTAGTGCACTGTAAGAAAGAAAGTATGAGAACTCTGCTGAGTTAATTAATGAACCAATTCCAGTTTTGTGCACACCTTTAAGACCTATCCGATTCGAAGTTCAGAAATTCACCCACACCCAAAAAATATACAGTTGGTGACAATAGAATTACAGCATGTTCATTGATACGTTTTTTTCAATTAAAAAATATTTATTTATTATGACCGGAAAAATTTACGAAGGAAAAATTAATTAAAAATAAAAATTTTTAAAATGATATCTGCAGGTGACTATCGAGTAAAAATCAAGGTATGTGATTGTCTTAGTTGGACAATTACTAACATAATTATAATGAGGCATGGTGATGTATAGTTCAATATTGCGTAAATATTGCTTTTATAATCTTTTAAATATCAAGGATCAAACTCGATTTTTTAAGAAAGAAAAATGTTTCAGGCATAAAATAGACAGCGTAACAAGAAATCATAAAACGATAATTCTGCCTTTCTATAGTACAAAATAAAATGGAATTGAAAAATTCTGCAAATCGAGATAATTTTGACGCATTTACGTCAAATGCTTCCCGGTTTTAAAAGTAGATGACATTTGTGAAATTCAATTGCTATAATTCGTTAAACAGTCGTTTTCCCAAATAGAAAAATTCATCTGTAATTGACAGATAAACAATAGTTTATGATAATTAAGACATACCAATTAAAATTTTGGGGAAGAAATCTTTTTAATCAGTGCAAGGAATTGTAGTTTTGGGTGTTGTAGGCTAAAGGAGTTCTATTACCTTTACGGGTCCTATTACCTTTTAAATATTCAATATGCAAAGACTGTGTTTCCTTCGACTGGCGTTCAGCCTTTCAGTATAGTACCTATTGAAATTACGTTGAAATATTATGATATTCAGAGCCTGTTTTCAATCATAGTAAATTATAAAACAACCACTTTAAATAGAATAAATAAAACAAAAATCGCAATATAAATTAAGAGATCTTGGAAAATGTGCTATCGCAATCCCTAAGATAACAGTTGAGATATCCAAGTGATGAAGGTATTTATTATACAACTTGTTATAAAATGTTCTCAAAAGTACATTCTATAAAATAGATTGATAATATAAAAATTCCTTCGAGAAAAGTTTTAAAACTCATGGAAATAAATAAAAAAGAAATTATATTGAAATTATAATTAATTAATCATTAAAAATAATGCAGATATTTTAATTTTCTAAATTATATTAACTAGTTCTAATAGATTATACAATCATCAGATCTTCTAAATTTAGATCATCATCGGAATTAGATCATCTATCAATCATCTAAACTCAGGAATAATTTCCGCCTAGCCGCTAAATAGATTTATTTATTTTTTATTTACTTATTTTTATTTTTATTTTTTACTGGACCGTCATTAAAACTTAAATGAACTGACTTTACCTAAGACGAAGTGACATGATAGAAATGCGTCGTATCATTTAGGAAGTTTGGGAATCTAATTTATATTAACTATTGTAAATGTGATCAAAATAACCAAATTGGTGAAATGATATAATTGTTTCTTAAATTACAAATAATAATAATTATTCTTCAAAACAGTTTAGTTTTTGTTTTGAAATTATAATATTCAATATTTTTTTGCTTATATTTGGCATTTTATATTTATTAAAAATCGAAATATATCCTAAATGTAACAAACATATAAGAAATTGTATTGAAATTAAGAACACTGACCTTAAATTTCAAATATCATTCTCCCTATAAAAATATAATTCACACGATTAGCTAGATTATAAAGGAATCCTCCAAAATCCATTGCTTAAAGAGCATCCATGTGATTGAAAATTTTCTTTAATGTAAATATTTTCAAAACAATATTGTAAATTATATCACTATATTATTTCACATTGCAATTATTAGGGATCCTAATCCGTTACAATCTATTTTTAATGATTTCTTTTTAGAAGTACAGACACACTTAAATAATACACATATTAAAAAAAATCAATCATACATAAATGAGGAAACATATTTCAGAAAACCATCCAATATCTGGTTAAGAGATTGATTTTTTAATATCTAAGGAATTTTATTTCAGATAAATTAAAGAAATAAGGAAATTCAAAACAAAGCTAATCTTTATTTTTATGCATATCTTACTTTTCTCTATCTAAAGAATTCAATATAATATCTCATCTTCAAATATTATTGGATAATACATTTTTTCATCTGGCTTTCTCCATCGGATACAGTATGTATTTTCTTTCGGTTTCGAATAAATTATAGACTTTAATTCAAATCTTACATATGAAAGACGAAACACAAAAACGAGAAATTGCATATTTTATATGTCAGATATTATTAGAGAAAAATTAAATTAAAAGAAACACATGATTTTTTAAACAGAAATATTTTGCTACAAATATATTTATAGTATGCTATTTTCTAAAAAGGTTTACTTTACAAGCAATATTTACAAACAAATTTTATTCAAATTTAAGAGAATGATTAGAAAGAGAGTATTGTATATTCCAGATAATAACTCAATTTCTCCAAAATTTATTGAAATGCGAAATTTACAAAAATGAAGAAAATATTACAGGAAATCATCTAATAACTGGTTAAGAAATTGGTTTTCTTAATATCTAAGGAATTTTACGTTAGATAAATTAAAGGCATAAGTAATTTTTAAACAAATCTAAACTTGTTTATACATATTTTATCTTACTCTATCTAAATAATTTAATACATTTTCTTTAAGTGATGTTGAATAATATTTCCCCCATCTTTTATTGTTCATTTAATACTGTACATATTGTTGTTCTATGTCTAATAAATAATGGACTTTTATTCTATTCGTAAATATGACAGAGAAAAAAAAGCAGAAATGAGAAAAATTGCATTATTTAACATGTCAGAAAATATTAGAAACATCAGAAACATTTTGCTATAAGTACCTTTTGATGTATAGTAGTGCACACAAAATATTAGTTTACAAGCGATATTTACAAATCAAAGTACATCCATATTTAACAAAATCATTAGAAGACACCGTTGTAGATTCAAAATATACTTTAAGTGATAAGGTCTCATCAAAGACAGCATTTTAAACCATTCTAGCATTAAACATGCAACATTTGGAGAATATTACGTACAAAACACAAGGAATTTTCTAAAGCAAAGCAATTTAATGTACGGTTTATTTTTCGAAAAATCTCATATCTTATACATGCATGCAGTAGGTTGTTGAATTCGATGTATTCTTCCCTACATTTGGAGACTCGGTGACGTTATATGATAATCAAAGCCTTATTGTTACATTATATTTGACCTTTCTATGTGGCACTTATTGCTAATTCTTAATTTTTAAAAACAATTAAACTGCCTATTTTACAATATTCAAATTTTAGTTGCTTAATAGGCATATAGCCAACATAGTGAAAAAGTACCCAAGCAGGGACTCGACCCCGGGGTCATCAATATAGCGCAAAGATGTACTGCCAACTGAACCACTTGGGAACGATACTATGCCTGGAACTTTTTCACTATAACATGTTGGCAAGGCTACAAACGCAGCACTAGATGGAATATATTTCGTGAGCCCCCAACCCTGGGGCAAACACGAAAAAAAAATCCAGCATCGATAATTGAAATAAATTCATATATACTGATATATAATAATATACTGATGACCCGGGTTCGAGTCCCGGCTTGGGTACTTTTTCCCTATGTTGGCTATACGCCTATTAAGCAATTAAAATTTGAATATTATGAATGCAAGGCGTGAGAAATTTTCTATGAAAAAAAAATTTCAAAGCATTAAATAAGAATTTATTTCAATTATCGATGCCTATTTTACGTTTGCATTTCTTAAAACAGTTATAAGAAGTAAAAAATTACATAACATTTATTAATTCTCTCATGACGAAAACATAAGCATTGCTGGCATCATAGACATACTACTAAAAGTAAACGACACGCCTGGGTCGTTTGCATTACGAACTGTATGTCGCGGGAATAAGGCTGTTATCCGAAACCGTTCCCGCGGTATCCGGCTAAAATAGTTTCTACTTTGAGTATATGATATTCGGGAACAGGGAAGAACTTTTTCATCTTCTAATGAGTTTATACTTAAAAATAAATTAAGAATAGTTATAACTTGTTTGTCTTTAATTGTAATGGAAAGAGGCAGTGATTTGGATTATGTTTCTTTGAGTTTAAGAAACAGATAAAACATTTTCCACAAATTTAAATAATTGGTTGCTAATAAATTGTAGTGTGCTTGTCATTACATTTAATAAATGATATTAAATATAAACTAGTTGGATGTGCCAATCCACATGTTTCGCATACACAAAAAAGTATTAGCACCAATTTATATCAAGGTCTAACTGAATCTAAAGTTTTATTAAATTCCGCGCATTAGCTCTTGAGATATGACTATTGCTAAAATCGTGTAAATCCTGAAAACTGCAGCATAGCAGTGCCACCTGTTGGGATATTTACACCAAAATTTAAGCAGCATCTATTTATGTCAAGGTCTAACAGAATTTGAAGTTTAATGAAATTCCGTGCAGTAGTTCTTGAGATATAGTTATCATGATAATAATGAAAAAAGTAGCATAACAGCGCCACCTGTTGTGCTATTTACACCAAAACATAAGCAGCATCTATTTATGTTAAGGTCTAACTGAACCTGTAGTTTGATGGAAATAAGTGCATTAGTTCTTGAGATAGAGCTATTGCGGAAATCGCGAAAAATGCAGCATAGCAGCGCCACTTGTCGGGCGATTATTACCAAAAACTATTCAGCACTAATTTATATCAGGGACTAAGTGAATATAAAGTTTTATTGAATTTCGTTCATTAGTTCTTCAGATAGAGCGCCCACAAAATTTTTTGTCACATACAGACAGACAGAGTCACAGACTCACAGACAGGGCCTGATTACTGACAAGGCACACTTCCACCAGTAAAATTTAATAGACTTTTTTGTCGTATTAAAACGCCCTATTCATGCGCAAATACAGCCAGGAATAAGGACAAAATTTCTATTCTTTTTTACTGGTGGAAGTGTGCCCCGTTGGTAATCACGCTCTGCTCACAGACGGACCTTTTCTAAAAATAGTCAAATAGTGTTCAGGATCTTCTAAAACATATAAATCCGTCGAAAACCGGAAGTCGAACATTTTCATGAATCCAACATTTTCTTCTTGTAAAGACAGAAGAAAGTAAAAGGACAAAACACGAAATTTTGGTGTTCGATTTTGAATAATGCTCGTAATTATTTAAACAGTATTTTTTATATTACTTTAGTCAAATTTAATTATTACATTTCTCTTATAATGTTTTGTGATTGAATCCATCATATATATTGAAAAACATATGTGGTATAATAATTCTGAACACCTATAAGATATATTAAAAATAATGGTGTAATTTACAATGATAATTAGAAAACTTTTGGGAAATAAAATATCTCTTACAAAATATTAGATATAGCATGGAATAACTAATATGATATTCTGTATTTGGACATTCATTCTCAGAAAATTTTCAAACAAATTTTCTACAGGCATAATTCTGAGGAAATAAATTGGAATTATTTTCTTAATATTTTTGCATTAATTAATAACCAATGTTTATCAAATATCTCCGCATAAGAAAATGTAATAATTTTACCTTAAGAATGTTAGATAAAGATAATTTTATTCAGATGCTAAGGTATTGTAAACACATACAACAGGAGAATTTAGCAACAAAAAAAGATGCATTTCTTAAGATGCACAGTCTTTATCTGGGACTATCCGCTCAAAATTTATACTGGGACATACATAGAGTAAAAATACATATTATAGAACTGTATAACCTCTTTTGTTGGAAATCTGTTAAATAGAAAAAATAAATATAAAAAAACTTAAAAAATTGTAAAATTACATGTAATCGAAAAACAGGCAATCAAAAACTTGGACATTAATTTTAAAAGCAAGAAAGAAATTTATGCGTCAAGTGTAGATTATAAAACATATTTCAGTACAATAACAATAGTGATGTCTAAGTAAATAATCTAGAAAACGCGTAACAGATTTTAAATCTCAATTTCAGCAATTAATATTTATAGTCAGAATGTCGGAATACTTATGTGCAACACTTGGTCATAGAGGTTATAAAATGATATGTACGTCATATATGACTATAACGCCATACATATCTGATAACATGGCGATACATCACGGTCGCTTGACAATCAATTCTCGGAAGCTGCTGTAACAAGGAAGTACAGATTTAAAAAAAAAAATAAAATAAAATTACTCAATAAATATTTTTTTATTTCTTTTTTTAAGTTTTGATTCGATTTTCATAAACATTGAAATGACTAGCCATAATTATGCAACGATTATATATATTAAATTTCTAACCATAAGGTTGGACAGTTTTTGTGCTGTTATATGCGGACGGACAGACAGCCGGACAGACAGCCGGACAGACGGATAGACCACGACTATATGTGCTACGTATTTATATAATTAGGAACGTACCTAATAACACTAAAAATAACTCAAATAATAGATCGATCATCATTAACAATAGAAAGAAGTTCCCAGACCTTTCCAAAACCTTGCATAGTCATTCTGCCAAACGGAGGTCGCGTTGAAACATCTAGTACCTGCCCGAGCTCCTCATTTTGCAATCAGCATGTTAAACACCCGGCGGGAAGGGTGCAAGAAACATTGCAGATAACAAATTAAACATTAACTAAAATAAAACTCCATATATCATTACACATCAGTCAGCACAAAGCTTAAATTCAAGTTATGAATACAAAATCTTAAATCAGAGAAAAAAGAATGGGAATTTTATTTCAAACCATAGACTAGAGGTAAATGTATTTAAAAATTGATATTTTAGGGACTAAATTTTAGAATCGCATACATTTTCCAATCTCAATCAGCCGTCTAAAGAAACACTTCTCAACTTTATTTCTTTCCCGTACTCCTTAATTAGACAATTTTTTTTTATTATTTCGGAGTACCCCCTTTTCTTATAATCACGCCTCTTTACCTGCATAAAAAACCAGGATATATATTTTTTAAATTACCGTATGTACTCACGTATAAGTCGAGGAATTTCTGACAATTTTTGGCAAGCAAATTGGGGGGGAGGGTTTCGACTTATACGCCAGTCAATTAAAACAACAACATCAACAACAAAAACAACAACAACAAATACAGCTAAATTCTGGCTATTTATGTTTAAGAATAATACAATAACATTTAAAATATACAAATAATAATAATTTATCATTTAAAAATATTTTATTGATTTGTTTTTGTTTACTTGTCATTTTTTTCGCATTGGCGAATCTCTCCTACCATATAGAGCGCGCGAGTAGTATAGAAATGAGCTGCCAATGCACAGAAAAAAGTGAGCTGCCAATGCACAGGTCATTAACCCCAACTGCTGACCTTGAACTCGGTCATTGACCTTTACGCTTCAGCGATTTCCCGCAGTTGTTTGGCTTCTGCGTTGGCGGGGAAGGAGGGGAGAGAAAGTGTTGTTGATAACTTTTATTTATTTCTATAGCTAACCATCTGTTACTATTTCCCATCTGCTTGATTTTGCGTGCTATGAAAGTTTTTCGATTAAGAATGAATTCCCCCAAATTATATTCCCCCAAAAAGAATGGGAATTTTATTTCAACTCTCAACAACATTATTTGTAACAAAAAGCAAAAAAAATTCATCTCTTCCAGCAATAAAACTCGGCACTGATCTCGGTTTAAAATAGAAACGACTCCCTGTCTTGCAATAACGTAATTGAAGCCAAAAAATCACGATTTTGTCACAAAAAGCATAAATAATTTCAACAACTCTAAAATAATGGCTTATTTAAATGTTTCAATTGTTTTATAAAAATTAAACTAGCTGTATTTTTTTTTTTTTTTTTTTTTTACAATGGGGCAATCTTTTAAAAAATTTGCTATGTTAAATACGCATTTACAATTTTCTTATAATTAAAGAAAAAGATTAGTCTTGAAAAAAAATCCTCATTGTTTCCAAAAGAAGGTTAATGTTGTAGAACACACAAAACATCGATATTGTTATTATTTGTTGGCACATGACGAGTATACTGCTGGTGGCGATGGCACAGTGTTAAAAGAAAGCTCGTGTAGGCTGTCAAGTCCGGGCCTGGCATATTTAGAGAACAGATAATTCTTTTTTTTTTTGCAATCTTGAATGAAAGAAGTAAGAATGGTCGTGGAGGATGAATTGTACTAAAATTCATATAAGGCTCCTGGATGTGTATCGTCCAAGTGTTATTGTGCTCCAGTCGTTTGGGTGACCATTCACCCGAAAGCAGAACTGGTTCCAAGGGACTTTACTTTATCCTCTATTGTAGATGTTTTAAAAAGGAAAGACATTTGGCGCTAATGAAGAAGGGAAGACAGCCGCAAAACATATCTTGCATATGAAGGAAAACGAATTTTCTTTCAAAAATATTTTGGGATAGGGGAATTATGTCAAATACATCAATGTTATCTGTTACTTCTGTCAAGCTTAGTTTTATATGTCCGCTCTATATTGTTTGTGTTGAATAGCAGCCCAGGAAAATTTACTTTTCGAAAACCTTCATAAATATTTATAACCTTGTAACATTAAACAGGTGGGGTTCATAATAATAAGATGGATGTTCTCTGATTATTAATGTACATATGTATTTAGAATTTCAAAAATTCACATTATTAAAACGTAAGATTTGACATTTATAATTTGGTGGTCCATGAGGTCCAAGAGGATGGCGATCACTGTACTAGACTTCCACCCATAAATTCGTAAAGACGAGTATATTAAAACTTTTAATACATTTATGATCCACAAACGTTTTTATCTATACTAATATTATAAAGGAGTAAATCTTGTTTGTTTGTTTGTAGGGGGTAATCTCTGGAACTACCGAACCAATTTCAAAAGTGATGGTGGCAAATTGATGGTGACAACCCCTGCTCCAACATAGGCTATATTTTATGTCGGTGTCACTAACCCCAGGGGGTGCAGGAGCAAAAAACGTTCTAAAATTGCGATTTTCAGTTATCACACTGGCTGTCAAGCCCTGAGAGCTTGGCAGCCGGTTCTGTATGTGTGTATGTACGTACGTAATGCGATAACACTTCATAGAAATATCCGTTTTCCTTCAAATTTTGTTTATAGGTTCAGTGTGTTAAGGCGCTTCCCTGATTAGTTTTCGGGATTGATTGGTTAAGTATAAAAAGGGGGGAACAAGGGGCTAATTCCCCCCCCCCCTTTATTTATATAAATGGGTTTTTCATGCAGAATTATTCCGTTTTCCTTCAAATTTTGTTTATAGGTTCACTGAGTTAAGGCGCTTCCCTGATTAGTTTACGGGTTTGATTAGTTAAGTATAAAGGGGTGGGGGGAACAAGGGGCTAATTCCCCCCCTTAATTTATATAAATGGGTTTTTCATGCAGAATTATTCCGTTTTCCTTTAAATTTTGTTTATAGGTTCATTGGGTTAAGACGCTTCCCTGATTACTTTTCGGGATTGATTGGTTAAGTATAAAGGGGGGGAACAAGGGGCTAATTCCCCACCTTAATTTATATAAATGGGTTTTTCATGCAGAATTATTCCGTTTTCCTTCAAATTTTGTTTATAGGTTCACTGTGTTAAGGCGCTTCCCTGATTAGTTTTCGGGATTGATTAGTTAATATAAAGGGGGGGGGAACAAGGGGCTAATTCCCCCCCTTAATTTATATAAATGGGTTTTTCATGCAGAATTATTCCGTTTTCCTTTAAATTTTGTTTATAGGTTCATTGGGTTAAGACGCTTCCCTGATTACTTTTCGGGATTGATTGGTTAAGTATAAAGGGGGGGAACAAGGGGCTAATTCCCCCTCTTAATTTATATAAATGGGTCTTTCATGCAGAATTATTCCGTTTTCCTTCAAATTTTGTTTATAGGTTCATTGGGTTAAGACGCTTCCCTGATTACTTTTCGGGATTGATTGGTTAAATATAAAGGGGGGAACGGTGGCTAATCCACCCCCTTAATTTATATAAATGGGTTTTTCATGCAGAATTATTCCGTTTTCCTTCAAATTTTGTTTATAGGTTCACTGTGTTAAGGCGCTTGCATGATAATTTTCGGGATTGATTGGCTGAGTATAAAGCGGGGAACGGGGGGGGGGCTAATCCCCCCTTAATTTATATAAATGGGTTTTTCATGCAGAATTATTCCGTTTTCCTTCAAATTTTGTTTATAGGTTCACTGTCTTAAGGCGCTTCCTGATTAGTTTTCGGGATTGATTGGTTAAGTATAAAAGGGGGAAACGGAGGGATAATCCCCCCCCTTAATTTATATAAATGGGTTTTTCATGCAGAATTATTCTATTTGCTACAAAATTTGTTTATAGATTCATTGGGTTAAGACGCTTCCCTGATTAGTTTTCGGGATTGATTGATTAAGTAAAAAGGGGGGGGGGGAACGCGGGGCTAATACCACCTTAATTTATGTAAATGGGTTTTTCATGCAGAATTATCCCATTTCCTTCAAATTTTATTTATAGGTTCACTGTGTTAAGGCGCATCTCTGATTAGTTTTCGGTATTGATTGGTTAAGTATAAAGGGGGGGAACAAGGGGCTAATTCCCCCTTATCTATACTAATATATAAAGTAGTAAAGATTGTTTGTTTGTTTGTTTGTTTGTTTGTAGGGGGTAATCTCTGGAACCACTGAAGTGATTTTAAAAGTGATGGTGGCAAATTAATGGTGACAATCCTGCTCCAACATAGGCTATATTTTTCGTCGGTGCCACCACCCCCAGGGGCGTGCAGGAGCGAAAAACTTTCTAAAATTTCGATTTTTTGTGTACTGAATGAGATAGAAGCATCAAATTTGGTATGGTAGTTACTTATAAGATGTAAATGCTCTCTAAGAAAAAATTATAAAAATATTCGCAATTTAAAAGGGTGAGATGAGGAAGAAGCGTTCTAAAAACATTCTAAATTACATTTTCTATGGAATCTCTGAAACTACAGAACCGATTTCAAAAGTGATGGTGGCAAATGGATGGTGACAGTCCCTGCTCCAACATATGCTAAATTTTTTGTCGGTGCCACTGCCCGCATAGGGTGCAGGAGCGAAAAACGTTCCAAAATTATGATATTTTCAATAATGAAGGAGTTAGGAACTTGACATTTTGTATGGTCGTTACTTACAAGATTTAAATGCTCTATAACAGCAAAGTCTAAAAAAATTTGAAATTTAAAAGGCTGAAATAAGCAAAAAATTTTCTAAAAACATTCTAAATTACAATTTGTATGGAATCTCTGGAACTACTAAAGCGATTTCAAAAGTGATGGTGGCAAATGGATGGTGACAATCTCTGCTCCAACATAGGCTATATTTTATGTCGGTGCCACTACCCCGAGGGAGGTGCAGAAGCGAAAAACGTTCTAAAATTGCGATTTTTGCGATGCTGAAGGAGCTAGAAACTTCAAGTTCGGCATGATTGTTATTTATAAGATCTAAATGCGCTCTAAGAACAATTTCTAAAGAAAAATGATCTAATGATTCTGCGATTTTTCAACTATTGAATTTCTAAAATTACCAAATTTCACAATAGAGTACCATAGCGAAACCTTCACGCGTAAAAAGATAATGATAAGGGCGACGTGTCCTGACGTGTATATTGGCTATAGCACGAGTCACAAATTATAGTATCCTTATTATTTTGTTAAAATATAAAATTGAATTATAAAATGTCAATATTTTGTTCGATTAAAGGTTCGTTAAGAGAAATTTACCAGCGTAGCGGGCATAGCTTGCTAGTACATTAATAAAACACTGCGTTTCAGTTACGATTATTTTTACCATAACAACCTACAGATTATAAAAATTCATCTACTGTAAGAAGCTTACTCTCCTTTCGAATATTTTTCTGTTATATTAAAGCCAATTATAAAAAAAAAATAATAAAATAAAAAAAAGAAGAAAAAGAAGAAGAAGCAGGAAATTATAACAAGCAGTTTTTTACCCCTTCAGACAGTCCTATAATTATTGTTGTTAAGAATTTGAACTACAAACTGTAGGTTCCTTTTTAATGAAGAAAACGTATTTCATATTTTACAAAAACACCTTGCTATATTTTTGCTTTAAACTTTAAATTTTTTATGTCCATATAAATTAAATTAAATTTTAAAATGATCTTTTAATTTTGTGTTCCGAAAAGGGATCGATTGTCAATAATTTTTTTAATAGCAAGTCATAAAATTATTCAAAAGGAAAATTAAAAGGTAAGAAAATTAATTATAGAAATAAAACCATGAAAATAAAAAAAGGAAGGCTAGTTCAAGAAATAAATAAATAACAGCCTATTAAATCTATATGAAGAAATTATTTGATGGTAATTTAATCGCATGATATATTAGTCTTTGCGTATAAGAAAGCGAAATATTTCTATTATAGAAATTAACATTGTGATTACTTAAGTTAAGCGATCAAAAAATATAGGAGAAAAAAAAAAACTTTTGTAATCTCATAAAATAACAGCAAAAACAACACAAAAAATATAAAAGAAGAAATGAAAGAAAACTTTCCTTTTAATTAAAAACGGATATTTTGTAATTAGTTAAAGCAATTTAAGCAGATAATTAGACTTTCAGGAAAAACACTTAACATAATTTGTGTTTTTCTTCATTCGATTTGCAGTGTTAAAAAAAAAGGGCGAAGAAATGTTAAATAATTTATTAGTTTTATGTTTTTTTAAGTGTTTGGATAAACTTGGTCTTCTGTTAAAAAAAAAAAAAAAAAAAAAAAAAAAAAAAAAAAAAAAGGAAAAAGTTTAAAGAAAATTTTCTAATCCTTATTTCTTTTATTTGAACTGAAACAAATGAGTTTCTGTAATAATTTTTCAGCACAAGTTTCTACATTATCCTCTTCAGAAGAAAATTCAGATTCGCCTTATAAATACTCATTCATATTTTTTATTTTAATAAAGAAACCATAGACTAGAGGTAAATGTATTTAAAAATTGATATTTTAGGGGCTAAATTTTAGAATCGCATACATTTTCCAATCTCAATCAGCCGTCTAAAGAAACACTTCTCAACTTTATTTCTTTCTCGTACTCCTTAATTAGACAATTTTTTTTTATTATTTCGGAGTACCCCCTTTTCTTATAATCACGCATCTTTACCTGCATAAAAAAACAGGATATATATTTTTTAAATTACCGTATATACTCACGTATAAGTCGAGGAATTTCTGACAATTTTTGGCAAGCAAATTGGGGGGGAGGGTTTCGACTTATACGCCAGTCAATTAAAACAACAACATCAACAACAAAAACAACAACAACAAATACAGCTAAATTCTGGCTATTTATGTTTAAGAATAATACAATAACATTTAAAATATACAAATAATAATAATTTATCATTTTAAAATATTTTATTGATTTGTTTTTGTTTACTTGTCATATTTTTCGCATTGGCGAATCGCTCCTACCATATAGAGCGCGCGAGTAGTATAGAAATGAGCAGCCAATGCACAGAAAAAAGTGAGCTGCCAATGCACAGGTCATTAACCCCAACTGCTGACATTGAACTCGGTCATTGACCTTTACGCTTCAGCGATTTCCGGCAGTTGTTTGGCTTCTGCGTTGGCGGGGAAGGAGGGGAGAGAAAGTGTTGTTGATAACTTTTATTTATTTCTATCGCTAACCATCTGTTACTATTTCAAAATCTGCTTGATTTTGCGTGCTATGAAAGTTTTTCGATTAAGAATGAATTCCCCCAAATTATATTCCCCCAAAAAGAATGGGAATTTTATTTCAACTCTCAACAACATTCATCTCTTCCAGCAATAAAACTCGGTACTGATCTCGGTTTAAAATAAAAACGACTCCCTGTCTTGCAATAACGTAATTGAAGCCAAAAAACCACGATTTTGTCACAAAAAAGCATAAATAATTTCAACAACTCTAAAATAATGGCTTATTTAAATGTTTCAATTGTTTTATAAAAATTAAATAGCTGTATTTTTTTTGTTTTTACAATGGGGCAATCTTTTAAAAAATTTGCTATGTTAAATACGCATTTACAATTTTCTTATAATTAAAGAAAAAGATTAGTCTTGAAAAAAAATCCTCATTGTTTCCAAAAGAAGGTTAATGTTGTAGAACATACAAAACATCGATATTGTTAATATTTTTGGCACATGACGAGTATACTGCTGATGGCGATGGCACAGTGTTAACAGAAAGCTCGTGTAGGCTGTCTAGCCCGGGCCCGGCATATTTAGAGAACAGATAATTTTTTTTTTTGCAATCTTGAATGAAAGAAGTAAGAATGGTAGTGGAGGATGAATTGTACTAAAATTCATATAAGGCTCCTGGATGTGTATCGTCCAAGTGTTATTGTGCGCCAGTCGTTTGGGTGACCATTCACCCGAAAGCAGAACTGGTTCCAAGGGACTTTACTTTATCCTCTATTGTAGATGTTTTAAAAAGGAAAGACATTTGGCGCTAATGAAGAAGGGAAGACAGCCGCAAAACATATCTTGCATATGAAGGAAAACGAATTTTCTTTCAAAAATATTTTGGGATAGGGGAAAATGTCAAATACATCAATGTTATCTGTTACTTCTGTCAAGCTTAGTTTTATATGTCCGCTCTATATTGTTTGTGTTGAATAGCAGCCCAGGAAAATTTACTTTTCGAAAACCTTCATAAATATTTATAACCTTGTAACATTAAACAGGTGGGGTTCATAATAATAAGATGGATGTTCTCTGATTATTAATGTACATATGTATTTACAATTTCAAAAATTCACATTATTAAAACGTAAGATTTGACATTTATAAGTTAGTGGTCCATGAGGTCCAAGAGGATGGCGATCACTGTACTAGACTGACTATAAATTCGTAAAGACGAGTATATTAAAACTTTTAATACATTTATGATCCACAAACGTTTTTATCTATACTAATATTATAAAGGAGTAAATCTTGTTTGTTTGTTTGTAGGGGGTAATCTCTGGAACTACCGAACCGATTTCAAAAGTGATGGTGGCAAATTGATGGTGACAACCCCTGCTCCAACATAGGCTATATTTTATGTCGGTGCCACTAACCCCAGGGGGTGCAGTAACGAAAAACTTTCTAAAAATGCGATTTTTCAGTTATCACACTGGCTGTCAAGCCCTGAGAGCTTGGCAGCCGGTTCTGTATGTATGTATGTACGTACGTAATGCGATAACTCTTCATAGAAATATCCGTTTTCCTTCAAATTTTATTTATAGGTTCACTGTGTTAAGGCGCTTCCCTGATTAGTTTTCGGGATTGATTGGTTAAGTATAAAAGGGGGGGAACAAGGGGCTAATTCCCCCCACCTTAAATTATATAAATGGGTTTTTCATGCAGAAATATTCCGTTTCCCTTCAAATTTTGTTTATAGGTTCACTGAGTTAAGGCGCTTCCCTGATTAGTTTACGGGTTTGATTAGTTAAGTATAAAGGGGGAATAAGGGGCTAATTCCCCCCCCCCTTAATTTATATAAATGGGTTTTTCATGCAGAATTATTCTATTTGCTTCAAAATTTGTTTATAGATTCATTGGGTTAAGACGCTTCCCTGATTAGTTTTCGGGATTGATTGATTAAGTATAAAGGGGGGGGGAACGGGGGGCTAATACCCCCCTTAATTTTTGTAAATGGGTTTTTCATGCAGAATTATCCCATTTCCTTCAAATTTTATTTATAGGTTCACTGTGTTAAGGCGCATCTCTGATTAGTTTTAGGGATTGATTGGTTAAGTATATTGGGGGGGAACAAGGGGCTTATTCCCCCTTATCTATACTAATATATAAAGTAGTAAAGATTGTTTGTTTGTTTGTTTGTTTGTTTGTAGGGGGTAATCTCTGGAACCACTGAAGCGATTTTAAAATTGATGGTGGCAAATTAATGGTGACAATCCCTGCTCCAACATAGGCTATATTTTATGTCGGTGCCACCACCCCCAGGGGGGTGCAGGAGCGAAAAACGTTTTAAAATTTCGATTTTTTGTGTACTGAAAGAGATAGAAGCATCAAATTTGGTATGGTAGTTACTTATAAGATGTAAATGCCCTCTAAGAACAAATTATAAAAACATTCGCAATTTAAAAGGGTGAGATGAGGAAAAAGCGTTCTAAAAACATTCTATATTACAATTTCTATGGAATCTCTGAAACTACAGAACCGATTTCAAAAGTGATGGTGGCAAATGGATGGTGACAGTCCCTGCTCCAACATATGCTAAATTTTTTGTCGGTGCCACTGCCCGTAGAGGGTGCAGGAGCGAAAAACGTTCCAAAATTATGATAGTTTCAATAATGAAGGAGTTAGGAACTTGACATTTTGTATGGTCGTTACTTACAAGATTTAAATGCTCTATAACAACAATGTCTAAAAAAATTTGAAATTTAAAAGGCTGAAATAAGCAAAAAATTTTCTAAAAACATTCTAAATTACAATTTGTATGGAATCTCTGGAACTACTAAAGCGATTTCAAAAGTGATGGTGGCAAATGGATGGTGACAATCCCTGCTCCAACATAGGCTATATTTTATGTCGGTGCCACTACCCCGAGGGAGGTACAGAAGCGGAAAACGTTCTAAAATTGCGATTTTTGCGATGCTGAAGGAGCTAGAAACTTCAAGTTCGGCATGATTGTTATTTATAAGATCTAAATGCGCTCTAAGAACAATTTCCAAAGAAAAATGATCTAATGATTCTGCGATTTTTCAACTATTGAATTTCTAAAATTACCAAATTTCACAATAGAGTACCATAGCGAAACCTTCACGCGTAAAAAGATAATGATAAGGGCGACGTGTCCTGACGTGTATATTGGCTGTAGCACGAGTCACAAATTATAGTATCCTTATTATTCTGTTAAAATATAAAAGTGAATTATGAAATGTCAATATTTTGTTTGATTAAAGGTTCGTTAAGAGAAATTGACCAGCGTAGCGGGCGTAGCTTGCTAGTACATTAATAAAACACTGCGTTTCAGTTACGATTATTTTTACCATAACAACCTACAGATTATAAAAATTCATCTACTGTAAGAAGCTTACTCTCCTTTCGAATATTTTTCTGTTATATTAAAGCCAATTATAAAAAAAAATAAAAAAATAAAAAGAAGAAGAAGAAGAAGAAGAAGCAGGAAATTATAACAAGCAGTTTTTTTCCCTTCAGACAGTCCTATAATTATTGTTGTTAAGAATTTGAACTACAAACTGTAGGTTCCTTTTTAATGAAGAAAACGTATTTCATATTTTACAAAAACACCTTGCTATATTTTTGCTTTAAACTTTAAATTTTTTATGTCCATATAAATTAAATTAAATTTTAAAATGATCTTTTAATTTTGTGTTCCGAAAAGGAATCGATTGTCAATAATTTTTTTTAATAGCATGTCATAAAATTATTCAAAAGGAAAATAAAAAGGTAAGAAAATTAATTATAGAAATAAAACCATGAAAAAAAAAGGAAGGCTAGTTCAAGAAATAAATAAATAACAGCCTATTAAATCTATATGAAGAAATTATTTGATGGTAATTTAATCGCATGATATATTAGTCTTTGCGTATAAGAAAGCGAAATATTTCTATTATAGAAATTAACATTGTGATTACTTAAGTTAAGCGATCAAAAAATATAGGAGAAAAAAAAAACTTTTGTAATCTCCTAAAATAACAGCAAAAACAACACAAAAAATATAAAAGAAGAAATGAAAGAAAACTTTCCTTTTAATTAAAAACGGATATTTTGTAATTAGTTAAAGCAATTTAAGCAGATAATTAGACTTTCAGGAAAAACACTTAACATAATTTGTGTTTTTCTACATTCGATTTGCAGTGTTAAAAAAAAGGGCGAAGAAATGTTAAATAATTTATTAGTTTTATGCTTTTTAAGTGTTTGGATAAACTTGGTCTTCTATTAAAAAAAAAAAAAAGGAAAAAGTTTAAAGAAAATTTTCTAATCCTTATTTCTTTTATTTGAACTGAAACAAATGTGTTTCTGTAATAATTTTTCAGCACAAGTTTCTACATTATCCTTATCAGAAGAAAATTCAGATTCGCCTTATAAATACTCATTCATATTTTTTTATTTTAATAAAGAAACCATAGACTAGAGGTAAATGTATTTAAAAATTGATATTTTAGGGGCTAAATTTTAGAATCGCATACATTTTCCAATCTCAATCAGCCGTCTAAAGAAACACTTCTCAACTTTATTTCTTTCCCGTACTCCTTAATTAGACAATTTTTATTTATTATTTCGGAATACCCCCTTTTCTTATAATCACGCCTCTTTACCTGCATAAAAAACCAGGATATATATTTTTTAAATTACCGTATATACTCACGTATAAGTCGAGGAATTTCTGACAATTTTTGCAAGCAAATTGGGGGGGGGGGGGGGGGTTCGACTTATACGCGAGTCAATTAAAACAACAACATCAACAACAAAAACAACAACAACAAATACTGCCAAAATTCTGGCTATTTATTTTTAAGAATAATACAATAACATTTAAAATATACAAATAATAATAATTTATCATTTAAAAATATTTTATTGATTTGTTTTTGTTTACTTGTCATTTTTTTCGCATTGGCGAATCTCTCCTACCATATAGAGCGCGCGAGTAGTATAGAAATGAGCTGCCAATGCACAGAAAAAAGTGAGCTGCCAATGTACAGGTCATTAACCCCAACTGCTGACCTTGAACTCGGTCATTGACCTTTACGCTTCAGCGATTTCCCGCAGTTGTTTGGCTTCTGCGTTGGCGGGGAAGGAGGGGAGAGAAAGTGTTGTTGATAACTTTTATTTATTTCTATCGCTAACCATCTGTTACTATTTCCCAACTGCTTGATTTTGCGTGCTATGACAATTTTTCTATTAACATCTGGGGTTTTAAATAATCACTCTATTGTTACGTTGACCATCTGTTTTCTGCGTTTGATTATGTGAGTAATGAAAGTTTTTTAATAAACATCTGGGATATGTCAAAAGACTACAATTATTTTTATACTTTGAGAAATTATTAGCGAAGCAACTTTCTCGAACGCCATATGTCAGTTTTTGAAGAAGTTAATAACGTTCCACCTACCATATGGTTATGAAATATACAACATCTTAGGGTATCATCGAATGCAATCTGTTGGGATTTTTTTTGTTTTGACTGAAAAATTGAATGTGTCGAGTTTAAAGACAGAGCATCATTAACCATCTGTTGTGATTGTTAAGATAATGGAATTGAATGGGAGATTTTCACACACGTATTTTTTTTATAAAGCATATGGATGATATTTCGTGATTACATAAATATGGATAAAATTATGTGAGTTTGGAGTTTCATTTATAGCAACAGCTGTAAAGCGACGATATTCAGATGTGACAGATGGATAACGGTACGTTGTATGTAACGGAAAAATAAAAGAAATTAATAACTCATAACAGCTGGTAAGCGGAAAGCAAGTATAACATTGTGTTATTATCAGTATAAATAGAAGAAGATTTTTCCACAAGCTTTACATTACATGGAAAAATTTTTCAGTATAGTCAAGTTGACTGTCTGATTTGTCGATCGTCAGAGTAGATCTTTGTGGCTTTATTTCATGTGTGCTTGCTTTGGATATCTTCAGAACCCCATTTTCAAGATTTATTATTTGTGGGAATTCTTTCTCTTGAGATCTTCAATTTCGAACGCATGGATAACTCATCATACCCTTCGACATCAGGCCTGCAGAAGATGGGTGAGTTTTGTTTCTTAGTTTTTTTAATTTATGTATTATTTTTAAGAAAAAAGACTAAAAATTATTTGAAAAACTTAGGAACGCAATTTTTCTTTTAGAAAACATTAATTATAAAAAACGAGCAATCAATACTGTTAACCTTACTGATGATGAGGAGGATGAGTTAGATATAGGAGGACAAAGCCAACCCTTCGGATTGCATAATATCCCCCAAACTCCTAAGAAAAAGAAATTGAGCGTGAAAAAACGTCCTATCAACGTCATCAATCTTTCAGACGGCGAGCCCGTAGATTTTGAAAAGTCTACTTACTATCTGGGACGCAGTATCTACGCTGAAACATGCTACTTTCGAGGTTCTAAATACATTGGACTCTATAGGAAAGAGGAAGGACTGATAAAAAATCGGTTCAACTTCCCAGTTGAACTGAAAGATGTGTTTATTAAAGCAGTTACTCTAGTGGCTGAAAAAACCGATGCATAATTTTCTCAATTATTTGGTGTAGGAGGGTTTTAATGTATATATATATGTGTGTGTATCTGTATCTGTCTACAACAGTGTTTTAATATTATATATTTTTAATAATTTTTTAAAGCTTTCCTAAAATGTTTCTTTTTGTTTTTTAATAGCTGAATAAGTAAAATATATTTTTTTAGATAACATTTTATTTTTAAAGTTTGCTGTGATTTTTAAAAAAAATTTTGACTAAAAAAAATGAGATTCCACCTCATTCATTCGGCTCACAGAGGTCATTTGCAGACCTACAGAGCGAATTTAGATAATTATAGAGACCTGCATTATGCTTACCGCGATACATTTCGCGATATACACCGCGTGTTAAATACTAATCTTATTTTAAGATTAAGATTTATTTTATGCATGAGTATAATATTTGTTAAACATGAAGACACGGAAAACGAAATCTCGGATACTTTTTATTTTTGTTCTCATTGCGATCGAATATTATCTTCATATCAAATTCAAATCGCTATAAGAAACGAGTAAAAAAATGTTCAATTCTATTGAAACTTTTATAAGAAATGGGAATGATTGGTCGATAAAGGATATAAAGTATTTAGATTTAAACATTGGTCGTTATCGCGAGATGAGAGGCGGATGTAAAAATGTAACTTTAGCGCGAATTTTAAAACAAAAACGTGCGTTGATTAATATACAGTGTGACGATGATCTTTGTTTTCTTTATTGCAATGCAGCTAAATTATTTCCACAGACTAGAAATGCATTTCGAACATCGTCTTATAAAAAACAAATAAAAATGTTTGACATCAAAAAATTAACTTTCCCGATGCCAATAAGCGATATACCTTTGTTTGAAAACATGAATAAAGTCTCTATAGATTTGTTTGGATTTGAAGAAGCCGAAATTTTTCCAATTTATCTTTCGGAAAAAAACAATGATGAAATTAAAATTGATTTATTAATTTATAAAAATCATTATTTTTTAATTAGAAATTTCAACCGATTAATGAGTAGTAAAAAAGACCAGAAATTTCTTCAAAAGCATCAACTTCTATGTATTTTAAATAAACCTCAGAAAACGTCTGTACCACAAAACGGAATTGCTAAATTTAAAAGTTTATCCAAGATGCTTTACCATCCGTTTTGCGTGTTTGCAGACTTTGAGAGTCTCACTGAAAAAATATCAAATGCACTACCTTCCGATAGTAATAGTTATATAGTCGCAACGGAAAATCACACTCCAATTAGTTATGCTCTTTTAGCAACGGACGTAAATGATAGAGCAATATTCCACGAATATTATTGCGGTACGAATGTAGTATCACAATTTTTAAAAACTTTGAAAATTTTAACTAAAAAACTTATATTAAAAATAAAACGCATCGCAAATATCCTCGCCACCTTCTTCTAGTAGTTGAATGTTATCTGTCACGAATTTGTCTGTCAGTTCTTGATAACGGAATACTGATTTCATATCCAGGTGTTCCTTGATAGCTTCGATCGTGCCCATATCCATACGTTGATACTGACTCACTAACTGCATGTCCAATAATCCAAGGTTTTCATAAATAAATTTCACCGTCAACTTCTGATATTGTCAAATCTTATTCCAATACAATGCATCTCTAAATTCCTGAATAAAACTCTCTGACAAATTCTGATATTGAGACACTATTTTCCAATTCATTCTAGCGGAATTTTTTCGCATAAATGATTCTGACAGTCGTTGATGACAACATATCAAATCCCAATTTAATTTATATTCATTTTTCTGTATAAATGTTTCACTCAAAGTCTGATACTGAGACACATCATTCCAATCCAATGGATGCAATCTAAGATCTCACTGGTATCCTCACTTAATTGCGAGGACCTGACAACTTTATTCCAATCTACATTCTTGCGTTCATCAACCATTTTCGATTTCTTTCTTTTTAAGAAACAATCTGATTCATTTGCATAACCCGCACAAAAATGAACTCCGCTTTCACCTGACTCGTTGTTTAGACAGGAAATCCACCTGACTCATTGTTTCACTTTTCAACCTGTCCAAAATGACTCATTGTTTAGACATGAAATCTACCTGACTCATTATTTCACTTTTCCACCTGTTCAAAAACGTGTATGCATTCCTATACAAAAAAAAAGAAGAACAAAAAACAAAACAAAACAAAAAATAATTTATTCAAATGTATGGAGGGATGATCATCAGAGCATTGAAATTCGAAAACCAAAAATAATCACTCAAGCGTAAAGGTTAATGACTAGATTCCAAGTTAATGATCACTGAAGCGTAAAGGTCAATGACCGAGTTCAAGGTCAGCAGTTGGGGTTAATGACCTGTGCATTGGCAGCTCATTTCTATACTACTCGCGCGTTTTTCTCCCATCTTTTCTTGATTTCATGCAAAATTGAAGTAAAAACTTAGGGTGTCGGCTTAAACGCGGGTTTTTGATTTTTTCAGAATTTGCATTTAAAAGTTAGGGGGTCGACTTATACGCGAGTATATACGGTAATAATCTTTTTAACATAGCTAAATAATAAGTCGATGCAAATTACATTGACAATTCTTTCTAATCTTTTCTTCTTTATCGTGCATTTTAAAATTAATATTACTTTTTCTAATAGTAACAAGATATCAAAAGAAATCAATATAGCATTATTAAAATAATTTTTAACTAAATTAAAATGAAAGTTTATAAGAATTTGAAATCATGATATTGATATACAAGTAAGTCAAACATGGCTTTTAATACTCTCAATGGGATCCCCTAGTTTGTTTTTTGGGGCTGAGTTTCTTAAAATCACTTTCAAACAAAGACAGATATAACCTCAAGTCAGGCGTAGTGTCAAACTTAATGCAATATTTGCTCTTAATATACTTAATTTTCAAGAATGTGGAGAGAAATATGTAAGTACTCATGCAATATGATTAAAAGTCTGCGGAGTTAGTCACATTGAATTCAAATGAAGGGGGGCATTTCCCCCATTTTGAATGTAACATATTGAAATTACACATTAATTTGTCCAAAACTCCTATACCTCTATCAATCGACGAAAATTAACTAAACTTTTTAAATTTATATTTCAAGAACTATATATATTTTTCAACATATTCTGTAAAGCAACCTTAATTTTTTTATTAATACATCAGATGCAATAATTTCACGAGATATTAACAACAACTATACCTATTGTTCCTATGCGTTGATGTACAAATTTAATTTAAGCAACAGTTAGAATTAAAATTTAAAAGCAGGTCGTTGCCATTATAGTTGTGTCATTCAGCATACTGTTCTATTTTTAGGTATATATTTCTACTACTAAGGGATGTACACATCTCTAATAACGATGCTGCATGAGTGAAATAGAGCTTTATCGCTGAAATATCGGAAACAGAGATAATTAAAATCCGATAATCAGATTAAAAAATGAACCACAATAAAAAAACTAACTTATGCAGAAAAGATGTTACTAAACATTTTTCGGTTTAAGTTTATGCAACTATTTTACGAACGTTTCAAAAACGAAATCTTTCATTTTGATCTATATTTTTTCAGTTTATTTATGAATACGGTTTTGTTGTAGAGTATATTCATTGATTTGCCAATAGTTGCTCCTAAACATAAGCAATTATAAAGCAATGCTTTTAAACCTGAGTTATTTATAATTGTTTTAAGAATTTGCGCGTATCCTTTTTGTAAATTATATGATTTATCAAATCTCACTCTTTTACACTATTATTTACAATGCATCTGAACAATATATATATATATATATTCTTTTCTATTTAAACATCTTTTATTGTAGAATACTGCTTATTACATATTCATTTTCAAGTAATACCCTATTCTACATCTCAACTAAATTAAATCTGCGTAAAAAGCTTAATCTTAGTATTAACAATTAAAACTTAATTTTAATACTACTTATTAAATCTTTTCTTGAATTAATGACTACAAAAACATTCTTGGATGAACAGATTTATTTCTTCTAAACACTATTCTAAATTGTTCTGTTTAATTATTCACCTTTTAAAATCCATTTAGTATATTTGACTAAATTAGATTTACGAAATATTGATTTTCTTTATTAGAAAGAAAAACGAATGAACATTTCTCTTGTGTATTCTCGTAGTTTCTGTACATTATTAACTCTCGTTATTTAATTAGCTTATTTGCTATACTAATTAATTTTCACATATTGTTTTTTGTTTAAACAGCCTTCGAAGTATACTTTTGTTTAAATACAAATATTTGAATTATAACCCAAATTTTTCTATAACATGTTAAAATGGAATTATCATGTCTCTTTTTAGGTTTACATGATCCGTTTATTTCGAATTAAATTCCCTTGCAGTATATTTAATTAGTAGCTGAACACATATTTCTTTCCGTCAAAATTTGGGGAAAATATTTAATAGATAAATCGGATTCTTAATCTGAACTGAATGACTGAATTTCCCTGCATCTGATAATTGATGTTATTTTACGCATTGATATGCTAATGGGTTTTCTGTGGTCGGATGGCTAGTATAAATACGGTAGTAGAAGTTTTATTTAGTGGATTTTGTTGTGTCCTATCCCTCGTGGAAACTTGCGATAATTTTCGTAGCTTTATTGAAGCTTCGTGTCATTATTCCTGTCGGTTGTTTTAGACTGAACATGGAATTAGATTCTGTAGCCTCGAAATGTGTCTTTTTGTAAGGTTTGCAAGGTATTGACCTCATTACTTCAAACAAAATTAATTTGGAGTCCATGGGATTCTATCTATTTAGTGATATTTCACGTATTTTTAAGTGATGTTTCTTTTTGTGTTTTCAGTAGTTTTAGTGATATTTTACGTACCAACTTTACTTAAACACGATTAGAGTAGTCATCTTGATTGAAGCAGTTTTAGATTTTAGGAATTTTTCAGTATGAACTTCCCCTGCTTTCGTTTGTCCAGTACTTGTTCATTAAAGTTGGTCTTCGTTAACGTTTCCCCGTTCCCCTGCATTAACCTTTTTATAATTGACTTTAAATAAATTCGCTTTTTATTTTGTTCATTGTTTCATGGCTATTCATTTAAGGGACGCGTTGGTAGTGCTCGAAACAGATTCAGCAAAACACGTACAGGGTGTCACAAGAAAATTAAACACGCGTTAATGCTTTTATCTATTGCAAATAATGTAAATTGTGAAAATGTCCAAAATAACGTAGGATTTAAGATTATGCTGACGAAATGGCTCTACCGCTAAAAAGTTACAGTTTTTAACACTTTCCAACTTATTTGAAAAGTGTTTATGACTTCGGCTTGTCTGCCGTATGGCCGTCTGCCGTCTGTCCGTGCTCTAACTCCCGTAAATGTGCTCGGATCGCCCTGCAATTTTTATCTGTTATTGTTGTCATCTATAGCATGTTCCCTATTTAAACTGAAGTGCGTAGCACTTATAGTTTTTTTACAGGAACATTCAAACGAATTCCGTTACATTACGGTCTATGGGGAAAAATCTTTTGCGGTTTATTTTAATGATGTTACACAATTTCAAACACATTGCAATGGATAAATATCACTAAGGTGCATTACAAGAAGCTTAATATGGAATAGGGTGTGCGTAGCATTTATAGTTACTTTACAGGGACAGTCAAAAGAATTCCGTTACATTACTTCTATGGAAAAATATCGTCTGCGGTTTATTTAAATAATGTTTCACTATTTTAAACGCATTGAAATTTATATATATCACTAAGGTGCGTTACAAGAGGCTTACTATTGAATAGTGTGTGTATAGCAGTCATCGTTCATTTACAGGGACACACAAAAGAATTATCAACTGTCGGTTAACAATAATTCCTGGAAGTGCGTTTAAATTGCTGAACGCGATTTTAAATTTAACTCACTTTTTGTCTATTTCTTGGTGTGTATAAATTCTGTAGATCATATACAGGGCAGCACAAAATTTCGCGAACACATTTCCGTTTATTGTCAGAAACTCCAGAAGGAGAATTTTAATCTGTGCTATGCGTTTCCTAACTAAACTAAAATTTAGAATCCTATGTAGTATATATACAAATCTATAGATCCTATACAGGGCTGAATAAAACTATTCGGATATTTTTCCGAATATTGTATTTGTTCGAAATTCCTGAAGTTATGTTTTTAAATATGTTATGCGTTTTCCAAATTGTTTACTTAGATGTTATCTTTCAGCTTATTAAACGGTAATGATTTGTAAAATTATTTTGGAAGCGTTGGAATGTGTTACATAATCTATGCTTGACGCATGATTTTTCGTTCTTGTTTAATTTTCATACGGTCGTTAGATCCTATACATTTTATTTAGAGACATTTCTCTGCATGCTCTGACAAGTAGAACAGTGAAAAGTCTATTCTTCTATGACCAAAACTCACGGAGTTACGATAATATAAATTTTACGAAATTTCCGAATTCCCGTGCACTTAAAAAGCTCAGGAAAGGTCCGAAATTTAATAAAATTGAAAATATCGTGCGTTTTGGCAATAGGAAGAAGGGATTTTTACTGTTTTACGTCTTTTATGATGGAAGTGTTTAAAAAAAAAAACTTATAGGATCTAGGAACCGCATAAATATTTAATAGTGTAACTTTTTGAAAATAATTGGCAGGAATATTTCATCAAAATAATTCATAAATTTTACCAATTTTTTTACAATTTTACAATTTGCATTATCTACGTATCTAAAATGTGTACAAAATAAAGCGTGTTGAAAGAAACCGCCTTTTGAAACATTTATGTATGTTATTTTGCCAGATGCAGGAATAATTTTAATTGTGTCATATTTATAATAAAATAAATATCTAAATTAGAAAAAAAGCGAGCTGAAGAGTATAATATTCATTATACACATACACAATGTTAGATTTTAGAGAGAAATTCTCTTCGATACATTTACTGGACACTCTAAGACGTGTATGTGTGAATTCTTAAATATACTAATATTATAAAGAGGTAACGATTTGTTGTTGTTGTTGTTGTTGTTTGTTTGTAGGGGTTAATCTCTGGAACTACCTAACCGATTTCGAAGGTAATGCTGGTAAATTGATGCTGTGGCTGTCCAGCATAGGTTGTATTTTTGGTCGATGCCACTACCCACAGGGGTGTCAGGAGCGAAAAGCGTTCTAAAATTGCGATATTTATCATACTGAAGGAGCTAGAAATTTTTAATTTGGCATGGTAGTTACTCATATGATCTAAATGTCCTCTAAGAACATATTCTAAAAAAAAATTGAAAATATAAAAGGGAAAGTAAGGGAAAATCGTCCTAAAATTGTTCTAAATTACTATTTCTATGTTCAATTGTTAAGGGAAAAGACTTGAAATTTGACATGGATGCTTCTTTTAAGACGTAAATGCACACACAGAAATTTAAAAAAAAAAAAAATTCGAAATTTAAAAGGGTGAAGGAGAAAAAAAAAGTTCTTAATTACGGTTTTTGTGATACTGAAAATACTATAAACTTAAAATTCGCATGGTGGTTACATTTACCGTACAGACGCTCGCTAAGAATGGTTTCTAAAAAAAAATCGAAATTTATAAAGGGTGAAATGAGCTGATAGCATTCGAAAAACGTTGCAAATTACGATCTCTAGGGACTTGTTAGGTACAGAAATTTGAAATTTGACATAGCTGTTACTTTTCAAACATAAATATTCGCACAGAATAGGTTAAAAAATTCGAAAATTAAACGGATGAAATGCGCGAAAAGCGTTCCAAAAACGTTCTAAATTACGATTTCTACGGCAGTGTTAAAGATAGAAACTTGAAATTTCACATGGCTGTAATTTTTAAGAAGTAAATAGTTGCACAGAGCAATTTTTAAAATAATCTACATTTAAAAGTTACATTAACAAACAACGTTCTAAAATTGCGAGTTTTGTAATACTGAAGGGGTTAGAAAGTTGAAATTTGTCATAGTATTTTCTTCTAGCATCTAAATGCTCTCTAAGAACAGTTTCTAATTTTTTTTTATATAAAAGGATGAAATGAGGGGAAAGCGCTCTTAAAACTTTATAAATTCTATTTCTATGTAATTGTTAGGGTTAGAAACTTAAAATTCGACATGGCTGCTACATTTAAGACACAAAAGCTCGCCCAGAACGGTGTTCTAAATATTAGAAATTTTAAATGGTACAGTTACAAAAATCGTTCTAAAATTGCACGTTATGTGATACATTTTCTATAGAATCCTGGAAGTTAGCATGGTTGTTATTTTTAAGATAAAAATGCTCGCAACGAACGGTTTATACGAAATCGAAATTTAAAAGAGTGAAATGAGCGGAAAACGTTCTAAATTACGATTTATTTGGAACTATCAAAGCTAGAAACTCGATATTTGGCATGACTGGTATCCAGAGACGTAAATGCTCCGCAAACTGTTTTCTAAAAATTCGAAGTTTAAAAGAGTGCAAGAACAAAAGACGTTATAGAATTTTGATTTATGTGATACAATTGGCATAGAAGATTGGAATTTGGTTTGGTGATTGCTTTAAAGTAAATGCTTTCTATGAATGGTTTCTAAAAAAATCGAAATTTAAAAGGGGGAAATAATCGGAAAATGGTCAAAAACCTCCCTACATTTTGATTTAGTTCGATTTTAAAAGGGTTAGAGACTTAAAATTTATTATAGTCGTTACTTTTAAGATGCTGATGCACGGTATACCCAGTTGATTAAGAATACGAATTTTGAAGGTGTAAAATGAGCAGAAAAGTTTTAAATTGTGGTTTATTCAGAATTGTAAGGGATAGAAACTTAAAATTTGACATGTCTTATTTTTAAGACGCAAATGCTCGCATAGAACATTTTCTACAACGTTCAAGATTTGAAAGGGTGCACAAGCAAAAAACTTTCTAAAATTGTGATTTTTCTTTTGTTTTGCTGCTGGGGTAGAAACTAGCAATTTGGCATGGTTGTTATTTTTAAGATTTGAGTGCTCTCTAAGAAGGTTTCTGAAATAAATCGACTATTAAAAGTGTGAAATGAGCGGGAAATCTTCTAAAAACATTCTAAACTATGATTTATGTGTAACTGTTAGGAATAGAAACTTGCAATTGTATATAACTGTTACTTTATAACATGACATAAATTTATCCACAGAATTATTTTTAAAGTTTTATCAATGTTAAAGTGTGCAAGAACAAAATATGTTCTAAAATCGCGATTTCTGTTGTTTAGTTGCTATAGAAGTTTGGATAAGTAGAAGCTTGGAATTTGCCATGGTGGTTACTCTTAAGATGTAAATTCTCGCTATTCCAAAAAAATTGAAATTTGAAATCATAAAGTAAATGAGTGGAAAACCTTCAAAATACATTCTGAATTAAGACTTATTTGGAATTAATTTTAGATTTTTCACATTAATTTAAGTCTTATGTTCGCCTAATGCAGCATAAAAATTAAATATACTTAAAATGTGGCTTAATTAGTAATTTTTGAATTATCCGTAGCGGTATAATTTTCCTAATGAAATTAGACACAAAATACCATGTCATTTTTTACAAATTACGCGAGTGAAGCAAAATGTTTTGCTAGTAACATTATATTTTGATACATACTACAGGTTTTAAAAATACAAACCTGTATTTTCTTGAATTAGCCAAGAAATCCAAGAAGAGTAAGTTGTTTGTTGAGCTTTATCTATTTAAATTTGTTATTGTATAATTTTACTGGAATTTATCTGAAAAAATCTACACGATGATAAAAAATTTAAAAAAAATCAGTTACAATATTCCGATAATATATAAGAGGAGATAGTCATATCATGCTGATTAGTGATGGGCGATTCCTTGTAAGTATACAATCGTTAACAATCGCCATCGTATAAAATAACAATCGAGGCAGTCATCAATTCGTCTCCAAACTCTGTAATCGATTGCTTCATCGAGAAGTTAAATACCCCAATTGCAAATCTTACTGATTATTCCGACAGGATATGTGATCATAGCGACAGTCAATTGATTAATTATTCTGCAACAGTAACAATTTTCTGTTGATTGAGGTTTGATGGGGAAATATGATTACCGCAATACTTACAATTATTTTTTTTTTGTCTCTGCATGTGTTTGGGCTGATACTCATTCATAAGACTCGGGACGAACCATGATATTGCTTGCCTTTTAACATTTTCCAACCTAGTTGAAAAGTGTTTATGACTTCGGTTTGTCTGTCCGTATGGCCGTCTGTCCGTGCTCTAACTCCCGTAAATATGCTCGGATTGCTCTGCAATTTTTATATGTTATTGTCGTTATCTATAGCATGTTCCCTATTTCAACTAAAGTGTGGAGCACTTATAGTTTTTTTACAGGGACACTCAAAAGAGTTCCGTTACATTACGGTCTATGGGGAAAAATCATTTGCGGTTCATTATAATGATGTTACACAATTTCAAACACATCGTAATTGATATATATCACTAAGGTGCATTACAAGAAGCTTAATATGGAATAGGGTGTGCATAGCACTCATAGTTACTTTACAGGGACATTCAAAGGAATTCCGTTACATTACGTCTATGGAGAAAAATCGTCTGCGGTTTATTTAAATAATGTTTCACTATTTTAAACGTATTGTAATTGATGTATATCACTAAGGTGCATTACAAGAGACTTACTACAGAATATTGTGTCTATAGCAGTCATCGTTCATTTACAGGAACACACAAAAAAATTCTCTACTGTCTGTTAACAATAATTCCTGGAAGTGCATTTAAATTGCTGAACGCGATTTTAAATTTAACTCAATTTTTGTCTATTTCTTGGTGTGTATAAATTCTGTAGATCATATACAGGGCAGCACAAAATTTCACGAACACATTTCCGTTTATTGTCAGAAACTCCAGAAGGAGAATTTTAATCTGTGCTATGCGTTTCCTAACTAAACTAAAATTTAGAATCCTATGTAGTATATATACAAATCTATAGATCCTACACAGGGCTGAATAAAAGTATTCGGATATTTTTCCGAATATTGTATTTGTTGGAAATTCCTGAAATTACGTTTTTAAATATGTTATGCGTTTTCCAAATTGATTACTTCGATGTTATCTTTCAGCTTATTAAACGGTAATGATTTGTAAAATTATTTTGGAAGCATTGGAAAGTGTTACATAATCTATGCTTGACGCATGATTTTTCCAATAATTCCTGGAAGTGCGTTTTAAGTTACTGAACGCGATTTTAAATTTAACTCACTTTTTGTTTCTTATGTGGTGTGTATAAATTCTGTAGATCATAAGTTCGCGAAAACATTTCCGTTTATTGACAGAAACTCCAGAAAGAGAATTTTAAACTGTGCTACGCGTTTCTTAACTGAACTAAAATTTAGCATCCGATGTAGTATATATACAAATCTATAGATCATATACATGGCTGAATAAAAGTATTCGGATATTTTTCTGAATAATGTATAGGTCGGAAATTCCTGAAATTATGTTTTTAAATATGTTATGCGTTTTCCAAATTGATTACTTCGATGTTATCTTTCAGCTTATTAAACGGTAATGATTTGTAAAATTATTTTGGAAGCATTGGAAAGTGTTACATAATCTATGCTTGACGCATGATTTTTCGTTCTTGTTTTTCAGTTGACTCTGCCCGTCTGTCCCTAGTCTTTTCTCTTTCTGGGAGATGGCGATGAATGCCTGTTTTTTTTTTCTTGTAAAAATAATTCCGATATCGTATATTTGTTAATGGGGTATTTATAAATTTATTTTTAATAGAAACTAAATAGAAATATTTTTTAAATTAAATGAACAAATATATTTTTTTTTCTGTTTAGAGCTTCAAAATTATTATTTATGTATGATATTTTTATTTTGCTTTTAACTACTATTTTTTTAATCTTTATTAAATCTTTACTTGAATGCAATTGTTTAAAAAGAATTATATAGAAATCATGTAATTCCACTTTGATTGTCGGTATTATATATAATGTGGAATATTCTGTACTTTAATTTTTTTGTATAAATAAGTATGTCATATTCTTTTTTAAATTTTGTAATTGTAGAATAATGATGGTAAATAAATGACTTAAGTTTTTCTGGGTAAAAGCTAAGACTTTGTTTGGTCAGGCTTCTATTCGTTGATTTTTGATAATGTCTGACCAGATCCTGAACTGCAAAAAATAAACGGGCCTGACACAACTTTAAACTTTTACAATTGCCACTGATAGGCCAAGAAAGGGCTTTTATTCAGGTTGGGCAATGTCCGAAACAAAAAATACGCATGTAATGGCCTCTACATATAATTTTACAGGGCAGTAGAGTGAAATGTTGTACGTTTAGGGGTTTTGGGGCATAGTGAAAGTGTATTAAGAAATTTGTGGGAAATAATTTCTTCAGAATGGAAGAAGAAGGAGGGACAGGATAATCAGAAAGCAAATTACAGTATCACAATTAGTTGAGACATTGAAGACATTGTGGACTTAATGTTGCACGCTGTTGAGATTCGGAGCATAGTTAAAAGGAAATTTTGGGTGAAAATCACTCCTTCCTTACTACTGTATTGTATCATATCTGGAGAGGTGAAATTTTGTATGATGATTATAGACAACAAACAATATAGTTTTTTTCGAAATTCACCCTCATCTCTGTCGATCTGTCAGAATTTATAAATATAGTTATCATATATAAAATTATATAAAAAAATAAAATAAGAATTTTTTCGAAAGTTTCCATTTTTCTCAGCGCAAAGCATAAGCAAGACCATGAAGAGATAACATTTACCATGAAGGTGTTTCTCAGAGCACAATAAAGTTTTACGTGAGTTATTTTATATTCAACCGTAACCAGATTTCAAAAGGAATGAAAATTAACACAATTATGAAAAAAATTATTTACAATTTCACCACATATATAAATTTATCTTTTATGTTAAAAAGTCCCAAATAAAAGAAAATACATTCATAATTTAATGCACCTAGGAAACAAAATCTACAAACATATATCTAATAACAATTTTATATTTTATGTAGAAAAATTAACATGTAAAAACTCGTTTTATTTAAATATATCATATGCAGCAGAAAAAATATATATATTATGCACTTTATTTTTAAGAATCTGGTCAACCTGAACCCAACACGCAAGAAAAAAACTCAATTCGAATCCGACTCAAAACTAACAGAATTAGCACAAACCCGACAAACAACTCGCATCGAGTTGGGTGCGGGTTAAATCGGGGATTATTCTACCCGATGCACAGCTCTAATACCATCTGTCTAAAAATAGATGTTATGAACATTACCTTTTAAACCGCTGGTGGTAGAAACGTACTTCCAAATGCAAAACACATAAAAATTAAGCATAGCGTTTAGATATGATATTAGTTTTCCAAGCTGCTACATGCATATTAAAATACAAAATTAAAATTTTTATCCAATCCCTGTGTCCTATAAGTTATATTTTTAAAAGATCTGAGAAGTAAAACTGTAAGTATTCTTTCATCTAGGACCAAACTGGTTGAGTTCTACTACTTTTAATTTTATGACATTCAGGAGTTTTCCGGCTCTAAAAAATCATATGTCTCTTATCATACGCTTGCCTCTTTAAAATGTGTGCTAAAACACTTTAAACACAGCTTATAATCACCACCTGTTGGACGATAGACAACCGAAACTAATCAGCACCAAGTCTAACAGAATATGAAGTTTGATGAAATTCTCTGCATTAGTTATTGAAATATAGCGACCAAAATGTACGTTACATACATTATGTCACATCCATTTTTCAAAATTAATTAAATTGTGTTCAGTGTACTCCAAATCGTGTAAATACATCAAAAGACGGAAGTAGAATATTTTCACGATGCCTATTCAGAATTCTTCTAATGTATGTAGACGAAAATAAAAAAAGAAAAATTATAGAAAATAGTTATGTCTATTTAATCGTGTTGTAATACGACATTTTCCAAATGTTTTCAAAAGTTATTCCAAAGTATATTGTAATTAATATTAGTATAAATATTCATAATACCAACATCATTATATTCGTTAGACTTCAGTAAATGCCATATTGATTAAATTTGGATAAACCTTAATTTTCGATATCTGAAGAGCTTCTTTTAATTTTCAACCTAAAATAGTTTGGCTCCCTCATCCCCCACCCTCTCCCGAAAAAAAAAAGAATAGGAAAGGGTTAAACATCACATCTGCGTAACCGAATTTTTTTAAATAAAAATATGATACCTTGTATAACAAGGATAACAAAATAACCGTTTTGTATTTTAATATTTGTTCTATAAAAAAAAAAAAAAAAAAAAAAAAAAAAAAAAAAAAAAAAAAAAAATTCATTATAGTATATATCACATATATGGTTGTTTGTTGTAGTCTAAACAAAAACACAACCCATAATACTAACGTCGCGACAATGAATATGAATCACGGCAAGAGAGGGGAACAAAAGAAAAAATAGTTACCTCTGTCGCATACAAAGACTGATTTGATTCATTCATCTGTATTCATAGTAAGATCGGATCGAGTGCGGATATCGATTGGCTGTGTAGAGTCACCGAGCAACAATTGACATATTCGAAAACAAACGAGAAAATCGAACAATCGATCGAATCGATAAAAATATTTCAGCATCGCCTAAATTTAAGAAATTATTCGCATGAATAATACGAATAATTTTTAACGTTCCTTTCTCAAAAAAAAAAAAAAAAAAAAAGATATTTGATGTAGATTAACAAAAGAAAAACACGCATAATGCATAGGTAAGCATTCATTTTCATAATGCGCCAGTGATAAATGTACATATATAAATACATATATATATATATATATATATATATATATATATATATATATATATATATATATATATATATATATATATATATATATATATATATATATATATATTATATGTACATATGTATATATATATATGTATATATATATATATATATATATATATATATAGGTGTGTGTGTGTATATACATGTATATATATCACTAGTGGCTGGCTAACCGAAAATTACCTTTACCTCAAAATGCTTAAATCATAGAATGGAAAATTTTGATATTTATTTTCTTTTATAATGAAAAAAACAAGCTTTTTATCCTCTCTAAAGCATCTAAAAAGAAAATACATTTTGTGAAGGAAATTTTTTTCTTTTTTTTATATTGAAAGCATTTCAGAAAGAAATATATTTTGTTAAAGAAAAAATACATATATTTATATATATTATATTTATTTGTTTAATTGTATTAAGTTGTAGCTTTTTATATTTATCTTGTTTGACTGTATTAAAATATACATTTCTTTTGAAATATTGCACAATGCCTTATTAAAAATATTGAAGATTCTATAATTCTCATTTTATTGCATAGTCCACATATTACAGAACAAGCGAAAAAGAGATTCTTTCCGCCATATTCTTATTTTAAATGAATTGGCACAGTTTGAAGGAAGATATTTATAGACGGTTGAAACTTTTATCGCTACTGAAGGAAATGCTGAGCGAAATGTAACGTCAAAATACCTGGGGTGATTTGTATTTTGAAAGGATTCAATTATAATGCACTGTCAGTTTTACTGTGCACTATTTTCCTTTTAAGGTATATTCAAATTGCATTCCTTTTTTAAAGTATATTGAAATTTTTAAACATTAGCTGTCTGTCAATTGTTATTCAAGATTAAAAAAAAAAAAAAACTTTTAATAAAATCATATGCATATTTCTATTTTTACATTCCTTAAAATTGTTTCAGATTATAGGGATAGATTTCAATTATAAACAAATTTTATATAAAAACGAATATTAAAAATAACAAAAAAAAAGTATAAAATTTGTCTTACAAAGTTTGAAGGAATTATTATATATAATGAAGGAGATACGTTTTTTTCGTGCATATTTAATGTACGGCAAACTTATTTTAATGCTACTTTTAATTGATTTTATTATGTTGGATGCCAAAATTTTATTTATTAATATATTGAGAATGAAACCCTTTACTATTGCAATTTTTCTAATTGTAAATAATTCTTCTTGTAGGTAGTTTCTCATACAGAATTCGATGGTTCTTTTCATATAAAACTATAAGCTGTAGATTTGTATTTAAATGGGACATTGCTATTGTAGGAATTATATATTTAATTTAGTTATGTATTACATATTTCATTTAATTATGTAGTATATATTTCATTTAATTGTGTATTATATATTTCGTTTGATAATCAAGGTGAATATCACGGCCAAAAATTATAGTTAAACATTATTTAAAAACTGTTTTTAAATGTTCGCAATCTCGGAAAAGAAAATTCTTATACAAATTTCGTTATACATTTCAATGAAATAATATCAGATAGAATAACAAGCTTTTTCAAAACGTATCAAAAATTTTAATTAGAAAGTCCTAAACGAAAGCATTAAACAGACATAAAAACAAAAATTTTATTAACAAAAACTTTAACAAACATTTTTTTTATCTCTTCTTCTTGAGAGCAGGTTCCTGAAATTTTCTCTATTTTTTCTTTCTGGATAAAGTTTTAGTTTTACCAAATGGTATTTGTCAATAGTTTTTGAAGATGTTTTCTTTTTCTTTTATATGTATAATTTTTTCTCTTACATTGCTTAAGAACGTGTTAGTATTTTTTGTTTCATTTACGAAATGACATAATCTTCCTCCTTTATTGTTTTTGTTTATAATATTTATATTATTTTTTCTTATTATTGTTATTATATGGCTCAAGGTATTTTAATAGTAACATCTTATCTTGGACATTGCTGTAATGAAGGTGAGGCTTCTTCAAAATATGAATGTATCCAACTCATGAATAAATTTTAGATGATCCGAAATGTAATTAGAAAATCTTCTTGTTTTTATAATAATAATAATAATTAAAAAATTAATCTAGGTATTAAATTCTAATATTTCTTTATTAGTCGAATCCTATTTATTAGATCATATTTTTGTTTCAATTAATCTTAAGGAATGTGTGTGTTGTTATATTTATTTATATTATCAACACGTTGTTTAATTCTATCAAATTATTGCTTTCTGTATTCTGAGGAACAAAAAAAATATTGATACTTCGTTAGTTGATGTTTTGGTCGGTTTTTCACCATCGATCCTCGAATTAAAGGAACCCTTGTTTGACAGCTTCACTACTTTCGGCAGTGTTGAGGTCTACACCCTTGAGGTCTACACCCGCATCCGTCTGAAATCAAGTAAATAATAATTTTTATTTTTATGTTTTTCATTCCGATCCAGGTTAAATTTAACTTTTCAGTAACGTCGTCCATGATGCTATAGGAACATATTCGGTATTTTTCAACCTCAAAGTTTATCACAGCAGTAGACATTTTAACGGAAAGTTATTTATGTTTTAAAAAAAATTCACAGAATCGCCTCGAAACGCAAAAATGTATAAAAATTTTAGACATAATACAAAATCGCAGAGGATTAAATTTATTACATTGGGTTAAAAGATTGAAATCGAATTCCTTTTATAAATGTATATAAATCTCTGCAAAATGCGAAAAATGACATAAAAAAAGTCACGAAAATTAAAAAGATACCAGAGGACAAAATTTACTATAGTGAACTGTAAGTTTGAAATGGGATTTCTTTTATGAATCTCGAAAAATACCGCGAATGAACAAAAAACATAAAAATCACGTACTTTTTTTGTGAAAAATTGTACAGATCGCAGAGAACAAAATTTACTATTGGTAATATTACTTATTGAAATTTGTTTACTTTTACGAATATCAATAAATCTCTGCAAAACGCGTAAATACGCTAAAAATTGGATAGCAATTTCTTGAGAAAATGGAAAATCATAAAGAATAAAATTTACTTCAAAGGATTGAACCTGGATTTCTTTTACAAATGTGCAAATATTCCACAAATGTGGAAAAACTGCACAAAAATTCAAAAATCTTAGAGGACAAAATACTGCATTAGGCTACAAAATTAAAACTGGATTCCTCTTACGAATGTCAAAAAATCTCTGCGACAGGCAAAATAATAATAATAATAATAATAATAATAATAATAATAATAATAATCGGTCAAGTGTGAATTTTACTCGCGCACAAAGGATACCGTACAAAAAAAAATAATAATTGCTAACTGCAATATTACAGAAATCGTTCCTAAATGAATACTTGAGACATACCGAATAATATAACAATCATAACACCTTGTAATTATATACTTCTTTTTAATTTCTAAAAGGTGTAAAATAAAAAGATTATAAACAGTAAAATAGGTTTTATTACACTATATATTGACATATGTTTCAGCTCAGTCTGAGCCCTTATCAAAACAAGCAAAAATAGTCTATAAATGCACGGTCTATGAAGTTATTTGAAATGCAATCATTTAATTTTAACATGCTTTTTTTAAATTACGCAAGTTATTTTTATGTTTTATTTGGATGTTTATTTCCATATTTGTAACCATGGAGTAACTCGAGCCATAATTTTGGTAAATTCAATTATGCTGCATCGTTACATATTGTAGTTGTGCGTGTAACAATATCTATGGTTTCTCTTATAATGGATTGATAGTACAGATTGCAGTGGAAAATTATTTTATTTTCATTGAAGTTTATTTGGAGGGTTTCTTCTTGACATAAAAACCAAAAAATCCACAGCCCTGGCAAGATTATATCAAGAAGAAACCATTCACATAAATTTCAATGAACGTAAAATTATTTTTCCCAGCAATCTATATTATCAATCCATTATAAGAAAAACCATAGATATTGTAACACGTAAAAATACAATATGTAACGATGCAGCATCATTTAATTTACCAAAATTGTGTCTCGAGTTACACCATGTTAATTATCTTGCATAGAAGCATTGAATAATATAAAAATTCCATGTTATCTAGCGTTGATTGTCGCATTAAGACTATTAACACGTCTTTCTTTATTTATCAAAAAAAAGAAGAATTTTAATACATTTTGCTTTATTAAAACACATATAATACGACTCCACACGTTGCCAACTGGGATAGTTTATACTATTAGCGTGCAAGTCTTTTCATTTTGCCTACCACCTGTTTCAAGTTAAAAAAACAAACAATGTGGTAGATTTTTTAGTAGACTCTGTCACGGAGATTTGAATTTTTAAATAAACATTATATTTTTGGGTAAACGGTAGACCAAAGAATAGTTTCTTGAGACAGACCATCTCCAGTAATTTTTGTGTGACTCATAGTAGCGGATGAACGTGGTAACCCACCAAAATCTCAAAGACGTATGCGAAGTGTTAATTAGGACGAATATAGTTAAATATATGTGCTAAATTAACAGGATTAGAATGCTTTTAAACATTGTATGGCAATATAAGCAACCATTTGTCTTTCTTAATAAAATCGTGAGTGTATTAAAGAAGTTGAATTTTTTCAACGCAACGGTTGATCACTAAATACTACTTTTTTCCCCCTTATTTATTACGTTTTTGGAGCTACCACACTTTTATAGCATTTAAAACATAAACATGTGAATTAAAAACGTGTTATTAATCGTTTGGAATATTGTGTGATTTTATTTATTAAGTCATATCGCGTCCACATTAGTTGAAAAAAGAAACAAATAACTGGTATTTTTAGCCATTTAGATGAAGGATTAAATTTACGAAAGCGGCTTTCCAGATTAAGCCATAGAAGTGAAACATGTTTCTTTTATAAAGTATTATGAATACAGTAATCCCTTAACATTCGCGGTTTTAACATTCGCGAGTTTTGATTAGTCGCGAACATAAAAGTGCGGAAAACTTGACATTCGCGAGAATCTGACTTCATTATTAGCGATTTTTTAAAATTATATCTTTGCTTTATCAGAACTTACAGTGGCTAAAGACTGTGTTTTGTCAGTATGTATTTACAAATCAATTTTCAGTTGTCTACTGAAAAAGGAGCGAGTGTTATAGAAAAAACAAAATAATAACAGCAGAAGAATACTCATTGCAATGGGGATATTAGAAGTGGTAAGGTAACGGCATCTTCAATCCATTAATTTAAAATGTGCTTGTGCAGGTTCTGGTAGAGATAGAGCTGAAGCTGCATACATTACCATCTCTTTGCGAAAAGAAAGAGAGTGTAAATTACTTTATTAAAAAAACTATGCTTTATAGCTGTAATTATTTCTCCAGTCAGTTAATTTGAATTATCTTCATTAAATAAATTTCATAAATATGAATATACATTCATATGAATGAACATTCATATATATATATTTTATGCATAACGTAATGTTAATACATGTATCCTTTTGTTTTCTTGAAATACTGTGCCACTCTAATAAAAAATTTATACAACGTTACTCCTTTTTTAGTGCAGAGAGATAGACTCAACATTCGCGGGGTTTTCCTGGAACGTAACCCTCGGAATTATTAAGGGATTACATACTGTATATATATTTTTTATTTTAACCCAATTCCACTCATTGGTATGAATATTATGTATATTTTAAATAAAGTGTTTCAACTGAGGGAAAAAATGTCCAAAAAGTGAGCCAAAGGTTCTGAATTGGATTCCCTGACTAGACAATTGATCACTCAATTGGGAAAAGTTTCAAAATCGCACGACATGTTATTGCAAATAGCGTTAAAACAGACAAAAGATAAATGCTAGTAAAAGTTTTATGAGAGTAATAGTAAAGAATTATCAATGTACCGTAATTTCCGGCGTATAATCCTCAGCTCAAAGAGTCGTTTTTCGACCCAGAAATATTATTTTATAAAATGTAACTTAAAAGATCGCTGTAAATATTTAACTACAATTATTGAATAAATTTTCTGGGTCGAAAAACGATTCTTTGAACTGCGGATTATACGCCGGAAATTACGGTAAATAAAATTGTTTGTTGCACGTAAAATTATAATTTATTCAATGAAATTATCCATCAGTACATAGAGGAACTTCGAGTATTATAAAATAGTCAGATAATATGGAATACCAAACTTTCTCTTTGGTAAAGTGCTGCCACCAAGCGGCAGTATCATAAACTACTTAAGAACGTTTCCAGAATGCTCTTCAGAACGCGGTGTTCGCCGGTTGGCGTCTGGGCGCGTCGTGTGAATAAGTATTTGTTTTTCGTCTTTGTAATGTTTCAGGAAATAATTTGTAAATATTTTTATTCATTATTAGAAGTAATATTTTTACATTGCAATTGACATTAAAAATACATTGAAATGTACACCGAAATACTAACAGTTTATGATGTAATACTCGTTTTTTAGTTCGCGATTCACACCATTATATATACTAGGGCATCCAACCCGGGCTTCCCGAAATAAAGAATATATATGTGAAAACTTTTTTTTTTTTGAAAACTCTTAATTGATTTTTTACATTTAATATTTTCTTTAGATTGCCTCCTGACAACACCTAACAGCATTTTTATATGATATATGCCAATTATATATTCAAATAAAATTTTGAAATTTATTAAAAGCAGTAATTCCGTATTGGCCTTGTGACAGAAGTTAAATAGCCAAAGAAATCACTAAAATGTTCGTTATCTGTAGCAGTTTATTATTATTATTATTATTCTGATAATTTCAGCGGTTTTAAGCACTTATTTCAATTACATGTCTGTTAAATTTCTGTTTTATTTATACAATTTATTGATTGCTTAATAAAGTTTTAATTTCGTTATTGAATGTTAGCTGGAAACAAATGCTGAACTTTTTATATTTTTTAAAGTGTTAACGGGTTAATATTTTGTAATCGTCTGCAATCGATAGAAATAGATTTAAAAAAATCATGTTTGAAATTTAATTTAACTGCTGTATTTAATGAGTAAATTGCGATAAAGTTTTTAAATAAATTGCAATTGAAAGTAGATTTTTCCCCTATATAACGGTGTAATAATTAAAAATATGCAATGTTTAAAAATTAAAAAAAAATTGCAGTAGCAAAAATCGCAAAACCGAAATTTTATCGTCAACGGTTGCCATTCGCAAAATGACGTCAGCGTTACGCACGGACACGCTTGTCCTTTATAATATAGATAGATAGAGTATTTTTTTTTCCCAAATCGGCGTTGTCGGGTTATATGGAATGTCAATATCTCATAATACTCCATGATTATGGTGGTGTAAAGACAGATCCTTATATTTGTGATTTGTGCAAATTATGAACTGGTGTATATTGGTTGACTACCTGGACACTATATTTCGCTCATGCTCACTTGCTACCATTACATCTGCTTCTTGCCAAATTCTGTTAGCTTTCTTCGTTTTTAACTCCCTATTCCATATTTCCCGACTTGCTCATGATACCTTCCAAAAACGTTTTTCATTTATTATTATTTGTTTGCATGTGATGAAACTTTGTAAAATGATTTTTGTCTACAAATAAATAATCACAGATAGTTAAAATTTGTGATTGTGTTCGGTTTTCGAGTTTTAAACAATATCGAGCTGTGATATTTCCTCAAACGTAAATGGTATTGAATACCCAAACTTCTCCTACTTGTTTTCGTTTGTAAAAAAATACAAAAGGACAAAATTCACTATAGTGAACTATAAGTTTGAAAAGGGATTTCTTTTATGACTCTCGAAAAATACCGCGAATGACCAAAAAACATCAAAATCACATAAACTTTTTGTGAAAAATTCCCAGATCGCAGAAAACAAAATTTACTTTATTGGCTAAATTATTGAAATTGGAATCCTTTTACGAATGTCAATAAATATCTGCAAAACGCGTAAAAACGCTAAACATTGGATAGCAATTTCGCGAGAAAATAGAAAATTACAAAGGATAAAATTCACTATAAAGGATTGAGCCTGGATTTCTTTTACAAATGTCCAAATATACCACAAATCGCGAAAAACCGCACAGAAATTCTAAAGTCTTACAGGACAAAATACTGCATTAGGCTACAAAATTAAAACTGGATTCCTCTTACGAATGTCAAAAAATCTCTGCGACAGGCAAAATAATAATAATAATAATAATAATAATCGGTCAAGTGTGAATTTTACTTGCGCACAAATGGTTCCACACAAAAAAAAAATATTAATTGCTAACTGCAATATTACAGAAATCGGCTTTGTCGGGTTAATTGGAATGTCAATATCTAAAAATACTCCGTGATTATGGTGGCGTAAAGACAGATCCTTATATTTGTGATTTGTGCAAATTATGAACTGGTGTATATTGGTTGACTACTTGGTCACTATATTTCGATCATGCTCACTTGCTACCATTACACCTGTTTCTTGCCAAATTCTGTTCGTTTTCTTCGTTTTTAAACCAAATTCCTTATTTCCCGACTATTTCATAATACCCTCCAAAAACGTTTTTCATTTATTATTATTCGTTTGAATGTGTTGAAACTTTGTAAAATGATTTTTGTCTACAAATAAATAATCACATATAGTTAAAATTTGTGATTGTGTTTGGTTTTCGAGTTTAACCCGTCAGCACACGCGCTGGTATAAAATCCACCCCAGCTCACACTTATTACTTAAAAATGTGCGAAAATCGTTCGTGATTATTCTGAGCTTTATAGTACCTTTCAAGATGAAAGATATCAAGATGTGGCTAAAAAGAATTTACCTCCGGTTGTGAGATTTTCCATTCTTTTGTTATAAAAATGTCACGTGGGAGGAAATTTACCCCACGCGTGTTATAAAGTAACACATAATGATAGGAAAATGTTAATGCAAATGTTTATGTAAAAAATATGATGTGCAAATAGTAATATAATTTTTCTTTTAAACGTTAAAAACTCTTGCACATACAGTTTCTATATATCAGTTTTATATATTTTTTTGTATTTTTATGGCTGAATTTGGATTGTAAAAGCTTTGTATGTAATTATATGCAGAAAAAAATCTTAGTGCTATTTTTTTTTTTTTTTTGCTTTAAATATAAAAGAACCTTCTATTTTAAGTTAAATTATGTTCTTTATCGATTTAAAGTTTATTTCAAAATATAAATTTTTGTTTATAATCAAACCGGGGGGAAATTGACACAAGAAAACCCATTGGGGTAAAATTTATCTCGTGCGGGAATTAGCGTAATGGAAAGGGGTGCGTGTGCTGACGGGTTAAACAATATTGAGCTGTGATATTGCCTCAAACGTAAATGGTATTGAATACCCAAACTTCCCCTACTTGTTTTCGTCTTATTTATTTTTCAACATGTCAGTAACATTATACTTAAGTGTACGTAAACCATTAAGTTCTGTTAGTTTTAAAAAGGTTTTTTTTCTCTATACAAAACATCAAAGAGAAAATAAATATCAAGTTTACCCATTATGTAATTTTTATTTTGTATGTTACCGTATATTCCCGCATATAATATGGACTTTTAAAAGAAGAAAATTGGTCAAATTTTACATGTGCGCGTTACATGCCGGGAATAAAAATTAAAGCTTAAAAATGAACCATAAGAATTGAGATTTCTATATTGATAAAAAAGAGAAGACCACTTGATTATCTGAATGAACGAGGGTACAATTCCGAATTCTTTGTAGGGATTCAAGCATGGCAATAGCAGCTGGGCTGCCATTAGCGATTATATTTTTATATACTATTCGCACCACTAATTAAAAAAATTAATTTTGTAGTATATTTATCTTGCACATGCTGTTAAAGAAAAATATGTGAATTTTTTTTTTTGAGAAAGTGGTGCGAGATAGTAAATAAAACAGTCGTCTGTGGAAGCCCTGTGGCTGTGTCCTCACTTTGCATTTGCTTATTTTCTTTATGTTTGTACTATTTACATTGTTTTATACTCTGTATTGTATTTTCATGACACATATTTGGCACAAGTTTATTTGGAAAGAAGTAGGTGAGCGTAATACGACGAATATGCGAAAAATGGAAAAATACAGTCTCAGATCGCAGCTGCGCGTTTTGTGCCAGATCGCGTTATATGCCTAAATGTACGGTCATTATTATTCACCGGAAAATTCAATAATTTATAATTATCACAGAGCAAGTCAACAGCGAAAATTGATTATCGATTTAAAAGTGGGAACTAATTTTACTATTGATATAATCACCTTATATTTTCAGAAGTTTAGATGAAGGATTAGAATTACGAATATGATTTTCGGAATTCACTCATAAATATGAAACCCTGTTTTTTGGTAATTATGAGGAATATGTTTTAAAAAAAATAGGATTCCAGTGCGTATATAAGTTTGGTGGCAGTTTTAGATAAAATTTTGTAATAATTAAAAAAAAAAAACAGTAGTAATAAGTTTTATTAATTTCGTAAAAAATTTCTTAATGAATTTATAAAGAAAATATAAATATATCATAAATTTTCACTTATCTTTGGAGTTTATTTTTTCATTAAAGTAGCATTTTACACATACAGGAATTTAATTTAATTTATTTTTGTAGTTTATACGGTTCCCACTATTTACATTCAAAGCATCAAACCAGAAAAATGTGAATAATTCATTTTACGCCGTTTTAATTTTGAAAGTTAATTATTATTCATGTAAGATTTTAGTAATTAAAATAAGCATCATGGATAAGTTCACTTCATAAATTGATATTTGATTTAAAACTAACATTTAATTTTGCTCTTGATGTATTTAATTTTCTGAAAGTTTTAGCATTTTAGATGAAGGATTGCAATTGCGAAAGCGATTTTCCAAATTCAGTCGTAACAATTAAGCATAATTTTCAGTTAATTATAAAGAATGTGATTTTAAAGAAGCAGGATTCGAATACGTGTGTGATTTTTGTGAAAATCATAACCATGATATAACTTTATGGGAAAAAATATAAATATGCTTGTTAATTTCGCAGAGACTTTCCTAATGAATTTCTAAAAAAAATAATAATAAATTTACCAATTTATATTGTATGTTTAATATTCCACTTTAGCGTTAATTTTATGCACAGATAGGGTGAAAAAAATAAAATAAAAATAATATAAACCTGAAAAATCACACTAATTTTTATTATTAAAATTTTATTGTGAATGTTAATTATTAATTCAGGAAGAATTCACTGATTCACAATGAATACGGAGATAGTTAACTTAGAAAATTAATTACGGATTTAAAACTAGAAAGTAATTTCACTATTGATGTATTCAACTGTTAATTTTAACAGTTTAAATGAAATATTATAATTACAAAAGCAATTTCCCAAAATCAGTCATAAAATTGAAGCATTTTATGCTGTCAACTATAAAAAATATGTTTTTTAAAAGCAGGTTTAGAGGTTGTTTGAGAGTTTTGTGTCATTTTAAACAAAGATTTATCTTCATGATTGCCCGTTGAATAAAACGCTTGAATTTTTTCCAAGTCAATGCTATGCTTTTAATGCTCCAATCATGCAGTTTTTATTTTAGAAATTATTTGTCATACGCTAAAGAGTTCAACTATTTATCAAATTGTTAGTTAATTTGGAAAATTGATTGTTGATTTAAAACTGGGAATTAATTGGACCATTTAAATAGGAACCTGATATTTTTACCAGCTAAAATGAAAAATTTAGAATAAACGAAATTGATTATCCATTTTCAGTCAAAATATGAAACGTGGTTTTGAGTTAATAATGACGAGTATATTTTTAAAAAGCAGGATTTAAAAAATGTGTGAATATATTGTGACAGTTTTCACAAAGAATAATTATTATAAATGCGATTTTAACTGAAATGAAATATTAGAATTTCTCAACGCAATGATAGATCACAGAATACTAGATTGTCTTGATATTTATTCTTTAACGAAATTCGAAGATTCCTTATTTTTCATATACTCAAATATTCTCAATTATCACGTAGTTAGTTAAAAGCGGAGATTGGTGATACAGGTTTGTGATGAAAAAATTGCAGTTAATTATACTGGAATTTTTTAATAAGTTTTTGGATGGTGATTCCGGAAAACATTAAAACAAATCTATCACGTACAGTTTCATCACTAATTAAAATTTAATTTTTACGATTTTAGTTTATTTAGGAGCAATAAGCCCTTATTTATTTATCAGTTTGGAAAGCAATTTGTTTACTTAAAATACAAACTTGGTGCATTAAAATTGTAACAAATAAAAAAGAAACTATTATAAATTCATAATATTGAACTGAATTGGCGAAAGTGCCTGGGGCGGGGCTTATTTAGTGTAGAAATGTTCCATGGGATGCATAAAAATCTAGTAAAAACTTGAAGACCGGTAATTATTCATTGATTCATCATAAAGTCAGAAAATTTTACTTTTGCATAACGGAAAATGAACATGTTGTTTTAGCTGCGGGACATTCAGTTCATTTTAAAGAATGCAATATAAATTTTGAATATATTTTCAAAAACCTCGAGTTTGGGTCTCAAAGTATTGAGACCTCAAATTGAGAGCTTATAGAAGTTGATTTCTATGTTGTTTGCCTAACAGAGATTGTTTGATCTTGGTTGTTTGCGCATCGCGAATTTCATTGTTTTATTTATGAATGAGGTAGCAAAGACTGAAAACAACATTACATTAATCTTCCAACGGCCGTAAAAAAACATACATACATATATATATATATATATATATGTTTCTACATAATTTCAAATTCATATGTTGTATTGTATTTTTTTTTCACTAAAACAGAGTAATAATGTTTTTTAACTTGTCTACAAAGTGTTTTTTCTTAGGGTGGGTAGAGGTGTCCAAGCAATTAGAAACATGGAAAAAATGTACACAGCGTGATATCTGGTGATATACATGATACAAATATAGAACTGCTACGTGCAAGCAAACGGTCTGGTAATTTCTTTTTTGCTTACGAACATTTTTTTGCATAAAAAAAAATCCGTACAAAATAAATTTTACATGTTTTTCTTGGAGTCTGCATAAAGTATAGAGAAATTTTTAAGTTCAGTTTGTGCGAAATTTTATTTTCCAAATACAATTAACAATTCTTGGGAGGTACAAAATTCGAATTTGTTGTGAATAATATTTTGATAGAATTCTGATGAAATATTTCAAATTACCATAAAATCATTAACCATTTTTTTTCCAATTTTGTAGTAATGTATTTTTTATGAAAACAAACTATAATATATAGCTATGCTTCATTTATTCTTCTATTATTATTTAAATTGAAAAAGCAAAAACATATGATGATTTTTTAAACAAAGTCTGACAAGTTGCAAATTTAAATTATGTACCTAACAATCCAACAAAATGCAACACATTTTATCTATTAATTTTTTTCATACTAAAAAGTTGTTTTTGTAAAGTTTTTAAATACTGAAAATTAAAATATATTAGAAAAATAAATATGACACATCCATTTAAATTTCATTATTTTTATTTATATAACACATCAGAAGATTTTCCTTTGTTATTTCAAAAGTTCCGTTTTCTATTTTCCAAAGCATTATGTTCCAAAAATATATACTTCATCTTTTATATGCATCAATGATCTTGAATCGGAGTTTACCAGGAAATGTGCAGTAACATGTCTAGAGTTGAAGGAAGAGAAAGATGATTTTGTGGCCTAATATACTTCTCTTCACGCAAGGGTGATTTTTCTGACATTCTTCATTAATATGCTTTGAGAAAGATTTTTGAATGGAATCTTACCTATGCACGGAATATCACAGAACGGGAAAAGCTGTGAATACATTAAAGTAGAACTTATTTGATTAGACGTTTATAAATATGTTATATTGTGTATTTTAATGTATCAATTGAATTCGATACATATAGCTATATATATATATGTTTTAGTTTTAGTTTTAGCGATTTTTTAGTTGTTTTAGTTTTTATTTTTTTACTTACATGCATATACTTCATTAATTGCTAAAATATATTAAATAAAAACTATAAAAACAATGAGAAAGTTTTATGTATAAACTGTCTACATGTTTGGTTTCACACGCGTTCCGTAAATTCATGCTATTTTCGAAAATTTCAAAAAATATCCGATATTTATATATATATATCCAAAAATTTCATTAAAGTGAACTTACTGCTGATAATAAATATTTTCAAACATAATGTAATTTATAAATTAAAACATATTACACTTAACATGAAAACTTAATAAAGCACCATTCTAAAAGTTTTTTTTTTGTTGTTGTTGTTCCTTTCTATTTTTTTTTTTTTTTTTTTTTTTTTGCATACAACAACATTGAAGATTAAACTAATTGAAAACAGAAACAATTTACTTTATATTCTCATCCAAAATCAAATTATAGGATTCAGTATATAGATTGTCAAGAAAATTTTGTTTTACACACAAAAATTTTAAATACAAAATAATACTTTTTAGTTGAAACATTGTAATATAAATGTACGATGGTCTGTTTTTTTATTAATTCCCTAACATGCTGTGAAGTTTTAAACTAAACTAAACTAAAATCGTAATAGCTAATTTCTAATGCTGTAAATAATTGATTATCTAAGAGTTTATTTTTGAATGGCTGATCTGAATTAAAAATGTTCCACACAACTATTTGTTCTACATTTAAAATTTCTGTTTCAAACCTAACGCTTGGAAAATATATTTATTTTCTTGTTTGGATAAAAATGTCACTGCTAGAGGCAAACGTTTTTGTTCTACAGAAAGACACAGTTGTAAATACTTGAAAAATCCATTTACACTTAGCTTTATTTTTTGAAACAATTTACTTTATATTCTCATCCAAAATCAAATTATAGGATTCAGTATATAGAGTGTCAAGAAAATTTGTTTTACACACAAAAATTTTAAATACAAAATAATAATTTTTAGTTGAAAAATTGTAATATAAATGTACGATAGTCTGTTTTTTTTTTTTTTTTTAATTCCCTAACATGCTGTAAAGTTTAAAACTAAACTAAACTAAAATCGTAATAGCTAATTTCTAATGCTGTAAATAATTGATTATCTAAGAGTTTATTTTTGAATGGCTGATCTGAATTAAAAATGTTCCACACAACTATTTGTTCTACATTAAAAATTTTTGTTTCAAACCTAACGCTTGGAAAATATATTTATTTTCTTGTTTGGATAAAAATGTCACTGCTAGAGGCAAACGTTTTTGTTCTACAGAAAAACACACTGAATAAACACTTGAAAAATTCATTTACACTTAGCTTCATTGAAAAAAAAAATGTTGCACACAGATATTTTGAAAATAAATATCAAATATATGTAAATGTCAAAAATATCAAACATCTGCATATTTTGAAAATAAATATAGGATATATATCATTATATATATCAAAATACATTTCTTTGATGTATATCACCAAATAATGCCTTCAACGAAGACAAATGAGAATTTTTCTACAATTGCGCGATCTATAATGTAATGATTTGAAAAGAAGGCTCATTGATACCAAAAAATGTAGACAGTCTATGTATTAAAGTATTTTTACTAGTTTTATCGTTGTTATTTAACACCATTTAGCAGTATATTCTCTCTGGGTGTACAGATTTCTTATATTCTTGAATAAATGTTGAAAATAAATAAATTCACGGTTAAAAGAAGTTTAAATGTTTTCTTTATCTTCTGTATAATTAATTTTTACATATATATATATATTAAATTATTAAATTAAATTATACTTTTATATTAATATACTTTTATGTATTAAATTATACATAATTTCATGTATCTATTAAATACGTTTCTAAATAAGATTTATTTGTATATCTGAAATGCTTGGTTTGTCGAAAATTAACCTTAGATTAGAACAGATTCATTTTTTTTTAAGATATTTATTTTTTAATTTATTATTTTGTTTTTGCGTTTAATAAATAACTCATTAGCGTTTATTTGATAGCATCAACATTTTTCAAAGAAATCACTAGGATTTGCGCAATAAGTGCTGTCTAGTGCTGAATGAACGGAAAATGTATTTTTGTGTCTTAATATGCCGGGTGGTTATAAAATAAGTATCTCTATTTGGAGCTGTCTGTAGCTCGAAGGAATAACCGGAATGAAACTAAAATCGGTGCACTTACTATTCGAGAAGGGGGGAAAATAATGAAAGAATAAAAAAAAATTGTAATAATCGCCGACATAGGGCGCTTCTGAGTGTGAAATGTAATGTGCAATATTGTGTACCGTGGAGGTGTCGCAAACCTCAATGACTTTACCACATATCACAACATGTGCGAAACATCACTCCTGATACGTTACATTCCGCTGTTGAACACGTCCTGCATCGCCTGGATTGTGCACTCCAACACAATGGCCATGTGGAACCTGAACATGATCGGCACCACCTTGCGATAGCATAACCACATTCACTGTGCCCTTTTTCAATAGATTAGGTATGCCATACGATTTGACGCGTTAATTCTTTGTTCTTGTAATACACATTACCTTTCACACTCTGTAGCGCCATCTGTCGGTGATTATTGCAATTATTTTTTTAATTATTGCATTCTTCTTCTTCCTTTTCGGATAGTCACTGTACCGATTTTGGTTTCATTCCTTCGATCTACGGACAGCTTCAAATAGAGATAATTATATTATAACCACCCTGTATTTCATTTCACGCAACAGTTATTTTTCACTAACTTTATTATGATGCTCTGTAAGAGTGTTCATAATGCAATTTAACAAGTTCACAGAATATCATAAAATGGAGAAGCTGCAGAAATAAAGGGGAGATTATCTTTTTTTTTTCCTTGCAAGTTTATGAATATACCAAATAATATCTTTCAATTTATTTATTGAATTTTATGATAAATAACATATAATTAGATGCATGGAATCGCATATAACGGTTACAAAGTATTATGGAATTGGATTAAGGAAGTATTATGGAATTTAATTTATTTAGGTGTTTAATTTTTAATATTTAATTTGGTCAATTTTCTGTCTATTCGAACGGTAATTCATTTTTTTAAAAACAACTGTCAATTGGATCTGATCCACAAAAGGCAAAACATTTTATATTTTTATAATTTGTATACAATATAGCAGAATTTTGGTGAAATCTTTATATAGAAAGAGAATTTGAAGCATTTTTAGAAAATAAATACACCCATTCTTCCAAATTTAGTTATTTTTTATATTTAAATAACTTTAGCATAAGACAGCCGCTTGTTATTTCAAAAGTTCAGTTTACTATTTTCCGAAGCATTATGTTTTTTTTAAAAAAATTACTTATTTTATTTGCATCAATAATTTTTAGTTTGATTGTTTCAGGAAATAGTCTATAATATGTCTAGAGCTGAAATATGGAAAATATAATTTTATGGCTTAATATATTCTTTATCATGCAAGAGTTATTTTCCTGGGAAAGTTTTTTAGAAAGATTTGTCAATGCAATTTAAACTAGGAAAGTCATACACGAAGAAGATTGGGAAATAAAGGAAAGTTGTACCATTACTGTGTTAAACGTTTTATGTGGATCTACATATTTCAATGTATTTATTGTATTTGGTTCTAATGACATTCAATTTAATTTATAAAAATGCGTAAAGTTGAAGAAAAACATTGTGATATTAGAATAGTTTTATTTACGTGCAATGTTAATTTTTATTTTTTTTAATTTATTTACTTCAAGAACCCCGCTAATCTAAACCAATTATGATCACTAACGTTTCTCATTAGCAAAATTTCGCATTGTGAGAAATTTTGTACTAAACGCAATAAAATAGGAAAAAAGCAAGAGTGCTTAAAGATAATAAGTTAACAATATTTCTTTTTATTCTTTTTTGGAAAAAATAGAGTAATATGTATTCTATGAATATTTTAGTTTTAAATATTATATATTTGGTTAAGATTCATATCATTTTACTTTTTTATTTCAAATAAACTTTAGCACAGAGTGTCTGTCTTTTTTAACACTTTCTAACAAATTTGAAAAGTTTTCATGAATTTGGTTTGTGTGTTTGTCTGTCTGTCTATCTACCGTCTGTCTGTCTGTCCGTGCTGTAACTTGCGTAAATATATTCGGTTTGACATACAATTTATATATGCTATTAAGGTTTACTATGCCATGTTCGGTATCGAAAATGAAGTATGTAGCACTTACAGTTTTTTTACAGAGATACTCAAAATTATTACGTTACATTACGGACTGTGGGGAAATAGTATTTGCGGTTTATTTCATTGATATTACACAATTTGAAACACATTGAATCTGATATATATCACTGAGGTGCAATACAAGAGGTTTGCTATGGAATATGGTGTGTATAGCACTTACAGTTCTTTTACAAGCACACTCAAAAGAATTCTTTTACATTAAGGTCTATGGAGAAAAATTATTTGTGATTTATTCTAAAAATGTTTCACTATTTCAAACATATTAAAATGGATATGTGTCACTAAGGTGCATTACAAGAGACTTAGTATCGAATATTATGAAATAAGCATTGATCGTTCATTTACAGGAACACACAAAATAATTTGCTATTGTCTGTTAAAAATAATTGCTGGAAGTGCGTTTTCAGTCTCTGAATGCGTTTTTTAATTTAATAATTTTTTGGTCTATTACTTGGGGTGTATAAATTCCATAGATCATATACAGGACAGCACAAAAGTTCTCGAGTAGATTTCCGTTTATTGACGGAAATTCCAGAAGGAGAATTTTAAACTGTGCTACACGTTTCTTAACAGAACTAAAATTTAGCATTTTATATAGTATATATAGAAATCTATACGCCATATACATGGCTGCATAAAAGAATTCGGATATTTTTCCGAATATTGTTGGTAATTTCTGAAATCGGGTTTTTAAGTATGTTATACGTTTTCCAAATTATTTACTTAGATATCATCTTTCACCTTATTAAACGGTAATTATTTGCAAAATTATTTTGGAAGTGTTGAAACGTGCTATGCTTGACACGTGATTTTCCGTTCTTGTTTTTTTTTATTAGCGGAGTTCCAATTAACCAAATTCGACAGTATTCTTTAAGTGGCTATTCAATAACAAAATGACTTTAAGTCAAAAGTGAGAAGTGGTTCTTAATTTAAATAACATAATTTACGATTTTATAAAAAATAATAACATATATTTTGTATGATCATATTATGCATTTTACATTAATTGAATCTCGGAATACATTAGCATTTAGGGCAGAGGAGAGAGAAGATTTTCGAAAACACTCATTTTTCTTAAACTATACACTGTTATTTATTTTCATTTCTACACAAGATGGAGTATTTTTAAACTCAATTAAATATCTCTCTATATAAAGAAAAATTAACTCTAGCTGTCACCACCGGCAATCAATTTCTTGCGTCCGGAGGTCTGTGCAGGCTAAGATGAAGAAAACTGTTGCATATATAAAACAAGTTGGAAATTGTACGTCAAACGTGACAAACGAGGTGCGTTCGTACTATAGCTAGTCATTTAAATATTCAGATCTTCATGATTTTTAATTCTGTGAAATGAATTTTACAGTCTGCAGATTCATTCCTGTAATAAAATAAGTATCTCGATTAAACCAAGAAGCTCCTATAAGAAAAAACGACCGATTTTTAAAAAAAATAATAAAATTTCTTAATAAATATTTTTATTAATATTTTGATAGTTTTGATTCTATTTTCATAAAAATTGAAATGTCTCGACAAAATTCTGCAAATATTATATATATTACATTTCAAATCATTTGGTTGAGTAGTTTTTGCGCTGTTATATGCGGACAGACGGACGGACCAGACGACGACTATAGGTGTTACGTATTTATATAATTACGAACGCACCTAAAAAGGAAATTTGGTAGTTTTATAGAGACATGTTTAATAAATATGCTGAAACATACAGTTTTTAAATCTAAAAATCATTTTATGATATATTTAATATTAATGATGGTCAAAATAGTTTTCTTAAAGAAGTTTTATAGGAACAAAAACTATGCATAGGAATTATTTTTCGAAGGAATTTAATTGACAAGCTTGTGGTATGCAGTGGGCAATTATTAATTTATTTAATTTGACTAATCTTTTGAGTATTTTCTTCAAATTTGTATTCAGAATTTCACCATTTTTTGAAATTTATTTCATATTTCAAAAAAGCCATATATTTGTATTGTTGTCAATTTTTAAAACAGCCCAAATGATAATATTCCCTTTCAATTAATAATGTATATGTAATTGTCTATTAAAAACATAAATAAAAATTTAACGTAATAATTAAATTATCGCTTGTTAAGAGCGGTAAAACGAGAGACTTACGTAATAGAAAATGTGTTTAAACGGGAATATTAAAAGAAGAAATAACACTTTAAAATTATAATTAAATTATTACGCGTTAAAAATAAATGGTGAAAATTACGTCATATTATAAATGCTCGAATAATAATATTTCCAACAAGTTTCAATTTAAAAATACATTTACGAGATTTTTTTTTCATATTTTGAGATGACCCTTTAAATTATTAAAAAATATATTTTCACGTGAATACTAAAAAAAACAAAACTTTGGTCAAAATTATGTCACATTTAAAACAAAACATTTAAAATGCGTTATTTAAAACAATCTTTTTATATAGTCGTTGTAAAATTGCTAATTTCTGAACACGGGAGATGATGGAGTGTCAAAATGACAGTCACAAGAGAATCACAAGATGACTTCATTGTAAAGTCACCTGGTGACTCGTCAAAAAGCAGCAGTCATGGTGACTGTTCAGTGGTGTGACCAAATGAGAGTAAAAATGAGACGAATGAAAGATATCACATTTCTGTTCATTGTAGTGACTGTGACAATTTTGACCATTTGTGATGTCTAGAAGACTTCACATCGACTGTCTGTGCAGTTAGGTTAGTACCTATTTTCTACACTTGCTGTTTATAGAATTTCCTTTTGAGTACTCACGTGTTCAGAAATTAGCATTTTGTGTCTGTTGCTTAAGTTTTGCACACTAGTATATATATATATAAGGGGTGTACAAAAGTATGGAAACACAGCTAAACTGTCACTTTTTCAGTAAACGTCTTATTTTTTATTACAGCCCATGCAATTCTCGCCTGTCTCTTTCAGTCAGCTCGTAGTTCCGCACTCGCTGGTGTTTGTCAGATGCAGTTTGTACAATGTTCCCGTCTGCTATCATAATTTTGGATACAGTGCCTATCAATGCACGAAAATTACCCACTACATTGTTTGCATAAGCACCCAGCATACAACAACTATCAATTTGGCCATGTTGGAACCTATTCAGCTGTCAAATGATTCAGTCACAACTGCACAGAACGATGTCTTGACGTTAAATGATGCTTGGTACATGTAGATGAGCTTATGTAGCATGCTACATTATGCAAAAGACACCTTCTGTATACACTGTCTTGTACATCAGTTGCACCAGTTTTTATTTAAGGAAACATGAATGCAAATGTTGTACTTTTTACAACTCTTGTGTATAAAGAGAAATTTTAGTGACAATTTGTTTTCGAAATTTTTAACTGCTGAAACTAAATAATATTTATACCATTTAGTATAGAGTTAAGTACGTATCAATTAACATTTGGCTTAATTATAGATAGAACATGCTGTGAAATTGTAAAATGGAGTTAAGGTTCTTACAAACATAATGTCAGTTTCAGGATTTATGTTTGGAATCCTTTCATTGAAAGCTAGGACATTATTCATGAAATATATAGATAACTTTTGAACTAAAAAAAAAGAAAAGTATATTAGAAGAAAGTGAAGAAAACCAAGGAAAAGATAAATATGTATACATAATTTTTAATCACGAGCTTTAAGTGGGATTTAATTTAAAAAATAGAAATTCTATGGATTTGTTTGAAAATATTATACGAGTAACGTGGTTATTTTTAAGTTTTTATAAGAGTTATATGCATTTTGCAACCATAAAATAATAACCACTAAATTTTATATTAGTCTTAATTATGGGATTATGGGATTTAGACGTTACACCATTTACAAATATACGCATACCTACAAATTGATTGATACAAAATCTGTCTTAAATGCACATGCCGTAAAATGTTCAATTTATTTATGTTAGTTATCTATGAACTTAAAGTATCACTATTTCTGAAAGATTTTTAGTCATGCAATAAAAGAAGGGCGCTAAATTTTTTTTGCAAAATTTATTATAGTTTTTTTAAAAAATTAATTTAAAATTAAAACATAGTTTATTATATATATATATAAATATATATATATATATATATATATATATATATATATATATATATATATATATATATATATATATATATATATATATATATATACACTGCAAAAAAAATGTTGATTTTACGGAGTAATACTAACACTACAGCTGCCAGTATTACATCGTAAAATTAACAGTAATAAACTGTATATATCTTCAGAAAGTATTTACGTGTATAAAAGTCCTAAACTAAGATAAAATAATTTGTTGAATTCAAGGAACATAATATTTCATGCGTTACTTTAAAATATTAAAAATTTATTATATTATCATAAGTCAATACACAAGCATAATCGGAAAATTATATATATATATATATTTTAATTCTATCTTACGAAAATCCATATAACAATACATTTTAACGTGTCGGATTGAAAATGCTTTCTTTATTACATTTATAGTCTCCAATTTTTTATTTATAGTTTATAATTAAATGCTTGAACGTAGAACATAATCTGCTACGCAAAGGAGTTAGAACAATATTGTGTGATTAGGAATTATATTATGTAACTTAGTATTTTTGAAATAAATAGAAATCAACTATAAAGTATTAATAATCGTGAATCATTCAACCGAATACAGTAAAAATATTTAAAAATAATTTCATTTCGTAAATCACTGAAAGGTGGAAATTGATACAGAAGTACGGCTTTTAACACGCATTTCTGAATGGGGAAAATAATTAAATTTTTAAGGTGAGTGATATACGCAGGGTACAACATGAAAGTTTAAAAATTAAGCATACTATTTGTTATATTTACACTGTAAAACAAATGGGTCGATCTACAAAAAAAAAATTATTTTTTTCTCATTGATCCTTGCAACAGAAAAATCTGTAAGAATTAATAGAAAGCAGCTAGCAACGATTCCAGTTTATAATACCGGTTACTAAAAAATTCTGTTGAATACAAATTTACTAAAAAAACTTTAGTAACCTCAGAATTTTTTTTTTTTACAGTGTACATTAATGGTCAAAAGAAGAATACGGGATTATTTAAATGAACGTGAATACGATTTCAAACGCTTTTTGTGGATTCAAGCAGATAGGTTTGGATGTAGTGCATGTTCTCAATGTGGATTTGATTTGTATTTGTACTGGTTATAATACATTTTAATTTTACGTTATAAAACTTACGATTAATTTACGATTAATTTACGTTACAAAACCTTCGTTAAATTTACGTTCTGAAACTTTTCTCTGTATTGTATTTTCATACTACATATCTTATGAAGGTTTCTTTACAAAAAACAAGGTGCGCGAAGGATGGCAATTAAACCTTAAAAAAAAAATACAATTTCAAAATCATAGATGGGCATTATGCTCTGGAGCGCGTAATATAGGAGTATGCTATAATTGGTTATTCAACAAAAAAAATTGCAAATATTTTATTCTGAAAACTAAAAAAACTAATGTAAGATTACATTTATATAAAAGGGAGATTTCATAGCAATTACTAATTAAAATATTCTCCTTTCCACGGAGAATTTTAATTAATTTTGAAAATTTATTTGCGATAATATTTCTTTAATTCACTGCTAGAAAGTAAATAAATGAATTTATGAGCAAAATAACTTAAATTACAAACATTTATGCTGGTTAAATCAAATAAATTCTTATTAATGTTTCTTAATAACATTTGAAATAAAAGACACTTTGAATACTTGATTTAATTAATTGTATCTCTCCAGTGATTTTTATTGCAGTTGAATTCATACTTCAAAATTTGAATGCGGGTTAACTTATTTAAATTCCATTGTTTCCACTGAATTTATTGTTTATCTTTTGATTAATGTTTATGTTAATTTATATTATTGGGTTTTAGCTTTTGAAGAAAAGGACAAATTGCACGAGACAAGAAATAATAATAAAAAAAAATTATTAATTTATAAATCGAAATCTATAAATTAAGTCAAAGCATGAAGATTTCCTCAAAACTAAGTAATCTAATCTTTAAGATAAGAAATACTTTCTCTTGAAAAATGTTATAATTTTGATGTCAATGTTAAAAATATATCAGAATAATTAGAAAAGGAATTAATTAATTAATTAATTTGCTCTTTGAAAAAGTGTTAAATAAGAAATTTAACCATTAATGACAAACTTTATACGAATTTATGGTGTACAAATGCAAGTTTCTGAATATTGTTCGTTTAAAATTCCTTTCAAAACACTAAAAAGTAGTCCCCCCCTGCCTTTCTTTATTAATCATCCCTATTCGTATTATTAATTAGATTATTGTCTATTAGCGTTTTATTTATTTTTTCTATACAAAAATTAGCATTTTTGTGATAAAATATAACTTTGATTCCAATAATGCGATCTTTTTGAAATTTAGATTTTTGGGTTCACCGTAAAAAAATATGCATACACTCATAAATTTCAAATCGGTAAATAAAGTATTAAAATAAAATAAAATAGAGCTTTTAATCTCTTACTACCCTCAAAATCTGCAGTTTACTTATCTGGCTCCCTTCTACAAAGCCACTGTGAGTGTTCGATTCCACACACCAGTTGCAATCACCATAGAAAAAAAATTATTAACGCAAAAATAATTCATAATTTCATTTATAATTATGCCATCTTTATAAATCTACAGCAAACTGTCCAGTCATTCGACCGTTTTTAAACAGTAATTGTTACTTGACCATATTATTAAGCGTATCTGACCATATTTTTGACCATATTATGGTCAGAATAAAGTTAATTTACGATTTTCGTAACGTTAACGTTTTTCGATACAAATGGTCCAATGACTGGACAGTTTGCTGCAAATTTTTAACAGTGTATCTCATATTCAAAAGATACAAAATATATAGGAATAAAATATTAAAATTTGATATGACTTATAGTGTCGTTCCATAAATAAGCATCATAATTATATCCATTTACCAGCAAATTGTGATGGAATAGTTATTATACAGATCCACATAGCATTTAAAAAATAATATTTAACAATGGTAAATCAATAATGGTTTAATTAAACAAGGGTAAATCATGCGCATAAAAAGTAAAGCATCGATAAGTTGATAAGCATTGATCTACCCCTCCTTCCCGTTATAAGTTTTTTTTCCCTTTTTTAAGATGTTTTCATTCTTCAGTATACTTTAGGTTTGATAGTTATTGATTTTCTGGTAGATTTTTGTTGAATAGTGCTTGCGTGTGTTGTACAAGATCAGAAACCTGTGTTATTTGGCAAATTATAATGCATTCCAATCATTTTACTTAGATTTTTTTTCGACATAAAGCGCTCATAACACCATCGTAGTTTTTATCTACGTTAATACGTGAGTTAAGGTGTAAAACATGTAAAAACTACGATTGTTATATGAGTTTTTCATATTAAAAAAATTCAAATTGAAATATATTAAAGTTTTTGATCTTGTATAACACATGCAAGCAATATTCAAACAAAAATCAATCAGATAAGCAGTAAATATCAATCCTAAAGTATATTGAAACAATGATAACATCTTTAAAAAAGAAAAAAAAATACCCAATTTACCCAATTCCCAAAAATAATTCAACAATTTATGCTTCAACCATAGCACAAAATATTGGAAACACATTTCATCATCTTTGGTTCCAGCTACTGCAGCAACAGAATTTGATTCAACCTTGCTCTAATTTTTTAACAGTGTACTGTCCACCAAAATGGACAAAATGCAATTTTTTCCTATCCATCATATTTCATTTACAGTTCCTATCCAAAATTCATGCTACTCTGTGACATTTATGCTTTCAGTAGAAAAATCGTGTTTGCACCACAGTAACGTGTAACTTACTTGTTGGGATATCTTCTTTATGGATGTTCATCCAGAATGGCGGTAAGTTGTTCGGCATGAATTAAAATGTTTCTAAATTCACAATTATTTTATTTAAATGGTATTTTGTTTATAAATTACAATTTTTAGATACCTTGGCCTAATGCATAATCCAAATATAGTTATAAAAATACTTTGTTTTGTTTTGTTTTGGACAGGCTGTAATAATAACAAAAAATAACAATAATAAAATTATTATGCATACAATATTAAGTTCGAAAATAGCAAATTTAACGATGGGGATGTGCCAGTTTTAAAGTATGTATCAAAGGATTAATACTGTAACAAAATATGTAATAAATTTTAAGTTCGAAAATAGCAAATTTAACGATGGGGATGTGCCAGTTTTAAAGTATGTAACAAAGGATTAATACTGTAACAAAATATGTAAGCACTGATAGCAAAAAATATAATGTTAATTAAAAGTAGAAAGATTATTTTTTATAAATAAGAATTACAATTGAACAAACAACAAACGAATGTCGAATTCGCGATAATTTTAAACAGAAAATGAAAATCTCCATGCATGTTTTCTTATATATTTCATGCCATGTCGTCTATGAGAAACATTCTCCCAGATCATCTGTAACACAATTTGCTGAATATTGTTTAAAACTTTCACAACTGTTGAAAATGCAGAAATGAAATTTTCCGCGAATAAACTGAAGTGATGAGCACAAATAAAGAAAAATCACTGTTTAAGACGTTGATAAGTGCGAATCGCTGTAAGTGATATAATTAGTTTATGAAACTGTAGCAAGGACTAACGCGCTATCAATTCTTTAATTTTCGTAATACTTTCTCTGATTCAACGAAATCGTAATTATGTCTAATATCAATATCCTAAAAGTATAAGATCCAGTTAGTGAGATATGAGTGACTACATAATTTCGTCACAGAATATTACAGGTTTGAACGCAATAATAGAAATTGTGTTCCTTTTGACGAAATATATTCATATTTTTTATGTGTTCTAACTATTATTGGCATGATATATTGTTTAGTAACAATGAACAATAAAAAGTATGCGAACATATAGCTGATGTCAAAATAATAAGAAAATGATAAATTAATTTTAGATGCGAAGTATTATTAAATTTGTTATACATCGCATTTATTATTATTTTTTTTTATTTAGAAAAAATATTTCATTTTAAACAGTTTTAGAATAATAACAAAATATATTTTCTGAAAATAAATTATTTTATGAAAGAAGTATAAATTATCGTCTATTCCATTAAGAATCGATTTCGCATGAGCATTGAAATGATTAAAGAGAATTCTTTTAAAGAAATTCTGAATGTAGTTTTGAAATATTTAAAGATAAAAAAATAAAGGAAATAAATTCAAAAGTTCATTTAAATTTCTATATATTTTTTATTTAGTATGGTTTTTTTTCGTCCAGATTACAATAAATACACATTTTTAAAAATATATCTATTGTGTTTGTTTTAATTTATTAGCCTGAAATAAGTTAGTTTAGTAACTTTTTTCGTAATGTTTCTGATATGTTAATTAGAAATAAGTTATTGTAGATTTATTTTATTTTGAAGGTTACTTAATTAAGTAAATATACCATGACAAAATTGAGATGGAGGAATATATTACTTTCCACAATTTAATGCACATCACAACAATAAGTACTTACACAGAGCAAATAACAGAACTACGAAAACATTCTATGGGTACTGCAGTGAAACAATAACATCTGAACTATAGGTGGCAGTAGTGACTGGAGAGAATTATTCCTGTGGTGCGGCCATCTAGAGTTTATTATTAAAAGTAAAACACCATAGATTCCCACTTTAATATTTCAGACGAGTAGGATTTCTTTGAATTCTATTAGAACGTCGTAATACCTGTGGGAAGGAAGAAGAAGAATTTTTTTTACAGGATCTACAGCAACATCAATAGTACTAAATGAAATGAAATCACCCTCTAGTGCAGATCCAGCCTTTTAAAACAGAAACTTTTCTCCTCGAGAGGAAATGTTTATAGAAAATTCATATTTCAAAATATTGGTGTTGAATATTACATTAAAGATTAAAATAAAATTAGTACAAAGTTAGTTTTTACAACGCTGGTTCAGATCAAAACATCTCTTAATATTAAAAAAAATATGATATAAGAAAATGTATAAAAGAAAGTAATTAGAAAATGTATGAAAAGAATACTTAATCATAATACAACTAGTAATTTTGCATGGTTCAAACAGTTAGCTGAAATAGGAACAGTATGAGTACAAAAATGTGATCAGTATGTGAACGATAATATACAAATTTCAAAAACAAAATATATTCTATTAAAAAGTACTTTATAAATGTAGGAAAAAAGGATCATAGATCCTTTTTAATAAAGGAGAAATGTTTACTTTTTGTCGGCCACGAGAATAACTCCCGCCAAGAAGTCTGGTTAGTGGCGGTCGCTATAGTAACAAGACTTGTCCATTTCGAATGCGGAATACGGGTGTGAGGAATTGGCGGAATAAAAGGTTCGATCACACCTTTCTTCTTCTCGGATCTACAGCAGTAGCGTTATCTTATTTTTGATTTATTTTTGCTTTTACTTTTAAAATTATTTGTTCCCATTTGTTTATATAATTTTGCTAATTTGTTAAACTAGAAAGATGCTCTTCCAGTTTAGAAAAGGTGAAGTCTTGAAATAGCAAGCACGTAAAATGATATATAATGTTGCTGAAATTTGTTCCAGTGAAGCTTCATTTAAAGATGTATTAATTCCTGTCCTACAAGCTCTGAAACGGGCTTCCCGAGCAAGTGGAGTTTCTGAAGCTACAATAAAAAAAAATAAGAAATTAAGTTTCTGCATTGGGCTCATCTACAGATTTAAAATCACCTGGTAAACATCGTAAAAGACCTAGTGAGCGAAACTGCGAAATAGATGACTTTGGCAAGTGCGTTATACGTCAAACGACTCAAAACTTTTATATAAGAGAAAGAAAAGTACCATCTCTCAGAAAATTATTACCCGTGTTGAAAGAAAAAAATGGATTTTCGTGGAAAAGAGACACATTTGTGCAAAGTCTTACATTCAATGAATTTTCGATGGAAAAAGTGCGTGAATAAAAGAAAAGTTATCATGGAAAGGCCAGATATTGTTTTTTGGAGACACAAATATTTGAGAGAAATGAGAGGTTATAGGAAATCTAAACGACCGATTGTCTATATTGATGAAACTTGCGTCGATAGCAACTTGACATTTAAGAAATGTTGGCAAGACGGCACAGTTTTGAGAGTTACAGCAAATGTTAATACGAAAAATAGACTTATACAAGGTTATCACGGTTTTAAGCCACGCCCCATTTTGTAAGGACTCTACCACCAGTATACCCATTTTCTCCCTAATAAATTCACAATTCATTAGCTATACGATAGTTTTATGCGATTACTGGTGGAAGAATCCTTACAAAATGGGGCGTGGTTTAGAAGCGTGTGAACCCTGTTATAGTTGCTCATGCTGGATCATCGACAGGCTTTCTGACGGTTGCTCAAATAGTATATAAAGCATCGACAAAATGCGGTGACTATCACGGGCAAATGAACTACGAAAACTTCAAAAAATGGGTGTTGGAAAAACTTTTTCCAAATTTGCAACCGAACAGAGTCATATGTTTGGATAATGCTCCGTATCATACGACTGTTGAAAACCACACTCCTACAAAGTCTTATGCTACAAAAAAAAGTTATGATAGACTGGCTGAAAAACAACAAAATATACTGCGACGAACAAATGCGGAAAGCGGAACTGTTCTCTCTCATAGACAGTAATCGTCCAATGAAAATCGTCAACGAAAAAGAAGGACATGAAGTTCTACGACTCCCCCCCCCCCCCTTGTCATTGCGATCTAAACGCAATACAATTTGTGTGGTCCTCTGTGAAAAGAAAAGTAAAAGGATGAAATGTAACTGGTGATTCAAGTTTGCACAATCTAAAATCTTTATTTCAAACAGCTATCACTGAGGTTACTTCAGAAGAATGGGCAACGCATTGCAAACACGTGGAAAACGTTGAAAATAATTACTGGGAAAAAGATGGACTGTTAGAGGATTTATTAGACGAACAGTCATTTAACATTGATACCGACGACTCTGATTCAGAAGAAACCGAGACTGCTGAGAGTGATTCAGAGGACTTTCGCATGCTTGAATAAAATTCTAAAAGTTTAGAAGGTATTATTATTTTTTATATTTTAAATGAAAAAAGAAATTTTTCGTCCTTGCAAATTGTTTGAAAATACATACTGAAATCCATAATAATCACTGAAGTTCGGTCAATGTATTAATAATTTAAAGTCATTGATATTTATCAATGGCTATGAAAATATGAATTTTAAAACAATTATTTAAGTTAATTTCATTTCATTTTTTCTGTAATAAATTTCATGATTAATTCATATTGATTCATATTTTATTTTCATTTGTAAAATATAAATAAAAAATATAACAGTTTTCTTTCACTCGATGAATCGATTAAAATAATTTAAAAAAAGTAATAATTATAAAAACATCGCCAACACGCCCTCAAGGCGCTCAGTAAACCAATGTGAATGCCTATCTTCTGGCTTCCCATGCCGAAAATAGAGCGAGCCTTGTTTCCACGGCGACAGACAAGCACACACTTCTTGGCGAGAGCTATTCTTGTGATCGCCAAACAGTATTCCGTATGTTGTTTTTTTCTTTTTTTTTTATCCTAGTTTTTAAGTATCAGACAGAGTTATATTCAGATTTTGTTTCACTGTGACATTTTTATTTCAATTTAAAGTATGTCTCATTAGAGGACAATTACCATATATATATTGTAGAACCGTTCCTGAGCTTTTTTGGCATATGCATTTTGAAGAGGAGTGTTTTCCTATTTTATTTTCAAATGATGGGAAGCTACCGTGTCCACTAATGCAGTAAGCTATGACTGTTTTTTGCAAATAAGTTCAGATCCACCTTTCATAGAATTTCATAAGTATCCCGGCCTTTTAATGTATATGACCAATCTTGCTGTAAATCTGTGACTAGTTTTAGTTTAAAAAACAATTGAACTTTTGAAATCGGGAATAATAGAGTTTCCTTCTCGTTGTAACAGTCATTTGTGATAGCACCCTTTGCCAGTAATCTGCTCGTTCATTACCCTCTGCTCCAGCGTGCAATTGGATCCATGTAATTGTCATCTGTTTTTTGGGAATTGACAGTAAAATGCTATATATTTTAGTTATTAATATTTTCGTGAAAACACTATTTTGAGGGCTTCTTGTGATGAGCGGCCGTTACATCAATAGTACTATTTGAAAAACATGGGTTTTGGAACTAGAAGTATCAAATCAGAGTCAACAGGTTCAAGACTTGGAGCAGTTGGGAGGACAAAAACAGCTGGTTTAGGAATTGGAGTATTTGGGAGAACAGAGTCAGCTAATTTAGGATTTGAAAGAGATGGGATGACAAAGTCAGCTGGTCGAAGATCTGAGACACTAGGACGCATTATCTGAGAATCACCTTGATTAACAACTGTTTTATCACTTCTGTGACTTTCTATGTCGCTCTCTTCAGAATTTGAATCATTTGTTAAATTTATCTTTGAACCGACATTATTTATCTGATAGGAAAACGTTCTATTGGTACTGTAGTGAAATAATAACATCTGAACGATAGGTGGTTCAGTGACTGGAGAAAATTATTCATGTGGGGTTGCCATCTACAGTTTATTATTAAAAGTAAAACACCATATAAGAAATTCTGCAAAAGTTTAAAATTCCCGTTAAAGCCAATTCCCATTTTATTTTAGTTAATATCTAATTGCATTTCTTAACTTGTTCATTATGAGTCCGTCCGGAGAAAAGTCAATGAAATGGGACCAACACTGCACGAATAAAGTCAAATCTTTCTACAAAATGTCTACATAAAATGCCAAAATGTTTTCCTAATATTAGTCTACAATTAAGATTCTTTATTAAAAACATTACATACATACGAATTCGAAATTTTTAGAATACAGCATTACTGTACACTTTTTGTCCAGAAGTCGCGGAATGCAAAATTAGAACATTACTGTACACTGTATGTCCAGAAGTCGCGGAATACGAAATTAGAACATTACTGTACACTGTATGTCCAGAAGTCGCGGAATGCGAAATTAAAACATTAATGATCACCTTTAGACAATTGCGTTTAAATGAAGACAATAAAGAAATAATTGTACTTTTGAAGGAAAGACATGTGTTTAAAAAAAAAAAAACCTTAACTTTATATCTGTAAGAAAAAAAAAGTAGAGTTTAAAACATATTTATATTAAATTTAGTAAAACAAAATAAATGTCTAAATATTCCTTTATCAGTATAATTTCACAAAAAAAAAAAAATAATAAAAAAAATAAAGGAAAATTCGTCCGCAATTGGTTTGAATCTGCAGTAGAAATAGTGTGCATATCACTAGCCCGACTCGAGTGTGATGTAGGAAAGACAGTATGAGAACCTTGGTTGAGTCAATTTACGAACTAATTTCAATTTTGTGCACACCTTTAAGACCTATCCGATGCGCAATTAAGAAATTCACCCGCACCCAAGAAATATACAATAGAATTGCAGCATATTCGTTGATACGTTTTTTACAATACAAAAAATGTTTTATTATAACCGGAAAAATTGACGAAGGAAAAATTTATTAAAAGTAAATTTTTTTGAATTGATACTGTCAATCTACCAACCAACAAGAAATCAAGGTATGTGATTGTCTTATTTGGACAATTACCATCATAATAATTGTAGTAAGGCTTGGTGATTTATCATTCAGTATTTCGTAAATATTGTTTCTATAATCTTTTAAATATCAATCATCCCACTAGAATTTTTTAGAATGAAAAATCTTTCAGACATACAATAGACAGTGTAAAAGAAATCATTAAACTAAAATTCTGCCTTTCTATAGTACAAAATAGAATAAAATTGAAACATTCTGCAAATCTAGATAATTTTGACGTATTTACTTCAAATGCTTCCTGGTATTAAAATTAGATTGTAAAGAATTGAGCCTCTACATCCAGGTGCACTATGTGTCATTCTAGCACTTCCTGTGACTGCACTTAACTGCATACCTTCCCACGCTAGTTTTGCCTTGAAGACAAGCAAACGCCGAATTCTATTGTACTGCGAGCGGAAAGTTCGGACAGTGATGCATTGGTAAGGTGGTACCCAAAGAGTGGTCTTATGCTTTGATCTGTGCCGAAGTCGTGGGAAAGAGAGCATCTGCGAGGGAAGCGATCTCTGCACACGATTTTTAGGTTTGCACACGAAACTATGCCCTTTGTCATAGAACGTTCAATGACGGACTTATTATAGATGAAAGAGACGTATCTCAAGGCTGCTAAGAGGCTGGGGAGTTTCAAGGGGCGCTGCCTCGACCAAATCCCCGCCCCTAGTGAAAGATCCCCTGCGAGAATGAAAAAGTTAGAAAAGACAGTTTTTGAATAGATCTGAACGAGAGTGGTGACTCTCTGGAAAGAGTGAGGTCTGACCTCTATTTGATAGATACAGCAGGTATCAGGTGAAAATCCCAGCGAAGAGAAAAGCACGACAAGTGCGATAGTGAGAGTTCTTTGACTCTGAATCATCGTGATTTAGTATATTTTTTCCGAAGAGAAGGAACGGACGAGCCTTGTTCCGAATGAACTTTATTTAGAAGTTACGACTGACAGTAATTTTCTGAGACTTTTGATTGATCGAGTTGCACTTAGAGTTAAGAGGACATTAATTTATAAGCGATTGACCCACGAAAAATAATTAAATGCTGTATTAACATCTTGTACATATTTTTTTATTAGAATTAATATTGTTATGCAATAAAATTCTATTTTCTAATTTATGCGAGAAATTCTCTTTGCCAACGATCTGACCTCGCTACCACTCAACATCTTTATCAGGTCGGTATAGAGGAGTTATTACAAGATGAACAGTGTGAAATTCAATTGCCATAATTTATTAAACAGTCGTTTTCCTAAATAGAAAAATTCCTCTGTAATTGAAAGATAAACAATAGTAATGATAATTAAGACACATCAAATGAAATTTTTGGGAAGAAATATTTTTAATCAGTGTAATGAAAGTAGTTTTAGGTGCTGTAGGCTAAAGCGGTCCTATTACCTTTACGCGTCCTATTACCTTTTAAATATTCATTACGCAAAGACTGTGTTTCATTCGACTGGCGTTCTGCTTTTTAGTCTAGTAATTATCGAAATTACGTAGAAATATGAAGATATTCAGAGCCGGTTTTAAATCATAGTAAATTATATACTAACCACTTTTAATAGAATAAATAATGCAAAAACCGCATTATAAATAAGAGAACTTGGAAAATGCGCTATCACCATCCTCAAAGATAACTTAGTTGAGATATTCAACTGATGAAGATATTTATTATACAACTTGCTATAAAATGATCTCAAAAGTGGATTCTATAAAATAAATTGATAATATAAAAATTCCTCGAAAAAGGCTTTAAAATCATGGAAAAGTAAAAGAAAAAGAAATTATATTGAAGTTATAGTTATTTAATCATTAAAAATAATGTTGATGTTTTAATTTTCAAAATGATATTAATCAATTCTGATAGTTTATACAATCATCTAAACTGAGGAATAATTTCCTGCTTATCCGCTAAATAGATTTTTTTTTTTTTGGTAAGTCATGAAAACTTAAATGAATTGACTTTACCTAAGAGTAAGTGACATACATGAAATGCGCCGTATGATTTAGGAAGTTTGGGAATATAATTTATGTTTTAACTATTGTCAATGTGACCAAAATAACCTAAATGGTGAAAAAAAATATTTTTTTTAGATTATAGATAATAATCCAATTTCTTAAAAACAGATGAGTTTTGTATTAAAATCCTAATAATCAATCTTTTATAGAATATATTTGGCATTTTATATTTACTAAAATGCGAAAAATATTCTTTATTTGACAAACATATGAAAAATTGAATTGAAATTATGCATACTGAATTTAAAATATCATTCTCCGTATAAAAACTTGGTTCACATGATTTGCTAGATTATAAAGGAATCCTCCAAAATTCATTGCCTAAAGAGCGTCCATGTGATTGAACATTTTCTTTAATATAAATATTTAAAAACAATATTGTAAATTAAATCACTATATTAATTCACATTGCAATTATTAGGATTCCTAATCCGTTACAATCTATTTTTATTGGTTTCTTTTTCGAAGTACAGACACTCTTAAATAATACACATATTAAAAAAAAATCAATCATACATAAATGAGGAAACATATTTCAGAAAACCATCCAATATCTGGTTAAGAGATTGTTTTTTTAATATCAAAGGAATTTTATTTCAGATAAATTAAAGAATTAAGGAGATTCAAAACAAAGCTAAGTTTCCTTTTTATACATATCTTATATTTCTCTATCTAAAGAATTCAATATAATATTTCATCTTCAAGTATTATTGGATAATACATTTTTTCATCTGCTTTCTCCATAGGATACAGCATGTATTTTCTTTCGGTTTCGAATAAATTATACACTTTAATTCGAATCTTACATATGAAAGACGAAACACAAAAACGAGAAATTGCATATTTTATATGTCAGATATTATTAGAGAAATATTAAATTAAAAGAAACAGATGATTTTTTACACAGAAATATTTTGCTACAAATATATTTAAAGTATATTATTTCCTAAAAAGGTTTACTTTACAAGCGATATTTACAAACAAATTTGATTCATATTCAAGAGAATGATTAGAAAGATAGCATTGTACATTCCAGATAATAATTCAATTTCTCCAAAATTTAATGAAATTCGAAATATACAAAAATGAAGAAAATATTTCAGGAAACCATCCAATATCTGGTTAAGAAATTGGTTTTCTTAATATCTAAGGAATTTTATTTTAGATAAATTAAAGGCATAAGTAATTTTTAAACAAAGCTAAACTTGTTTATACATATTTTATATTTCTCTATCTAAATAATTTAATACATTTTCTTCAAGTGTTATTGAATAATATTCCCTCATCTTTTATTGTTCATTTAATACTGTTTATATTGTTGTTCTCTGTAGATTAAATCGTGGACTTATTCTATTCGTAAATATGACAGAAAAAAGCAGAAATTAGAAAAAACGGTATTATTTAATACGTCAGATAATATTAGAGAAACAGTTAAATAAAAACAATTACTTGAATCTTTAAACGGAAACATTTTGCTATAAATACCTTTTGATGTATAGTAGTGCACACAAAATATTAGTTTGCAAGGGATATTTACAAATAAAAAGAAAACTGCCCAGTTAAACAGAGGGCATTGAGCTCACAGGCTATTCACACTCATTGTATATTGTACTCTTATTTCAAAGAATTTGAAATATGCCCTCGAAAAATAAAGAAATCAACAATATATTAAGGGGTGGGGTCATACCCCTGTTACCCCCTCATAGTTAACTAATGAACTCCTTAAACTAATGAGGGAAGTGTCTAATTACAATGAATATACATACAAAATTTGAAGAAAATCGGATAATTCTGCATGAAAAACTCATTTATCTAAATTAGGGGGGGGGGGGGGTGTTATCCCCCTTTTCCTCCTTTATACTTAACCAATGAACCCCCAAAACTATTGACAGAAGCACATTATCAAAATGAACCTATATACAAAATTCGAAGAAAATCGGATAATTCTGCATGAAAAACTCATTTATCTAAATTAGGGGGGTTACCCCCCCTTTCCCCCTTTATACTTAACCAATGAACCCTCAAAACTATTGACAGAAACACATTATCAAATTGAACCTATATACAAAATTTGACGAAAATCGGATAATTCTGCATGAAAAACTCATTTATCTAAATTAGGGGGGGGGGTGTTATCCCCCCTTTATTTCAAACAGCTATCACTGAGGTTACTTCAGAAGAATGGGCAACGCATTGCAAACACGTGGAAAACGTTGAAAATAATTACTGGGAAAAAGATGGACTGTTAGAGGATTTATTAGACGAACAGTCATTTAACATTGATACCGACGACTCTGATTCAGAAGAAACCGAGACTGCTGAGAGTGATTCAGAGGACTTTCGCATGCTTGAATAAAATTCTAAAAGTTTAGAAGGTATTATTATTTTTTATATTTTAAATGAAAAAAGAAATTTTTCGTCCTTGCAAATTGTTTGAAAATACATACTGAAATCCATAATAATCACTGAAGTTCGGTCAATGTATTAATAATTTAAAGTCATTGATATTTATCAATGGCTATGAAAATATGAATTTTAAAACAATTATTTAAGTTAATTTCATTTCATTTTTTCTGTAATAAATTTCATGATTAATTCATATTGATTCATATTTTATTTTCATTTGTAAAATATAAATAAAAAATATAACAGTTTTCTTTCACTCGATGAATCGATTAAAATAATTTAAAAAAAGTAATAATTATAAAAACATCGCCAACACGCCCTCAAGGCGCTCAGTAAACCAATGTGAATGCCTATCTTCTGGCTTCCCATGCCGAAAATAGAGCGAGCCTTGTTTCCACGGCGACAGACAAGCACACACTTCTTGGCGAGAGCTATTCTTGTGATCGCCAAACAGTATTCCGTATGTTGTTTTTTTCTTTTTTTTTATCATAGTTTTTAAGTATCAGACAGAGTTATATTCAGATTTTGTTTCACTGTGACATTTTTATTTCAATTTAAAGTATGTCTCATTAGAGGACAATTACCATATATATATTGTAGAACCGTTCCTGAGCTTTTTTGGCATATGCATTTTGAAGAGGAGTGTTTTCCTATTTTATTTTCAAATGATGGGAAGCTACCGTGTCCACTAATGCAGTAAGCTATGACTGTTTTTTGCAAATAAGTTCAGATCCACCTTTCATAGAATTTCATAAGTATCCCGGCCTTTTAATGTATATGACCAATCTTGCTGTAAATCTGTGACTAGTTTTAGTTTAAAAAACAATTGAACTTTTGAAATCGGGAATAATAGAGTTTCCTTCTCGTTGTGACAGTCATTTGTGATAGCACCCTTTGCCAGTAATCTGCTCGTTCATTATCCTCTGCTCCAGCGTGCAATTGGATCCATGTAATTGTCATCTGTTTTTTGGGAATTGACAGTAAAATGCTATATATTTTAGTTAAAAACAGAAGACAATTTTATTTTCGCATTATATCCCTTAATAAAAAAATAAAATAACCGAACCAATTAAAAAAATATCCTACTGTTTATTTGTCACTAAAGAAATCATGGTGGCGCCCAAAAGGGGTACAAATGTTTTAGTGGCTCCTCTATATTGGCACCATATCAACAGGTGGCCACCATCAATGTCTGCAAATAACATAAATCTTTTTTAAAAATAGCATTTTAATATTAGAATAGAAAAAACAGGAATTCCATTTTTCTCTTCATTCTGATCAAAATATCATTAAATTGAATTGAAATAATAAGTAATTTTTAAGGGAAAAAATTTCTTTTATTTTTTTTATACGTGAATAAATAAAATAAATAAAATTTTCAGATATAGAAAGAATGAGCTCGAGCCCATCCGATACCGAATGCTATTATAAAAATTGAGCCCGAGCCCGTCTCATCTCTAGAATTTATCCGCTTCCAGCTGCGTAGAAACATTATTATTTTGTGTTATTCACAATTTAGCTGGTCCAAAAAATTAGGTCCGTACAAAACTTGCCGGCGGCCGGATCCGGACCGCGGTCCGCCATTTGGTGACCACTGGCTATGTAAATTGTGAAAATGTCCAAAATAATGTAGGATTTAAGATTATGCTGACGAAATGTTACAGTTTTTAACACTTTCCAACCTAGTTGAAAAGTGTTTATGACTTCGGTTTGTCTGCCGTATGGCCGTCTGCCGTCGGCCGTCTGTCCGTGCTCTAACTCCCGTAAATGTGCTCGGATCGCCCTGCAATTTTTATATGTTATTGTTGTCATCTATAGCATGTTCCCTATTTAAACTGAAGTGTGTAGCACTTATAGTTTTTTTACAGGGACATTCAAAAGAATTCCGTTACATTACGGTCTATGGGGAAAAAATCATTTGCGGTTTATTTTAATGATGTTACACAATTTCAAACACATTGCAATGGATAAATATAACTAAGGTGCATTATAAGAAGCTTAATATGGAATAGGGTGTGCATAGCATTTATAGTTACTTTACAGGGACAGTCAAAAGAATTCCGTTACATTACTTCTATGGAGAAAAATCGTCTGCGGTTTATTTAAATAATGTTTCACTATTTTAAACGCATTGAAATTTATATAGATCACTAAGGTGCATTACAAGAAGCTTACTACTGAATAGTGTGTGTATAGCAGTCATCGTTCATTTACAGGGACACACAAAAGAATTATCAACTGTCTGTTAACAATAATTCCTGGAAGTGCATTTAAATTGCTGAACGCGATTTTAAATTTAACTCAATTTTTGTCTATTTCTTGGTGTGTATAAATTCTGTAGATCATATACAGGGCAGCACAAAATTTCACGAACACATTTCCGTTTATTGTCAGAAACTCCAGAAGGAGAATTTTAATCTGTGCTATGCGTTTCCTAACTAAACTAAAATTTAGAATCCTATGTAGTATATATACAAATCTATAGATCCTACACAGGGCTGAATAAAAGTATTCGGATATTTTTCCGAATATTGTATTTGTTGGAAATTCCTGAAATTACGTTTTTAAATATGTTATGCGTTTTCCAAATTGTTTACTTAGATGTTATCTTTCAGCTTATTAAACGGTAATGATTTGTAAAATTATTTTGGAAGCGTTGGAATGTGTTACATAATCTATGCTTGACGCATGACTTTTCGTTCTTGTTTAATTTTCATACGGTCCTTAGATCCTATATATTTTATTTAGAGACATTTCTCTGCATGCTCTGAGAAGTAGAACAGTGAAAAGTCCATTTTCTTCTATGACCAAAACTCACGGAGTTACGATAATATAAATTTTACGAAATTTCCGAACTACCGTGCACTTAAAAAGCTCAGGAAAGGTCCGAAATTTAACAAAATTGAAAATATCGTGCGTTTTGGCAATAGGAAGAAGGGATTTTTACTGTTTTACGTCTTTTATGATGGAAGTGTTTTTTAAAAAAACTTATAGGATCTAGGAACCGCATAAAAATTTAATAGTGTAACTTTTTGAAAATAATTAGCAGGAATATTTTATCAAAATAATTCATAATTTTTACCAATTTTTTTACAATTTTACAATTTGCATTATCTACGTATCTAAAATGTGTACAAAATAAAGCGTGTTGAAAGAAACCGCCTTTTGAAACATTTATGTATGTCATTTTGCCAGATGCAGGAATAATTTTAATTGTGTCATATTTATAATAAAATAAATATCTAAATTAGAAAAAAAGTGAGCTGAAGAGTACAATATTCATTATACACATACACAATGTTAGATTTTAGAGAGAAATCCTCTTCGATACATTTACTGGACACACTAAGACGTGTATGTGTGAATTCTTAAATATACTAATATTATAAAGAGGTGATGATTTGTTGTTGTTGTTGTTGTTGTTTGTTTGTAGGGGTTAATCTCTGGAACTACCGAACCGATTTCGAAGGTAATGCTGGTAAATTGATGCTGTGACTGTCCGGCATAGGTTGTAATTCTGGTCGATGCCACTACCCACAGGGGTGTCAGGAGTGAAAAGCGTTCTAAAATTGCGATATTTATGATACTGAAGGAGCTAGAAATTTTTAATTTGGCATGGTAGTTACTCATATGATCTAAATGTGCTCTAAGAACATATTCTAAAAAAATTGAAAATATAAAAGGGAAAATAAGGGAAAATCGTTCTAAAATCGTTCTAAATTACTATTTCAATGTTCAATTGTTAAGGAAAAAAACTTGAAATTTGACATGGATGCTTCTTTTAAGACGTAAATGACACACAGAAATTTTTTAATAAAAAATTCGAAATTTAAAATGTTGAAGGAGAAAAAAAAAAGTTCTTAATTACGGTTTTTGTGATACTGAAAATACCATAAACTTAAAATTTGGCATCGCGGTTATATTTACCGTACAGACGCTCGCTAAGAATGGTTTCTGAAAAAAATCGAAATTTATAAAGGGTGAAATGAGCTGATAGCATTCGAAAAACGTTGCAAATTACGATCTCTAGGCACTTGTTAGGTACAGAAATTTGAAATTTGACATAGCTGTTACTTTTCAAACATAAATATTCGCACAGAATAGGTTAAAAAATTCGAAAATTAAACGGATGAAATGCGCGAAAAGCGTTCCAAAAACGTTCTAAATTACGATTTCTACGGCAGTGTTAAAGATAGAAACTTGAAAATTCACATGGCTGTAATTTTTAAGACGTAAATAGTTGCACAGAGCAATTTTTAAAATAATCTACATTTAAAAGTTACATTAACAAACAACGTTTTAAAATTGCGAGTTTTGTAATACTGAAGGGGTTAGAAAGTTGAAATTTGTCATAGTATTTTCTTCTAGCATCTAAATGCTCTCTAAGAACAGTTTCTAATTTTTTTTTTATTTAAAAGGATGAAATGAGGGAAAAGCGCTCTTAAAACTTTATAAATTCTATTTCTATGTAATTGTTATGGTTAGAAACTTAAAATTCGACATGGCTGCTACATTTAAGACACAAAAGCTCGCCCAGAACGGTGTTTTAAATGTTAGAAATTTTAAATGGTACAGTTACAAAAATCGTTCTAAAATTGCACGTTATGTGATACATTTTCTATAGAATCCTGGAAGTTAGCATGGTTGTTATTTTTAAGATAAAAATGCTCGCAACGAACGGTTTAAACGAAATCGAAATTTAAAAGAGTGAAATGAGCGGAAAACGTTCTAAATTACGATTTATTTGGAACTATCAAAGCTAGAAACTCGATATTTGGCATGACTGGTATCCAGAGACGTAAATGCTCCGCAAACTGTTTTCTAAAAATTTGAAGTTTAAAAGAGTGCAAGAACAAAAGACGTTATAGAATTTTGATTTATGTGATACAATTGGCATAGAAGATTGGAATTTGGTTTGGTGATTGCTTTAAAGTAAATGCTTTCTATGAATGGTTTCTAAAAAAATCGAAATTTAAAAGAGGGAAATAATCGGAAAATGGTCAAAAACCTCCCTAAATTTTGATTTAGTTCGATTTTAAAAGGGTTAGAGACTTAAAATTTATTATAGTGGTTACTTTTAAGATGCAGATGCACGGTATACCCAGTTGATTAAGAATACGAATTTTGAAGGTGTAAAATGAGCAGAAAAGTTTTAAATTATGGTTTATTCAGAATAGTAAGGGATAGAAACTTAAAATTTGACATGTCTTATTTTTAAGACGCAAATGCTCGCATAGAATATTTTCCACAACGTTCAAGATTTGAAAGGGTGCGCAAGCAAAAAACTTTCTAAAATTGTGATTTTTCTTTTGTTTTGCCGCTGGGGTAGAAACTAGCAATTTGGCATGGTAGTTATTTTTAAGATTTCAGAGCTCTCTAAGAACGGTTTCTAAAACAAATCGACTTTTAAAAGTGTGAAATGAGCAGGAAATCTTCTAAAAACATTCTAAACTATGATTTATGTGTAACTGTTAGGAATAGAAACTTGCAATTGTATATAACTGTTACTTTATAACGTGACATAAATTTATCCACAGAATAATTTTTAATGTTTTATCAATGTTAAAGTGCGCAAGAACAAAATATGTTCTAAAATCGCGATTTCTGTTGTTTAGTTGCTATAGAAGTTTGGATAAGTAGAAGCCTGGAATTTGCCATGGTGGTTACTCTTAAGATGTAAATTCTCGCTATTCCAAAAAAATTGAAATTTGAAATCATAAAGTAAATGAGTGGAAAACCTTCAAAATACATTCTGAATTAAGACTTATTTAGAATTAATTTTAGATTTTTCACATTAATTTAACTCTTATATTCGCCTAATGCAGCATAAAAATTAAATATACTTAAAATGTGGCTTAATTAGTAATTTTTGAATTATCCGTAGCGGTATAATTTTCCTAATGAAATTAGACACAAAATACCATGTCATTTTTTACAAATTACGCGAGTAAAGCAAAATGTTTTGCTAGTAACATTATATTTTGATACATACTACAGGTTTTAAAAATACAAACCTGTATTTTCTTGATTTAGCCAAGAAATCCAAGAAGAGTAAGTTGTTTGTTGAGGTTTAGCTATTTAAATTTGTTATTGTATAATTTTACTGGGATTTATCTGAAAAAATCTACACGATGATAAAAAAATTAAAAAAAAATCAGTTACAATATTCCGATCATATATAAGAGGAGATAGTCATATCATGCTGATTAGTGATGGGCGATTCCTTGATAAGTATACAATCGTTAGCAATCGCCATCGTATAAAATAACAATCGAGGCAGTCATCAATTCGTTTCCAAACTCTGTAATCGATTGCTTCATCGAGAATTTAAATACCCCAAATGCAAATCTTACTGATTATTCCGACAGGATATGTGATCATAGCGACAGTCAATTGATTAATTATTCTGCAACAGTGACAATTTTCTGTTGATTGAGGTTTAAGAGGGAAATATGATTACCGCAATACTTACAATTTTTTTTGTCTCTGCATGTGTTTGGGCTGATACTCATTCATAAGACTCGGGACGAACCATGATGTTGTTTGCTTTTTAACACTTTCCAACCTAGTTGAAAAGTGTTTATGACTTCGGTTTGTCTGTCCGTATGGCCGTCTGTCTGTGCTCTAACTCCCGTAAATATGCTCGGATTGCTCTGCAATTTTTATATGTTATTGTCGTTATCTATAGCATGTTCCCTATTTCAACTAAAGTGTGTAGCACTTATAGTTTTTTTACAGGAACACTCAAAAGAGTTCCGTTACATTACGGTCTATGGGGAAAAATCATTTGCGGTTCATTATAATGATGTTACACAATTTCAAACAAATCGTAATTGATATATATCACTAAGGTGCATTACAAGAAGCTTAATATGGAATATGGTGTGCATAGCACTTATAGTTACTTTACAGGGACATTCAAAGGAATTCCGTTACATTACGTCTATGGAGAAAAATCGTCTGCGGTTTATTTAAATAATGTTTCACTATTTTAAACGTATTGTAATTGATATATATCACTAAGGCATTACAAGAGACTTACTACAGAATATTGTGTCTATAGCAGTCATCGTTCATTTACAGAGACACACAAAAAAATTCTCTACTGTCTGTTAACAATAATTCCTGGAAGTGCGTTTTAAGTTACTGAACGCGATTTTAAATTTAACTCACTTTTTGTTTCTTATGTGGTGTGTATAAATTCTGTAGATCATATACAGGGAAGTACAAAAGTTCGCGAACACATTTCCGTTTATTGACAGAAACTCCAGAAAGAGAATTTTAAACTGTGCTACGCGTTTCTTAACTGAACTAAAATTTAGCATCCAATGTAGTATATATACAAATCTATAGATCATATACATGGCTGAATAAAAATATTCGGATATTTTTCTGAATATTGTATAGGTTGGAAATTCCTGAAATTACGTTTTTAAATATGTTATGCGTTTTCCAAATTGATTACTTCGATGTTATATTTCAGCTTATTAAACGGTAATGATTTGTAAAATTATTTTGGAAGCATTGGGAAGTGTTACATAGTTTGACGCATGATTTTTCTTTCTTGTTTTTCAGTTGACTCTGCCCGGCTGTCCCTAAGTCTTTTCTCTTTCCGGGAGATGGCGATGAATGCCTGTTTTTTTTTTTATAAAAATAATTCCGATATCGTATATTTGTTAATGGGGTATTTATAAATTTATTTTTAATAGAAACTAAATAGAAATATTTTTAAAAATAAATGAACAAATATATATTTTTTTCTGTTTAGAGCTTCAAAATTATTATTTATGTATGATATTTTTATTTTGCTTTAAACTACTATTTTTTTAATCTTTATTAAATCTTTACTTGAATGCAATTGTTTAAAAAGAATTATATAGAAATCATGTAATTCCACTTTGATTGTCGGTATTATATATAATGTGGAAAATTCTGTACTTTAATTTTTTTGTATAAATAAGTATGTCATATTCTTTTTTAAATTTTTTAATTGTAGAATAATGATGGTAAATAAATGACTTAAGTTTTTCTGGGTAAAAACTAAGACTTTGTTTGGTCAGGCTTCTATTCGTTGATTTTTGATAATGTCTGACCAGATCCTGAACTGCAAAAAATAAACGGGCCTGACACAACTTTAAACTTTTACAATTGCCACGGATAGGTCAAGAAAGGGCTGTTAGTCAGGTTGGGCAATGTCCGAAACAAAAAATAGGCACGTAATGGCCTCTACATATAATTTTACAGGGCAGTAGAGTGAAATGTTGTACGTTTAGGGGTTTTGGGGCATAGTGAAAGTGTATTAAGAAATTTGTGGGAAATAATTTCTTCAGAATGGAAGAAGAAGGAGGGACAGGATAATCTGAAAGCAAATTACAGTATCACAATTAGTTAAGACATTTAAGACATTGTGGACTTAATGTTGAGTGGACTTGATGTGGCACGACATTGTGGACTTAATGTGGCACGCTGTTGAGATTCGGAGCATAGTTAAAAGGAAATTTTGGGTGAAAATCACTCCTGCCTTACTACTGTATTGTATCATATCTGGAGAGGTGAAATTTGTATGATGATTATAGACAACAAACAATATAGTTTTTTTCGAAATTCACCCTCATCTCTGTCGATCTGTCAGAATTTTAGAGATTTTTTTATGATTATAGGTATAATATATAAATATATAAATATAGTTATCATATATAAAATTATATAAAAAAATAAAATAAGAATTTTTTCGAAAGTTTCCATTTTTCTCAGCGGAAAGCATAAGCAAGACCATGAAGAGATAACATTTACCATGAAGGTGTTTCTCATAGCCCAATAAAGTTTTACGTGAGTTATTTTATATTCAACCGTAACCAGAATTCAAAAGGAATGAAAATTAACACAATTATGAAAAAAATTATTTACAATTTCACCACATATATAAATTTATCTTTTATGTTAAAAAGTCCCAAATCAAAGAAAATACATTCATAATTTAATGCACCTAGGAAACAAAATCTACAAACATATATCTAATAACAATTTTATATTTTATGTAGAAAAATTAACATGTAAAAACTCGTTTTATTTAAATATATCATATGCAGCAGAAAAAAAATATATATTATGCACTTTATTTTTAAGAATCTGGTCAACCTGAACCCAACACGCAAGAAAAAAACTCAATTCGAATCCGACTCAAAACCAACAGAATTAGCACAAACCCGACAAACAACTCGCATCGAGTTGGGTGCGGGTTAAATCGGGGATTATTCTACCCGATGCACAGCTCTAATACCATCTGTCTAAAAATAGATGTTATGAAGATTACCTTTTAAACTGCTGGTGGTAGAAACGTACTTCCAAATGCAAAACACATAAAAATTAAGCATAGCGTTTAGATATGATATTAGTTTTCCAAGCTGCTACATGCATATTAAAATACAAAATTAAAATTTTTATCCAATCCCTGTGTCCTATAAGTTATATTTTTAAAAGATCTGAGAAGTAAAACTGTAAGTATTCTTTCATCTAGGACCAAACTGGTTGAGTTCTACTACTTTTAATTTTATGACATTCAGGAGTTTTCCGGCTCTAAAAAATCATATGTCTCTTATCATACGCTTGCCTCTTTAAAATGTGTGCTAAAACACTTTAAACACAGCTTATAATCACCACCTGTTGGACGATAGACAACCGAAACTAATCAGCACCAAGTCTAACAGAATATGAAGTTTGATGAAATTCTCTGCATTAGTTATTGAAATATAGCGACCAAAATGTACGTTACATACATTATGTCACATCCATTTTTCAAAATTAATTAAATTGTGTTCAGTGTACTCCAAATCGTGTAAATACATCAAAAGACGGAAGTAGAATATTTTCACGATGCCTATTCAGAATTCTTCTAATGTATGTAGACGAAAATAAAAAAAGAAAAATTATAGAAAATAGTTATGTCTATTTAATCGTGTTGTAATACGACATTTTCCAAATGTTTTCAAAAGTTATTCCAAAGTATATTGTAATTAATATTAGTATAAATATTCATAATACCAACATCATTATATTCGTTAGACTTCAGTAAATGTCATATTGATTAAATTTGGATAAACCTTAATTTTCGATATCTGAAGAGCTTCTTTTAATTTTCAACCTAAAATAGTTTGGCTCCCTCATCCCCCACCCTCTTCCGAAAAAAAAAGAACAGGAAAGGGTTAAACATCACATCTGCGTAACCGAATTTTTTTTAATAAAAATATGATACCTTGTATAACAAGGATAACAAAATAACCATTTTGTATTTTAATATTTGTTCTATAAAAAAAAAGAAATTCATTATAGTATATATCACATATATGGTTGTTTGTTGTAGTCTAAACAAAAACACAACCCATAATACTAACGTCGCGACAATGAATATGAATCACGGCAAGAGAGGGGAACAAAAGAAAAAATAGTTACCTCTGTCGCATACAAAGACTGATTTAATTCATTCATCTGTATTCATAGTAAGATCGGATCGAGTGCAGCTATCGATTGGCTGTGTAGAGTCACCGAGCAACAAATGACATATTCGAAAACAAACGAGAAAATCGAACAATCGATCGAATCGATAAAAATATTTCAGCATCGCCTAAATTTAAGAAATTATTCGCATGAATAATACGAATAATTTTTAACGTTCCTTTCTCAAAAAAAAAAAAAAAGATATTTGATGTAGATTAACAAAAGAAAAACACGCATAATGCATAGGTAAGCATTCATCGTTCTTGATGATGTGAATGATAATTTACCTCGGTACTTTTCATAATGCGCCAGTGATAAATGTACATATATAAATTCATATGTATATATATATATATATATATATAATTATAATATCTATGAATTTCAAAAAAACATATCAAGTTCTATTATCATTCTACTTAAATCTCCAAAGAGATAATTAATGATATTGTGTATACAGAATACCACATAGCTAATAATTAACATGTGCAAACATAATATTACCATAGCTTGTGCTTCAATGGTAATTGGCCAAATTTTACTCATACCTAAAGAATATTGAAAAAAGAAAAAAGAAATAGAGAGAAAGGGGAAAAAAATTATAAATTGGAGTTGCAATTAGGTAAATACAAATGGATTAATAAATTAAATATGAACCATATACAATGGAAAATTGGACCACATGACAATTAAATATGAATTGGATATGAAAAAACACATGCACATGTACTCATCAGCCTAGATGCACCCACATGTGTTTTAAATAATAATTCAGTGTTTCATAATTCTCCTGGCATAATGCTAAGATCAGTAGAATCATCCAGGTACACTGAATTATTACCAGACAACAATTGGAAATATTTAAATAGGAAATAAAAAACCATTAAGAATATACAATATATTTCACTCACATCAATTATCCCAAAAACTGTATTTAACACCTCACGAAATTACCGCGAGATAACAGTTTTGAAATAATAAAATTGGAAATATGAACGCGTAAAGTGTAGATAAAATATTTTACTCACAATAATTATACAGAATCCTTAAAATGTCACAACTTCTGCATAATATTCACATCCACATGGCAATGCATCATACATGTTGACTAAGTCGAGTTGAGAGAAATGATTTGAAAGACAAGTTGAGAGCACACTTTTTTTAAAACACAACCCCATCGATGACACCCAAACACAAAATGATTCAAAAACACACAAAATAATTCTGGTTTTAATACACTTATAACAAAATTATATCCGTGAATATATATTACTCCATCCAATTTTATTTCCTGAAAGTAAAATTAATATACAATCAATAGCTCCCTCTATAGTTAAATTAAATATAATATTATCAATATTATCAACAACTACCTGAAAGGTAAAGTGTCGCCATCTATTGGTATTATAATAATTCCTAATTAATATTTAGTTAGATATCCACTTTATTAGTTACATACTCGCTTCATTAGATTTAATTATATAAATAAACTTTAAAAAACAATACTAACTTGTAGTTTTACTTTAAATTCAAATAAAATATAATATTACTATATGAATAAATCTACACAGAATTAATTCAACTTGCACAGCATTTCAGATATTCTTAACAAGAATATATTATGTAAAAGAGATATTATTTTAATTCAAATTGTTTTTGCTGCCAGCTGTGTTAATCCACTGATATTATAGACATATTATTAAATAATTAATGTTTTATTTTTACTACTACTTAAATATATATTAGACTTGATGAAAAAAATCTTGTGTGGATAAATATACTAAAAATATCAACGTTTGACACACAATAACATCGTGTAATAAACAGACGCACGTTTCATGAGTATCCTGGACTAAATTTGGTAACTCCCTGGTTAATGATTTTTCAAGTGTACCGTACATCTCACCTTTCTGGGTTGAGTTACTTTGTCATAGTGAATCCTCTACAACCAACCAACCGACTTAATCAGATTGGAGGAGTTTCTCGGTGTGTTGTTGTTTTTCATTTGGGTTTTTAGATTCATTTTCATGTCTTTGGGGGGATACAATAGGGTTTAAGTTTATTTACACTGAGGAAATGAGTCCAGGATACTCATGAAACGTGCGTCTGTTTATTACACGATGTTATTGTGTGTCAAACGTTGATATTTTTAGTATATATATTAGACTTGTTATTAAATAATTAATGTTTAATTTATACTACATTGTAAATATATTTTATATTTCATAGATTAATTTAAATATCTAATTAAATAATTCATAAACAATTCAAAATATATCAAAATTTATAAAATTGATAATTAATAGTATTACTACTGTTTTTCAATCAAATTAATGCAATGCAGTAATTAAAATACTTGTTAAATTTAATTATTCATAGACAAAAATAAAAACTATATATATTTATATTTATATATATTGCAAATAGATATGTTTATGAGTTATAATCACCAATGTTATCCAAGTATAATTTAATTTGTTATTGTATAAGTTAATTTATAAATGTATGAATAAAAACTGCGCAACAATCTGTTGAAAACTGCACATCAATAACACCTTAAACAGAGGTGATCGGCAACGCACAATCACAACTATACAAAGTGTATATAATGTTCAATCAAATATTAAATTTCCTAATATGTGATAATTGTAATTATGTATGTTATAAAAGTAATTTTCTATATAAAGTGTATATAATGTTCAAAAAAATATTAAATATTAAATTTCCTAATATGTTATAATTGTAATAATGTATGTTATAATTATTATTTTCTATATCTTTTGTTATATGTTATCGCACACTAAAACAATAATTTATTACATACCATTTTTATATTTAAATTATATAATAAATGTTATTTAAAAGAGTTGATGATTGAATTTATCATAAAATGTGGATAACCATATATTTTTGCTTGATCTCGAATATATCTAATATTTTTGTTTTTATTTATATCTGAGCATAAGTATTTTATACGATGTAGATAATTGATAATTATATTTTTATAAACAGATTTATGTAAACATGAAGCAAAATTGGTAAAAATATTTACTTTATATGGGAAATCAAATCTCTTATCATAAATATCAAAAATTAATTTATAATTTTTAAGTCAAGAAAGTTTATATTATTATTAATTAAATCATTTTCGCTTAATTTAAGCTGAGTAGGATAAAAATTGAGTGGTGATGTGCAATTTTTTTCATTGAAATAAAATATGATATATATATATATATATATTATATATACATATGTATATATATATATATGTATATGCAGATACATGTATATATATATATATATATATATATATATATATATATATATATATATATATATATGTGTATATATATGTGTATATATATGTGTATATATATATATATATATATATATGTGTGTGTGTGTGTGTGTGTGTGTGCATACATGTATATATATCACTGGTGTCTGCTAACCGAAAAGTACCTTTACCTCAAAATGCTTAAATCATAGAATGGAAAATTTTGATATTTATTTTCTTTTATAATGAAAAAAACAAGCTTTTTATCCTCTCTAAAGCATCTAAAAAGAAAATACATTTTGTGAAGGAAAAAAATTATTTTTTTTTATATTGAAAGCATTTCAGAAAGAAATATATTTTGTTAAAGAAAAAATACATATATTTATATATATTATATTTATTTGTTTAATTGTATTAAGTTGTAGCTTTTTATATTTATCTTGTTTGACTGTATTAAAATATACATTTCTTTTGAAATATTGCACAATGCCTTATTAAAAATATTGAAGATTATATAATTCGCATTTTATTGCATAGTCCACATATTACAGAACAAGCGAAAAAGAGATTCTTTCCGCCATATTCTTATTTTAAATGAATTGGCACAGTTTGAAGGAAGATATTTATAGACGGTTGAAACTTTTATCGCTACTGAAGGAAATGCTGAGCGAAATGTAACGTCAAAATACCTGGGGTGATTTGTATTTTGAAAGGATTCAATTATAATGCACTGTCAGTTTTACTGTGCACTATTTTCCTTTTAAAGTATATTCAAATTGCATTCCTTTTTTAAAGTATATTGAAATTTTTAAACATTAGCTGTCTGTCAATTGTTATTCAAGATAAAAAAAAAAAAAACTTTTAATAAAATCATATGCATATTTCTTTTTTTACATTCCTTAAAATTGTTTCAGATTATAGGGATAGATTTCAATTATAAACAAATTTTATATAAAAACGAATATTAAAAATAACAAAAAAAAAGTATAAAATTTGTCTTACAAAGTTTGAAGGAATTATTATATATAATGAGGGAGATACGTTTTTTTCGTGCATATTTAATGTACGGCAAACTTATTTTAATGCTAATTTTAATTGATTTTATTATGTTGGATGCCAAAATTTTATTTATTAATATATTGAGAATGAAACCCTTTACTATTGCAATTTTTCTAATTGTAAATAATTCTTCTTGTAGGTAGTTTCTCATACAGAATTCGATGGTTCTTTTCATATAAAACTATAAGCTGTAGATTTGTATTTAAATGGGACATTGCTATTGTAGGAATTATATATTTCATTTAATTATGTATTACATATTTCATTTAAATTATGTATTACATATTTCATTTAAATTATGTAGTATATATTTCATTTAATTATGTAGTATATATTTCATTTAATTGTGTATTATATATTTCGTTTGATAATCAAGGTGAATATCACGGCCAAAAATTATAGTTAAACATTATTTAAAAACTGTTTTTAAATGTTCGCAATCTCGGAAAAGAAAATTCTTATACAAATTTCATTATACATTTCAATGAAATAATATCAACTAGAATAACAAGCTTTTTCAAAACGTATCAAAAATTTTAATTAGAAAGTCCTAAACGAAAGCATTAAACAGACATAAAAACAAAAATTTATTTAACAAGAACTTTAACAAACATTTTTTTTATCTCTTCTTCTTGAGAGCAGGTTCCTGAAATTTTCTCTATTTTTTCTTTCTGGATAAAGTTTTAGTTTTATCATTTGGTATTTGTCAATAGTTTTTGAAGATGTTTTTCTTTTTCTTTTATACGTATAATTTTTTCTCTTACATTGCTTAAGAACGTGTTAGTATTTTTTGTTTAATTTGTATTATACATTCTTTTGTTTCTCACTCTTGTACGTATAAATGTTTGAAACTTTTTTTACAGTTGCCTTAAGAGTTCCTCATGTCACTGATTTTAAAACGGAAATAAATGTTTCATAGCCCTAAAAAAACTAGAATTTATTTACATATACATCAAAATTTACAATAATTACATTTGATACTTAAACAGTTATAAAGCCACTGTATTTATTTTCGGAACCCATATAAATTATATTGTTGCCATAACGACTCTCTGTGCAACGCTACGTTGTTTTGGAAAAATTTCAGCAAATATTTGTGATAAAATCGAAGTCATATATGCCGTTCAAAAGGTAATTTTCTGAAAAACAAAAAGTATACTACACGTTTTCAGTTGCATGCAACGGATTTCAAGTTATTTGGCAAAATATTTCGAAAAAGTCAAAATAAAAAATTTTAATAAAGTTATAAATATTTGTGATATTATGAACCTAAACAATGATGTCAAATATACCGTTGGAAAGCCCGTTTTCTACGGATTAATAATCACTAACAATATAGGTTAATATCAAAATATTATACCGAGTTATATAGAGAAATATAGAAGCGCATCACACAACTTTGGCGGCCATATTGATTACGTCGTCAACGCCGCTAGAGGGCCAAAAAAATTTGTGTCCCGGGCTTTTTATACTTGTCTATCCATGTACTATCTGAATCCAAAGTGGCGCATTGGTTGCCAGATGTGAAATGTTTTGGTATAATTTTCAGCTATCTCACCCCACATGTAATTTAATCAAATCATTTTTATGGTGTTAATTATTTTTCTTAATTCATTAACTGTAAAATAGTAAACACATAAATTGTAAAACATATTAGAAGCAACAGCCGATAGATATCATGAGTATACCAAAATCAACCGTCCAATACAGATTACCAAACTTATTCAAACCGAAAACTAAAAACTAAAAATAAATAAATAAATAAAATAAAATAAAATAAGGAATTTTAGGTAAAAGAATAAAGGATGTTTTTAAATAAGGAATATTTAAATGAACAAGTAGATCTATATTTAAGAAAAGTGCTTTGTTCGGTAAATGTTTAGCTATCCCGATGCAACGAACACAAATAGAACGTTATAAAAAGGCTTTAATATATTTAAAAAAATTACAGAGCTCTACTTCCTAACTCTTTCATAAATTATTTTTAAATTAATACAAAAATATATTTACACTTAAAATAGGTTTAAAATAAATTATGTAGGACAACGAATGTTGAATTTTGAAAAATCTTACGTTTATTACGAAATTAACAAACCTAGCTGATATAACATTTACAAAAGGTAATAAAGTGATATTAAGAGTTATTCTTGTAATTACTTTAAACTTTGGGCACCTCACTACAATTAAATGATGGTTAACTGGTGTAATACGTTAATAAAGGCAAAACACTTCTTCATAAAACAATAAAAATAACAAATACGCAAGGCCTTTGGGAAGAATTCCGTTCTTCTTCATCAGAATTAAAAAGACGTGCTATTATCTTGAAGACAGGAGCAAAAAATGCTCTTCAAGATGGTAACACGTCTTCTTGGCGCCTTTTGAAGGAAAATGAGTTTATTCAATAAACCTTGTGTTTCTTTTTATTTGTATGGTGTTATTAAGAATTTTTTTCACTTGTATAGGGAAGATAGTAATACATAGCAGCGATTAAAATTCCTCCTAGTTGCAATCAATAAGGTTAATTTATTACTACGATTTTTCCATGTTTAATGAATAATTAGAATATGGCTTGATTAATGTAATATATTCAAGAAATTTTCTCTGGTTAACAAATGGTTAAAATATAGTTTGAAAAATTTGTTTCTGAAAATCTTTTTGAGTGGGTTTTGGGAAGATTTTGTCCATTTGAGATGGTGATTACGATTTTAACAATCTAGTATTTATAAGGAGAGAGGTTAAATTGCACATATTTAAAAACGATTGTTATGAATAGATTTCTGAAATGGAAAAGCGCTATCTGAATTCTGAAATTTAATTGATTTTTTGAACGATTTTTGAAAAACACCGGGATTTTTTTTTCTTTTCGAGTAACTTAAAATAAGTAAACACTAAAAGAAAGTAAAGGCTGAGAATTTCCATTTTTTTTTGTCATTTCATTATTTAAAAGTATATTACTAAACGTTCCTGCCCTTTTTAACAATTATTTAAAAAAAGAAAAAAAAACTTGCTCGAATATTACACATTCACATGTTTATAGATTTTATTACTACTTTATGGGTCTTAATAAATCATCATTCCAGATACACAGATTTGTTGCAGTATGTAAGCAAAATTTAAATGTTCGGCGAACATTAAACATCACCGCGAATATTTTTTTCTTCATAAAAATGCATTTTGAATACATTATATGCAATTTTCTTTAGTTATATTTAGTAGTATGAAAACACACGCTTTGCTAAATGTGGGAAAATATATTTCTATGATCTTTTCAAGTGTTTAGAAATACATAGATACTTTTTTTTTATTTAGAAGTTTTAATACAAAAACAAAAATCCATATGTTTGTTCGATTTTGCTCATTTTAAAGTATAGAGTGTCCTTAAAACATTGTATCCGAATTTCTGATTATAAATAAGAATGCGCGTAAACATTTAAAGCTGCCGTTTTGTTGAAACACCATCGTGTATATGTCATGAATATACCCAAAAAATGTTTGTGTCGAATATCCTTGAACAGACTTGTTACTGCATAGGAGCAAAGTTCAGTAACGGGCCATACGCTCTTCATGTAACGGTCAAAATTCAATGAAAATCTAGCCATAAATCTCAGAAGTTAAGCCAACTTGGTCAAATCTCTATTTTTTATGTCCAACATATAAACAAACTAAGCAGAATTATATTTAATTATGCAGTGTCATCCTTTACAATACTCTACTTATAGGATTCATTATTATCTCTTTAAGCATTTCTGGCGTACGATCATAGAAATGTTTTAGTTTTACACTAGTAATTAGTTTCAGTTTTATTTATAGCATTCAAGACAGTTATTCTCAGAAACTGAATAATTTAGACTAGCTTCTTCATAAAGCTCTGTGCTTAAAATTATGAAAAAAGGGCCTAAATTATAAATATGTCTAAACATTTAATATAAATATGCTTTTAATATTTAAAAAAATGTTTATGATCATAATTATTTATTTAGTCATATCAACTACTTAATTTACAACGCGATAGGCATTCATGAGGTTTTAATTTCTTATTTAAGATTTAAAATACTTTAACGGAAAGTTAACATCATGTCAAAGATTCTTCAGCTTGTGCTAGTTTTGGAACTTTTGGAATCCAAAGAATGGAATGCCAGACGGAGTAGAGAAAGAAAGTGATTATACATGTAAGGAAGAATGCGTCAGTAGTTTCAGTTACAGAAAGTACTCTTTAGAAAACCATTTTTCTCAATTAAGTTTGAACAAGAAGTTAAATACACGTAAAATAGATAATATTATAAAAAATAAACTTCGCAGTTAAAGTTAACTTAATTTACAGCGCGATAAGCATTCAAAGAGGTTTTAATTTCTTATTTAAGATTAAAAAATACTTTAACGGAAAGTCAACATCATGTCAAAGAATCTTCAGCTTGTGCTAGTTTCGGAACTCTTCGAATCTAAAGAATGGAATGCCAGATGGAGCAGAGAAAGAAGGTGATTATACATGTAAGAAAGAATGCGTCAGTAGTTTTATTTACAGAAAATACTCTGTAGAAAACCATTTTTCTCAATTAAGTTTGAACATGAGGTTAAATACACGTAAAATGTATAATATTATAAAAATTAAACTTTGTAGTTAAAGTTACTGTATCAATAAATATATGAGTATTTTTTTATTTTATTAATTATAAATTTGCATACTTATATAAAAAGTATTACTTTTAAATAATTTCGTTTCCTTCAGTGCTTAATAAATAAATAAAATGTATTCTAATGGAAGATACCAGACAATTGTTTGCAATTATTCCGCGAGAATCTCAAGACGGCATCAAACATAAATTATTATTTTTAACTTGAGAAATTCTGTGCGTTGTAAAACTTTCACAATATATTTTTTTATTTAAAAAAACGATCAACGTTTAACGATTTTTTTTATTGTTATGCGATGTACCACAAATAGTTTTACAATACCCAATGTAATGTATTTTTTTGATACCCAATGCAATAAATAAAAAATAAAATAACAATGCTATATTATTGTACGCATAATAGCAGCACATAAAGCATCATTTGGGTACAAGTGTTTTGTTTTAAGTGATATTCCAATTCCTTCCGAGCATGCTTTCCGAGCATGATTAGCTACTTCAATATTTGCCATTTCAACTGTGATTCTTCTCTTCAAAGTAATATACCGGAATACACCAAACGCTTTTTTTTTCTACATTTTCTTTCATAAAAGATGAACTTTAGCATGATATTTTGTGATCTAACAAGCCAAGGACGGCATAGGTCTAAAACGTTATTTTTGCTGACAAAGGATCAGGGTCCATAAGCCGTGTTTTTAGCCCATGAAATAAGACTAAAATTCGATTTTGTTATACTGACTTAATTGTTTCACTTTTTAATATTAAAAGTTGTATCCTGTACGATTTCAACAATATATATTTTTTTTTTGCATTTTGTTCGGATTTATATAACTTACACAAGCTCAAAGTTCGTATTATTCGCGGTTTTTGATGAAAAATACGCAATTTCTCCTAATTTCACCTCAATTTTTAATATATATTTTTTTATATTTTACTATGAGCACAGCTTTTCAACACTTTTATTTTTACTTATATTGAACATTTTGATGTATTTCATAATATATGTAAAAAATTAAATGTTGCACGATTGCGCTCATATAAATAATTGAGGTAAAATTAGCAGAAATTGCATATTTCTTGCATCAAAAACAACAAATAAAACGAAATTTGAGCTTGTGTAAGTCATATAAATCCGACCAAAATGCAAAAGCTTTTGTTGAAATCGTACAGGATAAACCTTCTAATATTAAAAAGTGAAATAATTAAGTCAGTATAACAAAATCAAGTTTTAGTCTTTTTTTCATGGGCCAAAAACACGGCTTATGGACCATGATCCTTTACAAGTCTTTGATTGCTTAAAAAACACGTTGCTAACAAATAAACTTTACGTAATGTTTGTGGTATGCGCAAACAATCTATTTTAGTTATCTTATATCTTTATTATTTTATCGAAAGTTACTTAATTCCCAATAAACTTTTATGTAATGATAGGTATGATATAGAGAAATAACTTTACAAAAAAAAAAAAATCGATAAAAATATGCGAATTTAATATATTTGTAGCTTGACGAATTGTATAAATGTAATTTTAATTGACTAAATAAAAATATTTTGTTGAACCTGCAGAGTTTTTTAAACTTGAGAGCGTTTAACAATTATATATATAGCACTGTTTTTATCAGGAATAAAAAAATTATATATACTAAATTAGTAAGCATTTTCCCAGGTGAATTGTGCCCGACCTTGTTGGGAACTACATTGCGTCTGACGGAGTGTTAAACATTTCATAAAAAAAGAAAATTCCGAGTATTAAATTCAATTCTGGACACATTCAAAACAGAAAAAATTACGAATTGTTATTAATTTTTTAGATCATGAAATCGATCATATTCCGTCCTGTAACTAAAATCTTTTTTTGCGTCTCTATAAATGCTGCTTAATATATAATCATTGAGAAAGCATGTTTTGCTCCACTTTAGTGGTATATATGGATTTAATTGTGTGTGTAGAATTGTAACATCAGTAAAATACACTGCAAACGACTTTACCCTTTATATTATAATGTAACGGAATTCTTTTGTGTGTCTCTGTAAACGAACTGTAAAAACTACTGTAAAAGCCACTGTTCAAAAATGTTGGTAAGTAAATCTCCTAATGTCAATTTCATGTTTTTTATATTCCCATTAATTTTTCAATTTTTAATTTTAATTTTACACACTGCATTTTCAATACCGAACATGCCAGTGTAATCTTCAAACGAATGTATAAATTACATGGAAATCCGAGAATATTTAAGAGAGTTGAAGCACGGACAGAAAGACACACACAGTAACAGAATTCATAAACATTTTTCAACTATGCTGGTAAATAAATCTCATAGTGTCAATTTCATGTTTTCTATATTTCCATTAATTTTTCCATTTTTTTCATTTTAAATATAACCATTCAATTCTTCTGATATCTCGCCAAAATCTCGCTATAAAACCAACTTTTTTAAATTTTGTCAATAACTATTTAAAAATCTATACGAAGTCTATAATAATCTTGAATCTATATATTTCTTCGATTCATATCAGTCGACTATTCATATCTGTCGATAACACCAGTCTTATATGTATTACCATAAATAAACTCCGTGTTAAGCGTCAAATAAATATCCTCATGCCACACGATAAAAAATAATCTTGAGTGCAGTTGACTAAAAGATACGATATAAGGAAAGATCTAATCTATTTATCATCACATTTTCGGAAGCAGATGTTCAATATTTATACATTACATAGTAAATTGTGTTGCCATGTGGTTAGTAAAAGAATATATTTTTAAGAAATATTTTATACTTTTCTGTCATTGGAAATGTAAAAATAAGCATTACACTACACGTACCCTATTTGTTTAATTAGTATAATGATTTAGCACTTGATAGGAAATTTTATTTTACGTAAATGAGTAAAAATCATAAGTATTTTCAGAGATTTTTTTAAGAGTGAATACAATGTTATATATATATATATATATATATATATTTCTTTAAGAGGTAGTGACACTTAAAGACCGGGTTGGCTATTAATTTTTATGCAAATGGAAAGCTGCTTAAAATTTAATAGAAACAATATGTTATTACTTTTGCATCATGATTAAATTATCATTCGGATTTCTTGCTGTGTTCTTGAAATTATTATACGTTTCATTTACAATGGCCTAAATAACTTTCATATAATAATAAATAACACTATTTATATAATATAACTAGGTGGCTGTGTACCTTCGTCTACCAACCCCCAGACATTTCAACGAACTTGCGCAAATTTAGCGAAATGAGTCCCTGTATATATATATATATATATATATATACAGGGTGTATCTGAAATGCTTCAACAAACTTAGAGGGAGGATGGTACTCATGAAGACGAACAAAAAATGTAATGGAACGTGGGGTCGCAAATGACGTTTAAAGGATGAAGATCGAGAAAATGCGTCTGGAAATGGAAAAACTGAGCCAAGAAAGAAACACTCCAGAAAATGATTTATTGCACAGAATAGGTACAACGCAGCTCGTGATGATCAGAGAAAATAAATATTTTTCAACAATTGTTCAATGTGTCGTCCGCGGACATTATTACAAAAAGTGCATCTACGGTGGAACGACAGACGGACACTTTCGAAGATTACGGTTTTCCTGGATTTCTCCTGCAGCGGTCACAATACGCGCTACTACTTCTTCTGGTGTTTCTACTGGCGTCTCATAAATGAGGGATTTCATCTGTCCCCAGAAGAAGAAATCCAAAGGGTTAAAGTCCGGTGAGCGTGGAGGCCAAACAACAGGGCCTTACAAAACATGTTTTGTAGTTTCCTTTTTCTGGGTGTAGGAAATATAACGTAAAGCTCAAAAACAGAAATAACAATAGTATAGTGTTAATCAATGATAGAGTTGTTTAATTAATATAAAGATATTCGTGATTTAAAAAAAGAATAAACCTACGAAAAATCTTCAATAAATAAATACAACTCAGATGATATTTTGTTTAATTTTAAACCACAATATCTAATTTATAGAGCTAATCTTATATTTATATAACAGATCGTACATAAATAATAATAGTGTATCTTACACAAGACCCAAAATTTAATTTTCACCCATATTCTACGAGTACCAAAATCGAGTCGATGGATACTTGAACTTAATCTAAGTATTTTTTACTTAAAAAGAAAAATGCAAATTAGTCTCATGTCTCAAATTTTAATTAGAACATACGTAAGTACGATATTTATTTCGCTACTATTAAAATACATTACTTAAAATCTTTTTAAGATCAAAATTGCAAAAACAAATAACCTTAAATGCAACAGTTTTTATTTTAATAGCAATTTATCTGTCATTAATGTAATGTTGACTATTTATGGCAAATAAAATTTTTCGCGACCATGCGTATTTATGTAAACAAACAATTGAATATAAAATATAGAGGATTTATATATAAATATAAACAAACCAGATAAAAAAGATATTGAAGCTAATACATGTATATGAGATCACATACCTTTGCATATTGTTCTTCTGTTTTATAATAGTATTAAACTTCTATTATAGCTTATACACGGACACTTGATTCAGTACGTACGCCGCCATTATTGTAAAATGTGACCCGACTTGCTCTCTAGTCTTGTTTTTGTTAACTACGCATGCTCGGTTGAAAAACTTGAACTTCAACCCTCTGTAAAGCCAGGTCCAGTAACTGAACCCAGCGTTAGATTTCGGCTTCAAACTGGTCCAGTCAGATAGACGATAAATATCATTTTAGCTTTCGACCCAGGTTTTTGGCTTAGGTCGGGGTCGAAGTTATTTGTGAATACGAGCGTTAGTGATTTATAATCGTTTTAAGATTTTAAGCGCATCCGTTTTGTAAATTATAAGATCTGTCAAATCTCAAGATTTTACAGTAATATTTACAATGTATCTGCAGAAAAAAAAGAAAAAAAATCTTTCCTGATTTAAATATTTTTTATTTGAGAATTTTGTTTATTACGCATTCATTTTAAAATGTTAGCCTATTCTGAATCTCGGATGAATTAAATTTGTGAAAAAAATCTTAATCTTAACACTAATAATTAAAATTAAAACTAATTATTAAATCCTTTCTTGTTTCTAGGCAACATATATTTACTTTGCTGAACATATTTCTTTCTTTCTTCTAAACACTATTCTAACGTGTACCTTTTAATTATTTAACTTTTCATATCCATGCAGGATATTTGAATATGTTAGATTTCTGAAATATTGATTTTCTTATTTGAAAAGAATAGCAAAGAAACATGTCTCTTGAATTTTCTCGTAGTTTCTGAACGTTATTCATTATCATTATTTAATTAGCTTATTTGCTATACTAATTAATTTACATATATTGCTTTTTTCGGTAAACACCCTTTGAAATATATTTTTGTTTAACAACAAAACTGTTTAATAATATACCCAAATGAATACATAAGCATTTTGAAAGATAATTTTCACGTTTTTCTTAGGTTTACGTGATCCGTTTATTTTCAAGTCCTGTGTTTATTCATGTTTCATGGTTTACGATTTAAATTCATATTTCATTAAAAACTGAAAAAAATACTTTTATAAAAATTGAAAACAATAAACTTAAAATATAAATATGCTTCTGTAAAAGCATACATAGATTTATGTAGCAAAAATATTTAATTCATCAATTCTACATACATACTTTAGATTGATTCATTATTTCAAATATTAATTCTATTGTATAAATAAATATAAATCGGTCCGAATGAATAGGAATAGACATTTATTTTAACATGAAATTCCTGACGCTCTTTTATGCAAAATTGTGTCCATGAAATAGATGTTGATATTTCACTGAATGGAACCTTTTATATGGAACCTTTTATATGGAAATGCAATCCATAACATATTAGAAATATCCATAACATACCCAAATTATCCAGAAATTAAACAAAACACCCAGAAATCAAACAAAATATTTGTACATTATGATGCATTATGCAACGTGTTGTATCAATGCGAAACTTCTCTAAGCTTATGATTCACATTGTTTTACAGCAATGCTTAGCTACTCTCTTTAAAATATAGTCTATGATAAAAGGATTATATGTGAACGTATTGTCCATTTCCTAACATTTGTACACCAGTCCATTCTGTAATTTCTCTTGCTTTCGCAAGTATGATTGAATGTTGATGAATCCGATCATCGTGGTAAATTTATTCAATAATATTCCAATGAAGTTTTTGTTGTCGGCTGATTAGTATAAACACGTTAATAGAGGTTTGACACAGTAAATTTTGTCGGATCCTATCCCAAGTAGATATTTGAGATATGTTTTGGAGTTTTATTTCTGCGTTGTGTCAGTGACAGTGACGATTGAATTAGATTGAAAGTCAGATACGATTCTGCATCTGCAGCCTAGGAACGTGTCTTTTGGTTTGGTGTAGACCTTATTATTTCAAATAAAGTGTTTTTTGAGTTCATAGAATACTATATATATAGTGACATTGGCATATTTTCAAGTGCTATTGTTTATAGTGTTTTCAGTACTATTATTGATATTTTCCGTAGCAGCTTCACTTAAATACGATTAGAGCAGCCATTTTGTGTGAAGCAGATATAGAACTTTGGCAGATTTTCAGGGATAAATTCTCCCTCATTTCGTTTGTTCAGTACTTCTTCTTTAAAAATTATCTTTGTTACTGTATTTTCCCAGCTTCATTCTAGTAACTTTCTACTTAACAGATGTGTTTTTTTTAATCTTATTTATTGTCTCATGGTGATCCATTTTATTGACGCGCCGGAAGTGCTCACCACAATTTTAACTTTCTCCCTCATTTCGTTTGTTCAGTACTTCTTTAAAAGATATCTTCGTTACTGTAGTTTCCCTGCTCCATTATATTAACTTTCAACTTAACAAATGTGTTTTTTTATCTTATTTATTGTCTCATGGCAATCCATTTTAGTGACGCGCCGGGAGGGCTCGCCACAATTTAAAAAAACACATACAGTGTGTCCAAAAAGACTGAAACGCGTGTTAATATGTTTACCTGTTGCAAATATATAAGCAATGTAAATTGTAAAAATGGTGAAAATAATGTAGGTAAGATTAAGTTGACAAAATACTCCTGTGGATAAAAATAATAATTTTTAAATTTTTATACGGACTTAGATCCCATAAGCCTTATTAAGAAGCAGTTTTGTCAATGTTCTGACAAGTGAAACACTAAAAATTCCATTCTTCTGCGATAGAAACACACGGAGTTACGATGCATTCATTTTAATGAAATTTCGGAACTCCGCGGCACTAAAAAAGTTCAGAAAACGTCCGAAATTTCATAAAATTTAAAATATCTTGAGTTTTGGTCATAGAAGAACTGTAATTTTACTGTTTTACCTTTCAGAGTATGGATAAAACAGTTAAATATAACTTATAGACCTAGGAACAGAATAAAAAATTAAACAATGCAACTTAAAAAAAATAATTAGCAGGATTATTTCATCAGCATAAATCTTAAATTATACATCATTATGAACAATTTAACAATTTACTTTGCTTACATATCTATAATATATAGAAACGAAAGCGAGTTTCAATCAGGGATGAGATTACTCCGCTTTTTTTCATACCAGTATAAACTTACACAAAATGTTTTTTTTATTTAAATGGAACATTCTGTGATTTAAGACAGCAACATTTTCTCTATGATTATACTGGTATGCAAAAAAGCGGAAAAATCTCATCCCTGGTTTCAATCAAACTGATTGAAAACTGTAAGTATTTATTGCCATATGACGAAATAATTTAAATTTTGTGTGTGATATTTATAAAACCATATAAATTATATACCATTTATATACCATAGAAAATAGAAAAAAAACGCGAGCTCAAAAATACAGTATCCAATATACACAACGTACATTTTTAGAAAGAAATTATGTTCGATACATTGCTCGTACACATTGAAACGTATATGTGTGGGCTCTTATAGCTATATATTTGGTATTTTGATCCATAGCACAAGTTTTCGGTGTGAAAACTTGCAATTCCTTGATTAAATCACTGGAAATTGAAATCAAACAAGCCACTTCATGCGTTTCCCTTATTACAAACCTTTCACTGCACCAATTTACTGGTATTAATAAAAAAAATCTTAGCGAAAATGATGAATTACTCACAGAACTTGGACTACAGTTTTTCTTTAATTTACCTGAGATGCTCATAGTATGTTGTATGGGATAGGCAGTTGCTCGATCATTCTACTATCGAGAACAATTGCCATGTATAAATTAACAAACGAGAAAGTCGTCAATCTATTGCTTCACCGTGAAGCTAAATACAACAATTCTAAACTTGTCGTTTATTCCGACAAGAAATGTGATCATAGAGACGAGATTATTCGCAATCGGAAGAATTTGCTATTGACTGAGGTTTGAAGTGATAATAGGTTTACGGCAACACTTGCGTTTTTTGAAGTTGTTAATTTCTGCATAAGGTAGTGCAGATATTATTTCATTAGTATATGGACGAAACCTTTTTTTTTTTTTTTGTTTTGTCAGCATACTTGGTCCGGTCAGCCTAGGATATTTTTTTTTACTTTTCTTTCCAGGCGGTTTCCGGCCGGGTTTTTTCTGGTAAAAAAAATAGTGAAACTGTTTATACGGAAATATTTTTACAAATAAATAAATGAATATTTTTTTTACGAGTTTTAAAATAATGATTTTAAACAATAATTTTGTTTTTGTTTTAAGCTACTTTTTGTTTGATTGAATCTTCATTTGAATATAATTGCCTAAAAATGATTGTAAAGAAATGATGTAATCCCACATTGAATGCATTTATAACATATAATCTTGAAAATTCTGTACTTTATTATTTTCGCAGAAATATGCATGAAATATTCATTTAAAAGAATTTTAGTTGCATGATAATTATGGTAAAGAAATTTCCTTAATGTTCATTATTCGTAAAAAATTAGTAAGGCCGTGTTGGGAGAAAATTCTTTTAATTGATTTTTGTTCACGTCTGGTATGGCCCTTTATTGAGAAAAAAAGACGGTCGAGGATAAACTTTCAGCTTTTACAACGTAGGACAGGGTTGGATAGGAGCATTAGGAGCAACAGATTGGGGATTTTATACAGGATGCGCCGAGTACGGACCAGATAACCGTCACGTGGTAACATCTACAGAGAATTTAACAAGCAAATAGAGTGAATTTTTTCACGATTGGGGCTTTTGGGTCATAGTCGAAGTATATTAATAAATTTACCGAAGATGCCCTCTTCAGAATGGCATGCGAAGAAAGGCCAAGATAAACAGAAAGAAAATGATTGTATAAGTTTGATTGAGTTTGATTTACATGGGCATTACCAGGACAATTCATTTGGCTTTTGTAGTTTTCCCGATGATGATGGATTCAGAGCAGAGGCGAAATGCATTTTTTGAAAAATTACTATTTCCACTCTTGTGGTGAATGCTAAACTATCTTGGAATCTGTCAGAGCTGGAGAGGTGAAGTTTTGTTTTATGATATTTTACGAAGCATAGACAATAAAAATATATTTTTATTAATCCAACCGCAAGTCTGCTGCTCTTGTGTTTAGACAATACATCGTAGAATCTATCACAGCTTCCGAGATGATTTTGTTCATGAGCATGGTGTTCGTACATAAAAAAATAATTCGGTCAAAGGGTTCCGTACATTAAATTTATTAATTACTATTTATTAGTTAACGAACTCCTACTAATCGTAATTGTTTCATAATTTTATTTTCAGTAGATTCGGAAATAGGAGGGGGGACGAATTTTTGCAGTACATTTTCGACGCTGTTTCTGAAAATATAATACCAAAATTAAAACAAATACATTTCTGAGTTCAGTGTTACGATACATTTCGAAAGATGCCATACACAATACATATTTTTTTCAAGTAACTAAATTAATATTTCAGCTAATTACCGACATGTTTTTACGAAAATCGTTATCAACTTTCCTTGGATAATTCTGCGTCGATAAATATCTCGAGCGCCCGTCAACTCTCCCGCTGAGCGCCTCTAAATTAAAGTTTGTGTGTAACGGAAAAATGCGTTTTTCTCAAAAACTATAAAGCCTAGGAAAATCCCTATAGTTTTTCTCCAATGTTTAAATAAACTCCTACTACCCCTAATTTTTCCATAATTTTAGTTTCAGTAGATTGTAAATGGAGTGGGGGAACCTATTTTTGCAGTGTATTTTCGACGATATCTCTGAAAATATAATACCTAAAATTAAAACTAATGTATTTTTGAGTGCGATATTATGAGATATTTTTTGATACCCTACACCAGTGGTCACCAATTTTTTTCCCCGTAGGTCCGTTTCAAAACATTTCAAACTCTCGCGGTCCAGAAAACTTATGCTTCTCCACCCCAGCTCCCTACACCGCCCCTCTATACCACGCTATCAACTACTCCACTAATCTAGTTTACCTTCTTTGCTTAGAATTTTTTTTTAAACAGTTGTTATCTAACGTGAAAAACACTACGGATACCAGTGAAATGAAGTGCATAAATACCAAGTTAATATCCTTTTATTATGATTTTTAGAATACAAGAAAATATAAGAGACATATAAATGATACATAAAATGAAAAAAGACTACTGTATCAACACTATCGAATAATTATACCTTTAGAATCTCGGGGCGGAAAGAATATTTCTTTACTAACACCAGGAACCATACTTTGCAGGTATTTTCATATGTTTTATTACTTGTTGACACAATTCACATCACAAAACGGCACATTGCACACATATATATATAAGATTGACTTCACTTTTACATTTTCGGAGAACAAAACAACACACGACATAACAATTTTCAATTTACATCACCGCTCTTCGATAAACGAATTCCTTCCGGCCAAGCTCACGAGTCAACTGATCAAAAGTCTTCCCAGATCACATGATGCGTTTCGCATTTCGCCGGAAGGGTCCATTTCTTCTGGAAAGGGCTTTCTGCGTTACACTACTAAAAAAGAGTTTTACACTAAAGTTCACCGTTGTTAATATTCAATGGAGAAAATGACACGTTTTATTTGGCGCAATCTGCCTGAAATATGAGACCAAGTAGGGGCAGCTGATTCTCATCAAGCTGTTGAAGTGGTCATCTGTAAGTAGAGATATGTACCGGTTCTTAATGAAATTTATTTTTGAAAATGCTGTTTCACATAAATAAGTTGAGCATACATGGTACACAATTCTATTGCTAAAGCATTTCGTTCCGGATACTTTTTTTTCATACGCATTTTTAATCCAAAATTGATCACTCCCAAGAGTTTTTGGAACCAAGCCTAGATGTCCTTTAAAACATCACCGTCTTTGAAATCTGTCTGTGTCCACGATTACCGCCTGTAAGGTACATGTCGTACACTGAAATATTATTATATTCTGTTATTCACAGTATCGTCGCGGTTCGTACAAAACTTACCTGCGGTCCGCCATTTGGTGACCACTGCCCTACACGATATACAAAAGGAAAAGTTGTTTTTTCAAGAAACTTAATTGCCCCCCCCCCCTAAAATTTTCCTAAACACATTTGTGAATGGCTAATAATCTGAAAATAAGTGGGTAAAAAGGCTTTATAACTTTTCCAAGTTTAAACGTTCCACGTCCAATAGTTTACGAGTAAAAGGGCTCTGACATACGGACAGACAGACACAGGAGGAATCTTATAATGGTTCCGTTTTTACTTTTTAAGTACGGAACCCTAATAGAAGGAAAGCTTTGCTAAATTACCTCTTTTCCAACGGCGAGAAAGATGCAAGTTCATATTTTAAAATCTATAAAAGGAACACATTATCATAGATGATTGTTCTCAGAGCATAGGAAAGTTCTACGTGGATTATTTTAATATTCCTACATAACTCAAATAATCTGAACCAAAAATCTGAAAATAATAAAAGTTAATCCTATTTTTTATAAACAGTTATGAAAAAATAGTCTAAAATTTCACCACATATGAATTTATCTTTTATGTTAAAAACCCGAAACCAATAAAATTCATCCACAATTTAAAACAGTTATTGAAATATATCTAATATATCATATATGGAATATCAGTTCTATCTGTTTTGAAGAAAAAAGTACATACAAAATCTCATTCGTAACGGCTAATTGAAAAAATTCCGTATTTTCAATCAGCCAGTTCATGCAACCAGGTCCATTGCATGAACTGGGCATGCAGGCTGATTGCATAAGAAATAATCCTTTCTTATGCAATCAGGTCCATTTATTGTTGAACTCTTAAACCTCTGGGGGTGTAAACATAATTCCATATACAAAAAGTATACAAATGAAGTATAACTTTCAGACATTGTATTTGTTTGTTAGTTGCTACCTACATATTAAAATACGAAACTTAAAAATTTATCCAGTCCCTGTGTCCTATAAGTTATACTTAATAAAAAAATGCTCCGTGCTCTGATAAGTAAAACCATAACAATTATATTCATGTGCGACAAAATTCACTGGAGTATGATACTTTAAACTTTATGAAAGTGCGACGCTTTTCAGCACTAAAAAATCTTCTGAAACCTTTCATGCGTGTTCCCCTTAAAAATACAAGTTAAAGCACTCTAAAAACACAGCATATCAACTCCACCTATTTAGCGATATACATACAAATCTACTTAACACCAATGTATGTCATTAGAAGAGTATGAAGTCTGATAAGATTTTGTGCATTAGTTCTTGAGATATTGCGACCAAACTTTTGGGTCACATACAGACGTTCATTTTCCCAAACTAATCATATCGAGTTCTGTACATCCCTAAACGCGTAAATTCATCAAAAAATGGAAGTGGAAAATTTTGATGATTCCAATACTTTCTTCTTATATATATAGAAGAATGTAAAAAAAAAAAATAATAATAATTGAAAATTGTTAATCGTATTTTAATACGTCATTTTCAAATATCTTCAAAAATTATTCCATAGACTACCATAATACGAGGGAAAGTCATTAAGTAATTCAAAAACGATAATTGAATAATAACTTACAATCATATTCACTTCAAAACTATTTTTATTTCTCAACATACTCTCCACCCTATATTTATGCACTTATATCACCGTTTTATCGGTTCCACAAGACCAGCTGCATAAGAGTCCTTCGGTTTCTGTCTCAGCCCCATCAGGACTTCAAGTTGAACCTTTTCATCATCTGTGAACATCATCTTGCTTCCAAGATCGTTTTTTAGTGGACTAAACAGATGAAAATCGCTTGGGGCTAGGGCGAAGCTGTATGGTGGATGTTGAAGAAGTTGCCAACCAAACTTTTGAGTTGTCTCCTGTGTTCAACTTGAAGTACTAATGTGGCCGAGACAGCAACCCAAAGAATCTTATGCAGCTGGTGTTGGGGCACAGATAAAACGGTGATATAAGTGCAAAAATATTGGTGGACAATATGTTGTGAAATAAAAATAGTTTTGAAGTGAATAATCATTGTAAGTTATTATTTAACTATCTTTCGTGACTTACTTAATGACTTACCCTCGTATTATTATTAATATTAATAATATCCATAATAATTACATTCTTTATATTTCAATATATGACATATTCATTAAATTTTAATAAACCTTAGTTTTTGTACCTGCTTTTAATTTTTTACCTAAACGTGTTTTTAACTTAAAGGGTTAAATAACTTACATCTGCGAAATCAAATTTTCATCGATAAAGAAATGATTTTTTTTTTTGGAATAAAAATAACGTTTTTGCTCTAAAAAGCGATAATTTCATTATAGTGTATTTCATGCAGATGGTTGCTTGCTGTAGTATAAACAAACAGCCCATAATCCTTTCGTCGTACCAATGCACAGAATATATCAGGGGACTAAACGAAAGAGAAAACAGTGATCTCTGATACATTCAACAATTTTCTCGATTCGTGCTAAGATCGGATCGGATAAGAATAGCAATTGGTTGTATGTAATCACCGAGAAACAATTAACACAATCAAAAAATCCAAAATATTTGAACAATCTGGAAAATCGATAAAAAAAGTATCAACATCACAAATATTCATTAGTTAAGAAATTATTTGCTGAATAATAAGAACAATTGTAATGTGTTCTTTTCTTAAAATCAAAAAGATATAATAATATAAAATAAAATTGATTCATTCATAATATGTTGATCGACTAAAACACTCCAAACATAATACTACTTATGTAAGCATTCATCATCCATTAAGATCAGAATGATAATTTGCATCAAAATGTTCTAACTTTTAAATTGATTTTTTTAATTTTTTAAAGAAAAAACAAGCATTTTATCAATTTTAAGGAACCTTAAAAAAGTATACTTTGTGATTTCTTTTTAATTTTAAAGCATTTCAAAACAATTTATATTGTATGAAAAAACATATGTGACATTTATACATGCTGGCAGTAAATAGAACTATTTAAAAAAAGTGGTTACCTATCTTTTAACCACCCAACAATCTAATTGAAAATGAGGGCATACACAATAAAATGATAATTAAAAATTAGGTTAATGCGGTATCTCCATAGACCTTCTATATAAATTCTCATTATTGGATATCTATGTATTGGCATAAGAAGCAAAAAATTGTGATCGGAAAAATCCCCTGGTTAACTGAGGGTAACTCCACTAATTATTCATATCAATGTGGAACATATAACCTTAAAACTGACATTACATTGTGTTGTTTTTGAAGCAATCCAACTTAAACGTAAAAGATATATAACTAATGAAAACCCCCTTAACTAATGTAAAATCCCACTTAAACATCATAGGTATATAACTAATGAAAAATCCCAAAATAAAGTAGACATAGTTATAATACCTCAAAACTAAAAATGAACACAGGCTAATTATAAAAAAAAATTATTAGTTAATTTAAACGTAACAAAATTTTATTTACATGACACAAATAAATATACACAAGGGAAGAAATTAGGAAAACATTTCAATTAAACAAACAACTCGCATAGAGCGAAGTCAATCGTCGATCCAAATGGTTAATACACTGAAAAATCAATTGGATGGAACAATTCCAATGGTTACACACATTTTTATTACTAAATCTCTGAGGTGCGATAAAACGCTATGTAGCATTAAATAAATGTTCTCAACATTTAATTATAAAATAATAAAATAAGTTTATGATTTACAATTATAACACTCCCGACTCTTTAGCTCGGAATACATAAACATTTAACAGCAAATCAAATTATATGACATGAACAATAAAATATCTTCAAAGAAATAAGTTTTAAAACTCATCATTCGTTGAGTGTGGCCATCTGAACAAGACGTATAACTTGGGCGTAATTCAAGGCACTTAAAAACTAGTTGCTGAGGGCCTACGTAATACTTACCCATCATGGATATGCATAATATAAAATATGAAAGTAAAACATGTGTAAACTATTTATAAAATGCATCGCAATTCGAATAAAATCGTGGCTTGATGACGTCATAAACTTTAAATGCTTTATTACTGAATTGCGTAAAAGAAACATCCATATAACTCCAAAATTGATAATCATATTAACTATTGGTTTACTGCGTCGGATTAAGGGTCTCATTTACAATTAAAACATATATTTGAATTAAAATTTGAATGAAATACAGGGTCATGAAAAATCGAAGAGTGTGGTAATAGGATTACAAATATCTCGGCAACTAATTAATCGATCTACTTCATTCTTTATGCAAAGTTTACTATTTATTATTGCCTTTTATATTCACTCCTCAAAATAAACAATTTCGAAAAATTTTATATACCTTTTATCAGAACGAATATTTCGAGAGTCCGAAAAAAATAGTTCCGGATAATTGACGCTACTGAAATTTAATAAGCTTCTTCTCATTATTACATACTAACTACACACCAAATTTCAAGTCGCTATCTCAATTTGTTCGGGAGATAGAGCGTTTACAGACACACACACAGACAGACGGACGGCAATTTTTTTTTTCTAAAAATATTTTTTCGGAATCTCCAGTGTCTGAAACGTGTAAATCCGTCAAAATTTTTTTTTTCGATTTTTAAAACGATTACAAGACTTACCCTATACTACGTATGATAGATCAGTAAAATAGAACAAACACTACTGATACGCTAAATTTAAGAACATACATAATTTTTTCAGTGATAGCTTATTTTTATCCAAGGGATGTTCTCATAACTTTTTAAAAATAATTTCTGAGTCCTCTCTCTTAAACGACTTTTTCAGAAACCTCGTTGATAGGGGAACTATAGCATAGACCATCCTTCTTACAATCTCTTCCACAAGTCAAGAACGCAGGTCCCTGAAAATCGCATCATCTACAGGGCCACTCAGAGCTCCTAGGAATGATGCCTAGAAGCAAACAGTATCCCATATTTTTAAACAGGGTGGAATAACCTTGCCTTATGTAAACTATGAACTCTTATTCTTAACCCGGGAGCAGTCGCACGGGGTATGACATACCCCAAGGTGCGTACGGTTTTTACAGTTGTCACCACTATTTTTCGAAAAGGAATCTACAATTTACATTATCACACAATTTGTAGCAGTTGTCTCAGACTGAATAAGGTGACGATTATTAATTATATTTATTGGTGACAATGTAAAAACCATTCATTATCTGGGTATGCGCGACTTCTCCCGAACTAAGCTAGACTAATTTCCAATCTAGCAATAAATAATTCTAAAGTGTTTCGTAATATATCTTTGACATAGACTGTCAAAGCCATTGTAGAAACTTGGAGTGTCTGGGACTGTATGAAGCCAAAGCACTTATTTCAATTAATTGAATGATTTTTATTATACACTGAAATGCCACAAACAGATTGTACTGTGATACATAGAAAATAGGCGACTAGAATAAAATACAAATATGTTTTAAAATAACATAAATATAATTATATTCACATAAATCCCTGTTAATTAACATTCTTCTAATAAACACATTGCATAAATATACAATGAATATTACAGAATTATACAATATTTAATTCCTAAAATATGTAATTAAATGTTCGATACTTTTAAATCACGAAAAATATAATACTCAATTTAAAAATTGTGTAATTTAATGCATTCGAATATTCAAAAAAAACCTTTTAAAAAAACCTGAAATGATTTTTAACTGAGCCTCAAAAGTCCTTTATAATGTATAATATTAAATGAAAAATGGTAATCGCTTTTTCTGATTTAAAATAAATCATGTTACACGATAAAATAGATTTATTCTTAAATAATTTATTAGAGAAATTAACTGTAAGTAGAATTTAATTTTTTTAAGGCATTGAATTTATCTTATGTATAAATATTTTAAAGAAATATCGTAAAAAAGTATCTAAAACTTTCCAAAAAATTGAAAAGATATCGTAATTTTTATATTTTTAAACGGATTAAAAAAAGGTTACTTATTTCTTTTTAAATGTTCCTAATTTCGAAAAAGAAAGTTATTTTAAAAATTTCCGTGTAGAATACAGCTAAAAAATTAGAGCAACAAACTCTCAAAACATACAAAAAATTTTAATTAGAGTCTCCCAAATGAAAACATGAAACAGACGTAACAGTAAAAATGTATTTATCCAAAAAACTTTAAGAAAAAAAAATCCATCTCTTTTTTTTCTGCGCTTGGGAGCAGGTTCCTGAAATTTTATTTTGTGTATTACTTCTACACTTTGATGTTTGTCAATAGAGTAGTTTTTAAAGTTTTTTTTTTCTTTTTTTTTATCGCTTCTTTATTTCTTTTCTCTCTTTCCTTAAAAAAGTGTAAGTATTTTTTGTGCCATTTACGAGTTCACACAATCTTTCTCTTTAAATGTTTTTATATGTAACTTCTTTATTCTTTTTTTCCTTTTAGTTCTTTTTATATGATCTAATGTATTCTAATAGTGTACAATAAATATCTTCGCCATTACTTTTATGAAGATGAGTTTTCTTTAATACATGAATATTCTCAACTGATGAATAATTTTTAAGTGAAATAAAATCTAATTAAAATTTTGCTTTTTTATATAAATCATGATAATTAAGAAATGTATTTAAGTACTAATTTCTAAACTTTTTTATTAGTCGAATCACATTTGTTAGGTCCTATTATTGTTTCATTTAAGCTTAAAAAATATATTCTATTATTTTTATTTATATTATCAACATGTTGTTTAAACCTATCAAATTGTTGTTTTTTTATTCAGTGAAACAAAAATATCAATTGACATTTTGTTAATTTATATTTAATGGTACTGCATTTATGAGGATCACTCTTAGATTACATTATTTAAGCAATATTTAGTGTCCTTATGTTTCAAATCTTGACTTTTTTTCAAATTATAGAAACTAGTATCTGTAAATAGTTTTATGATATTTTTTATTTTAACAATTAGTAAAGCATTTTTGTATAAGACGTATCTGTGGCTTTTCAGTAAATGTGTGAACTACATTTAGGGAATTTTCACAGTGTACTTTTCAAGTATTTTTTTAAGGGTTACTTGGACTATACTTATTTAATAACAAGATATATGACTGTTGTATTATATTAAAATAAATGTAAAACGTTTCTAAAATATATAACAAAATACCTGCGTAGATGTAAAATAGAAATGTAAAAAAAAAAAAAAAAAAAAAAAAAAAAAAAAAAAAAAAAAAAAAAACATTTTTTTTTCATACTGTTTTTTTTTTTTTTTCAAAGTCTTAGTCAAATGTTTAGCAAAATGCAAGAATTAAATAGTATTATTTGGTGATTTAAAATTAGACAAATTTCAAATTTGAGTTAACATTAACCCCTTGGGGACTAGCGACACGTATACGTGATGCATAAGATGCTCAGAATCCTCGATTTTTCCCACCAGTTATTTTTTATTGTAAGCTTTGCTTTATTAAATCTTAGGATTTTCGCGATTCAATTAGGCGAAAATTTCTGTTTTGAAAAACCGGTGGTAAAAGATTAAAAATTCTGTAAAAGACGCTCGTCGTGAAGGCGGTAAACATTTGTTAAAAATTTGTTATTTTTATTTTTTAAACTATGCAGAACACGTATTGTCATATAAAAAGAAAATATATAACTCGGTAATTAACTAAAATAGATATTTAAAACAATGTATTTTTTGTTTAATAAAAATTTCATGCTTTTTTATTATAACATTAGTGAAAAAAGAACTTTTTAAATAATACTTAAAGTTAATTAAAAAGACAAGAAACGTGACTCTTTTAATTGCTTTAGTAACCTTACGTTTCTTTTAACTTGGAATATGCAGTTATTAATTAAATCTGTAGAAAAGTAATTAAGTGCAATTAAAGTACCTGCGGAATCTTATGAAGAGAAAATTGTGAAAGTTAAAGTAAAAGGAATAAAAAAAACTTTCGCCTTCGAATTCTAAATATCCCTTCTTTAAATTTTATATTTTTGTAGCCTTCCAAAATTAATAATAAGCATATTGTAGTAAAAAAAATAATAGTAAGCATATTGTAGGAAACAAAATTCTTCTAAGAATTAAAACTAAATTAATTTAATTAATTAATTAATTAATTAAATTAATTACAAAGGGCATTCCATAAAAACTGTGAGTTATTTTTTTTACGTAGTGGCAACATCGCGAAACTAAAAAATAAAACTGCAGGCGATTTTTTCAAACTGTTAATTGTACGTTTATAAATACAGGTAGAACTTCTAAAATCCGGAATCGCTCGGGACTCTGGAATTCCATATTTTCGAAATTTCCAGATTTTAGAGACTGAGAAATAACAATTTAAATTCTAAATTAAAGCGAGACTTAAAAATAAGAAACACATACTGTAGAGTTTCTAATACTGTACACTTGAGCGATTCCGGATTTTAGAAGTTCTACCTGTATTCTAAACGAAGCCACGGAGTAAAGAGGAACTGATGAAGCAATATTTACGTTTGGCGTGACTCCAAAAATGCAACCCTACATACGGCCGAAACAACTGGCGGCTTGCTTTTTTAACCTCCCCCCGTCCAATGAATCCAGTCCTTCTTCCACGTGCAGCCCCTCTCCGTACAATGAAATCTCTTGTTTGGGCATAATGATTAGAGCGATAAACGGCTTCATGTTGCAAGCCGTTTTTACGCTTGACTTCTTCTCTATTCTTTCTCTTAACTCTGTGAAACGAAGCAGAATATTATACTTTCCTAGTTTCGTGCTTGTTTAAATAACTTTTTTTATTTGCTCTACAGAAATGAAGTCAAGTGGTTCAGTGTTAAAAAAGGAAATGCATTGTGCCACAAAATTTGCTATCGTTTGTACAAAATAGCTCCAGAAACAGTTAAGTTAATGAAAGAAGCTAACTAAGACAAATGTTTTGATGAGTTTACGATTTTTAGATGGCATAGTGATTTAAAAAAAGGACGTTTGTCTGCAGAACTGGCTCCTAAGCCTAGCCCCGACCAAAAAGTGTTGTGAATGATCGAAATGTTAACACTTTGTGGGCAATCTTGCAAGAAAATTGGCGAATGACATGTGAGGAGATAGGCGGCATCACCTAACATTTCGAAAACGTCGCTATTTTGCATTCTATGCAACAATTTGTAGCTTCGCTATGTTTGTTCCAGATTGGTCGTTCATCACCTTACTAAAGAACAAATGCAAACAAGAATTCACCAATGTTGTGAGTTGAAACAGATGCTTCAAAATGATCCGAATTCCCTAAAGACTGTAATAACAGGTGATGAAACTTGGGTGCATCATTTTGATCCCCGCACGTTGAAGGAGAAGTTCTTTGGCAGAAAATATAATACGGATTCTAAAGTTATTTCAGCCGTGCAGGGTTCTTTGAAGCAACTTCCAGAAATATGCTTCTCTACTTACTTTGAAAAGTGGGTTGATCGATGGGAACGTTCCATATCATCTCAGGGAAGGTATTTTGAAAAATAATGGTGTATATTCGCTGCAAGTATATTTCTTGATTTTTTATGATTTTACTCTTAGTTTTTATGGAACGCCCTTTGTAGTATACTATTGTGTATAACTGTAACTTTCAAGTACAGATTTTAAAGACTACAAATAATAAAATTAGAATTTATTTCGAAAACATTGTTATTTATCTCAAAAATGTCTCTAAATATGTACATTTACGTATTTTTAGAAACGTTTTACATAATTGTATGGAAATATTTGAATGACCATGTATTTGAAAGTACCAGAATCTTTCTTCTAATCCGATCGGGTATGGCCTCTACACAGGTCTTTCCATTTTATCACTGTGTGTTAACAAGTGTTTTTTTTTATTATTTGTATGCAATAATGCTAGTACATGTCCATATATTTCTTATTATGACTTAATTTATGTCTCGGCATGCAGTAAGAAAACATAAAATATGACTAGCTTAATATCTTTGCAGCGTTCGTAATTTTTTTTTACAAACGTATGTTTCACTACGTACATTGATAAAAGAAGCCAATCTTTTGAAATAATTATTTTATGATAAAAAATATACATTAGAAAGGTCTGTTTAATGTATGTTTAGTCCTTTTGAAATACGACATTTTCTAAACGTCTGCATAAATGCTTCCTTGGCCTATTGTCATAATAAATGTACGCAAAATAACTATATTTATTAGATTTCAGTAATTCCCACCTTTTGTGATTTAAATAGCTACTTTTAATTTTTAAAACGTAAAAGTACTTTTTCTTGAAAATAGAAAATACAATCGCAACCGAAAGAATTATAATTAATTGCACCAGAGAAATCAGTTACTAAAACATATCCGCTGTAAACTGATAATCGAAATCGTGCTAATTAATCACTGTTCTAATTGCATTTCTGATTATTTCTAAAGATTATCTTATGTATTACATTTAATGCTTCAAGACTCGTCCATTTGCCAGAGCATAAATGTCCATTGCATGGTGCATCAAAATTAATCTATATGTTACTTTTATTTCAATTATTCAAAATGGATGCCAAAAGTGTTCGCCTTTATACATGGATGTATCCCTTTAATATAATGACCATAATGAAAAAAGCCGATAATACAAGCTGAAAATTAAAAGTTGTCATTAATAAACATTAAAAATAATTATGGAGAAGTTTAAAATACAGTTAAATAGAGCAGATATATAAAGGGATAACCGAAAAAAATATGTAGTTATACGTCTGCTACGCATGCCTTCAGGTCGCCCAGCAGTTTCCATATAATGTACCCTACAAAGAGCCATTTTCAACAATTATGAATATTTATAGATCTCCATATATAGATCTCCACGCAGGTGAAATATTACACATTTTTATGAATGGTGTTTCAATTTTATGGATTGCTGAGACCAAGACTTAAATTAATCTTTGAAATTAATAAAACATATAAGTTTTATAGAAAATACTTGAAATTAAGCTTTTACATTCCAATCTTTAAAATGGACATCGAGGTATTTAATTGAGCTGGGAGAAAATATAGCCATTTCTACCTCCAAGAATTTCTCAGAAATTTATTCTTAATGTTAAAGTATCGAAAAATTATTCTTATTCTATGTGTTTTCTAAATCCGTTTACATCTTATAAAGTTATGTAAAATAAAATTAAACAATAATAAAATATACCACACTCTGATACCACCTATTTTTTATTATTTGTTTTATAAGTTTTTGAAATGTGGATGACCTTATAAGACTGTTTCACCATTTTTTCATCTTGCCATAAAACCATTTACTTTTTGACAAGCCATAATGTGAAGTATACGATCTTAAAAGACAACTTGTTAAACATGTATATAATTTTGAAATCTTAAATTACTTGTTGTAAAATTAAATTTTTTGGTTAACTAAACATTTAGAATTTCCTAATGCAATGATAGATGACTTCATATTGTTTTTTTTCTTATTAATTTTTTCTTTCTATCATTAATTTTACGCATATTGAATTTAAACCACTTTGGTTTAATAATTAAAAAATATTTAAATAATTTACATTCAAAATATCAAAAAAGAAAAAAATATCCAAACATTTCCAATCATGCAGTTTGGATTTTAGAAGTTAATTATCATTCGAGGATGGATTCAATAATTTATAATTACACAGAGATAGTGAACTGTGAAAATTAGTTATTGATTAAAGACTGGAAAATCTTTCTTCTTTACGATTGATATATTCACACGATATGTTTTAAGAGTTTTTAATAAAATAAGCTTATGTTTTGGCTGTTATGTATATATGTATGCATGAACGTCTCTATTTTTTTAACACTCACATAACGGGTTTGAATGTATCATTTACAGTACAATTCTAGTGCAAGGAAAGTTTAATGCTAAAAAAGTCCTTCCGGCCTGTACCAGGAGGAAAAAGTATCTTTACAATATCTTCGTGTTAAAATTTTAGCTAATGTTACTCGAAAAAAGCAAGCTAAAATGCAAAGAACCCGATTACAGAAGATTCGTTAATACTGAATTTGAATAAGAAATTCACCAAATTAGTCGGCTATAGCCAAGTTGGCTCCATTTTCGGAGGCTGATTTTTGGCCGCCAAATTTGGTAATATTTCGCCGCGTGTCGCCAAGCTTGGCCAGAATTTGACGCTAACGGATACGAATATATAGTTTTATGCGTATGATTCGGAAAAAGGTTACAACAATGAAATACAATAATTTGCAAGAAATTCCGTTCAGAAGTTCTCAAGCTATGCTGTAAAAACTACCAAGACTTGCCATTGTCTTATCACAAAATAACATTTAAGTAAAAAGCCATACGTATATGATGTCAAAATTAGCTATTCGTGTTGGAAATTTCTGAATTTATTACAATGTCACGATGAAGACATCCCCTAATCTTTTATTTATAACATAAGTTAAAAGAAAACTTAAATTTATGTTCAATAGCTATTTCCGTATTTTTTTCTGTGACAATTTGGAGATTAAAATGTATGGATTGTCCTTTTGTTTTGTAACCAATTGTACAATAAATAAATAGACAAGTAGGAAATAAGAATATATATATATTTTTTTAAATCCTGAAAAAAAAATTGGAAAAATTAATTGGTGTTTACTTTTATGTGTTGTTACAAAACTTATAATAAAAAATAAAAAATCCATAAAATTAATCATATTTTTTGTTATAACTTGAAATTTCATGTATAAACGAGAGTACCGTTGTCTATTTCTGATGTTTAATAATAAAAAGTGCATAAACTAAATTGGAAAAAAAATATTTGCATTTACGTGAAATCGAATAACCCACTTTATGACTAATTTTTTGGATGAAAATCATACATTTATTATGCTCTAATAATCGCTCAACTAATGTAATTTTTTTCACTGTGTGCTGTTTTTTCATATAATTGGCATAAAACGGGATGAAAGAAAATTATCCTGACATAGAAATTTTGATGCTGAATTGAAATTTTGACGCTGAAAAAGAGTCAAAGAAACGCGACAGCCATGTTAAGCTGCTTGTAAAATAATAGTGACTTTTAAAAATGTTCTTCTAGGAAAAGTGCTTTTTTAAAGGGGGAGGGGGCGGAGGGATATCAAATCGATTACACCATAGAAAAAAAAATCACACATCGGGGGTATCTGGCACTCTACATGATCCAAGTTTAGAACTCCCACGTCCAATCAAACGGCTTTATAACTTTTTTTTTGCTTATACATTGAAAAAAAAAAAAATATTTTTTTGCATAAAAAATTTGCTTAAAAATTAAATTTTATATGTTCCATGTACAGACAACATAAATTACAAAGAACCTCTTTAAGTACGTTTTCTGGCAACTTTTATTTTTAAAATACACTTAACATTTCTATACAGATACAAAACTCGAAATTGTGAATAATGTTTTGATAGAATTCTTATGAAACATCTCAAAATAACCAAAAAGTCATTATAATCATATTTTGTTTGTAATTCTGTAGTAATTGATTTTTTTATGAAAATAAATCAGACGATAATATCTAGATATTATTTGTTAAAATTTATCTTATTGAAAACAAAAACGTGCTATTGTTTTAAGTAAATGTTGATAAGTTACAAGTTTAAATGACGTACCTTACGGTTCTATAAATTGCAAAGCATTTCATCTTTTTCTTATTTAAATACCTAAAAGGTTTTTGTATTATTATTATTAATTAAATACTCAAAATTGTAAGCTTTTGAAAAAATAAATTTGTCTCACATTCATTCAAATTTCGTTATTGTTATTTATCTGACATAGCAGGAGGCTTTCCTTTGTTATTTCAAAAGTTACATTTACTATTTTTCAAAGCATTATATTCCAAAAATAGATACTTTATCTTTTATCTGCATCAATAACCCTGAATCAGAGTTTACCGGGAAATGTGCAGCCTAGAGCTTAAAGAACAGAAATATGATTTTGTGGTTTAATATGCTTCTCTTCACGCAAGGCTGATTTTTCTGGGAAACTTCATTAATATGCTTTGTGAAAGATTTTTGAATGAAATTGAACCTATAGAGGGGACATCAAAGGGCAGAGAAGACTCGAAAATACATTAAAATTGAATTATTACTTCTTCAGATGTTTATAGATTTGTAAACTTATATATTGTCATGTATCTATGGAATTTCATAAATAACAATTTTTGATTCAGTTTTAGTTTTAATTCTTCTTTCATTTCTTTTTATAGTTTTTATACAAGCCTTATACTTTTTCTTATTTACATACCTAAAAGGTTTTTGTATTATTATTAATAATTAAATACTCAAAATTCTAAGCTTTTTAAAAAATAAATTTGTCTCACATTCATTCAAATTTCGTTATTTTTATTTATCTGACATAGCAGGAAGCTTTCCTTTGTTATCTTAAAAGTTACATTTACTATTTTTTAAAGCATTATATTCCAAAAATAGATACTTCATCTTTTATCTGCATCAATAACCTTGAATCCGAGTTTACCAGGAAATGTGCAGTAATATGCCTAGAGCTGAAGAAACAGAAATATGATTTTGTGGTTTAATATGCTTCTCTTCACGCAAGACTGATTTTTCTGAGAATCTTCATTAATATGCTTTGTGAAAGATTTTTGAAAGGAATTGAACGTATAGAGGGGCATCTAAGAGCGGGAAAGACTCGAAAATACATTAAAATTGAATTATTACTTCATCAGAAGTTTATAGATTTGTAAACTTATATATTTTCATGTATCTATGGAATTTCATAGATAACAATTTTTTATTTAGTTTTAGCTTTAATAATTCTTCTTTCATTTATTTTTTTTATTTTTTATACTTAAATTAATATACTCCATTAATAGCTAAAAGTTGTTAAATAAAAACCACCAAAAAAGTAAAACACTTTTTATATGTAAACTGTCGACATGTTCGGCTTCGTAAATATCATAATGTTTATGAAAATATACAAAAAATGCGATATCGTATATATTTTTTCTGTTGTCAACATCCGCTTTTCTATGAAAATACAAAACGCACAACGATGAATGAGAGGCCATATGAAAGGATTTTGAACAGGCGTCTGACATAGTACATTTACATTTCTTTTAAACATGTATTTTGATTAAAAATTAAATCGATATTGTTTTCATAAATGATATGAAAGATTATCTGAAATCAGTGTTGCCACAAAAACAAAATACTGCTGATAAGTTACAAATTGAAATGACATACCTTACGATTCTAGAAATTGCAAAGCATTTCATCTTTTTCTTATTTACATACCTAAAAGTCTTTTGTATTATGATTATTAATTAAATACTCAAAATTATAAGCTTCTGAAAAAATAAATTTGTCCGGCATTCATTCAAATTTCGTTATTTTTATTTATCTGACATACCAGGAGGCTTTCCATTGTTATCTCAAAAGTTACATTTACTATTATTCAAAGCATTATATTCCAAAAATAGATACTTCATCTTTTATCTGCATCAATAACCTTGAATCAGAGTTTACCAGGAAATGTGCAGTAATATGCCTGGAGCTGAAGAAACAGAAATATGATTTTGTGGTTTAATATGCTTCTCTTCATGCAAGACTGATTTTTCTGGGAATCTTCATTAATATGCTTTGTGAAAGATTTTTGAATGGAATTGAACCTATAGAGGGGACATCAAAGGGCAGAGAAGACTCGAAAATACATTAAAATTGAACTATTACTTTATGAAAAGTTTATAGATTTGTAAACTTATATATTTTAATGTATCTATGGAATTTCATAAATAACAATTTTTGATTTAGTTTTAGTTTTAATTCTTCTTTCATTTCTGTTTTTTTATTTTTTATACTTAAATTAATATACTCCATTAATAGCTATTAAGTTGTTAAATATTGAGTTGTTAAATAAAAACCATAAAAACAGTAAAACACTTTTTATATATAAACTGTCGACATGTTTGGCTTCGTAAATATCCTAATAGTTATGAAAATAAAAAAATGCAATATTTAAATCTATATCTGATATTTTTAATGTCCATCCGATATTTTAAATATAGTCATCTTACTGTGATAATAAAAATATTCACACATAACATAAATTATGAACTGAAAATTATTTCACTTAACAGGAAAACTTAATAAAACAATCTTCTAACTGTCGTTTCTTTTTCTCTTTTAATTTTTTTGTTGTTAATTTACAACAAAATTGAGTATCAACTAATTGAAAACAAAAACAATTTCCTGTATACACTCATCAATAAACAGATTATAGAATTCAGTATTATGTATGTAATTTTATGTTTTATAAAACAAAAGTTTCAATACAATATATATATATATATATATATATATATATATATATATATATATATATATATATACATATTTTTTTTAATTAAGAAATTTGAGCTTAAATGTAAACTTGTCTTCTTACTGTTTTTTGTTCGAATTTGTTATATTCTTACATTAACTTAAAAATAAATAATTCAGAGTTAGAAGGGGATTTTTCCTTATCTTTTCAATAATTTATTTTTTTAATTATATATTCAATAATCAAATTAAATTATAATTTTATATTAATGTACTTTTATATAATAAATTATACATATTTCAATGTATCTATTATATATGTTACCAAATAACACTTAGTTAAATTTTTAAAATGCTAGATTGCCGAAAATTTACATAACATTCGAACAGATTTTTTTTTTTTTTACACGTAATTAATTTTTTATTTGATTATTTGTCTTTTCGTCTAATATATGACCTATTTGCGTTTATTGGATAGCATCAACGATTTTAAAAGAGATTTCAGCATGTTTAACGTTTAAAGATAAAAAAAATATGTTTTCGTGTTTTAATATATTTATTTTCACACGCGAGTTTTTCTTTTTTTTTTTTTAATACATTTTTGTTATGATGCTTGTAAAAGTTTTTTCATTACAATTTAACGTGTGCACAGAATATCATAAATTGGAAAACTTTAAAAATAAAGCATATATATATATTTTTATTATTGTAAGTTTATGAATATAAAAATTTATATCTATTCGTTTAAGAATATATTTTTTTTTAGATTAGAATATTGGAACGTTAGAATAGTTTAATTTATATAAGTGTTTATTTATTTTTATTTATTTTTGTATTTAGTCTTTTGCTTTTCTGTCTATCCGATCGGCAAATAACTTTTCAAAACAACTGTCTTTGGATACAATTTAAAATGAAATACTTAGCTATTCCATAAATGAAAACCATTTTAATCCAAAATAATTTGTATACGTAATAGCAGCATTTTTGTCAAATCTTTATAAAAACGAAAGTTCAAGCATTTTCAAAAAATAAATGCACCCATTCTTCCAAAGTTTGTTATTTTTTATTTAAATAACTTTAGCATAAGACTGCCGCTTGTTATTTCAAAAGTTCAGTTTAGTATTTTCCGACGCATTATGTTTTTAAAATAAATGCAACTTATTTTATTTGCATCAATAATTTTGAATCAGGAATTTCCAGGAAATAGGCAGCAATATGTATGTCTAGAGTTGAATGATCAAAAAGATGATTTTATGGCTTAATATATTTTTCATTGTGCAAGAATGATTCTTCTGGCAAAGATTTTTTAAAGATTTTTTGATGCAATTTAACGTCTGTACGGAACAATGATAGAGCAGAGAAGAAGGAGTAATAAATTGCAATTGTACCATTATTTTGTTAACAATGTTATGCGAATTTATATGTTTCAATGTATTTATTGTATTTGGTTCGAATGACACTAAATTTAATTTATAAAAGTTTTAGAAAAATGTTGTGATATTAGACAAGTCTAATTTCTGTTTGTTTTCTTCTTAAATTATTATTACAATTATTATTATTAAATATCTATTTACAGAATAACCCACGAATCGAGCTATTTATGACCCCTAACTTTCCTGATTACCGAAATTTCTGATTATAAGAAATTTAGGGAAAAGCAAAAGAGCTTGAAAATAATCAGTTAACAATGTCCATTTTTATTTATTTATTTTTTCAAAAAAAAAAAAATAACACTAAGAATATTTATCTTTTAAATGCAATTTAATGAAAAATTAAGACAAAAATTAAGATTTTTTTTTTTTTTTTTTTTTTTTTTACTAGCAAAGTTTTAATTAACAAAGTTCATTAATAATTTTTATCTCGCTATCCAATAGGAAAAACGAAGTGGCTATTTATTTAAATAATATAATTTACAGTTTTATAAAAAATAAAAACATATTTTTTCAATATGATTATACAACGCATTTTACATTAATTGAATATCGGAATACATAGAGGAAGCAGAATGATTAGAATAACAACACATTTTTTTCTTAAACTCTATGTTGTTATTTATTTTCCTTTCTACAGAAGATGGAGTATTTATAAACTCGTTTACATTATGTTATAAAATTTACAGTCGGAAATTTTAAAAGAAAATACTCGTTTTTATGCATCAAGAGTGAATATGGATTTACATTTTTAAATGTATCAAATTTCTACGGAAAAAAAAGAAATGTTGTCTTAATTATTCTTTGCCATCCTTTTCGATTTTTTACTTAAAGAAATTCAACATTGAACACAAAATTATTTTGATTAAGTACATCTTAGCTCTATGTTGTAGTCATTTTAAATTAAACTTATTACATTATTTTATAAAAATTCTGGTTTAAATGTTTTATTTGAACAGAAGTTCATAATTTTTGTGTCGATTATTCTATATAATATCATTTTATGCTCGCATATAAGAAACCAATTTTGATAGTGTAATTAGTGTGTGAAGGTGTCGTTCAAAAATAGGATTTTTGCCTTTGTTGTGTTTGATTATGATCATGAAATTATTCTGAAAGTTGCAGTACACATATGAAACTGTGAATTTAAAAAAGATTGTATGTGATAAATATGTTTTTATCTGAAATGCATTTGTTTATTTTATTCGCAGGGTAAAATGTGAAATAAGTTAAGCAAACTGGCGGAATACACGCAGAGCAGACAACTGTGCAGCATTTTGAATTACCAATACTTGATTTCAATCAAACCATATAAAATGTTGTTTCGATTATTATTTTTTTTACACATATTATGGAAATTAATTTGGTATCTATTTTTGTTTTATTTAATACTAACTGACCCACCCAGCGTTACCCGGGTCCGTGATAATAACTTTAAATAAACCTCAAATTTGTATGATTTTATCTTTAAAAGGATTTTGTATTAATTCATATTTTAAATGAAAATTCGCAAAAATTTATTGATATTTAGTGGCAAAAGCTCTCGTAAGAACATATCTTCTTGTTTTTTCACTTAGGATGGTTTCATAACGTTCATTTATTTATTTATATATTTATTTTTTTAAATAGTTCTTCTTGTCTGAACTCTTTGAAGTTTTTATCGGTTATAAATAAAATGATTTGTAAAAATTTCGTGCAAAAATATTCTTATCTAGTTGTACAGTGAAAATCTTTTTTTCTAGCTTTTTTAGCTTTCAGGTGGGGTCCTTTAATATAACAAATAAAATAGATTTCATCTTCCGAACTGTCTGAAATTTTAATCGGTTCCAAATAGAACTGTACCCAAGCTCTATAAAATTATGTGGAAAAATATGTAACTTACATAATAATTTACATAAAAATATAATAGTAAATTATTTAGCAGCGAAACCTTGAGCCGAAGCTGCAATCAACAGCCCATGTTTTGTAGTTTTCATCAAAAGTCTCTCTGATTTTATTTTATTTTTATTTTTTTAAATACTTCTGCTAGTAGAAAGGTATCAAAACTTTGGTGAGGTGACAAATCTGATTTGTATCCTCAGATCACAACAGTATCAACAGATGTAATCTAAAATTACTGTGTTGAAATACGGAAGTTTAGTAACTTTAAACATAAAAAAACAATAATCGTCTCCGGCGCTAAGTGACCTACGGTCGACAGCTTTTTAAAATAGTTAAAATTCGTATTTTTCAAAACTGAGTGACTCACTGTCGAAACGAAGCGGTTCTCATATTTAATTAGGTATGTTTTGTGAATTAGTAGTTCTGAAATCGATCTCTACGGAAGAGTTCGCGATAGGGAGAAATAATCAATCGCGAAATTTTTGTTTTCAAAGAGTTAACAACAATAAATACAAAATTCAAAATTATAGATACAGATATAAATACAGATAGATACAGATATAAATACAGATAGATACATATATAAATTTTGTATATAAATTTCGTAGATGCGCATTATATGCGAGAATATACTATATGTGGTTATTCAACACAAAAAATTGCAAATATTTTTTCTAAAAAGTACAAAACCGTTGTAGAAATACTTTTTTATAAAAGGGAGTACCCATAGCAATTTCAAATGAATGTATTCCTTCTTCCCCTGTAATTTCATTTAATTAGGAAAAACTATTTTAAATATATTACTTTAATTCCATGTTAATAAGTAAATAAACTGAATTTACAAATAATTATGCTGGTTAAATCAAATAAATGCACAGTAATGTTTCTCAAAAACATTTGCAATAAAAGACACTTTGGATACTTAATTGTATCTCTCCAGTGATTTTAATTATAATTGCATTCATACGTCTGAGATTTGAATGCGGGTTAATTTATTTAAATTCCAGGGCTTTCTTTGAATTTAGTGTTTATTGCTTGATCAATGTTTATCTTAATTTATATTATTAGATTTTAGCTTACGTAGAATAAGACAAAATGTACTGCAAAAGAAAAATGATTTTAAGAAAACGAATTATTCTATAAAAATTGTCCGAGCTAATTTAATTCATAGCCTAAACGAAATTTTCACTTCCATATTTCTAAAAATTTTCACTTTCTATATTTGTAAAAATGTAGCAATAACACTAAAAATTGAAAACAATATTAGAATATTTTAAATATTGTGGAATTTCAAATAATTAAATTGAAAAGTGTGCATATAATTAAAAAAAATATTTAAAGAGAAAGTTTTTAATTCAGAATTTTGTCACAACTCTTTCAAAGAGATAATCGGAATGTTGAAATGAAAATTAAAACTTTTTCATAGTGTAAAAATGTGTATATATAAGAAATGAAAGGTATTAGAATATAATTTAAAATTACATTTATTTTTGTCTATTACTGAAATTTTCAAACATAATGTAAATTAACTACTGCTTGTAAGTAAAATAATATTGCTAATTTAAATTATAAAATGTAAAAAAAGACAAATGTTTCCTAATCTACGAAAATATAATGTAACCCCGAACAAAAATATACAATATACTCCCCCGAGTTACCCACGGAAAGAGTTCTTTATCTTTAGGAACTTCAGAAAGAAATAGATTTTTGAGAATTAAAGAACCAGTTATATACAGGGTGTCCACGTATAACCTGACCGACCTTTATTTTCGCAACCGTTGGTCCTAGATGCATACTTCCAATTACAAAAATGGTTTAAATAATGTAAGGAATTATTTTTTATAAGCGATTTGTGTCAAGAAAAGTATTTATTAAAAAATTACGAAATTTAAATTTTTATACGGTCCCCCGGTCTTATAAGTGATATTTAGTAAAAATTTACTGTGACACTGACAAGTAAGACAAAAAAAGTTCCATTCACCTAACATTAAAACTGACCGAGTAATAGCTGATTAAAGTTGGAGTATATTTTTTGCTGCGAAATAGTCACAAATGTAGTAGAAATATAAATAATCGTCAGATATATATAAAAAAAATAGTTAAGAGCAAAATTAACAATGCAATCTAATATAAATGTGAAATCTATAAGCATTCTGACATATTAATGCAAAATATACAATTTGTACTGAATATATAACAGGATAATAACAGAATTTTTGTTAAATAAAAATATGCAAAACAACAGCCTCTTTTTTTTTTACAAAATGATACAGATTTTAAAATGCTGTTAAGATTACACTGTCTTTCAAAATTTGGGTTGTGACACGTTTTTTATATTTTGAAAATTGATTATTATGTATTTTTTAGCGCTGAATCGGAAAATGACCTTCACTTTAAACCATCACGTCAGGATTTTTCTGAAAAAGCAAATTTCAAAGTTAAAAATCTCAAAGTTAAAATTGATCCCCCCTTCCCTCTCAACCTCATCGGACCCCTGAGCTGTTTAGCTGTAAAGCAACCGAGTAAAGCCAAGAAATTGAAAAAAATATATTGAATTAAATAAAATTAAACTGAATAAAAATGTCTTGCATCTATTTTATAGTATCAGATTTTTCGCTATTTTTTAACCGTGAAATTTACGATTTGCGAAAAATCCTGACATGATGGTTAAAAGAGAAGGTAATTTTTTTATTCAGCGTTAAAATATGCATAAAACGTAATTATAAAAGTGAAAAAACACAACAACGGCAGGTTTATGTTATCCAATCTAAAACTCTTTCTTAAACTTGTTGACGGTAATCTATGCAAATTTTTTTGTGTTTTCCTCTAATATAAGTATGTGTAAGATGGTAAGCGTCGAAAATTATAATAATATTACATTGCCATCGGATTTAAGTCAGTATGTAAAATTTAACTTCGATCGGACTTTTGAAAGTGAGTTAAAGTTCAAGTACAAATTTTAAACTGGAAAGACGATTGTTGAAAGTTAAATAAAACCTTATGAAAATAACATAATTTTTGTTTAAAAAAATCCTGGCCTCAAATCCTTACAAAGTAAAACATATGTTAAAATTCAATTATTTTAAGTAATCTGAAACTTAACTAATAAAAGTTCACTCAATCGTAATAATTGTACGATTTCTTTTAAAGCGCAGATACCTTGAAATAAGTTTAAGTACTTTATATACGACCCCTGAAAGCATGGCCGAACTCATCTGTTTTGAGATGCAAAAAAGTGGTATAAGTCATGCATTTCAAAGTTTCATAACTCGGTCAATTTTAATGTTAGATGAATGGAACTTTTTTTGTCTTACTTGTTAGTGTCACAGTAAATTTTTACTAACTATCACTTATAGGACCGGGGGACCGTATACAAATTTAAATTTCGTAATTTTTAAATAAATGTTTTTATTGACCCAAATCGCTTTAAAAATAATTCTTTACCTTATTTAAACCATTTTTGTAATTGGAAGTATACATCTAGGACCAACGGTTGCGAAAATAAAGGTCGGTCAGGTTATACGTGGACACCCTATATATATATAGTTTTTTATAACTGCAGTGCTGCCTGTGTGGTTTGTTTTGCTGCCACATATTTTCGGAAACGCTTACGAGTAGTTTTTATAGTGTATTAATCAATTTTTCCAAACAAGGAATGCCGTTTTTTAAATATCGGTCGTTCTATCCATTCTCAAGTAAACTTTTTAAAATTGAACAAGCAATTGTTACAGGCAAACATGTTAATGTAACAAAATTAACATTAATATTAAAATAAAAATTATATTGTTAATCTCACAAGTATAAATTCAATGAGGCAGCTTAAAATGTTTAATTCAGAATTTATAGCATCCTAAAAACCAATATTCCGGTTTTAAAAAACTAGTTGATACACCATAAAAACTAGTGGGAAACGTTTCCGAAAATCAGTGGCAATAATAGTAACATTGATTATATATATATATATATATATATATATATATATATATATCGCCAAATTATATTGGTTTCATTGGTTTATAAATATAAAGACCGCTTTTCGGAATCATGGGCAACATGGAAGACGTTATTGTATATTTTTGTTTGTAATTATATGACATTTTACTAAATTAAGTAACATTTATTTTATCATTTATATACTAGCTTTTATTATTTTTGAATAAATATAAAAAAAAATTATAACCTATTTAAAAACAAAAGTTCAATATCTCGAATGAAATTAAACGGTATTTGAAGAATATGGCTACTTTATTTCATAGTTAATCTACTGATTTTTTTTTTCTTTTTAATTTGCTTTGTAAATTACAAGTCATCAAAATACGGAAGGATTTTTCTTTACAGGCGGCATGACTAATTAAATACAATATAATTACCATCACATGTTGTATTATAAAATAAGTTCGATTTAGGTAATTTTACAATAACCAATCTGAATTATCTACATAAGAATTGCTTATTCGAAAAAGATACATAAGTACATTAATCCGTTGTTGCATACTGTTGAGGACAGTGGAAAAAAAATCGTTTTTAGGATTTTGTTCATTTCACGAAACCCTATTAGTTCCGTTTGGTTGTCTGACCGTCACAGAGCCTTTACTCAGAAGCTATAGAACTCAAAGACTTGCAATTTTGTGTACTTATAGCTGAATATCTACTATGAAGCTGAAAACCATAAAAAAATCATATTATTTTTATATAGAGAGATAAAATACCAAAAGTCTAACAGCCTTTTCCTATTAAATTTAAACATTTTTCTTTATAGCAGTTGCCAAGAATTAAAAATCCACAATAAAATTCTTTCTAGAATAATCAATTTTCTATTGAAATTATTTCCACGTGAAAAATGAAAATGAAATAAAAAGTTTCAACAATAGAAAAAAATATTCATTAATACGACGTCATATTGGTAATAAAATGAAAATTTTCAATAATGCAAAGAGTATGAGTATGTGTAAGTACAGAAAGCAGAGTAATGTGATGTCATTAGAGAATTAAAAAGAAAATTATTCTGACGTCCTATTGGAAGTTGAACGGACTTTTTCAAATGTTTGAGAATAATACATAGAGAGTATGAATATGAGTAATATAGAAAGCAAGTAGATATAATGTCAGCAAGTTATTATAACGTCATATGATTTTTTTGAAAGGTATTGAACCATGATAAAAACCAGATTATGGAAATATTGGCATATTTTAACATTTTGAAGGTCTCTATACAACATGTTTAATTTTGAAATTGATTTTTTTTAAATATCGCATTTAGTCCACATGACAGATATTATTATGACAGAGTATAATAGCGGACCGGTTCAGATTTTTGAAATAAACGAGAAAAATAGACCGGTAAATTTTTGCTTTAAAATTATTATACCGTAAAAGAAACATTTTTTTTTTCAGTGTGGCAAACGTGATATAACGTCCGAGGGGTCACTGTATTACTTAATCAGTGTCCTCAATTTCAATTGTAGATTGAACCCTTTGACAAAATCTGAAACTAGCGAAGTAACGACTACTCTTGAAAAGTAGTTTGTAGTAGCTACTTTTAAAAATAAGTAATTGTAGTTGCAATTAACTACAATTTCCATAAAGTAGCTGTAGTTGTAGTCCAATACAAAAATAAAGTAGTTTTTCCGACTACTGATCCTCTATATTTACTGTTGTGTAAACTAACCTCATTAATGCTTTTAAGCAAAACATACGCTCTAAATTTAAAAAGTTTCTCAGTCAATTTTCATGTATCCTTAAAATGTAAGAAGCGCTGGTGGTAGCTATCTTAAAGTTCTTTAGGATAATGGTTTTCTAAATATGGTTTTCTCGAATGTGGACAGTTGCCAAGATATTGTCTCAGATGGAATTAGAGTAGTGGTTCATATCAATTTTAAACACTTTTATAGTATAATTTAGACGCCAAAAATGTTCGACTTACACAACTCGGAAAAACAAGAGCACAATTTTATTTAGTTTCACAAAAAATAGGGAATATAGTTTTTATCTATTTTGTAAATAAGGAGAGCGAAATTAATGTATTTTTATAAAATGGAAATGGCATTTATTAATTTATTTAGATTTATTAAAGAAAGGATAAAGTGTTTTGAAAGAAATATTAAACGAAACCCTTTGTGCTATCTTCGATCACACTTATCCACTCGTTTTTTTAGCCAACATATTTCATTCACAGTTCCTGTACAAAACTTATACACTATATTTCCAATGATGATTGGTCACGTGCTATTTTAGAAGTTTTGTTAAATATCTGGAACACATGTTAAATATCTGGATACATGAGGAATTATCCTGAAACTTCCGGAGTGTAAACAACATGATTGACGTCATGACATTTTCAGAAAGTATGACAAACAAAATTGTACACAACACCCTGCAATCAGAATTAAAAAATAATAAAAATTGTATAAAAAATGAGCAGGTTTACTGAAAATTGTTTTACTGCGCATGCGCGAATTCAATCAAAATATACTGTGCATAATATATTAGCTAAATATATAGACCAACTTTTCTGAAAGTCTCAAAAACATATCTTGAAAATTCTGATAGTAATCGTCGATAGAATAAGCTCGAAAATCGCTGTTCCCAAAAGGAAGCAAAAAGATGAGGGGTTGTATGAAATATAGAATGAGATATATGAGAAAATATGACAAACACAATTGTACACAATACCTTGCAATCAGAATTAAAAAATAATAAAAATTGCATGACAAATGAGCAGGTTTACTAAAAATTGTTTCACTGCGCATGCGCGAATTCAATCAAAATATGCTGTGCATGAGATATATGAGATATTTCCGCGAAGATTTTTTCCCGAAACCCCATAAGGGGCCGTCAACAAATTGAAGAAAAACGAATATATTTTGGATAACCCTGTAAAAACTAATATTGCAAAAGCATTTAAACTGTAGATTATGATTAAGTGGATTGTTGTAATAATTTCGGTTCATTTTTATGAAGATAGCATGTATACTCGAACAGAAATTCAGGTTTTTATAAAAACAGTCCCAAATTTTATCAAGTGTTTTGCTTATAATTTGCAGAGTTTTTAATATAAAAACAAGTTATTTTCAGAAAGTATGACAAACAAAATTGTACACAACACCCTGCAATCAGAATTAAAAAATAATAAAAATTGTATAAAAAATGAGCAGGTTTACTGAAAATTGTTTTACTGCGCATGCGCGAATTCAATCAAAATATACTGTGCATAATATATTAGCTAAATATATAGACCAACTTTTCTGAAAGTCTCAAAAACATATCTTGAAAATTCTGATAGTAATCGTCGATAGAATAAGCTCGAAAATCGCTGTTCCCAAAAGGAAGCAAAAAGATGAGGGGTTGTATGAAATATAGAATGAGAGACACTTCATTCTTATTATGTCAACTTTCATAAGCTAGTATATTTGGATACAACCCCTCATATTTTTGCTTCCTTTTGGGAACAGCGAAATTCGCGCTTATTCTATCAACGATTACTATCAGAATTTTCAAGCTATGTTTTTCAGACTTTCATAAAAGTTGGTCTATACATTTAGCTAATATATTATGCACAGTATATTTTGATTGAATTCGCGCATGCGCAGTGAAACAATTTTTAGTAAACCTGCTCATTTGTCATGCAATTTTTATTATTTTTTAATTCTGATTGCAAGGTATTGTGTACAATTGTGTTTGTCATAATTTCTGAAAATAACTTGTTTTTATATTAAAAACTCTGCAAATTATAAGCAAAAAAATTGGTAAAATTTGGGACTGTTTTTATAAAAACCTGAATTTCTCTTCGAGTATACATGCTATCTTCATACAAATGAACCCAAAGTATTACAATAAGCCACTTAATCACAATCTACAGTTTGAATGCTTTTTGCAATATTAGTTTTTAGAGGGTTATCCAAAAGATATTCGTTTTCTTCAATTTCTTGACGGCCCCTTATGTAGTTTCGAGAACGAAATCTTCGCGGAAATATATGACGTTTATCATGTTGTTTACACTTCTGAAGTTTCAGGATAATTCCTCATGTATCTTTCCAGATATTTAACAAAACGTCTAAAATCGCAAGTGATCAATCATCATTCGAAATATAGTGTACTACTTTGTGACATTTATGCTTTCAGTAGAAAAATCGAGCATGCGCCACAACAACGGGTAACTTAGTTGTTGAGATATCATCAATATTGGTGTATCTTCAGAATGTTGATAAGTTTTTCCGCATGAAATAATTTTTTTCTGAACCTACAACAATGCTAATTAAATTGTATTTTGTTTAATAATTATTGTTTTTGGACTTCTTGTCCTGATTCATAATTGAAACGAAAGTACAAAAATACATTATTTTTTCTTATTTTGGTCTATAAGTGGGCAGCTTATAATTAAAAATATCTGTATATTATGCATAAAATATTTTTTTTCCTTATTCTGACTGGCAGTTTTAGTTAGAAAATAAACTTTTAATTTTATGTTTTTGCCAGTTTTAAAGTATGCAAAAAGAAAATATTAATACATTAAGAAAATGTATTAACTGATAGCCGAATATCCAATGGTAATTAAAAAGAGAAAAAAAAAATATTATTTTTATAAATAGGAATTACAATTAACCATACAGCAAAAACATATTGAAATCATGACAACTGTAATCAGAAAATTAAAAGTTTTATGCATGTTTCTTATATATCACACATCATATCGTCTATGAGCAGTGATCATGGGTAACACAATTTTCTGAATATTACTTAACACTTTCACATCTTTTGTAAATGAGGAAATGAGATTTACATGAATGAACTAAAGCGATGATCACAAATAAGGACAAATCGCTGTTCTAGTCATTGCTAAAGGCGAATCAGTGTAACTGATGCAACTTGTTTATGAAACTGTAGCAAGGACGAACTCCGCTTTCAATTCGTTAATTTTCGGAATTCTTTCACTGATTGAATGAAATCGGAAATTCTGTTCATTATCAATATCCTAAAAGTATCAAATTCAATTAGTGAGATATCAATGTATTCGCAATTTCGTCTAAGAATATTACATGTTTGAAAGCATTAACAGAAATTATTCTCCTTTTGAAGAAATAATATTCAAATCATATATGTATTCTAATCGTTATTGGTGCGGTACATTGTTCAGTGGCAATAACAAAAATATAAAGCTGAAAGTAGATACATAAATATAAAAGAAAAGTAATAAGAAAATTGTAAATTAATTTTAGCTGCGATGTTTAATCCTATTTATTAAACCTGACTTCTTTTGTTGAATTTATATAATGTATTTCATTTTAAAGAATAAAAGCGATGCTTTAGAATAATGAAGAAAGGATTTTTTTTATGAAAACAAGTTATTTTATGAAAGAGGTATAAAGGATAATTCGTTTTATCAAAAATCGATTTCACAGGAGTATTTAAATGTTTAAAGACAATTTTGTTGAAGAAATTCCCAAGGTAACGATTGAATATTTAAAAGAAAATGAATGAAATAAATTTAAAAGTACTTTTTATCAAAAAACATACTATTTTTTGTTAAATATATTTTTCTGTTTATTTGTTTTTTCGTCAAGTTAACAGATATTGTATTTGTTTTACTTTCCACGTTTCAAATAACTTAGTTTAGAATACTTCTCTTTCCTTCTGTTATGTTAATTAGAAATATGTTGGAGGGAAATATGGGGAAAAAGAAGTCTGCAAAAGTTTACATTTACCAATTAAAGCCAATTCCCATTTTATTTGTTAATATCGTCTTGCCACTTTTAACTTATTCATTAGGAGTCCGTCTACAGCAAAAATGCAATGTTATAGGGCACGATACTGCACGGCCAATGTCAAATCTTTCTACAAAATCTCTACATAAAATGCAATATTTCTTTCTATCATTATCATACACTTAAAATTATTTATAAAAGATGTTTACATATATATGCAACACTTTTAGATATTTTGTGTTCGGAAGTTGTAGAATGCGAAATCACAACATTAAGGATCACATTTAAATTAATATTCTGTAAAGAAATAATTGCATATTAGAAAGAAAGAAAAAATATTGTTACAAAATCATAACTTTGAAGATCTAAGAATAGAAACAGCAGACTTTTAAAAATATTTCTATTTAATTTTTAAACAAAAGTAATAGATATACAATATCAGTATTATAATCATCACAAAAGGGAAATTACAGTCAGACCTCACTTAAATCTGCAAAAGAAATAGTAAGCCAAGCCCGGTCCGAGCTGATTGTAATAACAATGAAATGAAATTACAACTTTTGGCAGCCTCCGTTTAAGGGCAATCCTAGGCAAGTACTAATCTTTAAGTCCTATCTGTAAGGAAAGTAAGAAAACTAAACCGTAGATAACAATAAAATTAAAGCATATTTATTTATCTGTATTTCGAACTCCAGAAATACTGGATTAATGACACCGGAAAAATAGTAAAACAAATATGAATAAAATAAATTAAAAAATTAGTAAATGTAGTATGCTGATATTAATAACCATCACATCGAGATAAATAATTGTCTTTATTGGACAATTATTAACAAAATTATAGTAAAGCAGCATTGGTGATATTTTTCTTCAATTAATTTGGATTATTGTTTCTTTAATCTTTTAAACACCAATGTTCCTAATTAAAGCATTGAATTAAATAATTAAAAAAATAATTTTCATTATTATTTACTTGGTGAAAGTAGTAGTTATAACGGAAGGATGGCTCGAGTTTTTGCGAAAGAAATTATGTTTCAGAATCTGTTTAATTTACTGATAATTATGCATAATTTGCTGATAATCTGCATAATTATCATATTTACTTAAAATGGTTCCCGGTATTAAAAGAACATGTGAACTATGAACTGAAAGATAAACAATATAATAATGATAAATAAAACATGCCAAAAAACGTGCCAAGCTAATATCAGCGCACAAAAATGTAGTTTTAAATGCGGTAGGTTAGAGATGCTCTTTAAAAATCCTAATAATTTTAAAGATTCCTTATGCATGTAAAACGTGTGTTTTCTTCGATTGATTATATGTTTTTAAATACTTATTAAGATTACTTACAAATATGAAGATTTTCAGAGCCGGTTTGATTAAATAATAATAATAAATAAATCGTAATAAATTAGACAAAAGTCACATTAAGTACAAAAATTTCTTTTTTTATATTATTAATCTTTAATCTCTGTTTCGCTTTCACTTTCAAAGATTTATTTATTTTTACTTTTTTACGCTGTTTTTTTTTTTTTTTTTCAATTTTCCTCATAATCTTCCTTCTTCAAAATCCTAATCTTCCTTTTCTTCATAATCATTCTTCTGTTCTGTGTGCTTCTCACTAGGTAATTATCTTCTGTGATTGGTTGATATCTTCGGCTGCTCTCTCATCTTGTTCTTCTTTCCCTCCCATTTCCTTTCAGTCTTGCTTCTGCCTTCAAAATGGTAGCACGTCTTCTTTGAGCCTGACGAAAAAAGACAAAGTTACTACGAAAAGCCTAGTGCATTCCTTATTTTGTGGTATTATTAAGAAGTTTTAATGCTTTTATACCATGAAATGATATATACAGCACAATAATAATAATAATAAAGATAATTTAGAAAACGTTACATCACCATCCGTAAGATAAGTTTGTTCAAACATTCAACTGATGAAGATATTTTAATACAATTAGCATTAAAATGATTTCAAAAAAGAGCATTTTATAGACCAAATTAATAATATATAAATACTTTTGAAAACGTAATTTAAAAATGCAACTTTGAAAAACGAAAAAATATTCAAATCATAGTTAATAAATTATTAAAATAATATAAATGTTTCAATTTTTAAATTATATTAATTCATTCTGATATATAATTGTCTGAGAGCAACGAAGACTCATACACAGCGCAGTATTACTTTGCCCCATATATAGCTACGATGGATATTAAAACCTTTCGTCAAGCATAACTCAAAAAATATTTAACGGATTTCGTTCAAATTTTTACAGCAGGTACCTATAAAGGTGACAACGCCGTCTATTTATTATCAAGAATAAGTGTCAAACCGTTTGGAAATTATATTAAAAAAATAGATAAAAAAGCACAATTAAAGTACATACGTCATGAAAATTTTGTGCGTACGTCATTTTGACCGGCGGGAGATTTTCGTAGACAATCAATCGGAATTGAAAAGTTCATGGAGTACATGGAGCAAAAAAATATGCACGCACTAATATTCAGCACAATAAAATATATTTCAATTTAGTAGAAATCGAAAATTAATCTGGATTTTTTTCTGTTTGAAAGAAAAACCCCGTAATAACTTGATAGACTTGGTATTAGAGATTTGGAGCAAATCTCAGCAATAGCAGCTTTTTTTATTTCGCGTGTGTAAATAAATAAAAAAAAATTCTTTGGTGTTTAAATAAAAGGTTTCGATTTTTGGCATTATTTCTTGTTTTATTCTCTCTTTTTAGCATTTTAAATGGGATTAAAGAAAGGCATGTATTTTAAATTAAATGAGTGAAAGGTTTATATTTAAATGAAATGAATTCTATATGAAAATGTTATAGGAACAATATTTGGCGATTTATCAACTGCGCCAGCATAACATAAAAGTACCAATATATCAAAGGGTATGTAGTATGTGAAATGAAACAATTATATTATAATCACCCATCGTACAAGAAAAAAAAACTAATATTCTGCATTCAGAGGGAAAAATCCATCTCCTGCTGTAAGATTTGGCGAGTTCTTTTTTGGTGATAAGTTTTTCGATGTGATTGTTGGGATCTGCAGGATTTGGCTTACTTTTTCTAAATCTTATTTTTTTTGCAGATGTAGTATTATGTATATATATTTTTTGCAGATATTTTTCTATTTTGTATATTTGGCGTTCTATTTTGTATGTTTTCTATATGGCATTTGGAAAAGAGATTTTTACCTTTTTATCTGTGCCTTCGGAAATATTAAAAAATAAAAAAGATTTACATATATCAAGCGTATAATGTTATGTTTTGCATTTTTATACGGACCACTTTTCCATTTTTAGATTTTAAATGCTATTTATTATTTACTAGCCGTTTATTAATTATTTACAATTTACCATCCTGGCAATAACAATTATTTATCACAAAAATGCTTCTTAGATTTGTTAAATAAGTTTGTTTATGTATTTTCATTACTTATTAAAATATCGAATATGGCGATAAAATTTTATTTTAGCATCGTGCTTAAATTTTTAAGATGGTGCAAAAACATGCTTTAATAAACGTATATTTGTAAAAATATTTGAAAAACATGTTTTACCGCTCTCTTGAAAAATTTTGTAAGATGCTAAAACTACCTTTTGGCACCATTTAAAAATTTTTTCGCCTACCGACATAGGATACGAAACTTTTCCCCATTCAGATACACAGGCAAGGCTGGTCTCAAACAAGAGTAAAGCCAGCAACAATATTGTTTTAACTCTATAAGAGTTACAATAATGATATTAAATGCTCCGATTGGCTTTGGGCCCAATTACGAAAGTTTCTCCTAAAAAAACTGAAGTCTTTTACATTTGTTTCAAATGAAGCTACAAAGTATTAGTTAATAATACAAACAACAGTAATGGCATGGAGGCAAAAGTTTTAATTTAAATGTATATATTTGAAACCCTTCCCCCCCCTACCCCCCCCAAATAAATAAATAAATAAAAGAAAATAAAGTTACAGTAATGAGTTTAAAATGGCGTTAAGCCACACTTTCTGGCATAAGCAATTGGCTGCAAACGTGATAACGAAACTTTCACTTAACTTAATAACATGTAGCTAATATAGGCCACAGGGTACTTTGCAGTTATACAGACCTTGTTGTTTTTTTTAAAAAGCTTGAGACAATTCAGGTTTAAGAAGTTGAGATTTACTGTCAAATGATATAAACGACTATGGACACAAATGAATTATTATTCAGGTTTATGTGTGTATTTAAAAAAAAATTGCATCTGATTACACTTATTAGATAAATTACTTCTGTTTGCATTTAATAACTGATAAACGGCTTCTGTTTATTAAATGAATTGTTTAAATATTGGGAAGAGGTGGCGAGAGGTAGAAAGACGAGTAAACAAACGGGTAGACAGACGGGTTGAGTGAAGAGTAGCGACATACGTAGGCTGACGGGTAGCGAAACGAATAGACAGACGGCTAGGGAGAAAGGTAAAAAGAGGGTTGACAGAGGGGTAGCGAGATGGCTCACGAGACGGGTAGCGACACCGGTAGACAGGAATGTAGCGAGAAAGGTTGCGAGACACGTAGCGTGGTAGAGACGAGTAGAGATATGAGTACAGAGACGAGTTGACTGACGGGTAATGAGATTGGTAGCGAGTCGGGTACAAAAACAGATGAATAGTGAGACGGGTATAGAGACGAGTAGAGAGACAGTAGATGGATACGGAGATGGGTAAGAAGATGGGTAGAGAGGCGTATAGCCAGATGGGTAGAGAGACAGATAGACAAGTTGTGAGACAGATAGGCAAATGGGTAGCGAAGTGGATAGAGACACGGCTAGACATACCAGTAGTTAGACAGATAGACAAACGGTTAGAGAAATAGATTGGCGGGTAGCGAGACCGGTAGAGAAATATAGAGACAGGTAGCGAGATGTGTAGAGAGATAGACAATTGGTTAGAGAGACGGGCAGAAGAACTGATAGGGAAACAGACAGATTGTGGAGAGACAGACAGACAGGCAAAAAAAAAGTCTGCGGATTGGTGCAGTAAAGGCGCAGCGGGCAGAGCTTCCTAGAGAATAATCAAGAAGTATCTGTTAAGCTTAACTTTGAAATATATATAATTTTTCAATTTTGCCGATATGGAGATTTAATGTAAAAGTTATTTTACAGAAGTCATCGAAAGATTTTTGTATACTTTAATAGTAATTTAGACTATAGTTTTGCAATCTGGTTTGTAGCAGAGCATGCTATCAATGTGGTTTGAAGTGTAAGAGTTTATATAAACAGTTATACAAATAATAGATATATAATCAAGGAAGAAAATTTTAAAATTCACACACAAAAAAAGGTGCAACAATGAAATTAAATTTGCGTTAAACCACGCTTGATAGAATAATCTATTTGCTGCAAATCCAATTACGTAACTTTAAAAAGCTTGGCGTTTTAAAAGATCATGCTTTTTTTTTTTTTCAAGTTTTGCGCAATACGCGCTTAAGAAAATGAGATTCTTTGCCACATGTTAAAAAAAAATTATAACAACACATCTGATGAACGGTACTTCTTTTCTATTTTTTTAACAGTGTATATGAATTTATATATGATATTTTGTAATTATATCATTTAATTTGCTCTTTTTCTTTATATTGTAATTGTTAACCCTATGTTCTCAGCAATATCACTCAAACTAATCCCTTTGAGGGAAGTCCTAGTATAATAACTTACACTCAGCAATAATTTTACGCCCATCCTCTAAATATGTTTTATTTAATTTTACAGGTGCGTCCTGAAAATTTAAGCGAACTGACTTAACCCATTCCCTGCTGATGGTGCGAAAACGCACCATTTTCTTGAGTATGTTTTTCTATTATGAAAATTAAAACTTTGAACAACAAAAATTTCTTTGTTTTAAGTTTTAACGTTTGTATTAAGTAACTGATTTTTTTCCATTATCAGTCACGATATTTTATTGTGTAAAAAAAATCGTGAATTAAGTTTTTTTTTTCTGGTTTGGGACTTATATTAGTTTTTATACAGTCCGATAGATGGCGCTACTTGCTACACAAAAATTGTTTTTGTTATTATTTATAAGAATAACAGATCAACAAAATAGCTGCATGCAGCAAGTTTTATTATAAATTTTTACTATATTTTTTTTATAATTTGAAATTAATGGTGTCAGCATAAAAGCGATAATATTTACATTTACATTTTTTTTTTTTTTTTAATCTAGAAAACAATAATCGCTATGCGAATGGAAAACGTATTCTGACTATTGTGGAAACAATTGAAATGTTAGATGAGCTTTCGAGTGATGATGAAGATATTTGTCTGATAATCCTAACAAAAGAGAAATTAATATGTTCATAATTCCTCCTAAAATTGATGTGCTAACAGACAGTGAAGATAGAAATGAAAACGAATTATGTGCTTCACGGGATATACCTGTTGATATAACTGGTGAGATTGAAATTCAACGACCATCTGAGAATGAAAAAATTACAGAGCGTAAAATAAATACAAATGAAAAATGTAAGAAAAAAAAATTATTTTATCCTTCTTGGTCACATAAATTTTCTGTATATGATAAATCTCCAACAAATGTTGAAAAAGATGCTTTGATCAATTTATCTTCGGATTTGAATGGACTCAGTCCCATGAAAAAATCTCACAGAGAAATTTTTCTTTGCCACAGGTACCGTAAGAGAGAATCGAATAGTGAATAAAAGTGCATCACCTCTAATAACTTCAAATGATTTAAAAACCAAGCCTAGAGGTTCATATGACTATATGTTTGATAGCCAGAATAAAATAACTGTTGTAAAGTGGAATGACAACTCAGTGGTGTCTTTAGCAACAAATTGGGATCAAGTTGAGCCAACTATAAGTACAAAGAGCTTCAGTAGAAAGGAGCATAAAAAATTTACATTGTTCAACCGAAGCTAATATCAAACTATAACAAGTACATAGGGGGTGTTGACTTGTTAGATAATTTTATATCTATGTACAGAACCCAAATCAAAGGGGAAAAATGGTGGTGACCCTTATTTGTCAATTTTCTGGATGTGGTCAAAGTGAATGCTTAGAAGTTGTATCAAAAAACGATCCAGATGGATATGAGTTCATTAGAGTTCCAGAGAATTCTAGCAACTTCCCTTCTACAAACGCCTATAGATGTCACCATTGAACAAGATTCTCAACCTTCTACCAGCAACACTGGGCGTCCATCAACATTTCAAGAACAAATTTTGAAAAGTACAGGGTGTTTTTTTTTAAACTGACACTATTCAGAGCCGTCTGTAGCTCGTTCTAATAACTGGATTGACACAAAACTTTGTGAATGGACTAAGAAAACCATGGGAAAAAAGATTCCAACAACAAAAAAATAGTTCCAATCACCGCCGATAGGGGGAAATGTGGCGCTGTACATTGAAAAAAAACCATCAGAAACAGACAAAATTAATAATTTGGATAAAATGCCACGTTTTATTCATCATTTACACTTTCCCTTTCGTTGATCGCAGTTGAAACATCCATTATCACTTTTTCTGCGACCGGTTTACGTCCTCTGCCTGACCGAACTGCTAGCGAGCCTGTTTCTTCGAATTTCAGAATCATTGCTTTCAATACATTAACGGATAAAGGTCCTTTGCGCAGTTTATGGCGTGTTCTAAGTAAACGAAGAGCGGCTGGTGCATTGTACTGGTTACAATATAAGAACTTCACAAGTAACGCGCGCTGCGGTAACGTGAGATTCATTTTCAACCTGAGCTGAAATTGTTTCTCGGTGTTTTTCGCATGGATTTATAACTTAAACTATTGGCGCTACTGTCGCTTGCGTAAGTAAAAATTTGCATTTTCATTTTTGCCCGTATTTTATGCTAATTCTCAGTTGCATAAATGACCACAGCGCCACATTTCCCCCTATCGGTGGTGATTAGAACTATTTTTTGTTGTTGTTGGAATCTTTTTTCCCATGGTTTTCTTAGGCCATTCACAAAATTTTGTGTCAATCCAGTTATTAGAACGAGCTACAGACGGCTCTGAACAGTGTCAGTTTAAAAAAAAACACCCTAAAGATAATGTTGGGCACATCATTGTACGAAATCCTTCGAACTCTCGTCGAAGATGCAGAATGTGTAATAGTCATACTGTGACTCTTTGCAAAAAATGCAACGTACCTGTACATGCTAAGTGCTTTGAAACATTTCACAATTAATTAAAATTGGAATTTTCATAAATTTTTATTCATCTTGGAAATAATTCATGTAAGTAATACTTTTGTTTTGCTCGCTTATCAATAAGTGGTTGCTTCTACTTATTAATGGATTCTGCGTTTTCGCACCATTTTATAAATATCGAATTAATAAAACAAATTGTTTTTTCTTTGCAATTTTGTCATTAATATGACCAAATTATCGTAATTTGTCAGTATGGTGCAAAAAGTTCATAAAAATGTTATAGCGGCAGGGAATGGGTTAAGACGAAGTAACATGCATAAAATCATGACGAATTAACATGCATGACGAAGTAACGTGCATCATAACATTTAGAAACTTTGCCCTTCTCATTTATATTTCAACTACAGTAAATGTGACCAAAATACCCTAAAGAGGGAAATGATATAATTTTTCTTACATTACAGATAATAATTCAATTTCTTCAAATCTGATTAATTTTGTTTTAAAATCCTAATAATCAATCTTTTATTGGTATTATTCGGCATTTTATATTTATTAAAATACGAAATATACCCTGGATGTGACAAAGATGTGATAAATGGCATAGTATATAAATAATCACACTGACCTTAAATTTAATATATCATTCTTATCTAAAAAAATAAGATTAGCTTGAGTTGATATATTATGAAAACATCCTCCAAATTTATCGGTTAAAAAAAGTCCACGTGATTGAAAGTTTTCTTTAATATAAATATACTAGGGGGCCTACCCCGTGCGAGCTACGCTCGTCAACCCCCGCTCTGACTTCGAGGCCTCTAAAAACATGACAACGTGCTTTGTTTTAAAAAATATTGGTAAATCTGTAATTGGGTTGCCATGCTTTTAACGTTTTAATGGGGCATTTTATTATTATCATGACCTCATACACAGCTGTTGTGACAACTGACGACTGTTTTCGGGATTGATAAGTAAAATCAATTACACCTTGAAAACCAGCTTGTATAAAATGGTTAGGTTTAAATTGTGGCTACCTCTCGAATTTTTATAACAACGATCTGTATTCCATTCTTCCTTTGCGTTTAAGGATGAGAAAAATTCCATCTGCTTGTGAATAACATTAAGAACCACGGTATTGAAAAGTACTATGTTATAGACATTTTCAGTAACAGGTTTTAATTTTCTCTCTATTTTAGTGCACCATCATGCATATTTTCATGTTATTTTAAATATGTAAATTATTTATTTTAATTAATATGCATATACGAATTTTATAATAATAATTTATCATACAAAATTAATTAAATATTTTGTGCATGCATGCCTGCATTTATTCGGCATCAATTGATGAGATATTTAAACAAATTTGCTATCCGCGACAATTTTACACCATGTTATGTCACTTGAATATTGTCCATAAGAAAATCGGGTACTTTTCCAGTATAGGATCCTTTGCTTTTAAGGTTTGGCGTAATTCGAGTTTCAAAAATGAAGAGATTCGTTAATATACATATATTTGTTGCCAAAAGTTATGAAAACAAACCCAATGAACTTTTTGGTGCTTTTCTATTATATGGGTCTTGACGCTTTTTTAAAAAGCTTGGCGCAATTCGGGCATCAGAAAGTGAGATTTGGTGCGAAATGACATAAACAGCCACGGAAACAAATTCGACGACTTTTTTGTTTATATGCGTATTTTAATTATACGAATATTATTATTGTTTTTTCTATACAAATTATTTCTGATTATATATAAAATAGGATAAATGAATTTTACGCTAAACAAATTGTATAAATATTGAAAAAATACTTCTGTATACGAAATGACAAAGTGAATAGGTTGACAGAAAGTATGTTGCCAAATTTTCTTTTCCGCCAAAGCTATTTTCTCTGTTTTGTCAAAGCAAAAGTTCGGGAAAAGCACCGAACTTTTATGCTTGTTTATAGATGTATTTATATGTATACATACAATTTATTTATAATTGTTTTTCAATTTACCTCTTTTTGTACATAAAAAATAGTTAAATGGCTTCTTTATATTAAATAAATTGTATAAATATCAAAATAATTGCTTGTGTATATCAAGAAGTGAATAGATTGTTAGAAAACATGTTGCCGAATTTCAATTCATTGACAAGGTCACTTTCTGTATCTCGCGAAGGCCCCTAAATTGGAAAAGTAACAAAAATCATTTTAATGTATAACGTGATTTACACCTTAAGTGTGTTTCGAGTATAGTAATTTAATTATTTGTAGTTTTTTCTTCTCTTTGTTATTTATGTGTAAACATATAATTCATTATTCAAAAAGTAATGCTACTGAAATATTCATTTGTTTTAAACTTTAATAGCATTTCTCTAATATATAGAGAGCATTTTTTCCTTGCTGCCTATAAAAGAGAGAAAGGAGTAAATGTCATTTTACCATAATTGATGTCATATTCTCATTCAAATTGGAAAGAAAACCAAGCAGGATATTTTATTCTCCTTGCGTTCAGTTGGGCAATTATTATTTTATATATTCGTTTCAAATATCCGAATTAGTGATTTTATAAATTCGTTTAATTAAATTTTACAAAAAAAATAACAAAATGATATCAATAAATAATAATTACTATTAACTCCTCCCCCCCCCCCTTTCTTTTGCGTTTACATAAATGACGTCATTTGGACGAATTTATTCAAAATATTTTCAGTTTATAAATTAAATTAAATGCTGACAGACGATTGAATCCTGACGATATAAATGTGATTTTTTTTTCAAATTTTCCTGAAAAACACAATTTAATTACAATCTTGTCTTCATTATCGATTGAAATAAAAGATAAAGTCAATTTCAATTTGAAAATGACGAATAATAAGAAATCAATAATCCTTATCGGGATCCTTTTCGATTTTTTTCCTTTTTTTTGTCACAAAAAAACTGAGTAATTAGTTGCCATCATTACAGAAATGTCATTAAAATTAGAAAAAAATTAATATCTCGAAAACTAATTCCAATTTCAAAATTCTATTACCAGTTTTGACACCCGTGGATTTTTATGGACAATTGGTATTAATTTCACCATCAAGCGTTTAATATTTTATTAAAAATAGCCCTGAAACATAATCACTCGTTTAATCAGTCGTTTCATAAAATCGTTTCATAAATTCGTTTCATTAGGATTTTATATATATAGGGTAGATTTAAAGTAAGATTGTAAATTTTATCATGATACTAATTCACATTGCAATTATGATTAATCCTAACTGTTACAATCAATGTTTAATGATTTCTTTTTAGAAGTATAGACACACTTAAAGAATACACATATTAAGAAAATCATCATACATAATTGAGGAAAATTATTTCAGAAAATCATTCAATATCTGGTTAAAAGATTGATCTTCTTAATATCTAAGGAATTGAATTCTATATCAGATAAATTAAAGAAATAAAAATATTTCAAATAAAACTACTAAGTTTTTTATACTCGTTTTTTTTTCTCTATCTGAAGAATTTAATATAACATTTCTTCTTCAAATGTTTTTGGATAATGCTCTTTTCAATATTTTATTGTCCATACGAAAATGTATGTCTTTGTGTTATAGTTTGAATAAATTATTATTCAATTAGTTTGCCAGCTGTTATCAGAGAGGCAGTTAAATGAGAAACAGTTAGCATAATATTTAAACAGGGACATTTTTCTACAAATACATTTTATGTACAGTATGCCCACAAATTATTACAAGCAATATTTATAAGACAAATTACATTGATACTTAAGAGAAGGATTAGAAGACATAGTTGTAAATTCCAAATACACTTTAAGGAGTAGGTTTTTTTTCTTTTTTTCATTAATGACAACTTTTAAACCGTTCTTGCAACATTATACTTGCAACATTGTGAGGATATTTCGTATAAAACAATGTAAACAGAGTATTTTAATGTACTGAATATTGTTTTGGAAAATTACGCATTCAAAATATGCATATAATTTATCGTTGAATTTTATGTATTCGTCCTCCGTTTATAAACACAGTATGTTATATCATAATGACAGCCTTAATGTTACATTTTATTTGACCTTTCAATTTGAAATGTATTTTTTATTCTTAACTTTTAAAAACGATTCATCCGTTTACTTTACTTTTACTATTCTTATTAACGACAAGAAATACAAATTTCTCTTTATGAATTCTATCGCAACGAGTTATATTAAGAAGAATATATAATCATTGCTACCATCATAGACATACTACTGAAATAGATCAGTCAGCTTATGGGCGTTTGAATTACGAACTATATGTCGTGCGAATGGGAGTGCAATTCGAAGTTTTCTTGCTGTGTCCGTGAAAAAAAGTCACTTCATTGAGTCACATCATCATCATTATTAAGTAAAACTTTTTCATCTTTCATTAAGTTTTTACTTAGCAAAACATATTGCAGATAGTTGACTTGTTGCACTTTTAATTTTAAAGAAAAAAAACAGCGTGGTGGGTTGTCTTTCTTTGAGTTTAAGAAATAACTAAGATGTATTTTACAAATTTACAAATTTTTTTCTAATTAATTGTAACGTGTGTACGTCGTTACATATAATGAACGTTATTAAATATAAAACAACACAAAACGATTTTTTTTGTGTTCGATTTTGAATAATATTAAAACCTAAATGGTTATTTAAATTGTAAGTTTAATATTCTTTGGATTACAATTAATTAGTATATTTCTCTTATATTTAGTGACTGAAATTAATTCATTATTTATATAAAAAATGTGTAAGTTGTGGATGATTTGTAATTTATGTACTATTCTTCTAATAAATTTTAGAACAACTAAAATTTAAAAAGCATTTTATTTATCTTCAATCAGTAATTTTCCACATATTTAAATAAAAGTTAGAAATAAAAGTAATGTCAAATGAAAATTACTTTGATATTCTGTGTCAATTGTATACAAAAATGAACGTTTAATTATTTATTAGATAACAATGTCGATTTCCGAATGATCCCAAATTGAGGAGAAATTGGTGTGATGTCATAAAAAAAAATTCGTTTCAGTTGTGTACTAAAGGGTTTTTATAACAGTTCAAAAATATATATATTCTTCAAAATTTTTCATTGAAAACTTCGAAAAGGAGGTTTTCCTAATATGTTTGACAGAACTAAAAAATAAGTGAAAGCCGAGGAATCAGCCATCAATTAAAGTTGAAAACTTTAAATAATGGTATGGACTGTTAGCCATGCTTGTTTTTTCACTGCCATTTATTCCCATGTGACAAGGCACTTAAGAAAATAAGATGTTGAAGCCATTAAAGTATAGTTAAGATGGCTACAGTTATTTTTCCTTACGTATATTTATGACATACGTATATTATGAAACATCTTCAGAGTAGACTAGGGATGTATAAATACATTTTAAGCATAATATTCAATATTTTAACTGTAACAATGCACATTAACAAGATCTTCGAAAAAACAGCAAAACACTTCTACAGAACTACTGCAAAAAAGACTACAAAATGACATAACATTAAATGATATCAAAATATAAGATATGCATACATGAGTGTAAACTAATGAAATACGTTGTCAATAATTAAAATATTTCTTTTTTCTGTTCTTCTAGAAGTTAGATTTTTTTTTTAATTCCTCGAACCTTAACTATCTCTAATCCTGTTTATTTTTTTGTTAAGGGTAAGTAAGTTTATAAACATAATGTAATAATCATTTAATGAGGTAAACTTCTAAAATATTTTACCCTTATAAATAAACTTTAGGGCTTTTCCGTCGTTTGAAAAACAAACGACATAAAATAAAATATTGCTAAGAAAAAAGTTATTTTTACAAAAAAGCTGGTTATTTTTTTTCCATGTTTAATATTTGTTGATATTTTTCTATCCATAAAAGTGAAAAGAAAAGATTTTTCTTTCTCTAAAGACTGGGACATTATGGGCCTAAAAATAAAAATTAACAGAAAGTTCTTCGTGGTTAAAGAAATATACTTAAAAAAATGAGAAAAAGATTTTCTTGTTTTCTTATTTTTTACTCTACTCGGTGTTTTTATATATAATGTTCTTATTTTATTTGAACAACTATAAAAAATAGAATAAATATGATGTAGATGTCTAATTATAACTACTATGCTTTGGATGAAACAAAACCTTCTTTTATACCACTTCTTATATTATTTCACTAAATCGGTTAAAGACATTCTAGATATTTATACATACAAATAGCGATGTACGTGTATGCGGTTTTTGTGTATATATGTGTGTGTTTGTGCATGCGTCAAAAAGTTTCGGATTTCAATCTGAATTTGTTTTCATTTGCTATCCCTAATTTATAGCCATTTCTATTAAAATGACAATAGTAATTTTCTAATAACAGGGTAAGTGGTAAGAAATCTAAAGTAAATTTAATGGTATGGTTAACATAATTATATTCGAATATTTTCTTAATGAATATATATTCGAATATTTTCTGTAAAATATTCAAAACATTTGAATTTATTTACTTTTGAGTAAAATTTATAAATTAATAATATATGGGAAAGATGATGTATCTTTAAAACATTCATCTTGCTACTTCAAAATGCATGCACTATTTATAGTAAAAACAATTTCTCACATGAAATACACTTTTATAATCATCAAATCTAATTAATTCTTTCTTTTGACATTCAAAAGTTTCAATTTTATTAACCTAACTTCTTAACATGTTACATTTCAATAATTACATTTGCATAAAAGAACGAGGTAAAGTAAATGGAGCATTAATGATTATAAAAGGTCTGAAAAATTAATTCCTTAGAACATCTTTTACAAATTACATTTTCAGTTTTTTAACAATGGGTAATTTAATACTTTTGCCGAGTATGTAGCTTAAATTTTAATGACTCGTATTAATTCTGGATAATATAAAATATTTTTGAATTAACTTTCTCCATTCTAAATCACATAAAAAAATACGACATTTAGTATTACTTTGAAAATGTGCTACAAAGTATAATTAGTTTTATATTTTATAAGAAATTTTATTTTTGCTTTTAAATATTTGTTTCAGCAAGGCATATCAAAATTGCATATAAATTTAAGCGTAAGTTTTTTTATTTCGATATGCTGTCTGAAAGTTATTTTTAATATTATATTTTAAAAAATATTCAATATTAAATGCGTAAAGAAGTTTTATATTAGATTATCATGTTACATAGTTTAAAAGTATATTGGCTATACTAAGCAGTTGTATTAAAATTTTATTAAAGGAATATTTCGAAAAAGTAAAAACGTATGTTTTAGTATATAAATATGTGTTTGTATAAAATTGTAAGAAATATGAATACCCCAAAATAACTTGCGTATATTCTGGTTATTTATGAAGTTTTAGATTGGATTATCATATTACATAGTTTAAAAGTATATTGGATAGATTAAGCAGGTGCATTAAAATTATATTAAAGGAATATTTCGAAAAATTAATAACGTATGTTTTAGTATATAAATATGCGTTAATATGAATACCTAAAAACCACTTGCGGGTATTCTGGTTATTTCTGAAATTTTAGATTAGATCATCATATTGCATAGTTTAAAAATATATTGGATATACAAAGCAGGTGTATTAAAATTATATTAAAGGAATATTTCGAAAAAGTAATAACGTATGTTTTAGTACATAAATATGTGTTTGTATAAAATTTTAAGAAAGATGAATACATGAAAAAGACCTGCATGTATTGTGGTTATTTATGAAATTTTAGATTAGATTATCATATTACATAGTTTACCAGTATATTGGATAGATTAAGCAGGTGCATTAAAATTATATTAAAGGAATATTTCGAAAAAGTAATAACGTTTGTTTTAGTATATAAATATGTGTTTTTATAAAACTGTAAGAAAGATGACTACCTAAAAAACACTTGCGGGTATTCTGGTTATTTCTGAAATTTTAGATTAGATTATCATATTGCATAGTTTAAAAATATATTGGATATACAAAGCAGGTGAATTAAAATGATATTAAAGGAATATTTAGAAAAGGTAATAACGTATGTTTTAGTATATAAATATGTGTTTGTATAAAGTTGTAAACAAGAAGAATACCTGAAAAAAACATGCGTCTATTCTGGTTATTTATAAAGTTTTAGATTAGATTATCATATTACATAGCTTAAAAGTATACTGACTAGGTATACTAAGGAGGTGTATTAAAACTATATTAAAGGGATATTAAAAAAAAAGTAATCACGAATGTTTTAGGATACAAATATGTGTTTGTATAAAATTGTATGAAAGATGAATACTTGAAACACGCTTGCACCTATTCTGGTTATTTATGAAGATAAATTAGATTATCACATTATACAGCTTAAAAGTATATTGGCCACGGTAAACAGGTGTATTAAAACTGCATTAAAGCTGTATGTGTAAAGGTGTATTAAGACAATATAAACACACTAGCTTCTATTCTGGTTATTTATGGATTTCTTAAGAGGATTTTCCCTTTACTTGTTTTTGATATGATACAATTTATGATATATTCCTGGGTATAGAGCGCACGTTTGGTACAATAAAAATTATAAAAAATTACAGGTGCGCATTACACACTGGATATAAAAATGAAAGGATAAAAATTGACAAATTAGATGAGCATAAGAATTTTTTTCTACAAAAATGAAAGCATAGAGGTAGTAAATATAGACCCTAAATTGTATTAAAAAAGCAAACCTTTATAAAGCAAGTCTACTCATCTCTTTTATTCCACCCATCTCCTAAATCCGCCGGAATATAAGGTAAAGCCACGAGAGATGACGCGGTCGGAGAGATTGCGCACATAGAGGTTCGGGGGGCAGGAGTAGAGTGAGTGCGCAAGACTCCAGGTAGTTGTACAACAACAGTAGTGGAGTGTCTACTTGAAAGTGCACGGTGATTGCTTTGAGCGTCTAAGATAAAGTATTGCTATTTTATTTGTTTTCCCAAACTAAGTACTTGAATTTTCATAGCTATTCATCAGAATTTCTATACAATGTCAATAGTACATAATATTTTAAACTTAAACGATTTCTCATAAGCTACTAATCTAAGACTAACAATGTGAACATCAACGGTTCATTTTAGTAGCGGCCATGTTTAAATAAAAGGCCGCGCAATCTCTCCTACCAAAATTGGAGAGTTTGCGCATCTGCTACTTAGGAGAGATGGCGCAGTGTTCTCATTAGTTTCCATGCTAGGAGAGATTACGCAGATTATTGGTAAATTTGCATAAAAAAATGAAAAATGAAAATGGACTAATTTTAAGTTAAACGTGTTATTAAGTTACATAATTTTATTTTTGTAATCTTATCTGGACTTGCTTTTTCTGATTCTTTATTTTTTTTCCTTTAATTGAAATTTTTTAATTGTTTTTAAAATTATTTCCTTTTTCTGATTCTTTAAGCATTATGTTGAAATATTCACTCCCAATACAATAAAATTTGTTCACAAAAATTTACAGCAATGTCTTTTAAGTGTAATTATTATTGTTAACAATTTAATTGTAGTTATTATTAGTAACAATCTCTCCTACCCATCTGCGCAATCACACCAACCCTCTAAGGAGAGATTGCGCAAAATAACTTTCTTTGTTTTATTACAACTGTTCTATTAAATTGCAACATAACAACAAAATAGCAATAGAAATGCATAAAAAATAAATGAAGTAAAAATTATTTATGGATAGATTAGCAAAAAATTAATATTTAGATTTTTTTATTGCTATTCTTTTGAATTGTGCGCAGACTCTCCTAGCTTTACCTTATATTCCGGCATATAGAGCGCACGTTTGGTACAATAAAATTATAAAAAATTACAGGTGAGTAATACACACTGGATATAAAAATGAAAGGATAAAAATTGACAAATTAGATGAGCATACGAATTGTTTTTTCTACAAAAATGAAAGCATAGAGGCAGTAAATATAGACCCTAAATTGTATTAAAAAAGCAAAGAATGAAAGCATAGAGGCAGTAAATATAGACTCTAAATTGTATTAAAAAAGCAAACTTTCTAAAAGCAAGTCTACTCATCTCTTTTATTCCACCCATCTCCTAAATACGTCTTCCCTGTTCAGTTTTTACCCGATTACAAACGAAATATATAGTTCAAATCAACTACTCTTTGTATATTCAGAAATATTTTTGGATGAATGCTTCGAATTTGATAATGTTATTATTATTATTATTATTATTATTATTATTATTATTATTATTCGATCACTTTGAAATTGCTTTTATACAAATTGTAATATAATCCAAAAGTGAAAAGGTTGTCGATTCTGATTATTTTCCCATTGCATCCCTTTGGTAAATAAGTGCTAGTTGGTACGATATTTTAACGATATCCAACAATACTTTTCCTTTAAAATTGTTTACTGATTCGTAAATTTATTTCGAAAATGCTTTCATGTTAATTGTAATATAGAACCAAAATAAAATGTTTGTTTATCTGACTCATATCTTCCCATTGGATCACTGTAGGAAAATAAGGGTAATCACTGAAATAGATTACAGAAAACCAACAATATATCTCACTTTAAATTTCTTATTGCATAGTTAATATGTTTTGTATTAGTACATACAATAATACTTGTGAAATGGAAGTCTGAACTTTTTCGCTTCTTTTCCACTTTGGCAAATTGCAACAAATGTTCAGTCATTGAACAGTTGCTATTGGTAAAAGTTACTTCACCATCTTCACCATTTTACGAAACTTTCTCATTGATCAGAATAGGGATAAATTACGGTTAATTAACGGTTTCTATAAATTGGCTGAATGACCGGATTGTTTGCTGCATTTTTTACTTTCTTCTGTCTTTACAAAAATAAAGAAATTATTGGATTCATTAAAATTTTCACTTCCGGCTTTCGACGAATTTATACGTTTTAGAAAGTCCTGAACACGATTTGACTGTTTTTAGAAAAGGTCTGCCTGTGAGTCTGTGACTCTGTCTGTCTGTCTGTATATGACAAAAAAGGTTTTGGGTGCTCTATCTCAAGAACCTATGCACGGAATTTAATAAAAAAATATATTTAGTTAGTCCCTGATATAAGTTGGTGCTTATTAGTTTTTGGTGAAAATCCCCCAACAGGTGGCGCTGCTATGCTGTATTTTTTGCGATTTCCACAATAGCTCTATCTCAAGAATTATTGCACTTATTTTCATCAAACTTCAGATTAAGTTCTATCTTGACGAAAATAGACGCTGATTACGTTTTGGTGTAAATATCCCAACAGGTGGCACAGCTATACCACTTTTTTCATTATATTTACGATATCTATATCTCAAGAACTGATGCACGGAATTTCATAAAACTTCAGGTTCTGTTAGACCTTCACATACATAGATGCTGCTTACATTTTGGTGTAAATAGCCCAACAGGTGCACTGCTACGCTGCTTTGTTCATTATTATCATGATAACTATATTTCAAGATCTACACTGTTAAAAATTTGCAGCAAATTGTCCAGTCATTTGACTATTTTTATAGAAAACAGTAACATAACCGTAATTTAACTCTATTCTGACCATAAATTGTCCCAATTATGGTCAGAATAGATTTAAATTATTGTTATGCAAGCATTTTCTGGACAGGACAGTTTGCTGCAAATTTTTAACAGTGTAGTGCAAGGATTTTCATCAAACTTCAGATTCAGTTAGATGTTGACATAGGTTGTTGTTGATTAGGTTTTGGCCTAAATCTCTCAACAGGTGGCGCTACTGTGCTGCATTTTTCAAGATTTATGCGATTTTAGCAATAGTCATATCTCAAGAACTAATGCACAGAATTTAATGAAACTTTAGATTCAGTTAGACCTTGATATAAATTGGTGCTGATTCTTTTTAGTGTATACGAAACCTGTGTGAGATAGAATAGTCTTGGAATTGGCACATCTGACTAGTTTTCTTTTACAGTGTAAAATTAACATATTCCATGCCGTTTTCCACACTGGTGGGATAAAACTGGATGATTTATTCTTCGAAAACATTCATTTTGTTTTTACAAATGCAATGAATGAATCATAAAATTAGAATGATATTACGGTATAAAAATAAGAGCAGAGTATGTACGCAAAGTTACATTAAACTGTAGGAAATTCCGGCTTTAAAACGCAACTAATAATAAGTTATAGGATTTTACCCAACATTCCCATTTATATCTTATTCTTCTTTCAACTTTGTGAAGTTTGACTGAAAAGCCTGAAATTTTATTTTTTATTATGTATCCACCAGCTTCACTTTATGATCTATGAATTGTAGTAATACTTCACTGGAAGACACTCTCTGGTCAAAAGTAACATTATTTTCTTTCTCAATTTACTTTTCCTTTCGAAGTTTCACTATGCATTTTATAGTGTTTCTCAGATTTTGTTTCATTTTTTCAACCTGTAATATCTTATAAAAATTAATTCAATAATTTCAATATTTCAATATTGCATAAGTAGTAGAAATTTTTTTAATTATGGTAAACATCAGAAATATTACAAAGATCCAATATTTTTATATATATTTTATAATATTTTATAAGATATTTTTAGTAATTAATTTTAACTACAGCTATACCATTTTGCATTTTCCCATTTATTAGACTCTATCCTTAATCTCTTTTGCTTTACTTTTTTATTCCCATTGTTTTCTTCTATTTTTAATTGTTCTTTTTTATGTAGTTAATACTACATTTAACTTTTCCCCAACGTCTCAATATTTACAAGACAGTTTACTCACAAATAGACTGGGCGTAAAGTTGATCGCAACTCTGAAGCCCCTTAACCGACATCAACTATTCGACAACTGTTCGGCAACTTTATAAGATATATAATTATTTTCTTTGGAATTTTATTCATCGAATAGAAATATATATATATATGTTAGTATATATATATACAGGGTGATTCATAAAAGATGGGCAGAACTTTAAGGGGTTATAGTACACTTAAAGACAAATAATATTAAATAGGAGACTAAGGGTCCCAGACGTATTCCCAAGGAGATAGGGGGCATTAAAGTTTAGGGTCCGAAATTTCAAATGATTATAAAACATGGAAAAATTGGTCGATTCGTTTGCGGTTTTTGCAAAAAATTTTCTTTATGCCAGTATTTTCTTGAAATAAAATTTTAAAGTTCAATTTCAAAAAATGCCGATAGGGGGCGCTTTAGACTTTGGAGTAACAAACAACTATTTTTTAACGTTATTTTTTGTATTTCTTTAAATGATTTCGAAAGCTTAGACTTAAACTTAAATTTTGATCTAAAAATCTGAGTCCTAACGAGTAGTTAAGTAGCGTAAACTGAAATTTGAAATTTGAAACCCTTCTCCCCCCCAGAACAAAAATCAGTTATTCCCGATCTTTGTGTCGTAGATTAGGCTCTAACTACTGCCGCGTTTTGCTAAAATTATTCTTTATGTCAGTATTTTCTTGAAAATAAATTTTAAAGAAAATTTTCAAAAAATTCCGATAGAGGGCGCTTTAGACTTTGGAGTAACGAACAACTATTTTATACCGTTATTTTTTGTGTCTCATTAAATGCTTTCTAAAGCTTAGACTTAAACTTAAATTTTCAGCTCAAAATCTGAATCGCTGAGCGTGGTTCAGTAGCGAGGGGAGGGGGTTCAAATTTCAACTTCTGAACATAGTTCAGTTTGCACTACTTAACCATGCCCAACGATTCTGTGCTGTGATACGAGGCAAAAATACAACTTTCGTCAAGGACTGCATAGTCGGAATTCACTCATAAAGGCACTGGCACAGTTGGAAACGTCGCTCATGCAAACGTTAAAGCTCCATTCCTGACGCTAGTCACCGGGTGAAGAAGGAAACAGAAAGTATGCAAATGTCAAATGGGGAAGAAGAAGAACACGTATGCAAAATTTCGACACGATTCAGGCATAAAAACCACTGAACGGTGAGTCAAGTGTAAGTCGCTGTAGTAATGAATCGGAAGATGGTGCCCTTCACGAATAAGGAAAAGGCTGAGATGCATTTAATTTACGGAGCGGCAGATGGAAATGGTGCAGAGGCACAACGAATGTACGGAGAGCGATTTCCTAACAGGCGGTTGCCTAACCGCAAAACTTTCGAGCGCTTGCACAGACAGTTGTGTGAGACGGGATCATTTCTCGCTTCCCGGTCGAATGCAGGTCGTGCAAAAAAGGACGAATCAGTAGTTGTTGCAGAAGCCATTCTGGATGTAGTAGCGGCGCAGCCAAGTACAAGTACACGAACAGTGGCTAGCCAGGTGGATACCTCACAGTCCACGACTTGGAGGGTACTGAAGGATGAACATTTGCTCCCGTTTCATGTGCAACGAGTCCAGAAACTGTCTCCAGGGGATTATCCAAATCGTATTGAATTCGCCCGCTGGTTTCTGCAGCAGAAAGCGCTAAATCCACATTTTGGACGAACTGTGCTTTTCACCGATGAATGTACCTTCACACGTGAAGGTACATTTAACACACACAATGCACATGTATGGGCGGATGTCAATCCACATGCTACGTATCCACATGCTCATCAGAGACGCTTTTCCATCAATGTTTGGGCAGGAATCCTCGGAGACCACCTAATCGGACCGTACTTTCTTCCTGAACGCCTCAACGGTAAAACATACCTCACATTTCTGCAACATGTGCTGCCAGACCTGTTAAACGTTGTTCCTCCACGCATCCGGCGGGTCATGTGGTTCCAGCACGATGGAGCGCCAGCCCATTACGTACGAGACGTCCGCAACTATCTGGACATCACATTTCCGAACAGATGGATTGGTCGAGGTGGTCCTGTTGCTTGGCCTGCTCGCTCGCCAGATCTTTCACCCCTCGATTTCTTTTTTTGGGGACGATTGAAGGCTCTTATGTATGAGACACCCATTGAATCCCCCGAGGAACTGGTCGCCAGACTTTCCGCCGCTGTAGGGGAAGTGCTCGAAAAGCCTGATGTTTTCGCGAATGTTCGCCGTTCCATTCGTCGCCGTTGTTCTGCGTGCATAACCTCTGGTGGTCACAATTTTGAACATTTATTGTGATTACATGTTAATAAATATGCTTTGGTAACATAATCCTAATTTGTGTCTTTTTACCTCGTATCACAGCACACAATGTGTGGACATGGTAAACTGAACTGTGCTCAGGAGTAGAAATTTCAAACCCCTCTCCCCAGAAACTTAACCACGTCTAACGATTCAGATTTTGGGCTGAAAATTTAAGTCTAAGCTTTAGAAAGCATTTAATGAGACACAAAAAATAACGGTATAAAATAGTTGTTCGTTACTCCAAAGTCTAAAGCGCCCTCTATCGGAATTTTTTGAAAATTTTCTTTAAAATTTATTTTCAAGAAAATACTGACATAAAGAATAATTTTAGCAAAACGCGGCAGTAGTTAGAGCCTAATCTACGACACAAAGATCGGGAATAACTGATTTTTGTTCTGGGGGGAGAAGGGTTTCAAATTTCAAATTTCAGTTTACGCTACTTAACTACTCGTTAGGACTCAGATTTTTAGATCAAAATTTAAGTTTAAGTCTAAGCTTTCGAAATCATTTAAAGAAATACAAAAAATAACGTTAAAAAATAGTTGTTTGTTACTCCAAAGTCTAAAGCGCCCCCTATCGGCATTTTTTGAAATTGAACTTTAAAATTTTATGTCAAGAAAATACTGGCATAAAGAAAATTTTTTGCAAAAACCGCAAACGAATCGACCAATTTTTCCATGTTTTATAATCATTTGAAATTTCGGACCCTAAACTTTAATGCCCCCTATCTCCTTGGGAATACGTCTGGGACCCTTAGTCTCCTATTTAATATTATTTGTCTTTAAGTGTACTATAACCCCTTAAAGTTCTGCCCATCTTTTATGAATCACCCTGTATATATATATTAACATTTGTCAACAAGCCGATTTTTGAAATATTTGTTTAACAAACTGAAATATAAATTATTACAATTTTCATACCACTTTCGTTTTAGTAAATCTATTAATTTAACATTTAATTTTTACAGTATGAAAATAATAAATATTTTTAAAACTTGTGAACTTGTGCTGGAGTATCTTACATTTCCTCTAAATTATCAGACTGTACTCAGATGTAAAAATTAACTGAAGCTGAAAACCAAATATGACTTTAATAAAATATCGGTAAATTTGTAACTGATTTATTTATATTGTCTAATACCTAGAAGTTAATTATAGGAAACATACTAGTTAGCTAAAATAATATTGCTTTTTTCGCATGTGTATGTATCTTCAACACCAAATTTAGTATATGTGTATACATTTATAAAGTATGTGCGTGTGTGAGAGAGAGATAGTTGGAGTGATATTTTCTGTGTATTCATAAGTTTAATATTGAATCTTATTTCTAAAAAAGTAAAATAAGATAAACATTAAAAAAAAATTGACAAAAATTTATAAAGCATATTCTGTGAATTTAATTAATATTGATTCTCAATGATTAAAACAAGCATGAAAAATAAAGCATTAGGCACTTTCCAACGCTAACATGATATTATTATGATTTTTCTCTTTTCTTACAATTAAATCGATCATAGCCCCTCTGTAACCGAACACTTTTGTGCCACTCTGTAAATGAACGGAAAATGTCATGCATTTTATAAACTATAGAGAGATGTTATAGTGTACCTTAGTGATCCTTTTCAGGTGCCTTCATAATTATATAAATATGTAGCACCTATAGTCGTCGTCTGCCCACATATTACAGGGCAAAAAGTATCCAACCGAGTGGTTTGAAATTTAATGTATATATTCGTTGCAGAATTTGGTCATGTCTTTTCAAATTTTATGAAAATATAATCAAAACTAAAAACATATCAATAAAAGTTTTCTTTATTCTATTAAATCTTATCATACATAATTAATTCAATGATATGTCATGAAAGGTAATGATTCTAGGTTGCCATGATGAGTACGTCATATTTAAGATGGAGTCATTTTATTTACGTATTACTGAATTTTTAAACCGAATTTTTATACTAAAATTCTTTAATTATAGCAATCATATAATCTACCAACAGTTTTATGGATGGATGATTCCGGATAAATAGATATTAAATGGAAAAAGAGTCTAAATATGTATGTCGTGTTTCCAAGTTCAAATCCGGGAAAAAGGCAGTCGTGCTCGTGATAAATAGTTAACTGTACGACTGAAAATTTTGAGAAACAAATTTTTTTGTCAGCATAGTTTTTTAAGTCTTCATGTTACTATGTTGAATGTAATCTATTGCAAATGAGGCCTAGATTGTGTCTGTTGAGATTGAGAAGGCTGTGCTTGGGCTTGATCTTTAAAATGCTTCTCCACGATTCTTCTAACATGATTTACAGCATCGCCATCTCCTTTTCCAACAGGCTTGCAGTTTTCTGGGCGATACGAGGGTGTTATTGTAACTTGATTCATAACAACGATGTTTTTTCCCTGCCAAGTTACTTCAGTTATTGTTTTTGTTATAGCTAGGTAAAGCTTTACACCCTCGTTGCTAACCCCAGATGAAAGGGCATTAGGTAAACGTTGCCTCTCTTTCACATGTTGTTTTGCACGACCAGAAAGCTTTTCAATGTTAAGAGGAGTAAGACATTGTGTTCCATTAGCAGGAGTGGTTGCTTCTTTCTTGATAACTACATCCTCCACATAATCTAAATTTATCATTTTCATATCTTGAACATTTGCTTTTCCCGATTTGCTCGGACATTTTAAGAAGAGTATTTTTGTCTGATAATCAAATGCGACGACTTCTCCTTCGTGATCTTCACCAAAACACGTTTTACAGCTTACAATTGTTCCAACACTAAATAAATTGAATTCTTCATTATCATCAGCCATAGTACATTTCATTTTGGCAGAGGAGCGCAGTTTTGTCAACAAACCTGTAAAAATAATACTGTCATGGTGTATACTTTTCAATATTTATGTTTTATTTTTTTAAATCTTAAGAAATAGTTAAAAAGATTATTCTGAAAGTATGAAAATAATAAATAATTTAATAATAAGGTACTTAGCTGCGGAGCTGCCATTTAGCTCCTTTATTATTAAATTATTATTAATTATTATTATTATTAATCCTGTCGACTTATTATATTAATGTCGTGTTTCCAAGTTCAAATCCGGGAAAAAGGCAGTCGTGCTCGTGATAAATAGGGTTAGCGATGTGATTGGTTTCCCTTTTAGTTCGCATCAGGCGGCCGGGTGGTATCATCAACAACAAGAAATGTCAGTCCATATTTTTGTCGAAGAACCTTTTATTTCCAGTTTAAGACATCTCTTCAGGGAAAATGCTCATTAGCCAACGCTAAACGAAAAAAAAATACAACGTTCCATTATTTACTAGAATCCGTCCCGATTCTTTTAGCAAACACCAGCGTCAAAAAATCCTCTCCGAATCAGGATGATCGTGTTTTTAAACTAGCTTGCGTAATAATACAGAATACGTCACGTGACCCACTTCTATCGAATCAAAAGGTCTCTTTTGGAACTTTATCAATATTTCCGGTGGATTTATTTTGTTGTAAAATGCAAAAACTTTCTACGCCCATCCAGAATATTCCATAATCTCGTACCAGATGCCTGTCATATCAACAAACCAGCTTATCTGTTTTTGAGGCTGTAGCTAAACTTCGAATTTAATACGTAATAAAAATAATAAGAAGAAAAGAAAATGAATCTTTATAAAAGGGAAAAAAAAAGAATTAAAGATTTTCGGAAATATTTTAATATACATTTGATATTTAATAATAGGATAACTTTATGAAATAAGGTTTTTTGAGCGGAATATTTTAAGAGATACGATATTTTAGCATTTAAATAAAGAAGTTATAGCAATTTGACCACACGGGAATAATACTAATGAATTTTAATAATGGATTAAAATAAAGATGTTCTATTTAAAGAATAAATTAAAAAAGCTATCGCCATTTTTAGAATAACTACATTCGAATAAATATTATTAAGTGGATTAGGAATAATTGGCTTTACAGATGGATAGTAAAAGGCTATTTTAAGAATGAGAATTATTTTAATAAGCTGGGTTATATACCAAATATTATTGAATGGACAAATTTTATAGAATAATTGCGGAAAAAATTTAAATTTTGTAATATGTATATCAAATTCTGCAAGTTTCAAAGCTTGGCTTAAGTTTCCCATTGGAATTTTCAGTAAATGCAATCAAATGGTAAAATGTTGCCAACTTAAAATGTATTTATTTTTTTACGGAAATTAATCATATCATAATAAAGACGATATGAATCATTTTATCAGTGAAATAATAACGATGATTTTTTTTTTACATTGTCTTGTATTGTATATTTGCACTTAGTATAATTTTAATGTAACATAATTGTAATTGTAATTAATTGTTTGTAAAAGTGTGTTGAAACTTAATTTCGTAAAATAAAATTAATATCCATAGTATGAAAATCTGCACATAAAATTAATTTTGTATTCATGCATTTTTGTATAAGAATGCAACAGCTATTGCACCAGAATCTGATTATTTATAAAACTAGTTATAGTACGAAATGAACCTCAATAGTCACATCTGACGTACAATTTTCAACTTGTTTTATTTCATTATATTTGAAGTATCATACAATTGTCCAAATGCATTAAAAATGATTTTCCCCCATTATGCAGAATGTAACGTAATTCGTTTGTGCGTTCTTGTGAGTATTCTATACGGCTTGTTATTCTATGCTCTCAAGAGTACATATTTTAGTCCATCACAGTAGTATATAAATTTCATTATATTTGAAGTATTGTATGATCATTAAAATGCATCGGAAACAATTCTTCTGCGTTGAAGATAATGTTAAGGAATTCTTTTGTATGTTAATTTAAACGAACTTTCAAACGCTACACACTTCATATTCAATACCAAAGATAATATAAAAAAACTTCAATAACTTATAACCATTACTTAGAAATACGAGTATATTTACGAAACATAGAACATGGACATACAGACAGATAGGCAAAATGATTTCATACATATACTTTGCAACTACATTGGAAAATGTTATAAATAAATTATTTGTATTCATACATTTTTGCGTAAGAATGCAACAGCTATTGCACCACGATCTGATTATTTATAAACTAGTTATAGTACGAAATAAACCTCAATAGTCCCATTTGACGTACAATTTCCAACTTGTTTTATTTCATTATGTTTAAAGTAGCATACAATCGTCCAAATGCATTAAAAATAATTTTCTCTTATTATGCAGAATGTAGCGTAATTCATTTGTCGTTCTTGTGAATATTCTGTACTGTTTGTTATTCTATACTCTTAAGAGTACATATTTTAGTCCATAACAGTGATGTATAGTTTTCATTATATTTGAAGTATTGTATGATCATTAAAATGCATCGGAAACAATTCTTCTTCGTTGAAGATAATATTAAGGAATTCTTTTGTATGTTAATTTAAACGAACTTTCAAACGCTACACACTTCATATTCAATACCACACATAATGTAAAAAACCTCAATAACTTATACCAATTACATAAAAATAAAAGTATATTTACGTAAAATAGAACATGGGCATACAAACAGACAGACAGACAGATTTCATACATATACTTTGCAACTACATTGGAAAATATTAAAAATAAATTATTTGTTTTCATGCATGATTTAATTGTAATTGAAATTATGTTGATATTTTGAATTTTAACCGAAATAAAATATGAAAAACAAATTCCTAAAAGTACTTAATTGAAACATATTTATTTTTTTAATAAAAAAACTCATAGAAAAGAATATCATTTTCATAGTCATTTGAGTGGTTGTAAAAAAGAATATATTAAATTACTTATTAAATTAAAAAATCAAAAAATGAAATGATATAAGTTTATCTTGAATTACAAAGTGCTCTTCAACCACAATTATTTTAAGATTAATAATTATTTCAAGTATCGTCCTAATTAGTGTCCAAGTTTAAGTATATTTCTTTATTATCAATGACTTATAAGATAAAATAAATGTGCTGAATAAGCTTCTGAATCCCTTATCAGACATTATTATTACGGTATTTAGGTCAGGTTGAAGAGTTAATGAAAATTTTAAGAAAATGACAAGCCTTTCAATTTAAATGCTACATACAGTTGAAAAAATAAATGAAATTGAATGGAGGACTATTGAAATGATAAAAAGAAGAGAAAATTTAATTAACGATTTCTACTTGTCTTTCAATATTTTTTTTCTGTTACGATAAATAAACTAAGCTATCATTACACAGTATATGTATGCATATGTACAAAAAATAAGCATATTACAAAAAAAAAAAAAAAAAAAAAAAAAAAAAAAAAAAAAAAAAACAGCTTAAATCCTTATAAATCAATGTGAGTCAAGAGTAGTTGGCCAATTCGATAATGTATTCTCAAGCTGCTAAAATGTATAAAGATACAAATACACACATGCACGTACAAGTACATATCTTAAGACTTGTTTATCCGTAGTCTAACATTAGCAAATTTTATGATCTGCTTTTCTATTTTTGAAATTGAAAATAGTTTCTTTTAAAGGATATATAGAAAATAAAAAATATTTTCAATTTTAGTGTTATCTGTTATGGTGAGTCTACATTAAAATTCAATATTTGTTTTTTTTATTATTATACAGACATAAATCTATTTTCGAACAAGAAAAACGGAATATTTTAAAATACAATTCTGATGGAGTCTCACCCGTTTAAAGAGTGAATAGTATTTACAAAGCCAAGAAATACTTAATTTTAACAAAATGTATTTTTTAAGTTTTATTACATATGATATCTTTCTCAATTATATATATATATATATATATATATATATATATATATATATATATATATATTTGCAGAGAGAATATAAATTAATATTACATTGCCTGGTAATTTTCCATTGGCTTTATAGGATTGTTTTCCATTATAATGCAATGTAATATGGGTAGACTTTTTCTTAGATAAAAGTGTACTTTCAAAATGCAGAAAAAATAGTCAGATTTAATTGTTAACTTGAAAACATTCTTATAAGAAATACCTATTATTAACATATTTTAGACATCAGAATAAATAAATGTGTGTAACTCTTGAATGAAACTATTTTATGAAATAATTTGCGAAATATAAATGAAATAGTAACAACACCTATTAAGTACATGATTCCAGAGATGCGATCGATGCTTGAAAAAGGTTGTATAAAAATAATGAATAACAAATATAAGGCAAAGCCAGGAGAGATGGCGCGGTCGGAGAGATTACGCACATAGAGGTTCGAGGGGAAGGAGTAGAGTGAGCGCGCAGCGACTGCAGGTAGTTGTACAACAGCAATAGTGCAGTATCTACTTGAAAGAGCATGTTGATTGTTTTGAGCTTCTAAGATTAAGCATTGCTATTTTGTTTTGTTTTCCCAAAGTCAGTGCTGGAATTGTCAAAGCTATTCGTCAGAATTTCTATACAATGTCAGTAGTACAAAATATTTTAAACTTAAACGATTTCTCATAAGCTACTAATCTAGACTAACAGTGTGGATACCAACGGTTCGTTTTAGTAGCGGCCGTGTTTAAATAAAAAGACGCGCAATCTCTCCTACCGAAATTGCAGAGTTTGCGCATCTGCAACTTAGATGAACCTGAGAGATGGCGCATTGTTCCCATTAGTTTTCATGCTAGGAGAGATTACACAGCTTATTGGTAAATTTGTATAAAAAATGAAAAATGAAAATGGACTAATTTTAAGTTAAACGAGTTATCAAGTAACTTAATGTTATTTTGTAATCTTATCTGGACTTGCTTTTTCTGATTCTTTAATTTTTTCCCATTTAATTAATTTTAATTAATATTTTTAAAATTATTTCCTTTTTCTGATTCTTTAATCGTTAAGTTGAAATACTCACTCCTAATACAATAATATTTCTTTACAAAAACCTTTCAAACATGTCATTTAAGTGTAATTATTATTGTTAACAATTTAATTGTAGTTATTATTAGTAACAATCTCTCCTACCCATGTGCGCAATCACACCAACCCTGTAAGGACAGATTGCGCAAAATATTTTCGTGGTTTTATTACAACTGTTCTATTAAATTACAACATAACAACAAAATAGCAATGGAAATGCATAAAAAAAGCAAATGAAGTAAAAATTATTTATGGATAGTTTAGCAAAAAATTAATATTTAGATTTTTTATTGTTATTCTTTCGAATTGCGCGCAGACTCTCCTAGCTTTACCTTAGGGGAGCTAGGATAGTGTACTTCTCCAATGATATCACACACTGTTCACACTTGTTTTGCTTTTTTGCTTACATTTTGATCATTACTTTTAAATTATTTTGGAAAGAACACACATCTATCAGCAAGAAATGTGAATTTGTTATTTTCGAAAACTCAAATAAAAAAATTAATACGTACCATATATAAAAGCACAGAATTGTATGTTTTTGTATCGTAATGTTTGTTCTTGCCATTTAAACACCCAGTTTCCGTTTGCATACATTTTTAAACCTTAAATTTAGTAACATTTCTTTAAACTGCCAAAGGACTAAGTTCACAAGGACTAAGATGTGTTTTGAGAACACCAAAGGTAATTATTTATTCCTGAAATTCGACAGATTCTTGTAAAACTAAAATATTTCTATATTCCGAGGAAAACGCGTATGTAACAATGTGTTTCGTTTATTAAATATTCTACCAGTTATTAGCGGAACAGAACTCGTACATTATCTATCTCAAAATAACTCTTTTTGTCTTAATGTTCTAATTCTTTTCTTTATTTTCACATTTTGAATTTAAAATAGAATTCAATTCAAAGGGTTTTTTAGAATACAGAGAAAAGGTACTAGTTACCTAAGGAAACTATGTATGTCTTCTTCTGTTCTTTCTCTTCTCTTGTCCCTTTCATTAGATTTGTTACTTTTATCTGAAATCAATTTAAAAAAAATACAATTGATTTTAAAAATTAAATAAGAATTACCCAAACGGAAAGGTTACCATAAAAATAATAAATTTGCTTTAACTTCTGTGTGAAACGGGAAAACAAAACAGTATAATAATCACGAAACTTTAAAAAATAAATTAAATATCAAACAGGGTAAAGTTTGACAAGGGAAAAAAAGTACTAACTTTCAATTTGTCAAGCGATCTGTTTAAAACAAAATGTGACCAAAATGTCACTTCCACTTGTACGCCATTGCTGCTATAGACTACTAGATAACTATGACTAATAAATTATAACTATGACTAATAAACGTTAAAGATTACAAAACTCCTGTAACTTGACTGATTTTGTACCCTTAACCCGATACTTGTACAATCTTTATTTTTTCATGTCTAACATATTTTCAAAATGTAGAATAACCTATTTTTGCATAATATAGGAATAAGAATATACTAAGTATATAGGAAAAGTGATATAATGTGGAATAAGGAAAGGTTTATGAAAATTTATTATAAATTTATATATTTTACAACTTTTTAGTGGTATGTAGAAACAAATATTAAATATGTGAAATCCACTGACCAAAATGCAAGCTTATCAGATTTAGACTTTTTCATTCCCCCTTCCATTCTCTCACATAAACTTCATTTCTCATAAACCGTGAAATGCTTTCTCGATGAGCTTTTGCAACTTGCACACGTGGAAATTTTATCAAATTAGCATATTTCTGTATAGAGAAGATGGATATCATTTGACTACGTGATAACGTTCACTTTGATCTATAACAATTAAACCTTTCATTGGATTTCGCTTAATGAAATTAACATAAAATACGTTTTATAACTGTTCCTTTAATATTTTCCGCCAGTCTATTAAAAAAAATGCTCTAATTTTTTTTAGATTAAATTAGAATTTAAATATTCAATTTTAGAAAATTAGCTTCCTTTAATTACACTTCTAGAAATAAAACTGTTAATTTATCTAAACTCGAGATTTTGTAAAACGAAAATATTTTTGTTGTTAAAACTTTATTCCTCTCTTTACTTTATTCTAAAGAGAGTATTCCGAAAGTCATGAAAATGTAAAACAATACTTCGAGTAACAAGAATTTCTAAAGTTTGACTCATAAGTGCTAAGGAAATACAATTTTAAATACACCATACATAAAAAGCTAACACAATGCATTTTGGAAACAAAATCGCCAAACGCAAAAGCACATCTGGCTGCTACTAGAGCAAAAGGAAGTGTTCCTTATGCGCAAGCAGGAGTAGAATGTATTACAGATGCTACGTAACATCAGTTGTAGCACTATGTAAGGAGAAATTAACGATTTATTCTAGTGACGGAAAAATGGTGTTATCTATGCTGAAATGGTAGACGCAGAAGTTAGAATAAATAGATAAGACTGGTAGGATACACACTTGTACAAAAGAACGAATGAAACTAGTTAGTCTGTTAGAGGTCTTTGGTGGGAACTTTTTATCTCAAAACAACTGTAAATGGTTAAAATGTATGATTCTTGCTTTCAAATATGTAAAAAGGGTTTTCATTTAGTTACCATGAAAAGTTTTAATAAATACTATCAAATATAATCTTTTTGAATTTTTAAAATTTAACTTATTTAATTAGAAAAAATATGTTGCATCATCGTTTTGGAAATACTCAATTAAATTTATTTCTGGGGAAAAATAAGTAATTAAAAAACATCAGGAAAGATTGGTAATTGATGATTAAATTTAACGGCACGTTTGAAATAATTATCCTAATAAAGTGATATTTGTGAATTCGATTATCATACATAAACACTTTTACAGTGAGCAAAATGAGGAGTTTAGGCTTCTAAAATTCTTCCTGGGATCAGTAAAAGGATTAGAAAGCTGAAAATGATATTACCACTGTCAGACATCCTTGTCTACAGCAGAAAATATTTTACATTTTCCCACTTGACCCCAAAGGATGAAAGCCATAAGTTTTCCGAACAAAAGTCCTATTCGCCATATTACCCTACCGGGAATCTGACGATTAATGTAAATAAAGATATAAAGATATCTATAAAATTTCATTCAGCACATTTTTCAACATCCCACATATATCAATATTTTAAAACAAAGGCTAGACTAAAAATTCAAAAGCAAAAATCACAATACCAGTTTCTGTGTCGGAATCATCTGTGTCTTTACATCCAAAATAGAACAATCAGTATGAGCCAAAGATTTACCCATGAATCATTGGAACTATAGTTTATTCTTTATTTCTTCTCCTCAAATAATACAGTGTTTATTATCATAATCCTCCATATAAATTTCTTCATCAGTGTCGGCATATGGGCGCTTCTTTGGATGTGACTCATTCTACCATCTTTGTTTGAACTAGGTTTATCAATATAATGTTCGTTCTAAACGATTTACATTTGGTATGAAATTTTACGTTTTGAGTTATATTTTGAGACTAATTTAGTCAGTGATTGAAATAACTTACTTTGCCTAACTTGCTGACTTGATTGACTAACTTACTAACATGACTGACTCAATTACTTTGCACCATGAGGGCCATAAATTACAACAACACACTCGAAAATTGAAATTCTAGTTTCAGCTACTTACATGATACTCTAAATCGAATTCTTGATAGTGGAGTTATATGAACTTGCAGCAAGCTTCTCTGGTGCACCATTCTAGGTGCAACTACATACCACTGAATGGAAGAAAAACTGAGCTAGTTATTTTACTCGCTTCGTCATCTGATCCTTCTTTCCCCTTGTTGTTCAAAGGTAACATTTATTAAAATGCTTTTATCCTAACATTTTACAATAACATGCAGTTTTAATAAAATAAATTCATACAGAAAATAAAATTTCAAAAATCATTAACTTTTTGTATATTTTCCAATGACTATTAATTTTTCTATTTTATTAACCTAACATTTTATTGTACAGTATTTCAACAATTATATTTACATAAAAGAAATATGTAAAGTAAAAAACGAACAATTATATATAAAATTTCGGAAAAATAATTCTTTGAATTATCTTTTGCAAATTACATTTTAAATTTCTTCCATTGCTAAATATGCAGCTTAAATTTTAATGACACGTATTTATTTTGGATACATTTTGAAAATATTTATTTTGCATACAAAATTAAAAGAAATAATACATTTTTTCAGCTTTTAACAGTCACTGAAATATTAATGAATTTATTATTTCTATGAACCTTTTTTGCTAATAATTATTTATTTGGAAAAATACAGTTCAAAGTAATGAATGGATTAAAATATCCCTTATTAGATATATTTTTAAATTATTAATTATATGTCTAATAATAATATTATTATATTTCAATTATTTTTATATCCTTTCACAACGAAATTTATTTTTATTATTAATTCATACGTCATTGTAATTTAATTATATAATAAATGAAGATATACTTATTTAAGGAAGATTATTAGCTAAGATAGATTAAAAATATTTTCTCCATGAAATAATAATATAATTGGAAGAAAAGAATAATTGAACTTCAGAAAAGTAACACACAGCTGTTTTACGATTTTTATTCAAATATATTTTTCTTTGTAAAGTAATTAAGGAGTCAAAATTAGTACTTTAAACTCGGTTGCTGACAGTATAATTCTAATTATCCGTCTGTGAATGGTTCTATCTTTACGAACTTTTGATGTGAATGAATTTAGGTAACTATATATATATTTAAATCTAATGTATCCGTACAGGCAGGCTCAAACACATACATACACGTGATTTAATTTTAGAAATAGAGAGTGATTTATTAAAAAAGTGAAATTTAATAATGTAGATATCACTTTCAATAAAACAAATACATTATTTACTGCTTTCGTTAGCGAAACAATTATAATTGGGATAACGCAACTAATCGGTCAGTTTGTACTACTTCGTCGGATGACGCAATGCTTTAAACCACGTTTCGATTTATTTGCTGAATCATTATTTTAGAAAAGATTGAAAAATTACTACTTTAAAAAATAGAGGAGAGCGTAAATTAGAGCACCGGGCAAAAAAAATAATAATGTGGTGTTATATCACTGACAGTTTTAACAACAGAAATAATTTTCGTAATCATGATATCTATATGATCGAGAATTATATTCGTATACAGTTTAACCCACTCTATTATTATTTCGTCCGTCAGTGAAATCATTATTGATGGTTGTTCATATTGTATTGTTACGGACGTAATAACACGTCCCAAATTTTCTGAATAATATTTAAAACTGAAGGATTTATATTCCATGGGAGTGGTGGAATATCAGTTTTATATGAATAAAAGAGATTAAGTACATTAAAGTATAGTAAGCATAAAATAAATTAAGTACATTAAAGTATAGTAAGTATAAAAGAAATTGAGTACATTAGAGTATAGTAAGTATAAAAGAAATTAAGTACTATCATAATGAGTAGAGGAAAGTATATTCAACTAGGTAAATTATATCCAATGGTCGGAGTATCATAATTGAGATTTTCTCCAACAGAGCGAAAATATGCCGTGACCAGGACTCGAACCTGGGTACTTTGGTTTGCCGTACCAACGCTCTTTCTACTGAGCTATCCCGACGATATCCTGGTGTGGCATATTTCACTCTTATTTGTTGGACAAGGCTGCGAATGCATCGGATGAATGAAATTAGTGCTACAGCTCGCAGCCTTGTCCAACAAATAAGAGTGAAATATGCCAGTCTAGGATATCGTCGGGATAGCTCAGTAGGAAGAGCGTTGGTACGGTAAACCAAAGTACCCTGGTTCTCAGCATATTTTCGCTCTGTTGGAAAAAATCTCAACTATGATACTCCGACCATTGGATAGAAATTAAGTACATTATAGTATAGTAAGTATAAAGAAATTAAGTACATTAAAGTATAGTAAGTATAAAATAAATTAAGTAATTTTAGATTGATTAACAGTAGAATTGTCACCTGGAAACTACGGATCCATAATATATATATATCTGTGAGTTTATATTTATTTTGATTTTGTTCATATATATATCTATATATGTATGAATATATATTTTGTTTTTCTTTATATACGTATATGTACATATGTGAGTATATATATATTTTTTGTTCTTCAAAAATTTTTGGAAAGATTCTCATTTGAAGGCAAGGCAGCATTTTTTCTTATTCTAGAACGGGTTTTGTTTGAATACAAACAAAACTGTTATTCATCAGATTATATAGTCCGTCTCTATTGCTTAATAATATATTTACGATGCTCCTTTACGCATATTAAATTTATTTAATATAAATAATCATGTGTTATAAAATATCCAATATATTAATTTCTAACTGCAATATATTGTTAGAAAATTTTCCTTTAAAGTATTTAACTTTTCTGAGACTATTATGAAATTTGATTGTAAATCCAGACATTATAAATAAAAAACGTGGATTTTTTTTTTTTTCTAAAAGAGACGTTTTTATCTTCATGAATACTATGTTTATAAGAACACGTACAAATGCTGTACAGAACTCATAAAATCATTTGTTACAGTTACAGAACATTTTGAGATATTTATGTAACACAGCGGTAGTAAAGAATTTCATTTAATTTAAATTTTTATAAATATTTCTAATTTTTTTCGTTGCTAAATCTTCACTGTAAAATATGAGGTGCAACATTTTCTTTTCGTCGCCATGTTTTAACATGATATCAGAATACCACGTATCTACACAAGAAATAGTCACAAGCAATGTAAAAAATGTTCTAAAAGTTGTTTAGAGTGGAAAAACAGATAGACGTCATTGTCGAAAGTTGCCAGACAAATTCAATAATAAACATTTTCTCAAATACCTAGAAATGTACTTGACGAATTGTTCTTAAGAAGTTCCTGGTGTCTTTAAAATTACATACAGTGACCTCTCACTTATACGACTTTCAGGGGACCGTAGAAAAAAGTCGTACAACTAAGAGAGTCGTATAAGTGAGAGACCGTATTGTTATACAATTTCAAACTTTATATGTTTTGATATTTGCTTGTAATTGCTTTAGGTTCCTTTTTGTTTTCCCGATCAAAAATAAAACGACAAATCAAACTCCTTGTGTAGTTTATTTGCAATTCTTTATAATCCCTAAATCTAATAGCTTTAATTTGTTTGTAGAATTTGCTGGCAAAAATCGAACTTTAATTTTTTGCAGAAATATAAGATCTTTTATATCTGGATGTGATGGACATTGATCCAGGATAGTGCATTTTGTAATAACCCTGATTTCTCACTCGGTACTATACAGAGACGTCATCTGCAGGTGATCATTTGGCTTTTGTCAATCGGTTTCGTTAAATGGCAGGCACAAAAAAATTCAATAGAACAACCCACCCGCCATAAATTTCATCGTTAATAACACAGCAAGGTAGATAAGAAATGTTATTCATTATTGATAAATACTTTAACAATAGTCAAAAGGATAAAGGTATAAAAAAACGATAATGATTTGGAGTTTAATGATTATAAAATTGAATTCTTGAGCGAGAAATGTAAAATAACCTAAACCGTTTAAAGCGTCGTATAAGTGAGAGAAGCAGTCGTATAACTGAGAGAGGTTTAGCATTATTTCCCATAAAGCGTGGACGAGACCAAGAAAATCCGGCGTATAACCGAGAGAGTCGTTAACTGAGAGTCGTACAAGTGTGTGGTCACTGTAGTTAAAATTGAAGGACTTTATGATGTTTTGCAATAAAAAGACTCTGACACTGTATTGTATTAATAAATTTATAATTTAAAAATTGTCTGCTGTCAAAAGTGTAACTTATTTCCCCCGAAAGTAACATAAAACAATACACGATAACAGTACAGTCCTAAATTTTGAAGAAAATTGTTATCGCAGATCCGTGTAATAAATGATCTTGTATGAAATAACTTTTGAGATGTACACTTAAATAATTCCACATTCATTTATCTCACTGTTTGTTTAAATTTTTAAGCATTTAATTTTGTCATAGTAAATAATATAAAAAAAGTTTACTCTTAACCTCTTTAATCCATGTCTTCAGTTCGTCTTTTTGTTCACATAGTTCTTGCATAAAAATATTTCACTACATTTAGAAATTCAAAAAAGAAAATCAAACTACCCTCTTGCCCATAAAAATAACACATTTTATCCATGAATCTTTTTACTTCGAGAACAATGAATCAAGACGACATTCTTTACCAAACATCGGTTTAGATTTATTTTAAATTTAAATTTATTTTTTCGATAAGTTCTGCAGATAAACCCATTTAATATGATGAAGGACATCTCGATAAAATCGTAAATTTTAAGAATTGCTGAATATATTTGCAGCTTGTAAATTGCCTTTCAGGAAAAGATATTTCATTTGGTTACTTACATTATTTTTTTTACATGTTTTATAATACGAAGTTTTGGGAAAAACGGGTATTTGATTATTAACAAGTAAATTAAAGTACGCCAAGCTGCTTACATTCCTTGGAATTACCCAGGAATCTACCATCACTATTTTATATCAGAAAATTTTTATTTATTATTTTAAATGTAGAATTCGTAGTCAACGCATTTAATCGTAGAACTTGTGTTGCAATTAAATAAGGTTGAAACGTTTGATAAAACTATGTGGTAAAACTGTCAGTACACCTATTAACTCAACCTTAAAAATGGAATATTCAAAGGAAATTTAAGAACATATTGGGATACTTCTTATGTCGTGGCAGTAGTCAATTGCTTAATCGTAGCTTCAGAATTATACTTGAGTTAGCGTTAAACAACTATTACTGTTTTTGTTACCACTAATTTCAAACCAAAATTTTCATGGCGTATTTAAATACGCATTACGATTACTGTTCGAAAATAATAGTAGAAAATATCAATACTCTCCTGCATGCAGTAATTATTTTATAAAACCCTATAATATTTTATTAAAAATATAAAAATACATTCGTATCATAAAATTGTATAATCCCGATATCTCATTGCGACTCCATAAAACGCAATATCATTATTTTTCGAATGCTGCATAATAGTGCTAGAATATGTTGAGCGTATTTTAAATAATGCATTTTCTGCATTAAGTATGTTTTTTTTTAAATATCAAAAGATGGTTGCTAATGTTTTTGTTGCTGTTGTTACGCATCTGTATCAAAAATATGCGAACAGTATAGCTTGATTCGAAAAAATTCCTTCAGGCCTGTATCGGGAGGAAAATGTAGCTTTCCTATTTGTTCGTTTTAAAATTTTAGCTAATGTTACTCGAAACAGCAAGCTAAAATTCAAAGAACCCAATTACAGAAAATTTGTTAATACTGAATTTGAATGAGAAATTTGCCAAATTAGTCAACTATAGCCAAGTTGGCTTCATTTATGAAGACTTATTTTGGTCACCAAATTTGGCAATATTTCGCCAAGTGTAGCCAAGTTTGGCGGGAATTCGGTGCGAACGGATATGAATATATCGTTTTATGCGTATGATAGGGAAAATGATTACAACAATGAAAGATAATAAGTTGCGAGAAGTCGTGTTCACTAAAACTCGCAAATTAATCGTTGGTTTTTTGTAATATGCTGTCTTGTTTCAAAATGTCAGCCACCCTAGAATTTCAAACTGCTCTATCTCAGCCATTGTTTAAGATAGGTTTACATACACTATATTGCCAAAGGTGACCGGTGACTTGCGATTTTAGACGTTTTGTTAACTATCTAGAAAAATACATGAAAAATTAACCTGGAACTGCAGGTGTGTAAACAGTATAGTATAGGTTATATATTTCCGCGAAGATTTTTTCACGAAACCCCATAGGGACTGTCAACAAATTGAAAAATAACGAATATCTTTTGGATAACCCTCTAAAAACTAATGTAGCCAAGGCGTTAAAACTCGAGATTATTAATAAGGTGCTTATTGTAATATACTATGTTCATTTTTATGAGGCTAGCATGTATACTCGTAGAGAAATTAAGGTTTTTATAAAAACAGTCCCAAATTTTACCAAGTTTTTTGCTTATAATTTGCAGAGTTTTTTATATAAAAACAAGTTGTTTTCAGAAAATATGACAAACAACATTGTACACAATACCCTCCAATCAAAATTAAAAAATAATAAAAATTGTATCAAAAATGAGAAGGTTTACTAAATATTGTTTCACTGCGCATGCGCGAATTCAATAAAAATATACTGTGCATAATATATTAGCTAAATGTATAGACCAACTTTTATGAAAGACTCAAAAACATAGCTTGAAAATTCTGATAGTAATCGTTGATAGAATAAGCTCGAAATTTGCTGTTCCTAAAAGGAAGCAAAAAGATGAGGGGTTGTATCAAATATAGAATGAGAAAAACTTCATTCTTATTATGTCAACTTTCATAAGCTAGTATATTTGGATACAACCCCTCCTATTTTTGCTTCCTTTTGGGAACAGCGAATTTCGAGCTTATTCTATCGACGATTACTATCAGAATTTTCAAGCTATGTTTTTGAGATTTTCATAAAAGTTAGTCTATACATTTAGCTAATATATAATGCACAGTATATTTTGATTGAATTCGCACATGCGCAGTGAAACAATATTTAGTAAACCTGCTCATTTTTCATACAATTTTTATTATTTTTATTTTCTGATTGCAGGGTATTATGTACAATTTTGTTTGTCATATTTCTGAAAATAACTTGTTTTTATATTAAAAACTCTGCAAATTATAAGCAAAAAACTTGGTAAAATTTGGGACTGTTTTTATAAAAACCTGAATTTCTCTTCGAGTATACATGCTATCTTCATACAAATGAACCCAAATTATTACAATAAGCCACTTAATCATAATCTGCAGTTTGAATGCTTTTGCGATATTAGTTTTTACAGGGTTATCCAAAATATATTCGTTTTTCTTCAATTTGTTGACGGCCCCTTATGGGGTTTCGGGAACAAATCTTCGCGGAAATATATGACGCATATATGCATAACAAAAATCAGAGTGTTTCAAAATGTCAGCCACACTAGAATTTCAAACTGCCATATCTCAGCCATTTTCTCAGATAAAGCCAAAACAAAAAATGTTCCAGAATCCTTGTATCACGTTATAACACTTAACAGAAACAACTTTTTAAATATATAATTTTTTGTACATCATTTTCAATTCAAAAAAAAAAATACATTTTTTTACTGGCCGCCATTTTGAAACAAGATGGCGGATGAAGCTAACAAACGAACTCAGTCGTGAACTTAGTATGTTCTATATACATACTCAGCCACATCCGAATCTGTTATATATATATATATATATATATAATTGAATATTTGAACGGAGGGTGGTTTGGGGGTCTGGTGGTCATGATAGATAAAAATGTACCAAATTCCTTTGGAATTGCTTTCCTTCGAACGGCTGCAATAGGTTGCTTTTTATAATGAAAGCTACCTAAAAAAATTTTGATAATTGGAGAAATAATAAACCTTGCTAAAAACATGATGGATATCTGAATACATGAAATGTGTATGTATGTGATATATATATATATATATATATATATATATATATATATATATATGTGTGTGTGTGTGTGTGTGTGCTTTAAACCGAGATTTTCTGAATGTTCGCAAATTAAGCTTAAAAGTTACTTTGAAATAAGTCTAAGTTATTTTAAGCTTGAATTTGGACAAAAGATTAAAAAGCATATGGCATAAATTTAAAAGTATTTTATTATTATTTTAAAAATAATTCCACAAAAATACCGAAAAAATGTTTTTTCTTAAAATATATTGTAATTACTTAAAACATAGATTTTAATATAAATCTTATTGAGAAATAGATGAATTTTCATAATCATAAATCCTGATAAAAATGAATACATAAATTTTTTTATAAAATAAATATTAAAAAAAAATAAAAAAATAAAATGATTTCCCTTTATCTTGAATATTTGACTGCAATTCAGCCATAATTATTTTAAAATTAATAATCCCCTCAAGTATCATCTTTATTAGTCTCCAATCTGAAGTATTTTCAGGATTTTGAATGACGGTGAAGGTAGAATAAATCTATTGAATAAGCTTATTAAACCCCTCATCAGACATTGTTAGTACGATATTGAAGTAAGGATGAAGAGTTAATGAACAGAAAAATGAAAAGAAAAGAAAAAACAAGAAAAGAAAAAGCTTCTATTATATATATATATATACAGCTCAAAAAGTTCAAAAAATAAATTAAAAAAAGCTTTAGGTATAAGAATTTGAATTTATTTAAAATAGGATTTTTTTTTTAATCTGAAAGGAAGGATGTATTAATTTTTTTTTGCTTATCTGTTCTTTTATCTGTTTATCTTTCAAGCAATCAATCTGCCAGCACATAAATACATGATACATATACTAATGTATCAGATATGCCATCAAATGCACTGTAATATATAGGAGTATCTATATAAAGGAGATATTGAAGGATTATGGAAGGATACACAAATTTTGTTAAAGAATCTCGAGTCACAAGCCACTAATTAAATTAAAAGTATAGGACTTCTTATCTCAAGACAAACTTTAGATATCGTTGACAATTTATTATATACCGTATGTTCTAGCGTAGAACACGCAGAAACAAGGAAAGTTATCAAAATTTACTGGTGAGCTTTATAAGCTGGGTATAAAAATAAAAGCTTAAAATTTAAGTATAAGAATTGAGATACTTTCTTAATGAGCAAGAGAAGAAGACATTTATTTGAATGCACGAGGGTGCTATTCCAAATTCTTTGTGGGAATTCAAACAGATTTGACTCGGGAACAGCTTTTAGTCCTGTCCTTAATTCTCATTTGCTTTATGTTTGTACTACTAGTTATTGTAAACAAGGAAAGTTATCAAAATTTACTGGTGAGCTTTATAAGCTGGGTATAAAAATAAAAGCTTAAAATTTAAGTAAAAGAATTGAGATACTTTCTTAATGAACAAGAGAAGTAGACATTTATTTGAATGAACGAGGTTGCTTTTCCAAATTCTTTGTGGGAATTCAAACAGATTTGACTCGGGAATAGCGTTATATCATGTCCTTAATTCTCATTTGCTTTAAGTTTGTACTACTAGTTATTGTACTTTTTAATGCGCTTTATTGTCTTTTCTTGCTAAATATTTTCGGCAAAAAAGGGATGGATGTAATCAGTCGAATATATTTACATATAGAAAAATACAGTCTCAAACCGTAGGTGCCCGTTATATGCAAGAATATCGGGTAACTAAAATGTTGTAACGTAATTTTCTACATACATCTTCGTACAAAATGTCATAAAATTATGAAAAATTGTTTAATAAACTGAAATCCCATTGCTAAGTGAATGAACTTTTCTTACAATTTAAGTTATTAGTTAAAGGAATTTATTAAATAATTTATTACATTGTAAATCTCCAAATAAAGAAAACGCTTTAGCGTTAGATTGAATTTTTAAGTACCTTTCCACCATAATTATTTTAAGATTAATAATATTGTAACTTATTGTGTTTGAATTAGAATTTTACACAACTATTTACAGATTTTCTTGCGATATTTAAAACTAAAATGTAATGAATTAAAACTTAAAACTTAATATATAGATGTATATATATATATATATATATATATATATATATATATATATATATATATATATATATATATATATATATATATAATATCTTTGAATTTCAAAAAAACATATCAAGTTCTTGTAACATTCTAATTAAATCTCCAAAGAGATAATTAATAATAATGTGTAGACAGAATACCACATAGTTAATAAATTAACAAGTGCAATCATAATTTTACCCTAGCTTGTGCTTCAATGGTAATTGGCCAAAAATACTGAAAATATGAAGGTTATTTAAAAAGAGAGAAAAAGAAATATATATATATATATATACTAAATAAATCGGATCACAGATGAATATTCAAATTAATTTAAGACGTTGATATACAAATAATTACATTAAATATAATTTAAAAAAATTATTATGCTTTACGTTTTTGTTTTAAATATTCATCAGCCGTACTTATTTTAAGAATAATAATCCCCTCAAGTATAATTGTAATTATTTTTGAAAATTGGTTATTTATTGCATTAAAATGACGTTTAATATAAAAAAAATGTGTAGATTTCGCATCTGAGATTCATTTGTACGATATTAAGGCTAGGATGTAAAATTAAGGGAAAACAAAGTATGCAAATAAAGAAAGTTCCCAGTTAAACTGGTGGTATTGAGTTCACGGGCTATTCACACTAATTGTATATTATAAGTCTTATTCGAAAGAATAATGCCCCTCGAAAAAAAAAAAATCGACAATAAATTAAGGGGATTATCCCCCCGTTCCCCATTTTTATAAATAGACAATGAACCCCCAAAATGAATCAGGGAAGCGCCTTATCGCAATTAATCTATATAAAAAAATTGAAGTAAATCGGATATTTCTATCATGAGTTATCGCGTTACGTACATACATATATGTACCTACATACGTACGTACGTACAGAACCTGTGGGAACATTAGCTCTCAGGCTTTGATAGCGTGTGAGTTAAAAAACCGTACTTTTTATTTGAATTTGCCAAATGTTCTAAAAGTATATGTTTTTAATTTAAAATACGTGGATTGACGTTAATAAGAAAAAGTCTTATTGACATTTTTTGTGTGTATTTGGAAAAGTCTCAGAAATAAATATAAAAAAAAAAATAGGAAAATTATTTATCTTAAAAAAGAATATATATATTCAGTAAAAACCTGTTGATAAAGGGATTATTCTATTTAAAATCATTTAAGTCGTTTTAAAAAAGAATACGTAAAATTATTTATTAAGTATAATTTTAGTATTTATTAATTTAAATATTATTTAGTATAATTTTAGTATTTATTAATTTAAATATTATTTAGTATAATTTTAGTATTTATTAATTTAAATATTATTTAGTATAATTTTAGTATTTATTAATTTAAATATTATTTAGTATAATTTTAGTATTTATTAATTTAAATATTATTTAGTATAATTTTAGTATTTATTAATTTAAATATTATTTAGTATAATTTTAGTATTTATTAATTTAAATATTATTTAGTATAATTTTAGTATTTATTAATTTAAATATTATTTAGTATAATTTTAGTATTTATTAATTTAAATATTATTTAGTATAATTTTAGTATTTATTAATTTAAATATTATTTAGTATAATTTTAGTATTTATTAATTTAAATATTATTTAGTATAATTTTAGTATTTATTAATTTAAATATTATTTAGTATAATTTTAGTATTTATTAATTGAGTATTATTAATTTAAAAGTATAATCTGTCTTGAATTTATAAGTGTACTTCGTCTATAATTACTTTAAGAGTAATGATTCTCTGAAGTGTTATCTATGTTGGTTTCCAATTATAAGTATCTTTAGGATTATCAATTCCTTTTAAGATTAAATAAATTTCTAAGTACATTCGTTTTTTTTATCAGACATTATTTATCTCAGAAGTTGAAGTAGTGAGTAAATGAATTTTGTTAATGTAAAATCTATTTTTTAAGACTACAGAAAGTTGAAAAAAAATTATATAAAAAATCCCAATACAAATTTAATTAATTTGATTTTGTTATTGAAAATTTGAAAAGTATAGGGAATTAAAAATGTGTTTGTAATAAATACTTAAATTTCTAAGAATAAAAGTTTATTAAAATAGAGACTCTTTGACAAACATGTAATTTTTTTTATGTCTTTATAAAAAATGAAGAGATTAGATTATTTTTTAATTAAAATATTCAAAGAAATGAAATGATTCTTGAAATTCTAAGTGTTTTTCTGCAATAATTATTTTAAGATTACTAATCCACTCAAGTATCATCTCTTAATTGGTGTCAAATGTAAAGTATTTTCTGTATTATCAGTGACGTTTAAGATAAAATAAATGTGCTGAATATGTTTCTCAAAACCCTTATCAGAAATTAGTACCACGGTATTGAGGTCAGGGTAAAAAGTTCATAAAAAATTAAACGTTTGATAGGATACAGGGGAATTGTGAAAAAGAGATATATAGAAAGGTAATGGATAAAAGAAATTTACTTTATATATAGGAATATTATAACGTTAGAGGAGAAAAAGGAGGTAGGAAGGTAAAGTTTTCTACTTCTTTAGAGAATATACTTCGCTTTTTTTAAAAAAAAATCTATGATCGTCCATAATGTCATTTTATTATAATATATATTTCGTTTTTTTTTTTTTTTTTTTTTTTGGTTTTGTTTTTTGTGGAAAACAAGAACTGTACCCGCGTATAGATTCACAGATGTACATATATATAGTGAATGTTGTTATTCCATGTGGTTGAATCTTGTGCAATGCATCTGGTACACTCAGAAAAAGGAATTGATTAAAACTACAAAAATGTTTTGTTGAGTATATTTTGGTTGTTTTAACAAAACTCAAGTAAAATTGAACTATTTTACTTTAATTAACAAAACATTTTTTGCTGACGATACAATTTTTTTTTTTTTGGAATTGCAAAAAAAAAGTGGTTTTTAACAAAAAAAAAAAAAAAAAAAAAAAATTATTGATTCAAACAAAATTTCCATTGACCTATATTTGAACAAAGTTTTTATTTAAATGTAGGTCAATAAAAATTTTGTTTGAATCAACAATTTTTTTTTTTTTTTTTTTTTTTTTTTTTTTTTTTGCAATTCCAAAAAAAAAAAAAAAAAAAAAAAATTGTTTCGTCAGCAAAAGTGTTTTGTTAATTGAAGTAAAATGGTTCAATTTTACTTGAATTTTGCTAAAACAACCAAAATGTACTCAAAAAGCATGTTTTGTAGTTTTAATCAATTTCTTTTTCTGAGTGTATGTGAGTAAATTTTCTTTAGCCATTTTCCATCTGTTTTTTTATCGTTTCCTTTTTTTAATGTAATATATTTTGTTGAAATATAATATGCTTGGCAAATATGCCAGAATATTTCATGAAATATTTAATTTTCATATGACATGTGATATGTACTACCGAACTGATCATTATATATGTTCCCATGTCGAGTTATAATCCTTTTTATTACGTACAATCGTAATCTTACGTACGATTGTACGTAAGATTTGGCCTTGCGTACAATCTTACATACGGTCAAATGTATGTAAGATTGTACGTCAGTTTGTATGTAAGATTTTGCGCCCGTCTACTGCTTTATCCCGGTTAAATTGTAACCAAAATATTGTAGTACATTTCAATCCAGCGAAAATCATTTATCCATCATCTAACTACAATACAGCCGTTATCAGAGAATCTATAAATATTTTGAGCAAAGGAGATCAGGCTTTGAAAGATACAGTGTCATACAGTATACCCAATATATGGTTTAATGCCCTAAATATTAGAAGATAAAGTGCACGATTCCCCTCCTTTTCGCATAGTTCACAAAGTTGTTTACATTATCATTCAGAGTATCCATAGAAGCCATCTCAAGCACCACCCAAGATATAATGGACTTTGCCAGCTCAAGACGAAGCTGGAGTTCAGAAGCGTAAGTTGGCAGTCAGTAAGAATTTTAGCTCTCTGATGATGGTCGCGGTAGCCGGCCGAAAGTACTTGGACAGTTTTTAAAAATTTTAAATTTCTTTTAACATCTATTTGTGTCTTTTAAATGTCACCTGTTAAGTAACAGTGAGATCTATCAATTCTCATATCGATATTTTATGTACGTTATAACAGTTGCACTAGCAGCCATATTCAGAAATATAAAAGGTCAAGTTCAATATACTTTGAACGTGGGTAATAGCCACGTATGATGACGTCACATAATGTCGTAAAAAATCACAAAGTCTAAGGAACGTTTGGTGTCATTTGGTTTCATTATTTTTATTTTATGAAATGTAACAATATTAAATAAAATTTATTAGGATTTATAGTTCAGAGGATTGTGTTTAAACTACAAGCTTAATATTTCGGTTGTTATTAAAAAAAATAGCTGATATTTAATATTACTAAGGAATACTTGGAATTCGTAGTTTGTAAAGAATATTGTATGCACATTTATACTAAAATGACTTATTTTGTATGTAAATTACATTTTCTTATTTCTCTTTTTAACACTTTCCAACCTAGTTGAAAAGTGTTTATGACTTCGGTTTGTCTGGCCGTATGGCCGTCTGTCCGTGCTTTAACTACCGTAAATATGCTCGGATTTGAACATTCATTGCAATTTTTAGGTAGATTTCGTAAGAAAAAGTACCTATTACATTCTCACCTAAGTTGGAAATTTAAAAAATTTTTTTGCAGATCTACGCCGATCATGACTCCCAGAACCCAAAACCACCCCCAGTTCAAAACTTTATCTATCTATCTATCTATCTATCTATCTATCTGTCTATGTCACTTTTTTATGGACACGATAACTGAAAAAATTCTGCATAAATCTTTTCCAAACTGATACATAAAATCAAGGGGTATAAAATCTCGGTCAAGTTCGTTAATGGGCAAAATCGAACCAAGGGTGGGGGGTGGGGGGGGGGGGGGCTTTTTGTGAAAACAGAAAAAACCCATAATTTCTTAATTATTATACGTATCGAATCCGTTTAAAGTTATTATTACTTCTAGGAAAAGGGCCGAAAATTTATGTATGACAGATTTTTGATATCATTAAAAATGGCCCCAAGGGGGGGAAAGGAGGGTTTTTAGATGAAAAAAATCATAGCTTCGTCAATTCACAAGATATCAAAACCGTGTAAATTTATTATTAATCCTCTTCATATTATCTAAAACTTTTATATTGACAAGTTTTTTATAGGACCAACCGTTATAGCAAAAAAAAAATTAAAAACAAAAAAAAAAATCCCTGACGGCTCCGCCTGCAAACAAGTTATTTTTCGAAGTACGCGATTCCAACTCCTGCATCTTTTCGAAACTGATGATACATAAAATCAAGGGGCATAAAATCTCGGTCAAGATCGTTAATGGGCTAAATCGAACCAAGGGGGGGATGGGGCTTTTTGTGAAAACCGAAAAAAATCCATTATTTCTTAATTATGATACGTGTCGAACCCGTTTAAAGTTATTATTACTTCTAGGAGAAGGGCCGAAAATTTGTGTATGACAGATTTTTGATATAATTAAAAATTGCCTTAAGGGGGGGGGGGGGTTAGAAGAAAAAAATTCATAACTTCGTCAATTCCCAAGATTTCAAATCCGCTTAAATTTATTATAAATCCTCTTAATATTATCTAAAACTTTTATATTGACAAGTTTTTTTATAAGACTAACTCTTATAGCAAAAAAAAATCCCTGCTGGCTCCGCTTGCAAGCAAGTTAGGTTTCGAAGTAGGCGGTTCCAACTGCCGCATCATCGCAAGAAGGTCATTTCTTCCGGAATTCCCGACAAACAGGAGCCCCACGGTCTGCGTCTTCGAAATCTACCTGTGCCTGTAGGCCAAGCCGTCAGAGATTTTTTAATTCTTATTGTCGTTTTCGATAGCATGTGTCCTATTTCAAAGGAAGTGTGTAGCACTTATAGTTTTTTTTACAGGTACACTAAAAAAAAACCCGTTGCATTGCGGTCTATGGGAGAAAATCATTTGCAGTTTATTGAAAAAATGTTTCACTATTTTAAACGCATTGAAATTTATATATATCACTCAGGTGCATTAGAAGAAGCTTAATATGGAATAGGGTGTGCATAGCACTTATAGTTACTTTACAGGAACAGTCAAAAGAATTCCGTTCCATTACGTCTATGGAGAAAAATCGTCTCTGGTTTATTTAAATAATGTTGCACTATTTTAAACGCATTGAAATTTATATATATCACTAAGGTGCATTACAAGAGGCTTACTACAGAATATTGTGAGTATAGCAGTCATCGTTCATTTACAGGGACGCACAAAAGAATTATCTACTGTCTGTTAACAATAATTCTTGGAAGTGCGTTTTAAGTTACTGAACGCGATTTTAATTTTAACTCGCTTTTTGTCTATTACGTGGTGTGTATAAATTCTGTAGATCCTATATAGGGAAGCACAAAAGTTCGCGAACACATTTCCGTTTATTGACAGAAACTCCAGACGGAGAATTTTAAACTGTGCTACGCGTTTCCTAACTGAACTAAAATGTAGCATCCTATGCAGTATATATACAAATCTATAGATCCTATACAGGGCTGAATAAAAGTATTCGGATATTTTTCCGAATATTGTATATATTGGAAATTCCTGAAATTAAGTTTTTAAATATGTTATGTGTTTTCCAAATTGTTTACTTAGATGTTATCTTTTAGCTTATTAAAAGGTATTATTTGTAAAATTATTTTGGAAGCGTTGGAAAGTGTTACATAACCTATGCTTCACGCATGATTTTTCGTTCTTGTTTTTATTATACCGAATTTGATTGAGATGGACGAGACAATAGTAAATCTTTTTTTTTCCAGTAATTCAATTCACTGCTTTTATATTTATTATAACAGGTACTGAGATTCTATTATTAAAGTCTTTTCATAAAGTTATGAAAGAAACCGTTTCAGAAATGTAATGAATCCGCTATTCAGCAAAACTTCTTCAAACGTTCACAATCTAATTATTTAATGGATACACGCATTAAGGAATTGTTGCTTTAGTGTCATATTTTAGAACAATTTCCCTTTTGATTAGAGTGATACATTTACTTCTCTAAAGGAACCAAAAAGGTATAAAATGACGAAAATTGACTGAACTTTCATCGTAGATTAGGAAGAATGTAATTAATTTAAACGATTAATTGATTTTGGATTTTTTTTTTAAGAAATAAAAGAAAACGTTAAATTTAAATCATTTTTTAAAAATTCAAAATTATATTTGAAAAAAAAAACTTAACTAAAAATTAAAAACAGATGTTCATTTATTAATGTCTGTAAATTTACTATTTATTGTCCATACTATCAATTTACATTCAGACATTATCTAAAACTACCGTACAGATTAGCAGCCATAAATTTATATATAATAAATATAGCCTTACATGTTTGTTGAACAGAAAAATCACTAAAAGAAGAATTAAAAAATCATTGAAAACATAGGTTTAAAGGCAGGACATCCGAGAAAAACTATACTTAAACTAATTGGAACAGTAAAAGAATTGACCATATACAGCCAGCACAGATGAATCTAACATACACTCCTCCCATTCCATATATAAAAGGTGTATCTTTGAAAATAAAACGTGAATTAGAAAAATTAGGAAAAATAGTCCCACTAACCCCCAATCCATCCCTCTTCAAATCAGGAAGAAATTAAATAGAAAAATATGAGGAAATACAAACAGCAGTAATATACAAAATAAATTGTCTAAATAGCAGAAATGAAAAGCTTACTTACATAGGAATGACGAAGAGAAAAATAGAGGAAAGAATGAAAGAACATATCATAGATATAAAACCAAATAAACAGACAAAAGCGCTTGCAAGATTAAACACTAAAACCCCCAATCATAGTTGAAACCCTACAAATACAGAAAATAGCGAACTACGAAAATCTACATAATGCTCTAATTAGAGAAGCAATAGAAATTTATACATCGAAAGAAGCATGCAATGATATGGTACACACAGTGATTGATTGCCGCTGGAAAAAGATGTTAGAAGAGGGAGAGAGAGAGAGAGAGAGAGAGAGAGAGAGAGAGAGAGAGAATTGAATGCCGATAGGAGGAGCTCTTCAATCAGCAGTCGTATATATAGTTTACATTTTTGAAATGAGGGACTTTTTTAATGAAAATTTTTAACCATGTTTTTAGATAATATCTGAATATAAATGGGTAGTATGGACATTAAATGTAAACTAAAAATGTTTAAGAAATAGCGAGTATAATTAAGTATATAAAAAAATGTGATAATTCTTATGTTATGAACTTATGACGTTTTGGATATTTAATTTCATACAGTCAAGTCGACTCTTTATTTACTTTATTATTTCTTTTCCTATTGGATAATAACATTTACCGTTAGGAATAGGCTTATCAGAACATTTTATAGTAATTTAAATACATACTTTTTTTAAATATTCATACCCTCAACAAATATTTCTTCCAAAAACGTAAAAAGTACCGTGACTAGAAGAAATTTTTCTATTATTTAAAGAGATTTCCGCATTTTCACTGGAGAATTTCAAGAAATTTCGACCTTAGATTTGCCAATTGTTTCACGTTTTGAGGGAACGTTTAAAGTTTGTCTATTGCAAAGTGTAATTCTTTATCTGGCATACACATCCAATATTTGATGCTATAAAAATTATTTTAAAACTGACTTGAATGGAAATAAATGTTTTCTTATCACATATTTAATTGAGTTTAACACGTGCAACATTCGCAAACTTTTTAAATTTTATTTTTAATTATACTGAAAAAAGACTTCTTTGTAAAAAACAGTTTCTTAAAAACAAAGTTAAAAACAACATATTAAAAGTTTATCCAAGAACCCATTAATATGCTGAATAGTAAAATTACATGTTTTGTCATCCGCATCGAAAAAGTTTATGTTTTTTTTTCCTACATTCCAATTTCGAGCTTCAGCTACTTTAAATAATTAACAAAAAAAAGTTTCTTCTTTTCCTTGAAAAACATATAATGGAGAATCTTTTAATTCACTTATCATATGTGTTGCTTGGCGTATTTAATTATGAAATTATTTTTTCCAAATTAATGCTCTTTATGGTTTTCAAAAAGTAGATTTAAGTATTTTATGCATCTAATTAAATCTTTTCGAATGAATTGTTTAACTCTTATAACAAAAACAATCTAGTGTTGTTCATTATTATTTATGAAAGTATGTTCTAGGTATTTATTCTATTTTATCACTAATTTTTTTTTTCTGACAATGCGTGTTGTGTTATTGAAGTGTCTGTTTTATCCAAATTGCATGAAATATCTTTTATGCAGATTTAAGTAAATTCATTACTTTGTAAAGAATTGTGTGCCTAAAAAATAAAATTTTTACCTTTAAGGACTAGCGTTATTATATGATTACAGCCTATCTGCAAATTTATGTGTACCACCATTTCTGAATCGAAATATTCACATTAATTAATGACAGAATTTCTGTGAAAAAATAGAAATGAGATTACTATTCGAAAATAGTGGTCACAACATGTAGTTTTAGCTGTGGTTAAATTTTAAAGAGAAAGAATCATTTAGTCTTTAAGGCTGCCCGTTAGTAAACTTCCCGATTTCCTTCGCTAATGCTAATCCATTGGGCGTAGGATGCATTCGTATATTTAAAATTTCTCCTCAAGAAATTAATATTTTTGACTTTTATTTTCTGTGGACACTTCTTAAAATATGTCTCTTTTTTATTTCAGTTGTCAATATATTTCTAAAATACGTGCTTAATTTATAATGTTTTGTGTTAAAATCTTAGCAAAACTGAATAAGATTTTAACACTTCACATAAAATTAAGTATATATATTTTTTAAAAAAATGACAACTAAGAAAATAAGTGACATCGTTTAAGAAGTGTACACAAAAATCAGAAGTCAAAAATATGAATTTCCCGAGGAGATGTTTTAAATATACGAATGCATTCTACGCCCAAAGGATTAGCATTAACGAGGGGAATCAGAAGTTCACTGACGAGCAGCCTTTAAGGTGAAAAGGCGCATTGAAGCTTAATATGGAAATCTTCCAATTTTCCATGGGATTATCATATTTCCATCTCGCATTTGGTAAGGTTTTCCTCAAAACACTATTCCAAATACAGTTGAAGGAGTCATACAACAATATAAAGAACAGCTTTGAGATTTAAAATTATTGGATTTGGCATGCTTCGATAGATGCATTCCTCCTCTTCTACGGTCCCCAAGCCTACCTAATTTAACCCCATGAGGTTATTTCGTACGGTATTAGATCAAACATTATCCTGTTCGTGCCCCACATTTGAAGTGATATAATAGAATTGCGAGTAAGAATTACACGTGTATTCGTTATTTTGTGACAAGCATGGCAACTACTTGAACTGAAGTTTGCCGAGTCACCAAGAGTGCAACGAACAATTGTAAAAATCAAAATAATTTGAAATAATTCTTTATATGGTGGCATGAACATTTCTATTGTATTTATAACAGTTTTTAAGAATGACATTTCCAAAGTCCGGAGTGAAATATGATACACCTTGTAAATCTAAGATTAAAATCTTCGTTGTTTTGTATGTCATTTAATGAAGAATGTTTCAACTCCTGTTTTATATACACACAAACATGAATTCATGTTTTCAAGGATAAAAAATAAAATATTTTTTTAATATTAAAGGAATTTAGTAACATATTTGCGAAACTCATTTATTATAGTCGTATAGCAGGACCTTAGTTGTTACGCAGTCATAAATTTAAAAAAAATATTTTTTTTGAAAGTTGGGTTTTTATATCCTTTTATCAACTGAAGAAAATATACTTTATGGTGCAAGAATAAATGTTCGTATATAAGTTTCATAATAAAGTTATCATTATCGCACTGTTCTTAGAACTTAAGTCTTTAAACTCGATTTTTTTTTTCTAAAAACTGCAAAATTCAAACGGGTGATAACTATTATTTAAAAACTACTGAATCAATTCACTTCTAGTTTCTTCAGCTCTTTTACTATAAAATTATGAAGCGACTGAAAGAAGTATTTTGTATTTGTTTTTATCTTTATTTTACACAAAAAAAAATGCCATTTTTAAAATTAAAATTGAACGATCACCTCAGACAGCCGCCATTAAAAAAAAAATATATATCGAAAATTTATTTATTTTCCAGTATCTAGAATAAACATTATTTAATTAATAACCGCTATTTTGTGATAAGCCAAATTTTATTTACAATAGTCACTGCAAAGCACACACACATACAAAAAAAAAAAAAAATTCGAGCCATTTGAAGAGCGGTATTAACGTTGAATATTTAATTATATAAGAATTAATTGCTTAAAATCAAAGAAAATATGAAATAAACAATTTTTCTACTGTATGTCTTGATACATATTAATGATATAATAAATGGATAAACGGAGACTTTATTTTAATCAATTAATGAATTAATTTAGAAAAATAATTGGCATGAAAGTAAGAAGTTGATGAATCAAAAAGATTCACTATCATTTATGCCTTTCTGGCGGTAAAAACGACGAAACGCATTTTTAATACCGGAAAACACAGAAAATTCATAAAATCCAATGTATGATTTCTCGGTATGTTTTCATCGTAGAAGATGAGGCTTTTTACTATCTAGCTTGTTAGAACATGGGAAAAATTTGTACAGATATAACTTATAAAACCCAGGAACCGTATACAAAATTGAATCTCGTAACTTAAAAAAAAATAATTATTTTGTTATAAATATATTTTTAAATGATGAAGAGCGACATTTGAGATGTTTTTGCATTTAGAACTACACTGCTCAAAACAATTAAAGGATATTTGAAGTTTTATATAAAATAAAGATATAAACGAAATTTTTTTGGCTGAAAATAGAAGAAGAGAATCACAAATGCAAATTTTTCTGGTTTTCAAACTGTGGAGTATGCAAATTTTGAGTTCGACGTCAAAAACGTCGCTTCAGCGGCAGCGAATGAAATTTGACTTTCAACTGGATAAAAGAGAATGAAGACAAGGATGATCGGCATTCAGTGATTGCTTTGTTTCGATGAGTACGATGTCTCAGCGAAGTCATTTGACAGATTCAGAAGCTTGGAGAATTGTTGGTAGGTTAGAAAGGGGCCAAACTCAAGCCGAAGTAGCGCAAGCCATTGGAGTGTCAAAAAGTGTCATTTCCAGGATCTGGAACCGTTTTTTGGAGAGTGGATGTGCAGGCCGAAGACCAGGGCAAGGTCGTAGACGGGCAACAACGCCCAATGAAGGTCGGTATTTAGCGTTAACAGCTCGGAGACACCGAAACATGAACGCTACTCTTCTCCAACAACACCTTCGCTCGGCTACAGGCACCACGATTTCAACTCAGACTGTCCGAAACCGGCTCCATGCTGTAGGTCTGTATGCTCGCCGACCGATGGTATGTGTTAGATTAACATCAAGGCATCGTCGCGACCGCAGGGAGTGGACAACCGAGCATGTCAACTGGAGGAGAAATGAATGGAGCAATATTCTGTTTTCTGACGAGTCCCGTTTTTCTGTGCATCCGGATAATAGGCGTATTTTCATCTGGAGGGACCGTGGCAGTAGGAATAATCCTGCGTTCGTGCACGAAAGTGTCAGATTTGGCGGTGGAGGAGTGTTGGTGTATGGTGGCATCTCCATTGATGGGCGCACTGACCTCTACATCATTCGAGATGGAGCTCTGACTGGTCGCCGATATAGGGATGAGATCCTCAGACCTATTGTAGTCCCTTACGCTGCAGCAATCGGAGATAACTTCATTTTAATGGACGATAACTGCAGGCCACATCGTGCAAACCTGGTGGAGGATTTCCTTTTCGAGGAAGGAATCGTTCGAATGGAATGGCCAGCGTGTTCTCCAGACATGAATCCAATCGAGCACGTTTGGGACGCTCTAGGAAGACGAGTTTCTGGCCGCCAACAACCCCCACAAACTCTCCAAGAACTGGAAAGAGCTCTTCTGGAAGAGTGGGGCAGAATACCCCAACTCGTCATTAATAGCCTCATTGAGTCCATGCCTCAAAGGTATTCAACGTTGCTGGCCGCCCGTGGAAACCATACCCCCTACTGAAAATGATTTTCTTTGAAGAAAACACCTTTTCTTATTCTTTTTTTCTCATATGCACAAATTGTGTTTTTTTCCTTTTGTACACAAATGCGCAATAAAATGCATTTTTTTCTGCCAAACATGTGTAATTTATTCTCATATAACCTACTATGTCTGTCGACCATGTATCAATCAGCTAAAAAGTTTCCCAGATACAAAATCCACCTAAAACTGCAATATCCTTTAATTGTTTTGAGCAGTGTATATTCCTAAAGCTATCGAACTTCTAGATTTAGCTATTCCTTAACGATAAGAAGAATCACATTGTATAATAATATTTTAATGAATCATTTTAAAGTTAAACAGTTTCAAATGTTTGAAGTCATTTATAGAGCCGTCGATCACCCTGCCGTAATTATATTTTCAAATATGAACTGTGGGCATACCTATTTATTCTTTTGCGCTCTATGTCTCTACTTTACTAATTTGGTAGTGATGTGGTATGGTGATCATCACCACTGCCCAGGTAAATCACATTAAACAGTGTTCTTAAAATTAATTATGCATGATTTTACTTGTATATTCGGATATTTTATACGTCTTCTTTTTCTTTTGAGATTATAAAATCCTCTTCAAATTTTAATATGTCATTACAGGAATTTTACTTGAGAAATAAGATTTGATTCTTAAAAGTGTTCAAAAATGAAAGAAAAATAAAGTTCGAGAATGTGAATAAAGGCTAAAAAGCAAATAATAGCTTCTGGTCGTTAATTGAAATTAACGACCAGATGTATACTAGTCATATCATTGTATTATTCTTCACTCGCTGTTTGTACATGTTGATGAAAAATGATTTCTCATATTTTATATAGCGGATTTAAACAATGTAAATAACTATTAAATATAATGTACGTTTTAACTTGGATAGCCTGAAAAAATGCAATTATTGAACACGAAACATTTAAATTTAGATAAATGTAACGCAAAATAGTTTCTTCTTGTGTATCTTTTAATTTAGCTTTCGAATGCTTATAAGGATACAGAAAATAATTTTTATGCAATAAATAATTTAATGTGTTTATTATTTAGAAAAAACAGAAAATACAGAAGATACAGCTAATTAATTATTTTAAGAAAAATAATTATGTTTTTGCACTGCAAATTGATTTTACATTGGATTTGAACCTAATTCTGAAAACATTTTATAAAATATTACATCTATAAATTTACAATTAACATTTTCAGAAGCTTTAAAACTATTTAACACTTAATTTTTCTATATAAACATTCAAAGTTTACATCAAGTTTATTATATTTCTGTATTTCTATTGTGAGATGTCGCAACTGTAAATAAAGGCAGAAAAGCCTTTATTTTATAAAGCCTACCCTAAATACGATCATGGAAAAAATAAAACTAGTCATAAGCATCATTATCATTAAAAATCATACGATTATAAAAAATAATCTGAATACGAATCATTCGATTATCGGAATCACTCGATTATGGCCATCATTCTTTTCCTCCATCTTACTATATTGGCTGTATGATTTTTTTTGTATTAATAACTGCTTTTTGTAAAGCAGTAATTTCTCGACACGTACACCAAAGCGCAATAGGAAGCATGAATAATTTATCCAGTTGTAAAACTTTAAATAATTTTTTTGATAGAGAATTCTGGTATGAAAATAATAACTGATATAAATAAAATATTCAAAATATTTTTTTTTTGTTTTTATATTAAGTTAATTTATGTTTTCTAATTTCTCAATATGACGTATAGTACGTAACATTTAACAATACTGTTAAATAAATCTTGATATAGAATATTGTCAGTGCACATAAGGCACCTAAACAGTTAGAGTAAAACATGTTAAGACTGATGTTTATAATCACATAATTTATCCATATAGAAAACCTTCTCTGTAAAAATATTTGTATTTTATTAGATATATAACGCACAAAATACTTGCTGTATACATAATTTTATTCAGTGTGGATAACAATTAATGATATGATTCAATGTAATTTATTCAATATCGATAAGTACTTATGTCAATGTTTACTTACGTATGTCTAAATATAAATGTCTATGACTATAGATCATTTAAGTAGAAGAGTGTTTTAAATGACCATGCGTGTTTGTTAACCCGCCAGTACACGGGTTGGGTCTACGAGACTCTGGCCAAATTGTCTGTTTACGTTTTTCAAAGAAGACAGCTGCTACACACCTGCGATTTCCGGTAGCTTCCAATTCCTTTCGTGTCAGTTGGTGCTGACAGTGGGCAAGCAAAGGTTTTTCTAGATAGAGAGAAATCGGGTTCGTTTATACGCAGTAGGTCTGTGAGACCCATCCCGTGCAATCATGTAAGTATTTTTTCAAAAGGCAATTTTTTGAGATATGCATACTTGCCAATAAATATGATTTTTATTTGTTACTAAATTTTCAATTATGAAATAAAAAAAATAATTAACAAGAAAAATAAAAATATTTTTTTAAAAAAATCATTAAATAAAACTAATTATAATTTTAAATTGTACCACGAAATAAAAATTGTACTTGTTGGCAAGTATGGATATGTGAATTTATCTTTTCCAGACAGCTTTATTTTTAGTTCCAAATGAACTGTAAGACTATTTTTTTTTCTCCCATTTCAAGAGGTCGAAGAGTAAAGGAATTTTAGACTTTGAAAAGCCACACGTTCGACAAAGAGCCCTTGCTATTTTAGAGGAATCCGATAACGATGTTTCAGATTTTGATCACTCTGATGCAGATCCAGGTTTTAGTATCGCTAGTGACAATGATACAGAATCCGAAAATAACTGTGATGATGAAGAGGAACCAATAGACGAATGTAATAATTTAAATGAGTCTGTTCCTGCAATCAGCCAGAAAAATATTTTATTGGGAGAGATAAGAAAACGAAATGGCAGAGAGATCGACCGATTCAGAATGTTCGTACTAGAGAAGTCATAATATTATTTTAAAAATTCCAGGAGTTATTGGAAATGCAAAACAAGCCAAAGAAGTAATTGAGTGTTGGAATCTTTTCTTTGATAATAATTTTGTTGAAAAAATAGTGACATACACAAACATTTTTATTGAAACTATTTCTCCAAACTATCAAGATCCTAATGATTGTAAGCCTACAACTGAAATGGAGATTAGAGCACTTTTAGGACTTCTATATGCCATGAGCTTTCAGCACGGTGGAAGAGCAAATATTCAATATTTAGCAGCTAAAAGAGAAATAATGAACGCTTTTACTGAAAACTGTAAGAAACATTATTGAAATTGTAAAAAAAAAAGAAAGAAAGAAACGTGATCATAATATCACTATTACTGGAACTATTAGGAAAAACAAAAAAGAATTGCCACCGAGTTTTGTAACATATGTAAAGCGTAAACCTTACATCAGCATCTTTGGATTTCAAGAAGATATGAGTTTAGTCTCTTATGTACCGAAAAAGGCAAAAACAGTTGTTCTTGTGTCTTCATGCACAGTGATGACAAAATTGATGAGAGCACACATTGTAAAAAATGGCCAATGTTTCTTATTTTATGAAAATATACTATAACCACAAACGATAATATAATATAATCTTCTGAGTTATCCGAAATTCCGAATAGCGTGTTCCATTGTCTTTTGAATCCCCAGAAAACAATACATTTCCAAAATTTAAAGAATTATTTATAAAGACAAAGTTTTTTTCGCTGCCCGTACTTTTCAGAAACGTTTCCGAAGGGTTTCTATAGTGTATTAATGAGTGTCCTCAGCCTGTAATAGCTGTTTTTCGAATGTCATCCATTCTCAAATAAACGTTTTCAGCCGCATAAGTTAATTTATACACGAAAGAGTAAAGAAATAATCTTAATTTTAATGTTATTGTTAACGCTGTTAATTTTGCATGTTTGTCTGTTAAACATATTTTTTGAGCATGAAAATGTTTACTTGAGAACTGATAGCATTCGAAAAACAGGTATTCCAGGCTGAGGAAACTAATTAATACTATATAAAAACCCTTCGGAAACGTTTCTGAAAAATACGGGCAGCGAAAACTACTTTGTTTTTATAAATAATTCTTTAAATTTTGGAAATGTATTGGTTTCTGGGGATTCAAAAGACAATGGAACACGCTTTTCGGAATTTCGGATAACTCAGCAAATTATATTATATTTTCGTTCGTAGTTATAGTATATTTTCAGAAAATAAGAAACTTTGGTCATTTTTTTACAGTGCAGGTGAATAAAAAAAGCCTGAAATAATCACCTTTTATAATTCTACTAAGGGTGGTGTGGACTGTGTTGATGAGCGTATGACCTTTCACAATGTTTCACAAAATACCAGACGCTGGACTATGGTAATTTTTTTATGCCTTGCCGAATATCGCTGATTTTAATTCATTTTTTATTTTTACAGAAAATAACGCAAATTCTCCAGAATCAAAAACAGAAGAAAATTTCGAAAAAAAAAAACTTGTGTTCACTCTGACTGACGAACAGATTAAAGAAAGTTGTGTCAACAGATATCTCCCAAAACATATTAGGGATACTGATAAAAAGTTAACTGGCATGGATGAAGATGTACAACCTGAAAATGTTGTAAATAAGCGAGGGCGGTGTACTTACTGTAAGGACAGAAAGTTTCAGTACACCTGTTCCCAATGCAGAAAGTATGTATGATTGGAGCATTCACATTTTTTATGCCAAGAGTGCAGGCGTGAGTTGTAATTATTTTTTCCATTTGTTATTAAGTAAACAAAGTAATTAAGACATTTTTTTTTATGATTTTTTTTTCTTTTACTAAAATGCAATGTAAGTGAAATATTTCATATGTTCTGTGAAATAAAAAATATAATAAACGTAAAATTTTATATTTCGTATTTTTATTGCGGTGATTCAATTCTGTGGGTGTCATATTATAAGCATTCAAATAATGGAAGAAAATGGTGTATTATTATCCAAAGAACAATAAGTATACTGCATTGGGTATGTGAGACCCAACCCGTTCATTTATGCAAGTTTTCGCAACCCGTGTACTGGCGGGTTAATCACTCATCATTTGTAATAATAACGCTCTGTGAATGGGCAGTAAAAAATTGGCCAGAATCGGAAATAATAATAGGAAATCTAAAAAGAGTTTTAATCCCTTAGGGTTATGTCTATAATGAACACAGTACGTTTTTAACTTCCTACTAGGAGTGCTTTAGTCACTACTTGCAAGTTTATAGTATAAAATCAAGTGACATTAACAAATTTTTGTAAGAAATATACACCGAAAAGATAATTGAAACAGCATTTTTTTAAATAATGTTACGTATTCTGAATGCCTTACACCGGGGCCAGTGGTTCTGCTAGTAGTTGGAAGTAACTCTGGGAAGTTACTCTATTTACAAAAGTTACGCATTATATGTATAGACATGCTATTTTGTCACTTAAGGGCAAGTCAAAATCCTGATATAGAAATTTCTAGATTTACCGAGATCATGGATTAAAAGTATAATTGTTGAATAGGGCAGTTTGAGTTGAATTAGTAAACTATTTTACGTGAATTGGTTAGCACTCAGAGAAGATTTAGAATCCTGTTTTCGGATATTTTACTTCTGTAACTTTCTATTTTGATTTCCATCGCGTTTTGTAGTTGCTTTTCTGTACGTATGGGGCATTTACCTATTTGGTAAATATCATTTACTTATGTTTGTTGATCATATTATTACCAGAAATTTATCTATATTGAGTCGCATTTAAATTAACTTATTTTACATAACAGTGTGTTAGAAGAGGCTTATATAGATAGCATGTGTAGATCGCTGCGCTGGATTATTTAGTCCTGATAAGTCTATTCATTTTGGCTGAGACCGTTGCATAATAGTGTTTTTCTGCTGCTAATAATATCTATACTTTCTATTATTTTCTGTAAATAAAAAATGTGATGACCAGTGGACAGTTTTCGTCAACTATCAATTGCAAAAATCGAAATTCGTAACAACTAGTGACAGAAGCAGAGATTTAAATATTCGATACGTGTTACTAACAGAGCCATAGTGGAATAAATGAAGAATCTCCTAAAAGTTTTACTAGCCAAAATTAGGCGAAGTGAAAGCTACAAAAACAGTATTGCAAAAGAAATGAAATCTGGTCAGGAGGCCTTGAACAAAAATATTGAGTTGATGAAAGTTGTATTAAAAAGAAAAATATCATCTATAGAAAAGAGTATTGACTTCTTAATAGATAAAGATCCCAATATAACAGTCAAAGTTCCAATCCCGCTAAATTATCTGTAATTAATCTCACCATTATCCCGAAAAGTTTATTTATTTATTTTTTATTGATAATTAAAGAAATTTTTTTTCTTCCTAATTATTATTTTTAAATCAATAAAATTTTAACTCCATTTTATACTGATCAGAAAACGAATTTTAAAAATAAAAGTTTTTAAGTTTCCAAAAACAAGAAAAAGTTTTAATTAATTTCGTTTAGAAAAATGAAAATAGCAATTAAGAAAACTTATTTATTTTGAGATTTTTCCTCAGTTAAATAAATGTATTGGATAAAATTACTGAGATTTGTAAAAAAAAAATGCCATGCGAAAATTAATCCTATTTTTTTCAAAAAGCTCAGAATCAATTTTCATTTTAGCATAGGTACATACTACATTTTTATATACAAAATGGGCAGAAGTAATTTCAACCTAAAGAATTTTCATTCATTTATCTGAAGTTTCAATTGACTAAAACAAAATTTTTGAATCCAAAGGCGTTTAATGTAAAAAAAAAAAAAAAAAAAAAAAAAAAAAAAAAAAAAACATAAAAAACAAAGAAATAATAATGATAAATATAAATAAATAAATAAATAATATAAATAAATAAATAAATAATATATATATATAAATATATATATATATATATATAGAGAGAGAGAGAGAGAGAGAGAGATAGATATGGATATAGATATAGATATAGATATAAATTCCGAAAATAACATAAAACTCTGCTTAATTCCAAAAGAATTTATTTTTTAAGCTGCAAAGCTGTAGGGTAGTCATTTGGTAGAAGCTGAATTTTTTTTTTGCAGGAAAATTATAAATATGATACTGAGATATATTACTATAAAAGGGAACTATAGGTAAACTATTATAAGAGTTAAATGTCATTACCACGCTAATATTTTGAAATCTGAAACATTTGGCGAATAAATGCTCTTGCATTGGAAATGATTAAATATTAAGAAATATTAATTTATTTAAATTGTTGTTGGATGTTTACTTTATTAATACCTAGTGTTGTTTACTTTTTCTTAAATATAACTTGAACTACCTACTTAAACTGTTGCAATCATAAAACTTTCCATTTCGCCAGCCTAATGTATCGATTTCTATAATTCTATGAATATAAAACATATACAGTGTGATTCATAAATATCGAAACAATAGTCTATCTCTTTAAATATTGCTCCTAGACACATACTTTCAATTGCAAAGTTTCATAAAAAAAGGTGCAAAATTTGATGAGATAAGTTGCAACTCCATGGGGGGTTAATTTGAGAAAATACAACATTTAAATTTTTATGCGGCCCCGTAGGATAAAATTTCCAATTAGGAAATTTTTCCTTATTCATTCCTGAATTAAACAAAAAAAATCCATCTTGATATCTGCAAAACTCAGGGAGATATGCCCGTTTTAATAATTCGTGAGGTTTCAAGGGATCAGACACAAATTGAAATGCGTGTAATTCAAGAAACAATGTTACTGTAAGGTGTCCGGAAAACATTTTATTTATTTATTTATTTATAGAGTTAGAATTTTGAATTTTTTGTGATGATTAGCCATATAATTTGTAAACAGAATCACATCATAAGACTTCTTACAAAATAAAAAATATTTTTTTTTTCAAAAAATGCAGAGCAATTTAAAATTGTTATAACTCTAATATTATTTGTCGAATTGAATTTTTTTCCTATAATTAAACAGAAATATATAAATTTTTATTTTCATTCAGCATTTTGAAAACTGTTAATTAAAAAATATATTTAAAATAGCAATAAAAAAAAAAGAAAAAAAAAAGATGAAACTTATATTTGAAAAAGATATATTATAAGTTTGAACCATTTATAGAGGTTATTAACTTATATAAATTTAAAGATGAGAAATGCTGAAAAACCTTCTGATGCCGAAAAATGCATTTAAAGTTTCAAAAAAATTTTGGGTCCTAATAGAACGTTTAAATCCTTTTTAAAAGCTTTCAGGTGAATAAGTAACTACTTCCTGTAGCTTCAATTTCTGATTACGATAGTTTGGCTCTCGGATACAGATATTAAATTTGTTTAACGCATACCCTAGTCTCTCATACAAATATGGTATACAGCGAAATTAACAAAATTTAAGTGTATTAGAGATATAACTTTCCTTTATGCACTTTATGTTTCAGATCCGGTTTATTGATATGATGCGAAAGAAAACCATTCTCATGGGCGATGCACTTAATTTTATTTAATTCATTATCTAGACAGGTGTCTGTGCATATTTTAGATTTCTGCACAAACCGAAATTTGTACAAAAAATTCCCATTTATCTTAAGATACAATTAAGATTATTTTACAGAATACTACATACATATTTATAAGAAAAATTTACAGTATATTTTAGATTACTATGTTTTCGCATGACAAAAACATAGCTGCCAAACCTCCCACTAATCCTCCGTAATATGTAGATTAATTTGAACCAGTTAACCACTTTAAAACTAGAAAATTGTTTAATGAATCTTGGACTTATTTAATTTAAATGTTTTAAGTCGAATCATTACTTCATTCAATTGAATTTCTTAAAAGAGTTTCTGGTTCAAACGTATTGAACCTTGGTCAAATAAACACACTCATAACGGAAGATTAGTGGGAGCTTGGCATCTATTATAAAAATACACAATAGCAACGTTAATGATTATTTATACTATTAGACTGTTAAATTCGAATAAAGATTTATTTTAAAAAACAATGTCGTTTGGAATAAATGAAAAATAGGTTTAAAAACATCATAACTTTTGAAGCGGTATAACAAGAAAAAATATTTTTGAAAATATTTTTGTGTAATTCATAAAATATATTTCCAATGATTCTGTTAACAGAAGTTTCATTATCGCTATTACTATTTTTATAAAACTTATTGCCTTCCCGACACGTCCAAAGAACAATAAAGACACGGGCCGGCACGGTCCGGCCAGCGCAGCGGGCCGTGCCGATTACGACCCTGGGGCCAATCTCGGCCTCATGCAGACTTCTAGCATATTTCTCAAGCAAGTTTAACGTAAAAATCTATACGCTATTATTTTATATCTGAAAGTTAAGGCATTGCCATAGATCGACTTTTAATAATGTGTAAATTTATGGTCGATCCCTAACTTGCATTGCAAATGAACTGATATCCCGTCTCTCAGAGGTATGCTTAAGTGGTGTAAGTCGCAAATTTTGGATTTTAATATCTCTGTGAATTTTGTAGATATTAAGACGGATTTTTTTTTTGTTTAATTCAGGACTGGATAAGGAATAATTTCCTAATTGGAAATTTTATCCTACGGGGGCCGTATAAAAATTTAATTTCTGTATTTTCTCAAATAGACCCCCCATGGAGTTGCAACTTATCTCATCAAGTTTTGCACCTTTTTTTATGAAAATTTGCAATTGGAAGTATGTGCCTAGGGGCAATATTTAAGGAGATAGTCTATTGTTTTGATATTTATGAATCACAGTGTATAATTCTTCGACTATAACACAGGGTTATAATGATAAGAGAATTAATAAAATTAAAGAACAACAGCACCCCATGTAGGATACTAAAATTTAAAATTAGATACACAGACACATTTTTAATTATTAATTTCGAATATGAAATTTGAGGCATTTCTGCATAATAAAGTATAAGAAGCTGCTATTATTTTCATCCCCATAAGCCTAGAACTACGGCAATAGGACCCAATAGGGTCCAATAATGTATCCCAATAGGGCCCATATCAAAATTGCCGCCTCTGGCAACAATGTAGTTAAAACTGCATGACAGTTACAAAAATAACGAAGTGATACTGCGCACTACTGTCGCTAAATTGCGTCAATTAGATGAAAGTAAAAATTGAATCAACGTCTATTTCAGCGTCAACGTCTAATGGCGCTAGCACACGTAATCTCGTATCATAGTCAATATCAGATATTTCATCCGAAACACGTTTTTCAAGAGGAAAAAGCTCGAATTCGTCCCGTTTGATAGATTGCCTCTTGTAATTTCTTAAAGATCTAACGTACAGTAGTTTGTATCCTCTACGATATTTATCAACTCGAAATCTACCAATCAGAGCTCTCTAAAATTCCAAGATGGCCACCGTCAGTAAGCCAACATCTTACGTTTCGGTCGTCGCAAATATTGAAACCAAAAATACAGAAGAATTAAGAAAAAAGCAAATCTTTAGTAACACAGGGACCAATTATACTCGAAAAGAACTTTAAAAACGTGCAGTTATTTTGTAATTATGGAATTACATATGCGTCGATTGCCTCTTCGGAGTTCGTCGTTATTTACACTCCCGATAAGAACTTTATTTACTAATTTAAAGTTATTTATTGGGATTATTTTATTTCAATTCCTTATATTATTTGCTATATGTTATAATTGTACTGTCGTAGTCACTTATTTACTTCTCAAATACTAGTTTAACTATTTTCAGCAGCTATATTTGGCGTTAGTTCGTACTTGTTGCCAAATTATGTCGCCAAAGATAAAAATGCAAGCAAACATACATCAAGGTATTTTATTGCAATACGAATTATTACCTCCTTTTAGCATGAATCAGAATCCAAAAGGATCCAAATTTTGTTGTGGAGGGGGGGGGGCAGAAAATTTTCTTATACTTTTAGAAAAATAAAATTTAATAAATGAAAATTTAATCTAGCAGCTATTTATAGTTAATTATATTTTACCTTTTAATAATTTTCTTTTAAAACAATCTTGATAATCTTTTTTTAAAGATATACAACTATTATACACACACATATTTATTCGTAAATCGGTGGAATAGTAAAAATATATTCACAGTCTTTCGATTATCCAAGGCTGTCTGCTAGATGGTTTACGACTTTCTCACCAACATGGTTTATTAGTGAAAAATTGCGAATCCAGTATCAGCCGGAGTAGCTCAGTGGTCAGAGCGAAAACCTGGAATTCTGTGGACCCAGGTTCGATTCCTGGCTCTGGCTAATTTTTCACTTCATGTTCGATTGTTGTATTTAATGTACCGTAATTTCGCGCGTATACGCCGCACCTCAGACAATTCGATTTCCTACCAGAATTTATTTTAATTAAAATGTGACTTACTTCTGCTTAGCACTTATTTGACTTCTTATTTTAAATAAAATTTCCGGTTTGAAAAAGACTTAACTAGCGTGCGGCGCATACGCGCGAAATTACGGTATGTGGGTGATAATATCCTTTTCAGTCTATTTTTCCTTTTTAATTATTGAATTTCAACCACCCTAAAGTTTTGTTTCCCCCCTCCTAGCAGTGTAAAAATTTAAAACCTTTATATGTGTTTCAATTTGTTAAGTAAAATGTGCCCTTTTTTAAAATTTTGTATTAATAATAAATAACGCATATACCCCCCCACCCCCTAAAAAAACCCCTCCAGTTAAAATATTTTGCTTCCCTTAAAAACAAAAAAAGAATTAAAATTTATATATTTTCGAAAACAAAAATGAATTGAAAAGTAAAACTTTCCTAACAGAAATAGATTTCTAGAATTTTGAAATATGCAAACCCAAAATTAACCGCCAAATAATTTTTAAGTTTTGCTTAAAAAGCACTTGTCTTTTAATCTGTTTTGCGACGATCGAACATTTATTTAACATTAGGAGGTACAAACATAAAATCTGCGTAATTTTTAAACTACTTTAACAAGTGACTTTCAGTTTGATACACGAAGGTAAAATTTACCGAAAATTATGATGTCGAAATTAGGGTTTAGTACTGTTACAATTGTTATACGTAACTTCACCCTCTTCCCCCCCCCCCCCGCAGCAAAATTCATGTACAGCATAATTATTAGATGTTATTACTAATCTATTGTTACTTGTGACATTTTTATAATGATTTGCGGCAGAGTTAATAGAGGGTATAACCCCCCCCCCCCAGGACTGTAGACAATATATATGAAAAAAAGGATTGTGTTTTTGAAATGAAAAATATCATATTCATTTAAACTTTCGAAAAATGATTAAAATCATCAAAACCATAGAAGAAAAAACTGCAAAAGAGTGGGAACTATATCTAAATTCTATTACGTATTTCATTTTTAAATTACATTCAATATGTAACATGAATTACATAAATATGTAAAATGTATTAACTAAAAATGTCATAATAGCGATTTTGGCAAAATAAATAAAACTTAATTTAACATCTTTCTTTGCGTTACAGATTTCGGCTTAGCGATAAAATGCGATTCCAATACACGTGACAAAAAACTAGTTTTAATATACTATTTTTTTCTAAATCACTTAATACTAATAGTTCAGAATTCTTAACATTTACAGGCAATGAAAGACGTAAAGTGAAGATATGGACTCTATAATTTAGAATTTTAATGTTATATTAGTGAGAGTATTGTTTTTATAATCTTGGAATTTTAAGTAAAATGATCACAATATTATATATATAGGACAGACACGAAAAGAAACTGCAATATACAAAATGTGAGTACGCGATAATGCTTCCTGTGTATCAATCGAACTCTACACTAAATATTAAAACATCTGCTGCAATTACTCGCCAAATGTTACGCCCTCTCCTTACATTAGCAGATAACTTTCAGTAGGGAAATCAACCCTAGTTGCAGCGTGAAAGTGTAGCTCGAGAGGCAATAGCATATACTTCATATCGTAAGGTCGTCCGTGTTATAACAGCTTAACAGAACAAGCTGTTTGATGAGATTCTTTCCATTAGTTCTTGCTATGTAGCTCCCCCGGAAATCGTGAAAGGCACAGCATAGTATCACCACTTTTTTTGGGTGATATACACGAAAAAGTAAATGGAGTATTTTTATGTCAAGGTTTAATAAAATACAGGGTGTTTTTTTTTAAAACTCATACTGTTCAGAGCCGTCTGTAGCTCGTTCTAATAACTGGATTGACACAAAATTTTGTGAATGGACTAAGAAAACCATGGGAAAAAATATTCCAACAAAAAAAAATTAGTTCCAATCACCGCCGATAGAGGGAAATGTGGCGCTATGGTCATTTATGCAACTGGGAATTAGCATAAAATAGGGCAAAAAATGAAAATGCAAATTTTTACTTACGCAAGCGACAGTAGCGCCAATAGTTTAAGTTATAAATGCATGCGAAAAACACCGAGAAACAATTTCAGCTCAGGTTGAAAATGAATCTTACGTTACCGCAGGGCGCGTTACTTGTGAAGTTCTTATATTGTAACCAGTACAATGCACCAGCCGCTCTTCGTTTACTTAGAACACGCCATAAACTGCGCAAAGGACCTTTATCCATTAATGTATTGAAAGCAATGATTCTGAAATTCGAAGAAAAAGGCTCGCTAGCAGTTCGGTCAGGCAGAGGACGTAAACCGGTGGCAGAAAAAGTGATAATGGATGTTTCAACTGCGATCAACGAAAGGGAAAGTGTAAATGATGAATAAAACGTGGCATTTTATCCAAATTATTAATTTTGTCTGTTTCTGGTGGGTTTTTTTCAATGTACAGCGCCACATTTCCCCCTATCGGCGGTGATTGGAACTAATTTTTTTTTGTTGGAATCTTTTTTCCCATGGTTTTCTTAGTCTATTCACAAAATTTTGTGTCAATCCAGTTATTAGAACGAGCTACAGACGGCTCTGAATAGTGTCAGTTTAAAAAAAAACACCCTGTATAAAGTTTGATGAAATGCCATGCATTAGTTCTTGAGTTATTTTGCAGTCAGAAAATGTTTGTCAGACACAAGCTAATAGACGAACAAAGAGGTAGACATTTTGTGAAATTAATCAAATAGTGTTTTGGGCGTACTAAAACGTGTAAAATTTTCACGATTCCAATACTTTCTTCTTATGTATATGGAATAAAGTAAAAAGTATTTTTTTTTAATTCTTACAAGTGTATATTTTAATTTAATATTTAAAATATGTTTTTAGTCATGAAAAAAAAATGATAAAAATGTAATTTTTTAAATCTTAAAACACTAAAGACATTTTTGGTCAATGAAAATGAACATGTTAATTAGTAAATTTGATTTATTGATTTTTTTCTCCAGCAAAGAAAAAAAAAAGAACGATCTCTTACCAAAAAATCAAAACATGAAACCAAAAAAATTAAAAATCAAAAAATTAAAAAATCATTGCTCTTCTTTTTTTTTTTTTTTTTTTTTTTTTCTTATTTTAGAAAAGTATTTGATTTTTCTGTAGGTAAATAATTCATTAAAGAATATATAAATTAAACAGAAATATTCTGAATCTAGGAAATGCTCCAGCATTTATTTTAAATGTTATTCAATCAAATCTCATTTTTAATATTTATAGATGAATATTATATATAAAAAAATCCCATTTTAGTAATCTGCTTGTAAAACGTTATCAGCATTTAATGCAGCTAGCAATTGTATTTATTTGTAGATAAAGCTCTTGATTCTCTAACAAAGATACGAAAGGCACTATTATCCTGTTTGAAACTTGCAAGCATCTGTTATAGGATATCCTTTCCCAGAATACCTTGTGCCCCGCTATCATGATTGCTTAGCTTATCTGCATGTTGTTTTTTAAACCGTATCTTGCCCAACTTTATCTTCTGACTGTACATGATTTAAGATTTAATTAATATTCAAATATTGTTGTACACGTGTTTATATTAAATAAATTACTTTACACTTTGAATTAATTATTATTATTTTTTTTTTTTAGTTTTTTACCCTATATAAACACTATTGTTTTTATGCATTTGTTTTACAATTGTGGCCACTGGATTTTTTGGGTTTAAGAGCCAGTGACTCCTTCCAAATGTTGGGAATCTGCACCTATAGTATAGATGCAATTTTGATTGGATTTTGATTGCAATTTTTCATCGAGTTGAGTAACCAGATTTTATTAAACCGGACACCGGTCGGGTTCATGTAGAAACTGAATGTCCGACCTAATCCGAATTCTAACTAGTACCGAAAAGAAAAAATAACACTAGCCTGCATTATAGGGTCGGGCCGGGTTCTAATACAATTTGGGCGCCCAATCCAATGCAGGATCCGAAACCTGCCAAAAAAGTGCCGACTCAATGGAGTCGGGTTTGTGTTCGGGAAAAATGTGGTCCACCGACCCGATGCAGAATCGTGACAAATGTCACATTTTTCATGCATTAGTCCCACTGTGACTTTACATAGTGGTCACAGTGTGAGGTCACAGAAGGGCTTAAAATCGGCCAAAAGAACACCGCATTCAAGTCACATCGACGGTTACAAAGTCACAATATGACTTCACAGTAACGTTGCCGTGACGCCACAATGTTTTGTGGGTACTTTTGTCATGGTGTAACTGAATATAAAGATTGAGGAAATTTAATCTCATAGATATGTCTATCTTGGAAATCGTAAAAACACAGAATACTACTGCCATTTGTGGTGCAATATACACCCAAACCTAATATAAACGAATTTATGTTAAGGTCTAAATTAATCTGAAGTTCTGAAGTTTAATTAAATTTCGTTCACGTTCTATCTGTTCTTGAGATGGAGCGGTTACAAAATTTATGTCAGATGCAGCATATTAACAAAAAGACACGTGCTTTCAAAAATTAGTCAGATCGTGTTCAGAACATCCCCAACGTGTAAAACCATCAAAAAATGGAAATGAAATTTTTCACGAGTCAATACTCTTATGTATATAGAAGAAAAAACAAAACACATAGGTTCTAAATCGTTAACAGTCACACATTTCTACACTTGTCCGAAGTCAGGCTGGAATTGGCTCGAACAGAGAAGTGTTTATTGGAGAAAGTACATGAACAGACAAATGAGCATAGCAGGCCCATCACACATTTCAGAATTTACCAAAAATGTCGGTAAATCCTAGCATTTATAGAAATGGCCTGGTAAATATCAAAATGGAAGCGTTAAAGATAATATTTCGGTTCTTTACCATCTCACTTTGATAAATGCTAAAATTTACCGCTATGTAAATCCTAGGTAAAACCAATAACCTTGGTACCAGATTTTGAGCTTTTACAGTAACATATATATATATATAACCGTTATACAATATATATATATATATATATATATATAATTTTAATCGTGTGATATTACTCGTATTTATAGAGCGATACGAATATGACTAAGCATGTGTATAAGGCTTACAAAGATCGCAAACGAGTTCCTTGGCCAAACGGATCCGACATCTTGTTTAAAAATGGCGGCCACTTAAATATTTCTTTCAAAAGAAAATAAATACATAAAATTTAGATATCGAAATTTAATTCTTGTTAAAGTGTTATGTTCTGATAAAATGATTACAGAAAACATTTTGTTTACCCTTTTTCATAAAAAAAAATGATGAGATACAGCAGTTAGAAATTCAACGTGGCTGCTTTTTCGAAACAAGACAGTGCTTTGAAAATAAGAGATTATTCCATAATCGTGTTTAGTTTATGAGTTTTGGGAAACGTGCTTTCTCGCAATTTTACTTCTATTGCTGAAACCATTGTTGCTACTTTCATGCGCTTAAATCTTCATAATCCTAGCATAAAATTATATCACATTAAAAAATATATATATATACATTGGTATTCATAAAACATTCGCATACGCACGCGCACGCGCACACGTACATTTGTAAAGGTGTATGCCAGTGTCATTTTAATCGCTAAGCGTGGCAATACTTAACGAAATGTCATTAAATTTGAGCATCTATTTGGAAGAGAAAATATATCACAATAAATGAAGCCATGTTGGCGATAGCTGACAAGTTTTCGAAATTCTCATCCAAATTTAAAACTGGCAACAACTGGGAATCTTCTATAATCAGGTTCCACGCTTTTTAGATTCACTTTTTTTTTTCAAACTTATTAAATTATTAAAACCAATGGATGGAAAGCTGCCTTTTCAGGCCGGAATGACATTTTTGTTATTATTATTAGATACATGTGAAGTACCTTATAATTTCAATTTCAAAAACATATTGAGTTCCAAAGTAATTATTTTGTACATCTCTATAATCAGCACACACACACACACATATATATATATATACATATTGGGCATATAGGGATTTTATTAAAAAAAAAATTAAAAAGAATTGTCGAAAATATTTAATAATCAACCAGTAGAAATTCAAACTTAATTAATCAATTAATTAGCCTCGAAAAAAAAATAATGTTAAAACATTCTTACGTTCTAATTATGAAAATTAGCATGGATATTTATACATTTTACAAATATATAAAACATCAAAATATAAAAGTCTTTGAATAGAAACACGAAAACAAATATTTAAAAAAAAATCTACATAAAAAAAAAATATATATATATATATTTTTTTTCTTTACTGGCAGCAAGATTTTTCTTTTATAATTCATCTTTTATCTTTGTGCTTTTTTTCATGGGATAGATTTTATGGATTTTATTTACCGTTATTATTTTTTCGATCTTTGTTCTTTTTTTCTGTTATGCGTTTTTTAAGTAGGCATATTTGCTTCTCTTAGCTTAGGATTTTTTTTTATTAATAATTTTGTAATTTAATTTTAAATACTTCTAATCAAAACGTGTAGCTTATCTTAAGTGCAGGATTTGATAAGAAAATCGTAAAATAAAACAAAGCTAAATTATACATTTTTGTACATTTCATAAACATTTGTATTTTTTTTAGAATACCATTTATCAAACATATTTTCATTGATCCTCTAGAAGCCGAAAATTTGTTTAGATAAATTTAATCATGTATTATTCTCATCCATTTCGTTGAAGTTTCAGAATAAGATATTTTGTTTAGTAATTTGTGAGAAACCTAATATTTAATTGTAGGAATATTCAAAACATGAGGTTATTCATGAAGAAATCTGATGTCGTTCTACTAGATTGTCATTACATTTTTAAGAATATAGTAGATTTGGATAATTTAGAACTGAATTTTAATTAAAATTTCCAATTAAAAGTATTTCTTTAAAAAAAAACACGAAATTTAAATAATAATATTTTTAATCTGTTCATTCTATTTTAAAGAATGTAAAATGTGCGGCCCGAACCTTCGGTAGCCCATGAATTAATTAGGCCATCACTATTTAACTATTAAAATGTTCTCTAAGTCTATAATAGATGCAATTAAATACAGTTCTGAAAATCTGAAATGCAGCATTGCTTGTTCTTGGCTTCGTTTTGTGAGTTGTTCGTTAACCGAACATGTGTTCGTTATCCGAACAGAAAAATCTCTCGCGAAAGTGTTCGTTAACCCATTACCCACTGTATTCTAATTGCAATTTAAAGTAGCAATTATTCGAAATTGTTATTTAATTTGGTTTTATTTAGTTTGATTTTTATATTTGGATTTTAAAAAGATACTCTGAGTATCAAAATTCATATAAAAATACATTGAATTTTTTTTTATTTCTGTTTTTTGTTCCTTTGTTTTTTATGATCATGGAAACAACTTTTTGAAATTAGTATCAATTGCGCCTGGTCAAATTGTTACTGTTTGCTTATAAATTATGCATGTTCTTATAACAGAGTATTAAAAAATACGTTGATTGTATTTCGCTAAACGAAATACTCCGTCACATAAAGCTATTGAACGGTTTCTAAAGGACTGCGAATTCTATAAATGAATTTATTTAGGAATAACAGAAAAAATAATCCTATACTTTAATCATGATCAGTCAGTATTTGTATATTCAATGTTTACATTCTAATAGAGCTGAAAAAGATGGCGATGAATTTAAATGTGATAGTTGCAGCCATAAAACATACTATGTATATATAGATTGAGAACTTAGACTTTTGAAATAGAAGATACAAATGAAAAACATATAAGTCACTATGAAATCATTTTTTGATATTAAAATATCATTCCATTAAATTAAATGAAAAGTTACAAATTAATCTCACTTGTTCTTATGAAACATGTTTCAGATGATAAGATACAAATTTAAGAAATAAAAAATAGAAAACATTTAAAAAACTATTAAATTTATCTTAAAACAAAATGACTATTACCCATCGTATGACGTGTTTACCTTAAATACATACCTTAATATGATTAGAAAACTGATGGTATGGCATCAAAGTAAAAAAAAAAAATCCTTTAATTATATATTAATTAGACGTAAACATTACTCGCCATTAAAAATTTTCCTAGTTATTATTATTTTTTTTATAACTTAATTAATATCCAGAGTTATCGAGTGAATAAACCTCATTCCACACTTTTTATACTATTGCATATTATTGCATATTATTGCATATTATGATCTATTGCATATTATTACTTGAATATAGTCACGATTTTTTTAAATTAATTTCTTTTAAAAATTCAAAAAGTGAAATATGACTATTGAAAGGAGTGCTTTTTGTTAAAAATTAGATAAAAAGGACATTTTTTTAAAAATTAGTAGTAAGCTAAATACTATATATTAAATCAAATATAATAATAATCCGAACAAAATGCACATTATCCAGTAAGTACATACAAAACGTCCTAAGAAATACATATAAAATATTGAATATATTCTTCTGAAAATGTGATGGTACATATAGCCACTATATCATTATCTATAGTCAGATGCACTTAAGGATATTTTTACTGAATGTCGTAAAAATATTTATTCGACTGTTAACCTGTGGAATATTTATGAGAAGAAATAAAGAAGGTATTATTGACAGAAATAAATGTTTTCATGCTATAATTTGAAATAAATACTGATTCAAGATTATTGGAAAATTTTCTGATTTTTAAATGTGCATTTACACAAGATAGTTTTAACACATTTTAGATCAGGTTTACTTATATTTATTATGTTATGAAATTTATATAATTTTAATAGAAGTAATTTAAGAAACAAATCATAAAAATACAGATTAATATATATTTTTGCAGTACATAATTTATAACAATGATTAAATATCAATTATCGATATAAATATTTTATTTTACAAAAAAAATCAATAAGTAAAATAATAATAATAATAATAATAATAATAATAATAATAATAATATCCAAATATAACGCAGGTTTTTTTTTTCTATGGTAGTGTAATTTTGTGGCATTAACTCATAACACATAGAAAAGATTTCTTGTAAGAAAGATAACTTTGTTTTATTCATGATAAAATAAAATCACAAATATAAGAATATAAAGATACAAAACAAGAATTCCTTGTTTTAAAATCTACATTTTTTTAAAAATCTCATTTAAGCTTATTGTGGGTTTATCCATGCAATAAAAATCAAATTTGAGACATTTAAGTTGATACATATGCGGTGGAATAACCCAAAAACAAAACATACATACTTTACGAAAAAAACAATATGTGATGCAATTGTTGTAGTAAATACTATAAATATTCAACTGCAACGAAAAATTTAAAATCATCTTTCTAGCTTTAAGTTTATATTCCTAACTTGAATGCAAAATATGGCTTCGAATTCCAAGATACCGTACAATAAAAAGGGATAAAAAGAAGACTCAACTGATGGCATTTGGAATGCCTCTTACAGGACCAAAGATTCGTATATATGAGACACACTTTTTATCGTCTTTCCAAAAATTCTTCAGAACTAAACGACTTCTTTGATACATTCAAACAAAACATTCACTATGAGATTGTACTGGGATTATCAATGTAGCATATTTGCATTACATTTCTGAAATTCATATGAATCCATTTTCCTTAGAGAATCAAAAATCTACGATTTATCTCTAATCATATACAAACACTCTGGAGATATTTATGTTTTTTATGTAAATATTTTATAAAACGTACAGCAAGAAATTTACACATGTGTATATATATGAATATTCATATAATATATATATATATATAAATATATCTATAGATAAAGAGAGAGATAGATCAATAGAGAGATATCTTAATATTTTAGTAAAAAGTATTTAGATAAAACTGTACTTGAGTATTACGAGTATCAATAAAAATTAAAAAATAATTTACTGTTAAAAATTTATCGAAACGAGACACAAAACTGGCAATATAAAAGTATTTTTTACATAAACCGATGATTTTGACACATTTATTTCTCAGCAGATAGGTAATTTATTCCATTGTGTAATCCTGGAATGTAGGATACATGTTCTCAAATAAGCGTCCTCAAATACTTGACATCCAAATTCATCGTCCGATGAGCAGAGAAGGTGATAGTTAGTTATAAGTTAGTTATAAAGTGACATGTTTTATCTATCGGTAGAGTCTTCCTAAAATTTACACCTGTGTTTATTTCAGTTTTATATGAGTTAATGTAAATACATTTTTACATAATACCATAATAAGATCACTAATTATAATTAAAATGCAGATAAAATGCTTAAGTGATAATAAGAGAAACACAAAAAGCTTATAAGAACCTTTTAATGATTGACATACGTTTCAGCGCTCGTACGACGCCATTTTCAAGATATATAAAGATAAACAAAAATATCCTCGCAAATTTTTGAAAATAAACTTAAAAACATAAATCGCGAGATCATACATGTAAAAAAGCAGGTGCTTGGAATAGTCAACTGTAAACGGGAAAATTAATATTTCCTTATTGCTTTTTCAAAACTGAAAAGTACCTAGCACAAAATTTTAGTTAATTCAAATGAGGCGGATTCATTGCAAATGTTCACGTCACGCATATAGATTTCTATTGATTCACGGATAATAGATGGGAAATAAAGCTTTGATGGATAAATTATTTTACAATTTTTAAAATCAATTTTTAAGGTCTCAGTTCTATTTAGTCTTGCCTGTGCTGTAGTACTTCTGTCATATTTGATATCTGCTATATGCTCTTTTAATCTTGTTTTAAACTTTCTAGTAAAACTTTTCTTACGTCATTACTATGTAATATTTTAATGTTCCACCTGCTCTGGTACAACCATATCAACTATCAGGTGTTTATGAAATCACGTTCACCAGAGAAGCTGGAACATTACAATATTATATAGGATGTAGAAGGATATTTGAAGCTAATGGAGGACATAGAGAAACTTAATTATATACGGGTATTTATGCATCAAAAATTAACATGTAGAAGAATATGTGAGGTTAATTGGGACACAGAGAGTCATTTAGTTAGTTTATTTAATGCACTCTCACACTGCTTTAAAATATTTTTTTCAAAAATGAATAATCTAATAGTTGGATTTAAACATATGTTTTATATTTAAATCGTCTTAAATCAAACGACGGAATTAATTATATATTTATTGCAATTTTTAAGTACATTAAATCATTTTCCCTTCAATATTAAACATTAATTATTTTAATGCAAAATATATATTTTTTTAATTTTAACTAAAAACTACTTTCGAGAAAAGTAAATTAACATGTTAATTTCTTTGCAGATTTCTTTTAATTCGAAAAAGTGTTTTAAAGATGCAAAGAACTTCAGGAATGCAAAGAAATAGTTTTTGATATACCAATTACTTGCGTAAATTACTTTAAGCAATTACTAAAGGGGTTTACTTTTTTTTGGTCAGAAAGAAGAATCTTAATTATTATATTCTCCGAAAATATATTAGTTTAATTTATATATTGTTTGTGTTTTAGCGTATGTAATTACAACATTTTTTCTTTTACTAAAAGAAAAAAATCTTTTTTTTTTTTTTTGGAAAGGGTATCATGTATTAAGAGAGTGTATTTCAACTCTCGAACGAGATGTTTTCAGATATATGAAAAAAAAATCTATAAGAAAATTAATTATTTTTCAATATATTTGGCTTTAAAAATATCAATTATTCTGTGTTCTGTATTCTGGTATGTTACAGAAATTATTGAATTGGTTTTATTTATGTAATTGTTTTTTTATATACTGATGCAATCAATTTATAAACATCTATATTGTGAAATCGTTTATACCAATGTTTTATTTCCTTTATGTGTTTCATATGAAACGTTTATTATTATGCCTTGAACGTTGTAACAATGTTATATGTTACTTAGTATGCTTTAATAAAAAGTTTACTAACAAAAAAGTGGTTTTATAATTTGTATTTTTTTTCCAAAAAATAAATGATTTAAAACGTCTTTAATTAAAAAAGATCATCTTCTAATCCCAGCTTAATGTAACAGGAAATATTTTGTTCTCCCCGAATCGCCAAAATTTTAACGATATTATAAAGTAAAAAATTATTTTTCTTATATGTAAATTAAAGTTAGCATTCGTTAAAATTTTAACTCTTTTATATAGTAAGAAATTATCTGTCTTATTAATAATTTAAAGTAAATTTTAGAAAGGATATTACCATTATAAAAATATAATGTACAGTTACTAAAATGTACTGTTACAAAAAAAAAAAAAAAAAAAAATTCTTATACATCCATTTTAATACCCGAGGCTAATGCTTTAAAATAATAAAAACGAACGGAATCACTATGCATTTACTTTAATTAAATCTAAAATAAGACAATCTATCAATTCTTTGTTGAAAATGACGACTGATAAAAAATAATTTTAAAATATTTGAAATTCTAAAATTTGTGCTTAAGATGTGTGCTCTTTAGTTTGAACAAAATTTGTTACCACTTTGTTTAATTATTTTGAATATTTTTTTTTTCAATACGACGATAATTTAATACTTGAATCAAAGATTATCAGTATAAATACACTATGTTTATGATAATTATGTATAAATTATGTATCTATATTTCAATATAGTTTAATTTTATGGTATCATGAAATAAATCTCGAAGCTCGCTTTATGTCTGTGTGAAAAGAGGAAGAAATTTTAGAAACTATTAAATCTACAGATCAGCGGCCTCAACGTCATCTCTACAAATTATTGGTTATTAATCTCACAAATCTTGTATTTAATCTGCATACTATTTAATATCTTACAATAAAAATTTTTTAATTTACATTTATAAAAATATAAGATTTATCAAAGTTACGGAAATTTCAGAAGAATCACATTAAACACAATTTCATGCAACGGTATGATAAACTGCTTATTCTAGTTTTTTTTTCAGATTAAAAATACATTTCTTCAGGGTGGGGGCTGCCTCCTTGAACTCCCCTTTGTCACTATAATTTTATGTTCTCAATTTCCAGTAATTGTGCTATTTCGATGTTCGGATGTATGTCTGAATGTCTAATGTAATTTCATTAAAATAACCATATCCTTGTAAGGGAATTTTATCTTATCCGTAAAATAATACTTATTTTTCAACCACTAAATATCATCATATGTTGCTGAAATTGAATACAATTTCGTGTAGTAAATATATTTATAAAAGGATAAATTCCTCTTATGACACTTATATTCAATTTGCACATTCAACGTTTTTTAAATTTCCTTTTTGAAAGCCAATTTGGTCATTTTTCTTTAGTAGTTAAAATGAATCCTCATATTTTTCATTAGAAAAACCATATTAAAAAGAAAAATCCCCCGAAAATCAGATATTTTGTTAATAAAATTTTGCATCAAAATTTTTGCTATTTACTTATATTTTATTTTTTCGATATTCTTTGAAATGAAGTTGCTAGGCAACCATTTAATGAAAGAGAGGAAAATTAGAAACGCATTGAACATTTTTGAAAAAAATGAGAAAAAAAAATGTTTTATATTTCTTAACCCTTAAATGCCTGATTTTTCAAAAATAAACTTTAAAATGTTTTTCGGCTTTTATTTTTCAAATAAATCATGGGAAAAATACTTTAAAAAATCATATTCTGTTTTAAGTATGGTTTACGACTAAAAACAGTTTGTTACTAATCGGCAATACTGGTCTTTAACTGAAAAAATAATTTAACTTGATAAAATTCTATAACATTGAATTTCTCACACGTGAATTTTAAGAACTATGATGAGAAATAAATTTTACTTGCTCACAGCAGTCTAAAATAGGGTATTTTGCAAGCTTTCAAATGAAACAAAAAGCACATTTAACAACAATTGAAAAAATATATTTTCTTTATTCTTAAACAGCACAATACTTGTCATCTGATTGTTGAAAGTTGATTTAATAATATTGTCAGTATGTATTTTATTGGCAACATTAGGCTTTACCCTTCAGTATTATCCTAATATTATTTTTAAAGACTAAATTGGGTATGTTGCCGAAAGGCAACACACGGCATTTAAGGGTTAACTTGATGCGTATAATTTCCCAATAATTTATACAATTAATTTCGAAATTCTGATAAATACTTTGGAAAATCTTCAAGCGATCGGATTAATTAAATATCTCTATTTCGGAATTTTTGCATCCATAATTTAACATTTAAATTATTTATCACAATGCGTCATTTTTCTTTCGATGAATGTTAAAATTTAAAATTCGTCTGGCTTCCCATTGAAAAGCATTATGATTGAAAAGAAAATATTCTATATTTTTCGAATGAATGGTCAAAATTTATAATGTTACCGAAAACTGTACACATTAATTCCGGCAACCTCGCCAACTTACCTACATAATTACAGACTAAAATGATACTTTTTTCGGCAATTATTCATACAGACAACAAAAAAACTTTCGGTTCTCAACAGTAAGTCACAACAGACTTTTCCGCAATTAGGATACACAGTAAAAGTAAAGTTAACTTTTTTGTTATTTTTCTTAACGCATCAGTTTTTTTTTTCTTTAGAAGATTTTCGGCAGTGCAATATATATGTATATATATTTTTTTTTCTTTTGAAAACAATCCAATAATTCGTTTAAAGATTGATTGTATTAATATCTTAGGAATTTTATCCCAGTTCAATTAAAGGAATAATGAAATTCCAAGCAAAACTACGCCAGGTATTTTTTATACCTCATATTTCTCGATCTAAAGAATTCGGTAAAGTAATATTTCATGTCTAAGTTTTATTGGATTTTGCTTTTTTCGATTATAGTCCGAATGATTATATACCTTATTTTTCTTTTACAATAATTCATCAAAACTAATTGCTATTATAATTTTATCAAAAAGTATTAAATGGTAGACAAATTCCGGATTTCGTAAATCCCACACACAAAATTTAAAATGGAGAAAAAAAATAATTGCTTTTAATTATTGTTCTAAATAGAAAAACTTCGCTGCAATAGTTTCTGAAGTTAACAATGCAAAAATGTTACGTATAAGTAATATTTACATTTCGAAACAATTATACTATGCATCAGTTGAATACTCGAAGTACACCACAAGCTATAATAATTAATTTTTAAATTTTAATCATAAACACTATGCCACTGTACTGTAGTGTAATTTATACATTTACAATGAAAAGATGTACAATGCACGTCAAGAAATGTTTTTGAATCATTAGTATTTTAAGCCTATTTTGTTAAAGTAATCTGCGTTTCTTGATAGAAAAGGTGAAATTAAATAAAACGAGAATTAGAATTGAAACCATTTTAAAATTATTTTTTAATAGTAATATTCGTCTTTATTCCTGAGAAAAATTCTATAAGAAAAAAAGACGAATATTACTATTAAAAAACCGTAGTACAAATTCTGGAAGCTATGTAACAAATTAACATAAACATCTCGACATGCATCATGTATTTCTACTGCAAGTGGTTCAGGGTTAAGGCGGCATCGTTGGGAGAATATTACCATAGAAATTCTGTACGTATAATATCGTAATAAAACAATATAGCTGTGAATTGAAAAATATTATTCATCTAAAGTATTTCCATGATTTATTTTTAATGATTGAGTTGTGGAGACATGTTTTAAAATGTAAGTATATGTCCGTACGTAGCTGCATTAACATTATGACAATGAAAATCGCAAGTTTGCATTTAGATTTATTTCATTTATCTGTAAAAAACTTTTCAATTAAAAATTTCTTTAATAATTATGCCTAGAAGTATCATGCTTTTATATTTAAAAATGAGTCCAAAAAAGTGCCAGAAAGTTTCATGTTGATCAGCGTGAAGAAATCTATTCATGAGAACCGAAAACCTTATGAGGATAAAAATAATAAATTCTAACGATGACATTTGAGATAGTAAAGGTGATTCTGTACAGTTGTGCAAATAAATAAATAAATAAATAAATAAATAAATAATAAACAAAATTAAATACGCGTTTACTTGCAGATCATTTATAAAGCAGTTTTTCAGTGTCATTTATAGGTGTCATTGAAATGTTTCAAAAACAGTAAATGTGTCGGTTAGTAACACGTGCGAAACCAAAATTGGGCTAAATGACACAAATGACGTAAACGATGGGCTAAATGGTATTTTACACTTAATACTTTCAAAATTAAAATAAGTTAAATGGAAAAAAATATTATTTTGTCCCAACCCCCCCCCAACCCCTCCCCCGCCCGTTAAGTATCAAGAAGAAACATTTAATTGATAATTTATTTAGGAAAAAATAGCAAAATTATTAACAAGACACACAAATTATATATTTTTATGACATGAGCATTGTTTTCAAGCTATTTTAAATTATTTTTAAATACCATGCATAATTTAATGTTTACATTAATTTAATATTTACAGAAGGTATAGCTGATTACATAAAATAAGGGGAAAATGTATTTAATATTTAATAGAGAGCACTTACTTTCAAAATTGTCGGCGAAATTTTAATCTTATTTTCTTTTCCAAAATATCCATGTTATTCAACGCACAGACCCGACTGCCTGTGAATATATGAAGCACTCACAATACCAACGCAATGGAACCTTTTCGCATTATAATGGAGACGCAAGATATAAGTTCCTTTCTAGGAATAAAAATTTAATATTATTCCCTTATTTCCATGGTATATTTCATTGTTTTCCCATTAATAAACATCTTGTACAATGTAAAAAAAAAATGGGTCGATCTACTAAAAAATTTTTAGTTTTTCTCATTGATTTTTGCAATTACAAAAAATGTTTTTGTATTCTTACTCAGTTACAAGAAAATCTGTAAGAATTACTAGGAAACAGCTAGCAACATTACTAGAAAACTGCTAGCAACGTTTCCGGTTTTTAGTACCGGTTACTAAAAAAAATCTGTGAAATACAAATATACTAAAAAAATTTTAGTAACATCAGGATTTTTTTTTTTTTTTTTTTTTTTACAGTGTATACCGCCATGAAAGAAATAAATCATTACAAAGTACAAAATTATCGTTTTGTTTGAGTTTGAAAACGTGTGATGTTTCGAAATTGAGAAAGAATAGATTCATTTTTGATCCAAACATACTCAATTTGGTATGAGTACATAGATTTACTCATTTTTAAGTACTTCATTTTTTTCAGTGCATGTATCATAACAAAGCATAACACATATCAACTTATTCCTTTTAAAATGTATTGAATAAAACAATACGTTTGTTTAGAAGATGTAGAAAACTTTTCAGCAAGTATATCGAAAAACATTTGGTTTGTTTGTTGTCCCGAAAAAACGCGTTAAAAATTTGAAATATATTTTTTTTTACATCTTGATACATAAGGAAGATACTGCTCAAACATAAAGAAAAATAATCCCCCCCCCTCCAAAAAATTAATCATTAATGTTATTTTCTCTACTGATGTATCTTTCCTTTATACAAACGTAGAAAAAGGACAATAACTAACGCTATGTAGATAAACAACGTCCAAACAAAAAATCGTGTTATTCTGCTTGGTTGGCTAAAAACAAATGTTCAATGAATACTACTGAATAGTCTTTTGCTAAGAAACTAATTTAGGATGTGTAAGAATAATCTACTTTCTTAGGAAATAATCGATCTATTTAGTATATGTTCTCACAAATGTTTGCCGTCTATGATTTTAAAGTTAGTATACATTAAAGCATATTGTTTATTAAGTATATAATTACTGTCAAGAAAAGTACAATTATATACAATTTTTCAGAGGTCGCGTTATTTAGTTTTCAATTGGTTTGTATATTATAATATATATTTTTAAATTATTATTATTATTATTATTATTATTATTATTATTATTATTATTATTATTATTATTTTTACGACGCACATTATAGATATAATAATTAACATTGTATCCATTCAATACATTGAATATAACTGAAACACCATTCATATCTGTCAATCGAAATCTTAGGTTGTAATTTAAATCGGATTACTTAAATAATAGTTTCAAACCATAATATTTTTGGTAAATGAATTTATTAATATTCTGTTCACACATGCATTTTTCATCGTGGAAATTCAGATTAACTTCCCTATTCTCTACTAATAGTTACGAGAGTTAACAATATTGTTTTAATTTTTGAGACAACTGAAAAAGACATTGTAGTAATAAAAACATTTTTAGAGAATAAATTATGTTCTCTTGTAGTACAGTGTATTTGATTTACATACAACACAAGAAAAGTTCTATTTTTATAGACAAAAAACGTTCAAACAAAGAACATAGATTTTTTGCCTAGTAGGTAAAATAAAAATACCAAATGAATATCATCAAACAGAAACAACCAGAAAAATAAATTTTGATATGTAAAAAAATAAAAATAAAATAAAAAATAAAAAAAAAGATTTAACTTAAAGAAATAACTAATCTTTTTCAATGTATGTTTCAACACCTTTTTTTTTGCCATCTGTTTCTTTGCAGTTACCTTCGAAAAGAGTGTTATAAATATAATTAAGATAAATAAATATATTATTAAATATTATAATTGATTGATGTGATGTGATGTAATTATTAAGTTATTATAGAATATAATTTAGTAATTGAATAATTATGTTTCTCTGTATCAATTTGTTCGTCTCTGACAATCATCTTATAAGCTGAACAATGTATTGTAATTAAATGAATACTACATTTTTAATAAAGCATTTTATAAAATGGGCGCTCTAACATCAAAATAACACTTGCATAAATATCATAAATAACTACTATTCGTAGTAATATACTCAATTTAAACTCTTTAAGGAGTATTGTCACTTAATATTATTTACTGCAGTATATATATATATATTTAAAAATGAAAGCACATGTGAAAAACAAAGGATGAGATAGTATAAAAAGGAATGGAAAGGATACAGCAGGAATTAAACTTTATAAAACGAAAAATCAGAAATTGAAATGTATGAATATCTTATGCAATCTTCAGAGAAGCTTCCTGAATATTCATAATAAATATATATTATTACATCAAATATTGTCAGCGTTTTGCCTGAAATCGATCATATTAAGCTCCTAATAACATATATAAGAATAAAAATAAAAATCTACTGGAATTCAAATAACAACATAAATAAAGAAATAAATTGTTATTCAACATAAATAAAAATTAGGTTATAAAGCACTGTACAAAACTCACAAAACAAAACAACAACTGATATTTGGGAAGATGTACTGGATAAAAAGTATATTACAAATGCTGTAACTTTTCATATTACTAGATAACCAAAAATGGTTGCTAAAAAACACAAAGTCATTGCATTGATGAAAATTATGAAAATAAAATCAAATTGTTTGGTGCTGCCATCTATGATCATAAAAAAAAGAATAACTGAAATTACAGACTAGTTAAATGATAAATATGGTACTGCCATCTAATATGAAAGGGGTGAAGATGGAATAAAAATAAATAAATTTAAAACAAAGTACTAATTAATGTAAATAAAATTTAGACTGTGATAAAAGCTAATTAAGATATTATAAAGACGAAATGGGAAGATAGTAGTACAATAATTAGCCATGTAGGTTGAGTTTAAAAAGAAGAGTTTATTATTTATGTTGTGTAAATGATTTTGTTAAATGCATAAAACCCAATTTTTAAAAATAAATTTTGTACCTTATATATATATATATATATATCACACATATTCAATGATAATTGTTGTATTACAGGCGAAACAGCAGTGCTCATAAACTATGCAACAAAAATGTAATTAATCAAAAAAATTAAACATTTCGAAAAAAAAAAACGGTGTATATAAAACAATTTTCTAAGAATTAACTATAAACAATTAAAACAACACAATATTAAAACTACACATGCTAAAAACTATCTGTTTCTCTTCAGTAAGCAATATAATAAAGGGATTTTGTTTTTTAAATTTCTTTAAATTTGTTTTCTAATAAAGTAATTTAGTTTGTTAAATTGTTTTGAATATAAGGCTAGCTCGTGTTTCGAAACGTACAAGTTTTTATAGTGGAAGGGGGGGGGGGCATAGTTAGTTCTCTCTGTCCGGCCACATGTTTATAGTTAATTGTTAGAATTTTTTTATATACATCTTCTTACGAAATGTTTAAAAATTTCATATTTCGATGAATTATATATGTATAAATAAACAGTAATATGTCCAAGATGGACTGCTCCTAATTGCGGACAGATCTATTTAGCAAAAACGTGTTTTGAATTCCCAAGCACATACATACTTGCATGTTTTACCTCTGAAAATTATACACCTCGGAATAGCGGACTAATTCCGCGTTCCGGCGGTGTCCATTATTCACAGATTTTAGTTGCATATATATATATATATATATATATTAAGTTTAATTAAACTCTACGTTGTTTCAACTTTAAAAATATATATTAATAAGATATATCTAATAGGGTGGGCCGAAAAAAACTTCTTTTTGTTTTTTGATTCGCTATACCACTGGAAACTTGCCTCTAGGGTAGCTTAGTATAATTCAAAAATAAAATAAATAAATTGTTACGTTTGGCGGTAGCGCTTCGGCCCTAAAATTTGAGAAAATATAAGATTTTTATCATTTTCAAGGGGGAGTGCGAGAATTTTTTTGTTTCGTTTTTTGATTCTCTATACCGCGGAAAACTTACCTCTAGGGTAGCTTAGTATAATGCAAAAATAAAATAAATAAATTGTTACGTTAGGCAGTAGCGCATCGGGCCTAAATTTTGAGAAAATATAAGATTTTTATCATTTTCAAGGGGGAGTGCGAGAACTTTTTTGTTTTGTTTTTGGATTTGCTATACCACGGAAAATGAGCCTCTAGGGTAGCTTAGTAAAATGCAAAAACAAAATAAATAGATTTTCGCGTCTTGCGGTAGCGCATCGTCCCTAAAATTCGAAAACATAATATACGATTTTTTAAATTTTTCTAATAAATGGAAATAAAGGAAATAACTTCTATAACAACCCACACAGCACATACGTTCATATTACATCCAGTTTTCATCTACCAAGTTCGAAATACGTCTAAAGATGTATTTTGGACGTAGACAGCCAGCTAAAATACGTCCAGATTTTGTTAAATGTTTGACATTACGTACGCACATAATATCTACAAAATATGGACGTCATTTTATGACGTAAATTGGATGAAAACCGAACATACTCTCGTCATATACTTATGGACGAAATATCTACAAACTATGGACATCAGTTTAGAACATAAATTGAATGAAAACGCAACTAATCCAATTTTCATCAGATCCGGAACCAAATCTTAACAAGTTTGTCCCCATTTTCTGTTTTACGGACATAAACTGGATGAAAACGGTACTAATCCAATTTTCGTCAAACTGGATGAAAATTGAACCTCTCAGCCGCCATTTTTTTTATGACTGCGATCTTTTCAACTGCTAAACCTTGCAGACTTCTAGAATTTATTTTTATTTATTCTATAAATTTATTTAAACTAGTAGTAAAGCCATCTCCATTTTTAAATATATTGCGTTTAGTTCAGCTCCACTTCAGCTAATCAATCAATCCATCACTGTTTGTAAGATTTTTTGTTGATATTCATGAAAATTGGCGCGACGGAAGTTGGTAAGTAAATATTACATTTTGTTTTCTAGATTTATCGTGGTGATGTGTGTACTTTACATAAAACATTTCTGTAACGATTCTTTTTTCTTACTTATTTATACTTATTAATAATAATTCATATGATTTTACAAGTCATACGTAAGTGGTAGAGAAATAGAAGTTCGTTTACTTTTGAATAAGAAAATTTTGTAATATATTTTGTATTGTTGTGTATAATGAGTAGAAATGTTATGTTATGAAGTATTATAAGTCTTTAATCCAATTAAAAAGAAAGTTTTAATGTTTTTTAAAACACAAAAATCCAGAAGATTGTCAGTTAAAAACAAATCTAGTCTTGTAAAAATGCTTTTATTACCACAGATTTATGCAATATTTAGTTAAGATGCATTTTTTTGGTATGATTTAAGAAAATATGTGATATTTCATGCCTCGAAATTAAATTAATAATAATTTATATGATTTTAGAAACCATAGGTAAACGAAAGAAAAATCGGAAAAAAAGGCTGTTTTTTTTTTTTTTTTTTTTTTTTTGTTTACATTTCAATAACAAAATTTTGTAATTAGTTTCTACTATTGTGCACACTAAGTAGTAATTAAGTAGAAATACTATATTATAAGCCTTTAATCCAATTAAAAATAAAGTTGTATTGTTCTTTTAAAACACAAAAATCATAAAAATTATTCATGGTTAATTTTACTTATTACTACAGTTTTACATAATACAGTAACCCCTCAATATATCGTGCTACTTGGGAGATAAGAAAAAAACATGATATACTGGGGGGGGGGGAGAAGAATGTTTATAAATTAAAAATAAACAGCTCTAAATTTAGATATGAGGTTTTCGATATAATACTTGTTTAAACAAGCTACGAGTTCAACAAAAAAGAGATGGTAAAGCATTGAAAAAATAGAAAACCATACATATACAGTACACATATTTATTTACATTTTACAGTATTTTCTGAAAATAAAAATCCAGAGTTGTTTGTTGTTTTATTTTCTTTGATTGTCTGCTTGCCACTGGAAATTAAAGAACAAAAATGAACTAATTGCATTTCAGTTACTTGCTTAGATTTCGTCGTTTCAAAAGTTGGCTATGATGTCATACACTCATGCACAGTTTTTCTTTTTTTTAATTGGTTATAAAAAGGAAAAAAGTTGCCAAATTTAGGGGATTTTTTCCTTTAATGGCAACCTAGCTATTGTATTAAGTTATTGGCTTTACGCAGGCTTGAAAACTGAAAAGTCACCAAACATCAGTGCGTGGGTATAACACATCTGTTCCCAAAAATTTTACATGCTTTTTCGAGAAACTAAATTTATCGGGGGATAACTGAAAAAGAGCAAAATAGCCGAATGTGCAATATAACAAGGGATTACTGTATATCTTGTAAAGCTGTATTGTTTTTACATGATTTAAGTATATAGAAGGTATTTTGTGCCTCTGTCTAAATTAATAATAGTACTTTAAATGATTTTAGAAATCATAATAAACAGAAAAAAAAAATCAAATCAAGAAAAGCAGTTGTTTACTTTTCAATAACAAAATCTTGTAATATATTTTTGATGAATATATTTTATTATTTTTAGTTAGATATCAGTATTGGTAATTAAACAAACATACTATTATTGCACTCATATGCATTTTTTATCACAGATAATTTATTTCAGTATTTTTACAACTAACCTCTTCTAAAGAATATTACATTCATGAACTGAGTTGCATAAAATGTTATCTATATACAAGAGTGAGTGGTGACATCTGTACTTCTTAGTTGCTAGAGATTTTTATATTACTGACTAGCTTATACATTATTTTACAGTACACAGTGTACATTGGTTGTTGATTATTCATTTAAACATTCAAGATCGAACATCAATTCGTTTCTTGAATGAGATATTTGATCAATGTTTGGTTCTCGACCAGGGAAGGAAAAATAGGGAATAAGCAACTTAATTTATTATTTATTTATTGTATTGTTATGGGAGTAAATTGTACATACATGAGTTAAAGTGATCACAACATTTGCAAAATTCATGCATTTTGCTTTAGAACAAGGTTGCTGGATTCGCTAATTTTTTTTTTTTTCTTTTTCAAATAACAGTTACTTAAGCTTCTTGTGTTTAGAAAATCGTCTGGCTTGTGAATAGATGTCAATCTTGCTTCAGTTGTTTTTGCTTCCAGAGGATCTTAGATGAGTAGTTATGTGTTCGAGAAAGTGATTACCATCTAAGATCCTTCGCAAGAAAGTCCTATACAAGATAATTGGTTAAAGGATGGACTCTAATATTTCAAGCAGGATCGAACTTTGAATAGGGTAAACTTTCTTTTAAAATCTATAAATGTTATTAAATAAAATGTTATCTTGTATGGTTATAGGTTTTGCAATATATATATTAATTTTCTGCTTCCATAAAGAGTGAATAATTTGGTACTTTTATGTTAGCTGGGCACAAATTATACTAACAATGTATTTTTTTCAGTTACCAATAGCAACTTTTATTTTTCCCATAAGTAAATTAGAAATGATGGTTAGGTATTAAAATAAAATGTTTTGGTTTATGGTATTATTATTCTTATTACATTGTATTTTAAATGAAATAAGTGAAAGTCATGTATTTTAAAGAATGTGTTTTAAATTAAAGTTGGGTATTTTAAATGAAACAAATGAAAGGTTTATATTTCAAAGGTAATGAATACAATATTAATGATAGGAATATTATTTCGTGATCTATTACCTGTGCGCCGCTAACATAATAGTACTCCATTAATTTTGTTGAATATAAGCTAGCACAGGTGATAAATCGTCAAATATTGTTTGAGATGCTATCGTTGACATTGCAAGCATTTCTTGTCATTCTTCATGTGGTATTGTAACAACTAAATCTTGATTATATGAACAAGATTCGAATATGCTTAATTGTAATGAAAGTTTGGGACATTCGTACAATGGCTGAACAAGTAAAAATAAATAAATATATTATACACTATATCAGAGTTTCCTCCAGTTTAAAAAAAGGGCAGGGTGCTGCTGGTGAGAATAGAGCACTTTTTGAATTCTAGAGGGCATTTTTAAGATTCTTAAGGGCAGTTTTTTTTACTTTTAAAGGTATTATTTTGTTTTTTAAAGACACTTTTAATAGTTAAAAGCCTGAGCACTCTTTTCAAGACAACATTGAGTTAATTTTTTCTATGAATTATAGGTGCAGATTCACGGTCGCCAGTCGCCACGTGGCGACTAATTTTTTTGCTGTGGCCACTAACTTTCGGTGTTTAAGTCGCCATGTGATTTAAAAGTAATCAATTTCTGGTATTCCCAGTCTCCACCGTGAAATGTTAATTTTTTTTTAAAGATTAAGACCAAAACACATAACAAACATTATTATTATCTTTTAATAACATTTCAGAATGATCTGTTTAACACAGCAAACTATTAAATATATTCTAATAGCAATGTTATTCGTAACAGTTTGTATCTGATAATTTTACATAGACTGTGATTTTTAAATATTAACTGTGTTTTGATTTTTTATAGTGCAAAATAAATCTCACGAATTCAGATTTTCTTTCATATGTACTTTTGTCTGGCAAAATTAAAATAAGAAATATTGTTTTTTTTATATTCCCCACTATCATGATTACTTAGCTTATACATTTTTTTTTTTTAAACCGTATCTTGCCCAACTTTATCTTCAGACTGTACATGATTTAAGATTTAATATTAAAAATTTTTTGTACATGTGTTTACATTAAATTACTTAACACTTTGAATTTTTTTTTTGTACCCCATATAAAGACTATTGTTTTTATGCGTTTGTTTTACAATTGTGGTCACTGGATTTTTTGGGTTTAGGAGCCAGTGACTCCTTCCAAATTTTGGGAATCTTCACCTATACTATGAATGCAAAAAGGAGAAAGTACACTTTTTTTACTGAGGGGCAAGAAGGGTGCTAATTATTTTACTGGGGCACAAGAATGGTGCTAATTTATTTTATGAGGGGCAAGAAGGGTGCCATTTTGTAAACCAAAGGGCAGGCAGGGTGCAGCACCCTTCCGAAACTGTCTGGGGGAAACTCTGACTATATATATACACACGCACATACATATCTATAATAAAAAGAAAAGTTTTTAGTTTATGGTATTACAGTAGAGTACCTCTAATTCGCAAATGTCTGTAATCTGCACAGCATATGAGAATGTAAACAAAGAAATTTAATTCTTAAAACCAATATTTATCAATAACATTATTTTTTTCACTTCAACTTTAATTTTATTTCTGATATATATTATCACTTTTCATTTAATACTCTTTTTTATAGTTTAAAATGATAACATATATATAAAAGTATTTTAATTAATTAACCATTTATATGTAAAAAAAAAAAAAAAAAAAATCCTTTTAAAAATGTATTTGTCTTACACATATATTTTTTACAATAGTTTGCCAAGGATACCGAAATTACTAAAAAACAAACTTTTGTGATTCAGTAGACAATTATGCCCATTTGTAGGCTGCAAGATACAGTATAAAAACATAAACCAAATGTTTTAATACCAACAACTATTGATGATAGATTTAAAACATATAAATATAGATAAATTATTTTTTTAATAATTTTTATTTTATTTGTGTGTTTTTGTTTATTTTTCAGCATTAACAATCTAAACTCATCCGAAGTAATAAGTTAAAAAAATGTAAACAAAGATTAAATAGACATAATCTGTAATCCACAAAAGTCTCAAATATGCAAAACACTCAGAACCAAGCTGTGTGGATTCGTGGTCTTACTACTGTATTTGGTACTTCTCCATTATCCCGATGTTCACTTTTCATTAAAAAACTCACCAAACTATGGGATTTAACACCAAAAATGAATGATCGTGATATTTACTTATTAGAAACACATTATTTAATTTTATTGACTCATTTATATATAATGATAAAAGTTTTTAATACATTTTGATTTTAAAAAACAAGATGGCGGACCGCAAGTGAATATGATAGCTTAGCCAAAGTTGATATTTTATTCAAACGGGCTTCTTCTTTTTTCTTTTTTTTTTTTTTAGATTCTAAGGACAACATTCTTTTATTTGTTTATTGGCATTAGTGTTATAGCTTGGCAATAGTTTTTATGGAAAGTGGTTGATGGGATAATGGAGAAAAGTACCTGTTATTTCTTATTAAACCTTTTTTCTTTTCGTATTTCAAATGTAATGAGTAAAAAACATTCTTATTTTATTTATTATTTACAACTCAGTTTAAAGAATTTTTTATGTATATCTTATAACATCTTCTCTTATATTCATTGAAAATTTACATTCTGCCAATGGTTGGCATGATTTAAAAAAAACGGTAAATTGACATGCTTTTGCATCTTGTCTTTTGGAGTTGCAACCTAATATCTAAATATCACAAAATAAATTTTGGGCAGGGGGGCAGGCTATGCTTGCAAATTGTAAAAGTATTAATATTACAGTTAATTATAGATAAAAATTAACTTCTTTACTCACTGGTCACTGGCCAGTACATGGATTTTTTTACTCAGCAGTTTTTTTTAAGCACTGGCCACTAACAAACTTACATATACTTGATTGAAAAAATTTGTCAAATAGTCTCGGGAAAACAATTGCAAAATTTAAGAAATAATATCAGGGGGGGGGGGGCGGGGAATCGCAAAACTCGTCAAACAATCGAGGAACAGAATTGAAAAATTCGTCGAACGACAGCGGAAAACAGTGTGCAATTCGTTGAACATCAGCGGAAAGAAAGTGTGCAATTTGTTGAACATTGATGGGACAAAAACATGAAATTCGTTAATCAATAGTCAATAAATCGCAAAATTTGTCAATCGATAGTGGAAAAATCACAAAATTCATCAAATGGTCTCAGGAAAAAAAAAAATATGTGGATATCGTCAAATGGTCTCAGCTATAGGTGCAGATTCACGGTCGCCAGTCACCACGTGGCGACCACGTCCTCCATAATTCTGCAATATTTAGCAATTTTATGTATTTTCCAAGCCATAATTAAATAAATACGATTTAACATAGATGCCACATTTCTGCTGAACCACAAATTTTTTGTTTACTTCTTTAAAAAAGAAAAAAAATAGTAATAAAAAAAATCATGTTGATATGCGCTGTGAATGAACTCTGTGGTGGCGACATACCGCAATTAGCTTGCAACACAAAAAAATTCGTAACGAGAATACAATAATTTTAGATCCCACTCATTAAATTTGTAGCTCTGGGATTTTTCCGATATGTTCTTACAAGTAGACATAGATATCAGCATGCGATTCTTCCATGAATAAGCAGAACTCTTCGAATTATCATTATTTATTTAGTTACCGTATTTACCCGCATATGCGTCGATTCTGCGTATAAGTCGACCTTTCCCGATCAAGAAATTTGAATTTTCTTAAATCCCGCATATAAGTCGACTCCGCCCTTTTCCGAGCAAGAAATTTGAATTTTTTTAAAAATACATTATTCAAAATCACCTGGAAAGAAAAGAAAGTACTAAATATACAATAATAAAGAAACTTTGATTTTTTTTTGTGCATTTATTCGAAATCATCTGAAAAAAAAAGTTCTAAATATACAATAATGAAGATAATAATATACTAAAGTAATATACAAAGTTAAACTGATTCAAGGTCCAATTCACTATCGGACTCACCAAACAATTCACAAAAATCTTTCGTCGTCATCGGCTCATCATGATACACGTCTGTATCGCTACATTCTTCCTCGTCGTTATCACTTTCTAAAATGGCATAATTTTCTGTGCCGTCTAGTTCGTTGCTTATGCAGCATTTCTTGAACGATTTTATAATCATTTCGGAAGAAATTTGATTCGACGCATCTTTAACCCACTGGACAATTTTTCATGAACCCCAAACTGACGAGAAGAAGCACAGTTGTTAGACTCTTCCGTAAAAGAAATAACTTTAAGTTTAAATCCAGCTGCGTATGAATTGCGTTTCTGTTTTCAAAAGTGCAGTAAGATAAACGAAGAAATAATGAATAAGTGTACTATCAAGAACACGTAAGATAGAACACGGGTCACATGTTTTTAGAGAGTCGCATGTTTCAAGCCACTCGCGGACGATTCAATTGCACATAGGGGTGATACATTCTCGGAATTTTATCTACTGATCTTTCAGACGGAGGGGGGGGGGGGGTAGGGGAGTAGTAGGCTTAAATTCATCAGCACCAAACCCGTTACTCAGTCTCCAAACCTTTACCTCAGCGCTGATAAAGAAAATCAATTAATTCCTCTTTTTCTCTCCTGGTATGGAAATCGACAGTAAACGACGTCATTGTGTTATGGAATGTGAAAAGAAAACAATTGCCTTTCAGAAGGGCATTTTTGACTTTTGGTTAAAAAAAAAAAAAAAAAAAAAAAAGGACCCTCGCATAAGTTGACCCCTCTAACTTTAAACCGTTTTTTAGTCCAAAATTTCTCGACTTATACGCGGGTAAATACGGTAGTTAGAGTTGTTCTGCAAAATGAATTTGTCAATCGTTCGCGAACTTTGTGAAAACGGCCACGGAAAAATCCAGCAAATTTCATAGCTCATGAAATAAAACTGCAAATTTCGTGAACCGGTCGCAAATAAAACTGCAAATTTCCTCAATTGGTCTCCAAGAAATAATAATTAAAAAAAACGCGAATTTCAACAAACGGTCGAGGAAAAAAAACCCGTTAATTTCATCAATTGGTAGCAGAAAAAAAAGCAAAACTTATCAGTCGATTAAAAAAAAAAAATGTGAATTTCGCCAATTAGTCCAGGAAAAAAAATTATGAGTTTTGTCAGTTGCCCGTGGTTTAAAGACGCAAATCTCATCAAGCGGCTACAAAAAAAAAAAAAAAAAATATTAATCAATCACAGAAAAAATTGTGAATTTCATCAATCGGTCACAGAAGGAAAAATCCTGAATTTCGTTAGTCGCAGAAAAAAAAATACAGAATTTCGATTATTAGTCGCAGAAAAAAGCATGAATTTCGTCAATCAGTTGCAAAATAAAATTGCAAATTTCGTCAAGGAGTTTCGATAATAAAACATGAAAATTGGCGATCGGTCACAAAAATTGTAATTTATTATTAAGGATTTAAAAAATCCTTAAAAAATCCCCTTGCCAACAAAAGTTGCAACGAGGCTTATAGTGTTCGATCTTTCTCCATCATCCCTGAATGTCAGAAAGTATTGAATTTATTTTATTAAAATCTATAACCTAAAAGAAAATAAATCTTCTCCATATTTTTTCATATATTCTTTTGATTTTATAGACATATTTTTTATGCAAATCTCCATGTTGAGTGTTTATTTTCAGCTATATAAAACACCTTTTTTTTCCTTTTGGCGTGGGAGGGGTGGGGTGGGGGAGTTTATTCATAGAACAAAAAAATTTAGGGAATTGTTTATATACAACTATGGTGGGAAGAGTCTATAAAATCCCGCTGTCCAAATTTAAAAGAGAAAAAATATTGTTTTTATGCTTTTGTGTCAAAATATGGCCACTGGATTTTTTGGGTTTAGGAGCCACTGGCTCCTTCCAGATTTTGGGAATATGCACCTATAGTCTCAGGTAAAAAAAAAATAAGAATATCGTCAAATGGTCTCAGGTAAAAAAAATTGAGAATATCGTCAAATGGTCCCAGGTAAAAAAATTGCAAATATCGTCAAATGGTCTCAGGTAAAAATTGAGAATATCATCAAATAGCCTCGAGAAAAAAACTCTTAATTCGTCAAATTATTTCGGGGAAAAAATCGCAAAGTTCACCAAATGGTTTTGAAATGCGTCGAGCGACAGCGGAAAAAAATCTTTTTCCATTCAATCATCGCTTTTGGTGAGTGTGACTATTAAGTTTGGCCTGTGGTGGCAATAAAGTCAATTGTCAAATTTTAAGTATTACTCGCTGATTAGCGAGTGCTAATTTTTTCAATACAGATAATTGTTGAAAAATTTTATGGTGAATAGTTTAGTGTAATACAAAATTTGAATTTTGAAATAGGCTTTACCTGCCTATTGGTCATTTTGTAAAAGATTCATTTGATTCAAAATTCATTTCGAAGGAATTTTTTTGTAATTGAAGCTCTCAATGTAATTAGCAGCTCCGCTGACTAGCAGGCAAAATTCGCTAGTTATGTATTAAGAATAATTTATGAAAAATGTTTTATATATATATATATACACATTTAAAAGTACAAGATAAGTTTCTTTTGTGGGGAATTTGGTGATTATCGGTCTCATCTATTTAATTTTTAGGTACTTTCTTGTTATAGCAGACTTCGATGGTGAATTGCCAAGTAACCAAGATGTATCACATATTATAGTCGTATATGATGTAATGACATTTTATTATTCTATTGCCAAATTATAGTCATATATGTAGTATATATATGTATGTAAATAAAATATCTATGAAGTATACACATAAATAATGTATATTGTTTGAATGTAGGGAAGACTGGTACACACTGGACATATGGGCACAGTGGACCATCCCCTAATATAATATTTTATTTATATAAACAAATTTTAAGCTTCTCTTCTATTCTAATAGACAACAGCACTGGATTGATTATTTACAGCCTGCAGAGAACATGTTTAGCTCAGAATGAACCATTATATCCTGATTGGTTGTTTTGAGATTCTAAAAGTAAAATTTTTCATCATCATATTTTTCTTTTTTTAGTAATTAAAGATAGTAGATAAATAAGATAAAACAACTATTTTGCAAAGGTGTAAGATACTTGTTTTTATTTAACTTTAAAGTTAATATGTTTAAAAGAAAGCTATAAACAATATTAATATGATTATTTATTGAAAAAAAAAAAAACCTTAATATATATATATATAGTCATGATTTTTCTGGAATTATTTTGATTTGAAGCATAAGAAATTTGTAGTTTTTTCAAACTGAAATTTTCAATAGGGTGGTCTAGAATATTATATTATATTCAAATCAACTTAATCTAAAATTTAGACATAACCTTTTTTTTTTTAATTGCCCAGTGTAATGCCAAAATTTGTAAATTAATGCTAGTTTTCAAATTCTCAGTAACTCAGATAATGTCTTTTTTTTTTTTTTTTTTTTTTTTTTATTCTATTTTCTGGTCTGTGGGAAAAGAAGTAGTAAGGTCAAAATTGTAAAATTTTCTCACATTTTTTCAGAATATGCAGAACTCAAAGTAACATTAAATTGTATATATAAATTTATATATAATTTTTTTGAGTTTGTGTTCTGAAATAATACTGAAATACTTAGTAAAATTTCTGTTTCTTTTCTCCTTTTAATTTCAATATTAAAGAAACTAAAATTACAAAATTAATGTAGGTGACAATGTGAAATTTTCACCTTTAAGTTGCGGAACCCGAATTTACCTTTTCAAAGTCATGGTAAAACCCAAATGCTGAAATAGTAAAATTTCATATCTATATAAGTAGATATTTTTTATTATTTATGAAGTCTTCTATTTCTGTAATATTAACTAAACATGTATTTTATAGCTACTTTTTTTTTTCTCTTCATAGATGCTGTTGAGACTTCTATTTTGACAAATGAGACGTCAGATTGCCAAATTGAAAAAAGTTATTGCAAATTGGTTGTGGCATGCAAAAGACTGATTAGGGGGGGGGGATTTAAAAGCTGTTTTTGTTTGCAAATTTGTATTGCATATTTTTCTTCAAACAGTGGCATGGGCTGAATGATTTTATAGATTGATTCTTTTAAAAATGCATTATTTTTTATATTAATGAAAGTATTAAATATATATTTTTAATAGATTATTTAAAGGATAATATTTTTAAAAATCAGCCTTAAGCCATGGCTTATTTTTCATAAATTAACAAAATAATTAAACTGTTTTGTTATTTAAAACTCATTGTACAATGAAAAATTTATATAATTTATAAATGATTATGCAAAACTCATTTCTTTTTTATATTAATAGATGACATCAAATAGCTGAAGAGATTTTTTTTTTTTAAATTTAATTTCATAGTATATGATTAAATATACAAGATTTTTTTTCTGATTTAAATAAGTTGTAAATAAAGTACTTGCTTTCATGTTAAGTGAATGAAATTGAACTTTTTTTAAATTCATACATCTGTAATGAGAGTAAATTCTTGTATGTCAATATTTTTCTTTGAATTCTTCTGCTCTCTGGAACCAGAAGTGAAGTCGATATTGTAAAACTTTGATACTTTTTTCTCCCAAGTATGTCTTAAATAATACCAATTTTACTGTCAAGAACTTTTAATCGCTTTCATTTATTGTTAGATATAAATTTTTAGCCATAATGCAAGACATACAAATCTTCTAGCCTATTTTCATTTGGTTATTCATAATATTGTTAAAGTTTTCAGTTTTGCCTTGAATAGGTTTCTTGCACCCATGTGTTTTCGCCTTTTAATTTCGTTATTCAGGAAGTTAAATTTGTAAAATTTCCAATTGAAGCTATGGAATCGAATTAATGCTGAAATAGTAAAATTCATATACGTATTAGTAAATACTTTTTTTTTTCATATGTCTTCTGTTTATGTATTAACTAAATATGTGTTTGTTTGTTTTTTTCATCTTTTTCTCATAGGTGCTGTTAAGACTCATGTAAAGTGGGATGAAACATTAGAGTGCCAAATCGAAAAAGTTATCTCAGATTAGTTGTGGCATGCAAAACGTCGATTGGATAATAAAAAATAAATAAATAAAGCATTTTTTGTTTGCAAATTTTTATTGTATATATTTTTTAAACAATGATGTTGGCTGAATAATTTTACCCATTGAATCTTTTAAAAATTCATTAATTATTATATTAATAAAATAGATTTTAAAATAGATTATTCAAAGAGTAAATTTTTTTAACAATCATGACCTTTAACTATCTGCATTACTTGTAAACCCTTAAGCCATTATATTTTTCATAAATTAACAAAATAAATAATTAAAATGATTATATATATATATATATATATATATATATATATATATATATATATATATATATATATATATATATGTTTAATTTGCTGTGCAATTAAATTATTTAATAATTTTTTTTATGTATAATTAAAAATCAAATATGCTAAAGAAATTTAATAATGGCAAAAGTAGATGAAATTGAACTTATGGATTTTTTTATCCATGCTGTGTAATGAAAGTACAATCTTGTACTCAAGGAATGTATTTAAGAATATTAGGGAATGAGGTGTCAGGTTGAAAAAGTTACCACATGTAAAATACATTTCTTGCATACTTTCCTACAAATTTCAATATGTAAAATTTTATACACAATATACAAAAGTTGGCAAGAAATATCTCATTTGCCTCCATGAGTTAGCAATATTTGAAAAACTAAAATTTCTTCTTTTTCTTCAATACATTTAGTCATTGTTATTCTTAAGTATAGCCATACTTAAAGGAAAAAATATGATTTTGCCTCGAAAAAGCTATTTTAGTGAAAAAGAAAAGTGCAATAGTTTAAAAGCAATGATTTTACTGACAATTTAAATGGGGGAAGGGGGGGGGGGAATGATTCATCAAATGCAAGACCTTGCAAAATAGTTTAATAATTTAAACATAATTGTTTAATAATTTAAAAAATAATAAGTATCCAATTACTATTTGTATATATTTGGTATTCTGGAATCTACAAATTTAATTATTATCAGTGAATAAATCAGGAATTTTTTCAACGAAAAGCAAAAAAGAAGTTTTTGAGATGGAAAAAAAAGATTAAGACTGAGACTTCAATTTTCAGCAGAAAATATAGCAGTATGGTACATCAGCGGTTCCGAAGCTGTGGTCCAGAGGGTTCTTCAGGGGATCCATAAAGGCCCTGTGTTCAATATAAAAACTTTCATTTTCTGAAATCGGTGACTAATCTAGTGAATAAAATAAAAGGCAATATAGTAAAACCTGTGAACATGGAATCAGGATAAAATTATTTTTTAGACAGATTTCTGTCTTCACAGGTACATTTGTCCGGTGTTTTTCTCATTGGGACCATGGAATTTTTTCGTTTAAGACAGAATTCCGCTACGTTAGAGACATGTTCTATCTTCATATGTTTTACTGCACTAAGAATTTTGTCAAAAAATGTAATAAAATTAATTTGCTTATACAGTCGGACCCTGATTTAATGAATTCATCAGGACTAAAATTTTTATTCGTTAAATCGGGGTTCTGTGTAAGGCTCTCTCTCGGAAAAATATAATTCTCAATTTACTATGATTTATATCTTGTATGATTTATTTTTATTTTTGTCTAAATTATTTTTACACGGAGCTCTTGAATCCTAGAGGCCTGATGTATGTGCATCATATAAGACATTTGTGTACCAATTTCAGTACTACAGTAAGATAATATTGTTGCATGTTTTGAGTCAGGTAAATAATGTTGTCCTTCACTTGACCATCCTCTGAGGTGCACTTCTGCTTACTGAAAGGTTAGAGAAACCTGTTCTAAAGAATCAGTATATCCAGTCTTAAATCCTGGGAATCTGTGAAAAAGGGTCTATAGTAAATAAAAAATTAAAAACTGCTGTGATAGATCATATCATCAGATCTAACTGGAAATTTTCACATTAAAAAAATAAATTTGATGTAATTTAAAATGTTTAGACACAAAAATGTTGCAGTTGGGTAATTTTTTTCTAATCATGATTAGAATACAATACAGCAAAAGTATACAAAAAAGAAAAATCATGCATCAAGCATAGATTATGAAACACTTTCAGAATACTTTTACAAAACTTCGCTATTTAATAAGGCAAATAAAATACCTAAGTAATTATTTTAGAAAATGCATAAAACATTTGAAAACCAGATTTCAGCAATTACCACCCATAGACGGAAAGTACTCCAATTCTTTGATACATTTTGTCATTGACTTCTTAGTATAACCATACTTAAAGGAAAAAATATGATATTGCCATCGAAAAAAGCTATTTTAGTGAAAAAGAAAAATGCAATAGTTTTTAAGCAGTAATTTTACTGACAATTTAAATGGGGGGAAAAAAGGATTCGCCAAATGCAAGACATTGCAAAGGGCAGTATTGTCTGCTAATAAATGAATATAATAAATTTTTACAACTGGGCCACCTCTGATTTCTAATGAAAATATTTGCAATACTTAATCTCAAATATCTGCAATTAAATAAGGCGAAAACTTCCGTTTAAAAATAGTGCTGGTTAAAAATCATATCAGCATCATTACTAATGAGAATATTATGACAATGCTGAGAGACCAAAATGATATGAGAAATAAACCAAAAAGTTTTTTTTTTTTTTTTTTTTTTAAGTAGATAGTAAAATAAAAATGTGAACAGCTGAAGTGCATAGATTTGTAGTAATCGAGAATGGATAAAAGCCAGAAGGTATCTTATAATTTCCATCTCTTATATTTATCATAAAAAGTTATTGTTACCCAATATGAAATCATACTGTCAATTTCAATACATTCACTTAGTTTTAATAAAATGACACAAAGTAATCATATACATGATTTTGGATAGCAAAAGATAAATCATTTTGATGGAAAAGATTAATTTATTGAAATAAATATATTTCGATGCATAATATAAGTTCAGTGAAGGCATGATATATTTAACTGTGTATTGAAAAATTAAAAATATTGTTTGAATGTGTAAATACACTTTAGAAGACAAAACAAAAGTAATTTTACTTGAATTTTTAAACGAACCTTTTAAAGTCACACAAATTTTGATACATCTTTTAAAGTCTAAATTTTATATATTAAAGCTTATGTCATTTTCTTTTATAACAATAAATAAAATTAATTTAAAAAAATAACTGTGTTCAGGTGAAGGACACTTAACTAAAATAGTTTCTTTAAAGGTCTTACAGAATTAAAAGTAAAGTTAAATAAGTTTTATTAGCAATAATATTAAAAAATATTTATATGCTCTCAATATTTTGAATATATATATACTTTTAAAATATTAAAAGCACAATAAATTTGACTGAAAAAGTTTTTACTTTTTATTAATTTTTATCCTTCCCTATAGGAACCCACATAACACAGATTCATCCAATTTTGGTTTAAAGTACGTAATTTGGACTTATGGACGTGTCCAATTTTCGTCCAAAAGTAGTCTGTACTTCATCTAAATCTCATCAATTTACGTTCAAATGTCACCACCTTTTACGTAATAAGTACGTCTTTTAGACGAGAAAGTGAACGTAAAATGAACATAAGATGGACATAATACGGACGTCCAAAATTTGTTCATATTACGTCCATTTTATGTCTTTCAGACGAGAAAATGAACATAAAATGGACGTAATATGAACAAATTTTGGACGTCCGTATTATGTCCATTTTATGTTCATTTTACGTTCATTTTCTCGTCTAAAAGACGTACTTATTACGTAAAAGGTGGTGACATTTGAACGTAAATTGATGAGATTTAGATGAAGTACAGACTACTTTTGGACGAAAATTGGACACGTCCATACGTCCAAGTTACGTACTTTAAACCAAAATTGGACGAATCTGTGTTATGTTGGAAGTAGATATAGACATATTTTAGTAGAACAAAGTATAGAAATGATAAGTAAATAAAACAAAAATAGTTCATTGTACAATTTATTAGTAAAGCATTAAGTTTAAAAAAAAAACATTTGAAAAAAATTGACAAATTTCCATTGAAAACAAATATCATTTTTCTGATTGGGTAAATATTCAGTTAGTAATGAAATATGGTACTTTACTTGTTTTTGCTTTCTTTTGATATAATTGAATTAAGTTTGAACTAAGATTAGCTTGAAGAACTAGGTAGTGATGATATTGAAATAAGTATAGTTCTTATGAAACCATCTTTGGAATTGGAGTCGATGACTTTTTCTGACGCCTCAGTTCTCCACCTTGAGTAGGAAAGTGTGCCAGGCCCACGAACAGTTAATTCTTTATGACAGCTGCCTGAATTTATATCACAGTAGAGGAAAAGTGATGGTCCGACTGCAGGTGGCGGAGCTGTGGAGCCTGAGGAGGGAGGAGGGAGGGCTCCTCAGCTCCACCACTCGAAGTGCAGCTCAGCTACACCACTCGAAGTGCCCTCCTCCTCCTCCTCCCGAAGTGCCCTCCTCCTCCTCCTCATGAAGTGCCCTCCTCCTCCCGAAGTGCAGCACTCCTCTCAAAGTGTCCTCCTCCACCATCTAAGATAAGGGGATTAATGATAATTAATTTTAATTAGGAAACTTAGAAATTTTTTGAAGTAATTTTTTTTTTTTTTTTTTCGTGGAGAATTTTTTACTAGAATACGAGGTGTGTTTCAAGGGATTTATTTTAGCGAATTAGAAATTTAATTAATTTTAATTGGGAAACTTAGAAATTTTTCGAAGCAATTTTTTTTTTTTTTTTTTTTTTTTTAACGAGAGTATGCAGTTTGATTATGAGTGTATGCAGTAGAAGTGAATGATTAATTAATTAAAATAGTAATTAAAAATAGTAATTAATTAATTTTAATTGCAGAACTTAAGAATTTTCGCGAGATTTTTTTTTTTTTTGGGATTATTTTAATGAATTTTAATTGCGAGACTTAGAAATTTTTCGAAGCCATTTTTTTTTCGCGGAGAATTTCCTACAAGAGTACGAGGTGTGTTTCAACGGATTTATTTTAGTAAATTACAAATGTAATTAATTTTAATTGGAGAACTTAGAAATTTTTCGAAAACATTTTTTTTTTCAACGAGAGTAGACCATTCGATATACATGTTAGAATACATTTGAGGTGAATTTTAAAAGTCAATAATGATTTAATTAAAAAGGGTCATTAATTAATTTTAATTGGTGAACTTAGACATGTTTGCAAGATTTTTTTTTTTTTCGCGGAGAAATATCTATTACAGTACAAGGTGAATTTTAAAGAATTACAAATTTAATTAATTTTAATTGGAGAACTTAGAAATTTTTGCGATTTTTAGTTTTAAAAATTGCCAAAAAATATAATTTTTAGTTTTAAAATTCGCCAAATGTAGGATTTTCAACTGAAAGTAATCTAAGATATAAACTCTCAACTGAAATGAATTTTACCTTAAGGTGTGAGCTTTTAGCTAGAAGTGACCTAGAGTCAAAACTTCCTGGTCCTAGGAATCACCACGGGGGTTATAGTAAAAAATACAGGGTCCCGTATGAATTATACAGTACTAAATTTAACAGCTCGCCCCCTCCCCCACCCCCTACCCCCTCCCTTTTTTTACCCAGAGGAGCCAGCCCTTCGATAGCCTAACAATACACACTTCAAAATATACAGAGAGCTACAAAACGAAGAATTTTAACGTATATATAAAATAAACAAGAATGAAAAATCATGCGTAGCGGCATAATTCATGAATCACTTTCCAACATCATTGAAATGTTATGTGAACAAAATATAATTTTACCAGCTACTGCGTAGTTAATTAAAATAGTGAACAGATCCCCTTTTAAATAAAAAGGAACCCTTCACAAAAATCCATTTATGCATAAGGACCCTTCATAAATTCAGATAATTTACACTTTACCCTGTTTTTTTTTCAATTCAAGTTAGGCTAAAAGTAAAGCTTACACATCGATAGGTTCAAAATATTGAAATCCTTCAAAAGAAACTAGAAAAAGTTAAAGATTTAAGCCCTGCTCGTAAAATAATGCGACTACCCAGGGTCCTTCACAAATAATATAACCTTATTCGAATCTCAGGGCCCTTCACAAAATAAATCCAATAGATTGATATTATATTACAACGACAGAAATACTAGGGATATTGACCTTTCATAAAAATGCAAGGTCCGCTGTTTGAATGAAAAGGCCTCCCTTCACAATATACCCTGTAAAAATATTATGATTCCACAGATATTTTAAGAAATAGAGTACTAATCTCAAATGAATACGAATTCATGCAATGTAAAAAATAGGTTTTACACGAATACATTTTTAGTATAACGTTCAAAATATAGATTTTAGAAAAAAAAAAGTACATATTTCACCAAATTTATCATACAAGTCTGTAAAATAGGGTAGATCGTTTCATGAAAAATAATTGAATTTTCGAATGATTATGCTTTAAAATACATATTTATAACTGCAACTAAGATTTGAGTGTTACCCCCTCAACATGCATATCGCTGAATCATAATGAGTCATATTATCAGATAAGCGAAGATCTTGCCTTGACACGGTGAATCACTCGCGATAAGAAATACCTGAGACTCGTAATTTCTGACACATTTTTTGCAGGTAAATGAGCTATTTAAAACCGTCAATGTATACCAATTATTTCGTGTACTCCTATATAATTATTAATCTGTTAAGTTTTAAAATGCTTCAATGAAAAATAGGAACTAGTCTTAAGTCACCCTTAAGAATTTTGAGGCAAACAGATGTTTAAATGAATTTGAACCTGTTTAAATGTACCTTTGACGCATGTTATGGTAAAAAAAAATGCAGGGTCCCCTATAAGATATATGAATTAAACTTTAAATACTTTAAAATTACATTAGTCTATGCTTTTTTTGTATAGAAAAATTATACTAAATTGTGTTTTTAGTATTTTAACTTAAAAATTTCTTTTGAGGAATGAATATAATAACTAAGCTTTGTTTTTATAAAATATATATTGTACTAAATAGTTAGGGTATTATTTAAAAAAAAATTGTTTTTAATATTGAAAAAAAAGTTATCTTACCTAAATATTTAAACCCTAATGTATTGTGGACTTCATCCAAATTCGACTGCATGCATGCCTTACAACAACTAAACGGTATAACGTGTTCGCTTATCTCTTAAAATTACGGGATATCGTGACGTCATGGATAAAGCATAGGGTAGAATACAGAATGAATAGGTATTATAAAGCAGAATCATAAATTTTGCATACTTTACACTTGTAGTATGTGAAATGATTGCTACTATTGCCTATATGAGAAAATGAATCATCAACGAATCTTATTAGTGTATGTTATATTTAACCAACAGGCTTGAAATGCGTGAATTTTGACTAGAATTAATCATTGAATGTAAAAATGATTTATTTTTAGATCTAATATGTATATCGTTTAACATTTAAAAATATATACATAAATTAATCTTACCTTATTCACAAACTTGCAATCCCGTCTTCAATATATGACTGCAGCATGAAAAAACATGCGTGCTACTTGTATAGCAACTAGACCAGAAATGATTTCAGTACAAGTCCATTATCTTATTGTTAATCTATAGATTAGTAACATCACGTGACTGATTGCGATAACATTCTATATAAGATTTACTGATAAGAATACATTTCAATTCATTTCTCCCAAAAGCAAGTGTATGAGTTGGTTGTAAGATCTAGGTAAGTATCCTTACTTTATATGTTTAAAGTTATAATATATGAATAGATATAATATTAATATATTTTTTCAATATGTATGGTAGGCAAAAAGGAATAGGTAAGCAAAAAATAATAGGTATTATTGCATGTTTCCTCTAATTTATTTTAAAAATAATTATTTTAAAAATACATACTAACAATTTATGCGATGAGTCACACAGCATGATGGGACGATATATGAAATTTATTTTTATATTATACAAGCTCCTATATACAATTCATATGCGTGAGCAAGATTATTTTTAGACTAGAATTATTCACTCAATGTAAAAAAAAATGATTTATATTTAGATCTAATATTTATATCGTTTAACATTTTAAAATCCTATTAAAAGTATATACATTAGTATGCTTGTGAAAGGCCTATTGTTAATACGAAACGTTGTGTGAAGTGTCCTGTTTTAGGGTTAAAAGTTTCGTGAAGGGGTCTGTTTGAAGGAGCCTGTTTCGAAATGACTTAAGAACGCACAATTTATTCCTAAACATTCAACTCGATTCGTTATATATGCTTTATTAAGTATTCAATAAAAAATAATAACTAAGAAATAAAATTAAAAATAGTAATTAAGAGATACCCTTAAGAATTATTGCGATAGGAGATTGGTTTTAATTAAATAGGTTAATGAATCTAATTCGATACAAGTCTTGTTAAAACAGAGATTATAGTTAAAATACACATTAATTATACAGTATTACACTGTATTACACAATGCGCTACCTCACCTATATTATCACAGAAATACCTTCAATAAAATTTAGACTAACAATACACACCTAAAAAAATATATACAGAGTACCCAGAAAATGATAGGAATGAATGAAAAATTTTAACGTAAATTATAAAATAGGATCTACAATAAGTGACAATAAATAAATATGAAGGAAAAATCATGAGTCATGATATACTTTATGAAACACTTTCCAATGCTATGTGACTATCGTTAAGAATTTGAAATAAGTGAGTTAGATTTAATAATTCATACTGGAAATGTATTTAAAAAAAATTAGTAGCTTCGCCTACTTTTAAATCATTCAAGACATATGATGAAGGCTTGGCTGCTGTAGAAAAGCTTAATACTTGTATCTTAATGAATCGACCTATTTATGTTGGATTCACAATTTTAGAATTATCTAAATTAGTTATGTATGATTTTCATTAAAATTTTATAAAGAAAACATACAAAGATCGTGCAGTTATACTCTTTACGGATATAGATTCCTTAACTTATTATATTCAAACACATAATATTTATAAGGATATGGAGCACTATTATGATTTTTTCGACTTTTCTGAATACTCGAAATCCCATCGTCTAAACCGCACAAGTTTCGAACCCACAAACATATAATCAGACTTGTCATTTTATAACCAGGACGCTAACCACAGGGCTAAGTGATCCCCCGCTTATTTTATAGTCACCACGCTGACTGTTGGGCTTAGTAAGCCCCAGGCTAATTTATATCCACCACGCTAACTATTGGGCTTAGTGAGCCTCAGGCTAACTTATACCCACCACGCTAACTTTTGGGCCTAGTGAACCCCCGCTTATTTTATAGCCACCATACTAACCACAGGGCTAAGTGAGCCCCGCTTATTTTATAGTCACCATGCTAAGTATTAGGCTGAGTGAGCCCCAGGCTATTTTATAGCTACCACGATAACCCCAGGGCTAAGTGAGCCTGCCGCTTATTTTATAGTCACCACGTTTACTACTGTGCTGAGTGAGCCCCAGGCTATTTTATACCCACTATGCTAACTAATGGGCTGAGTGAGCCCCAGGCTATTTTCTACCCACCACGTTTACTGGGCTTAGTGTGTCCCCGCTTATTTTATAGCTACTACGATAACCCCAGGGCTAAGTGAGCCTCCCGCTTATTTTATAGTCACCACGTTTACTACTGGGCTGAGTGAGCCCCAGGCTATTTTATACCCACCACGCTTACAGGGCTAAGTGAGCCCCCGCTTATTATATAGTCAACACGCTAACTACTGGGCTGATTAAGCCCCAGGTATTTTATACCCACCACGCTAACTACTGGGCTGAGTGAGCCCCAGGCTATTTTATACCCACCACGCTTATAGGGCTAAGTGAGCCCCCGCTTATTATATAGTCAACACGCTAACTACTGGGCTGATTAAGCCCCAGGTATTTTATACCCATCACGCTAACTACTGGGCTGAGTGAGCCCCCGGTTATTTAGTCGCATGAATATGATTTCCAAGGTATATGTCCTAACTTGATTTAGACCATTGCCTATAGTAAGATAAAGCTGCGAAGTAAATTGGTAAACTATATGTACATTTCCCATGAAAACTCACTTGTGTTTTCTTAAATATCTGCAGAAATCAGCATAGTTTATTAAAATTATATACATTCTCATTAGTTTATGAATCTACTAACTTGTAATATCTATATGGTAACTTGGATTATTAGTATTCCCACTTAAAAATTTCTTTTGTAGATTTAATATGATAAACACTAACATGAGACTAACTAAACTTTTACCATTTTCATTTCAACTTAGTTTTAGGAAATTTATCTACATAGCTTTAAATTTTACTGTTTAGTAAGTCTATTATTTCAAAGTATTATTTTTTAGTTCTAATATTCAAAACATATTCATATCGTTTTACATAGTAAGTATCAAATTAATTTAAAGTCATATTAAAAAAATATACATACAAATACTATTCTTACCTAACACGCCTGCTAGCTAAGCACCCAACCGTCTCACACCAAGGCTCTGAGAAAAGTGAATGCTTGTTCAGGGCCTTATCAGCTAATATAATCACTGATAAGACTTGATCACGTGACATATGACGTCACTCTTTAAGTGATATCACGTGACCATGTGGTATCATTCAATACGTCACCAATGACGTCAGAGATCACGTGATCAAGTCTTATCAGTGATTATATTAGCTGATAAGGCCCTAAACAAGCATTCACTTTTCTCAGAGCCTTGGTGTGAGACGGTTGGGTGCTTAGCTAGCTGGCGTGTTAGGTAAGAATAGTATTTGTATGTATATTTTTTTAATATGACTTTAAATTAATTTGATACTTACTATGTAAAACGATATGAATATGTTTTGAATATTAGAACTAAAAAATAATACTTTGAAATAATAGACTTACTAAACAGTAAAATTTAAAGCTATGTAGATAAATTTCCTAAAACTAAGTTGAAATGAAAATGGTAAAAGTTTAGTCAGTCTCATGTTAGTGTTTATCATATTAAATCTACAAAAGAAATTTTTAAGTGGGAATACTAATAATTCAAGTTACCATATAGATATTACAAGTTAGTAGATTCATAAACTAATGAGAATGTATATAATTTTAATAAACTATGCTGATTTCTGCAGATATTTAAGAAAACACAAGTGAGTTTTCATGGGAAATGTACATATAGTTTACCAATTTACTTCGCAGCTTTATCTTACTATAGGCAATGGTCTAAATCAAGTTAGGACATATACCTTGGAAATCATATTCATGCGACTAAATAACCTGGGGCTCACTCAGCCCAGTAGTTAGCGTGCTGGGTATAAAATAACTGGGGCTTAATCAGCCCAGTAGTTAGCTTGTTGACTATATAATAAGCGGGGGCTCACTTAGCCCTATAAGCGTGGTGGGTATAAAATAGCCTGGGGCTCACTCAGCCCAGTAGTTAGCGTGATGGGTATAAAATACCTGGGGCTTAATCAGCCCAGTAGTTAGCGTGTTGACTATATAATAAGCGGGGGCTCACTTAGCCCTATAAGCGTGGTGGGTATAAAATAGCCTGGGGCTCACTCAGCCCAGTAGTTAGCGTGGTGGGTATAAAATACCTGGGGCTTAATCAGCCCAGTAGTTAGCGTGTTGACTATATAATAAGCGGGGGCTCACTTAGCCCTATAAGCGTGGTGGGTATAAAATAGCCTGGGGCTCACTCAGCCCAGTAGTTAGCGTGATGGGTATAAAATACCTGGGGGCTTAATCAGCCCAGTAGTTAGCGTGTTGACTATATAATAAGCGGGGGCTCACTTAGCCCTATAAGCGTGGTGGGTATAAAATAGCCTGGGGCTCACTCAGCCCAGTAGTTAGCGTGGTGGGTATAAAATACCTGGGGCTTAATCAGCCCAGTAGTTAGCGTGTTAACTATATAATAAGCGGGGGCTCACTTAGCCCTGTAAGCGTGGTGGGTATAAAATAGCCTTGGGCTCACTCAGCCCAATAGTAAACGTGGTGACTATAAAATAAGCGGGAGGCTCACTTAGCCCTGGGGTTATCGTAGTAGCTATAAAATAAGCGGGGACACACTAAGCCCAGTAAACGTGGTGGGTAGAAAATAGCCTGGGGCTCACTCAGCCCATTAGTTAGCATAGTGGGTATAAAATAGCCTGGGGCTCACTCAGCCCAGTAGTAAACGTGGTGACTATAAAATAAGCGGGAGGCTCACTTAGCCCTGGGGTTATCGTGGTAGCTATAAAATATCCTGGGGCTCACTCAGCCTAATACTAAGCATGGTGACTATAAAATAAGCGGGGGCTCACTTAGCCCTGTGGTTAGTATGGTGGCTATAAAATAAGCGGAGGTTCACTAGGCCCAAAAGTTAGCGTGGTGGGTATAAGTTAGCCTGAGGCTCACTAAGCCCAGTAGTTAGCGTGGTGGATATAAATTAGCCTGGGGCTTACTAAGCCCAACAGTCAGCGTGGTGACTATAAAATAAGCGGGGGCTCACTTAGCCCTGCGGTTAGCGTCCTGGTTATAAAATGACAAGTCTGATTATATGTTTGTGGGTTCGAAACTTGTGCGGTTTAGACGATGGGATTTCGAGTATTCAGAAAAGTCGAAAAAATCCTGATGGTGCTCCATATCCTTATAAATATTATGTGTTTGAATATGATAAGTTAAGGAATCTATATCCGTAAAGAGTATAACTGCACGATCTTTGTATGCTTTCTTTATAAAATTGTAATGAAAATCATACATAACTAATTTAGATAATTCTAAAATTGTGAATCCAACATAAATAGGTCGATTCATTAAGATACAAGTATTAAGCTTTTCTACAGCAGCCAAGCCTTCATCATATGTCTTGAATGATTTAAAAGTAGGCGAAGCTACTAATTTTTTTTAAAATACATTTCCAGTATGAATTATTAAATCTAATTCACTTATTTCAAATTCTTAACGATAGTCACATAGCATTGGAAAGTGTTTCATAAAGTATATCATGACTCATGATTTTTCCTTCATATTTATTTATTGTCACTTATTGTAGATCCTATTTTATAATTTACGTTAAAATTTTTCATTCATTCCTATCATTTTCTGGGTACTCTGTATATATTTTTTTAGGTGTGTATTGTTAGTCTAAATTTTATCGAAGGTATTTCTGTGATAATATAGGTGAGGTAGCGCATTGTGTAATACAGTGTAATACTGTATAATTAATGTGTATTTTAACTATAATCTCTGTTTTAACAAGACTTGTATCGAATTAGATTCATTAACCTATTTAATTAAAACCAATCTCCTATCGCAATAATTCTTAAGGGTATCTCTTAATTACTATTTTTAATTTTATTTCTTAGTTATTATTTTTTATTGAATACTTAATAAAGCATATATAACGAATCGAGTTGAATGTTTAGGAATAAATTGTGCGTTCTTAAGTCATTTCGAAACAGGCTCCTTCAAACAGACCCCGTCACGAAACTTTTAACCCTAAAACAGGACACTTCACACAACGTTTCGTATTAACAATAGGCCTTTCACAAGCATACTAATGTATATACTTTTAATAGGATTTTAAAATGTTAAACGATATAAATATTAGATCTAAATATAAATCATTTTTTTTTACATTGAGTGAATAATTCTAGTCTAAAAATAATCTTCCTCACGCATATGAATTGTATATAGGAGCTTGTATAATATAAAAATAAATTTCATATATCGTCCCATCATGCTGTGTGACTCATCGCATAAATTGTTAGTATGTATTTTTAAAATAATTATTTTTAAAATAAATTAGAGGAAACATGCAATAATACCTATTCTTTTTTGCTTACCTATTCCTTTTTGCCTACCATACATATTGAAAAAATATATTAATATTATATCTATTCATATATTATAACTTTAAACATATAAAGTAAGGATACTTACCTAGATCTTACAACCAACTCATACACTTGCTTTTGGGAGAAATGAATTGAAATGTATTCTTATCAGTAAATCTTATATAGAATGTTATCGCAATCAGTCACGTGATGTTACTAATCTATAGATTAACAATAAGATAATGGACTTGTACTGAAATCATTTCTGGTCTAGTTGCTATACAAGTAGCACGCATGTTTTTTCATGCTGTAGTCATATATTGAAGACGGGATTGCAAGTTTGTGAATAAGGTAAGATTAATTTATGTATATATTTTTAAATGTTAAACGATATACATATTAGATCAAAAAATAAATCATTTTTACATTCAATGATTAATTCTAGTCAAAATTCACGCATTTCAAGCCTGTTGGTTAAATATAACATACACTAATAAGATTCGTTGATGATTCATTTTCTCATATAGGCAATAGTAGCAATCATTTCACATACTACAAGTGTAAAGTATGCAAAATTTATGATTCTGCTTTATAATACCTATTCATTCTGTATTCTACCCTATGCTTTATCCATGACGTCACGATATCCCGTAATTTTAAGAGATAAGCGAACACGTTATACCGTTTAGTTGTTGTAAGGCATGCATGCAGTCGAATTTGGATGAAGTCCACAATACATTAGGGTTTAAATATTTAGGTAAGATAACTTTTTTTTCAATATTAAAAACAATTTTTTTTTAAATAATACCCTAACTATTTAGTACAATATATATTTTATAAAAACAAAGCTTAGTTATTATATTCATTCCTCAAAAGAAATTTTTAAGTTAAAATACTAAAAACACAATTTAGTATAATTTTTCTATACAAAAAAATCATAGACTAATGTAATTTTAAAATATTTAAAGTTTAATTCATATATCGTATAGGGGACGCTGTATTTTTTTTTACCATAACATGCGTCAAAGGTACATTTAAACAGGTTCAAATTCATTTAAACATCTGTTTGCCTCAAAATTCTTAAGGGTGACTTAAGACTAGTTCTTATTTTTCATTGAAGCATTTTAAAACTTAACAGATTAATAATTATATAGGACTACACGAAATAATTCGTATACATTGACGGTTTTAAATAGCTCATTTACCTGCAAAAAATGTGTCAGAAATTACGAGTCTCAGGTATTTCTTATCGCGAGTGATTCACCGTGTCAAAGCAAGATCTTCGCTTATCTGATAATATGACTCATTATGATTCAGCGATATGCATGTTGAGGGGGTAACACTCAAATCTTAGTTGCAGTTATAAATATGTATTTTAAAGCATAATCATTCGAAAATTCAATTATTTTTCATGAAACGATCTACCCTATTTTACAGACTTGTATGATAAATTTGGTGATATATGTACTTTTTTTTTCTAAAATCTATATTTTGAACGTTATACTAAAAATGTATTCGTGTAAAACCTATTTTTTACATTGCATGAATTCGTATTCATTTGAGATTAGTACTCTATTTCTTAAAATATCTGTGGAATCATAATATTTTTACAGGGTATATTGTGAAGGGAGGCCTTTTCATTCAAACAGCGGACCTTGCATTTTTATGAAAGGTCAATATCCCTAGTATTTCTGTCGTTGTAATATAATATGAATCTATTGGATTTATTTTGTGAAGGGCCCTGATATTCGAATAAGGTTATATTATTTGTGAAGGGCCCTGGGTAGTCGCATTATTTTATGAGCAGGGCTTAAATCTTTAACTTTTTCTAGTTTCTTTTGAAGGATTTCAATATTTTGAACCTATCGATGTGTAAGCTTTACTTTTAGCCTAACTTGAATTGAAAAAAAAAACAGGGTAAAGTGTAAATTATCTGAATTTATGAAGGGTCCTTATGCATAAATGGATTTTTGTGAAGGGTTCCTTTTTATTTAAAAGGGGATCTGTTCACTATTTTAATTAACTACGCACTAGCTGGTAAAATTATATTTTGTTCACATAACATTTCAATGATGTTGGAAAGTGATTCATGAATTATGTCGCTACGCATGATTTTTCATTCTTGTTTATTTTATATATACGTTAAAATTCTTCGTTTTGTAGCACTCTGTATATTTTGAAGTGTGTATTGTTAGGCTATCGAAGGGCTGGCTCCTCTGGGTAAAAAAAGGGAGAGGGTAGGGGTAGGGGGAGGGGGCGAGCTGTTAAATTTAGTACTGTATAATTCATACGGGACCCTGTATTTTTTACTATAACCCCCGTGGTGATTCCTAGGACCAGGAAGTTTTGACTCTAGGTCACTTCTAGCTAAAAGCTCACACCTTAAGGTAAAATTCATTTCAGTTGAGAGTTTATATCTTAGATTACTTTCAGTTGAAAATCCTACATTTGGCGATTTTTAAAACTAAAAATTCTAGTTTTTGGCAATTTTTAAAACTAAAAATCGCAAAAATTTCTTAAGCTCTCCAATTAAAATTAATTAAATTTGTAATTCTTTAAAATTCACCTTGTACTGTAATAGATATTTCTCCGCGAAAAAAAAAAAAAAAAATCTTGCAAACATGTCTAAGTTCACCAATTAAAATTAATTAATGACCCTCTTTAATTAAATCATTATTGACTTTTAAAATTCACCTCAAATGTATTCTAACATGTATATCGAATGGTCTACTCGCGTTGAAAAAAAAAATGTTTTTGAAAAATTTGTAAGTTCTCCAATTAAAATTAATTACATTTGTAATTTACTAAAATAAATCCGTTGAAACACACCTCGTACTCTTGTAGGAAATTCTCCGCGAAAAAAAAATGGCTTCGAAAAATTTCTAAGTCTCGCAATTAAAATTCATTAAAATAATCCCAAAAAAAAATCTCGCGAAAATTCTTAAGTTCTGCAATTAAAATTAATTAATTACTATTTTTAATTACTATTTTTAATTAATTAATCATTCACTTCTACTGCATACACTCATAATCAAACTGCATACTCTCGTTAAAAAAAAAAAAATTGCTTCGAAAAATTTCTAAGTTTCCCAATTAAAATTAATTAAATTTCTAATTCGCTAAAATAAATCCCTTGAAACACACCTCGTATTCTAGTAGAAAATTCTCCGCGAAAAAAAAAATTGCTTCAAAAAATTTCTAAGTTCCCTAATTAAAATTAATTATCATTAATCCCCTTATTTTAGATGGTGGAGGAGGACACTTTGAGAGGAGTTGCTGCACTTCGGGAGGAGGAGGGCACTTCATGAGGAGGAGGAGGAGGGCACTTCGAGTGGTGGAGCTGAGCTGCACTTCGAGTGGTGGAGCTGAGGAGCCCTCCCTCCTCCCTCCTCAGGCTCCACAGCTCCGCCACCTGCAGTCGGACCATCACTTTTCCTCTACTTATCACAACTTATGTTTAGCATGTATATAAACTTTGCTTGTATTAATAAAGAACTTTATCATCTTATATAGAATAAACTTTGCTTGTCCACTTCTGGAATCTCATACTCAACACTGTCAAAATTTACTACTGGGAGTTTCTCACATTTGCTGAACTATGAGCCAATCGGACAACGAAATGATTGTGACCCAGTCGTTTCACAATCTAAAGTTTTAAACAAATGTCGGAAAGGCAATTCATTGAAATGTAAGGTAAATAATAAGAGGTAAACCCTCCACTGTAGTGGTCGTTTAACTTGTTCTTCAGTTGTGCGAATAACACGGTTTTCCACACCATATTAGTGACGGTTTTATCACATCCAATCACGTTCAGTTCTTGAAGTGAAAATCCAGCTTCAGTCAAATAAGAAAGAATGCTACTGGAAATGTTTTGAGCAGAACTTGTAGAGAGTAAAACATGACCAACGCACACAAGTCAGCAGTACATGCTGGACATAAGTGTTCTGCTATAAAATCAGGTAGCTGGTTTCAAGATTTATCTGTTCGTGAGCCTGGCTCACTTTCCCACTCAAGGTGGTTAACAATGGAGAACAGAGTTCTCTGATTGTATTTATGTATTGAAAACACAACAGACGAGATCAAGATCTTAGTTTATAATCTCTTAATCTCTATGGTTTTAGATAAAAAAGTAAACACTTCACAAACAGACCAGAACATGTATTTGAAGTTATAAAATCTTCAAGATTCCTGCCCGAAAACTTGTTCAAAGTCATTGACCCAGTAACTGAGAGAAACGTATTTTTTTCCTACCCAGAAAACGTGCTTTTGAGTATGATAGTAGATAAAAGGAATCATATAATAGAGTTACGTTTCAGAAAAATTATAATGGCTAGAAACTTAGCTTCTTAAAAAAACTTAATCAGGAGTTTTCAACCACAGAAAATCAATTTCCTAACTACAGACAACATTCACTGGAACACTACTGCACTTTCACCACCACATTTGCTGCGAAGAATCAAATTTTAGGGCCGATGTGCTACGGCCAAACGTAACAATTTATTTATTTTATTCTTGCACTATACTAAACTACCCTAGAGGCAAGTTTTCCGCGATATAGCGAATCAAAAAACAAAACAAAAAAATTCTCGCCTCCCCCCCCCCTCCCTTAAAAATTACAATTTTTTTATATTTTCTCAAATTTTAGGGCCGATGCGCTACCGCCAAACGCAAAATTTTATTTATTTTATTTTTGCATTATACTAAGCTACCCTAGAGACAAGTTTTCCGCGGTATAGCGAATCAAAAAAAAAATCGGCCCACCCTAATATCTAATTTAGAATATACTTTTTTTAAATTTCCGCATTTGAAATTAACAAGTACTTCTATTAAATTAAAATTAACTGCGACTGAGTTTTGAGAAAATGAATCTAATTAAAAAATGTGCTATACATTTGTGTGCTTGTTTTACAAAATCAATAAATATCTATAAGCTTTTGAGTTTACTTTGGAATACACAAACGGAATATGTTTTCATTAAAAGAAAAAACTAGTTATCCCTGAAAGTTTTCTAAAAAACTATTTTTATAACTTTCATTTAATAATATAATATCTTAACCCAATTTTTCCAGAAATGATTTTTTAAAATATGATTTGCTTCTCTGTAATATTTTATGTTAAACTATTTTCAAAACTGAAGAGAAAAATATAAGGCTTATTCGTTTCAGTGTTCTGGAGAATTGATTAAAAACAGTTGTAACCCGTCTGTTTGACCCATATTCTATGAGTTTTGACCTGAGTGTGATTCACTTTTTAAAAAGCAAGTGTTAGTGTAAGATGAAAAAAAAATATTTGAAATTGAATTTAATTTACCCAAATAAATAGCATTTAATTGAAACTAATAAAACTTTTTTTTTCTCTACAATTGCTTAACAGATTTTCTCGCCGTTAAAAATACTTTTTTTCTTCCTTTAAATATCAGTCCGAAATCTAGTGTAGAATTCTGACAGCACACTTGTGGTAAACTTGTGTGTTTTGATGTGTGTATAGTGTCTCATAACCAATCTCTGTGTTATCCACTCCCACCCCTGCATTTTTCACACATCTAAGCAACATAAAAAGATTTTACAAGAGGACTTCTTTGGAATAGTATGTGGTATAAAATGCCAGACATATATTTATTTTTTCTTTATAAAATACTTGTGAATTCCAAATTCCATTTGGGATCTTATGTTATTTTTGAAAGGAAGTTTTCCTCAGGACGTTGACCGACGCAGTATCCGAATCCAGAGTAATAAAAAAAATAGCAACGAAAAACTGAAAGAAAAGGTACATTCGGTCAAAAATGAAACGTTAAATCCCATATATTTCATCGGCCAGGTGAAGTAGAGAAAAACGAAAATAGCCATTCAAATTGAAATTATGTATTATTTGAATCTATATTAAAAAATAAGTATAAGATCTGTTTTCATAATGGTAGATTATTAAGCGTAACTCAAAAACAACTTGACGGAATAAACTGCAATTTTATATTCACATACTGTAATTTTCTAGAAATCGATTTATGTCAATATTTTATGACTTACAGACAGTTGATTTTTGTAACTATCATTTTCATGATTTATATATCTTGAAATTAATATTCGATAAAAATATGTTTTGTAACCGATAAATATTTGAAACGAATAGTTTTTCAACACTTGTGGTAAACTTGTGTGTTTTGGTGTGTATATAGTGAGTGTTTCATAACCAATTTATGTATTATCCATCCCCACCACTGCACTTTACAAGAAGCATTTTTTGGAATAGTTTGTGCCATAAAATGCCAGACATATATGTATTTTCCTTTTAAAATAAAATACTTGTGAATTGCAAAATTCCGTTTCGGATTTTATATTATTCTTGAAAATAAGTTTTCCTCAGCCCGTTGACCGACGCGATATCCGAATTCGGGGTAAGAAAAAAGTAGCAACGAAAAACGGAAAGAAAATGTACATTCGGTCGAAAATAAAACGTTAAATCCCATATATTTTAGCGACAAGTTGACGTAGAGAAAAAAAATAAAATTCAAGTTCTAATTATGTATTATTTGAATCTATATTAAAAAAATAAGTATAAGAGCTGCGTTCATAGTGGTAGATTATTAAGCGTAACTCAAAAACTACATGACGGAATAAACTGCATTTTATATTCGCATACTGGAATTTTCTCGAAAGTTATGTTAAAATTTTTATAACGTACGTTATATTTATGTTAAAATTTTTATAACTTACAGACAATTGTTTTTTTTTTAACTATAATTTTCATGATTTATATATCTTGAAATTAATATTTGATAAAAATCTGTTTTGTAACCGATATATATATGAAACGAATACTTTTTCAACACTTGAAAAACGACACGGAGCGGTAAGACGTAGGGTTATGTGAGAGATGCACATACGGAATTTCTGCACTGCACTTTTTGCTCTCCACATTTTGAGAGGAAACTATGGCCTACTCAAGTTGCATATTTTAAACAACAAAACAGAAAATGTGTATGCACTAGGCTCTTCAGTTTTCTATCCGTGCACAAAATTACGTAAATAATTTTTAATTGTCACGTAATTTTATTATTTCATAAAGATTCGCTAGAGCAATTTCCCTATTTAAAATGGTGGACTTAAACGGTTAACGTTTTTTACAGGGCTACACAAAAGTAGTTGGATACACTGCGGGTTAAGGGCGTTGTAGTTTGAAGTACGGTTTAATGATGTTAATCGATATCCCATAGAAAGACACCGTTATATGTTACTAAGATTCAATACGCAAAATATGTTCATAAAATTAAGAAAAATGATTTGTTGCCTCTTTTCTCATGATTTTCTTTTTGTTTTTCTTCAATTTGTTGATTATTTTAAATTAAAAGTAATCCTTAGTAATTTTCTCTCATTTTTAAAAATGAGGAACAATTGGGTGGATTCGTTAGATTATTTTTCATTTTGAGCGTGGACATACCTCATTTTTCTGAAGGTAAATTTGAGATCATTGATTGGAATTTGAAAAAATCATTGATCTATAGAATTAATTTATTTAAAATAATTTCTAAAAGTGAAAAACATTAAATTCCATCTGAATGTAAAATGTACAACTCAGGAACCGAACCTTGGACTTTGCCATAACAAGCATCACGTTTTAAACTTTTTTGACATCATTGTTTGCTATTAAAAGGTATGATAGGAACATAAGTTTCTTGAATTTTTAAGTGGAGTATCAGAACTTATCCCTACAAAGATTTATTAGGAATAAGCTTTCCTAAAAATAATTCAGTGTTATACATAAGTGTAAGTCCTCAGTAATTCTATATGCAGTGCTTAATATATACAATAATATTAAAATTAAACTGAATGAATTATGTTGCTGTTTTGTTTTCAGTTTGGATTTATGGAATCTGTTTTGTTTTGATAATTGCAATAAACTATTGATTTAAAATAAATTATGCAATATAATAAAATATAACACCTTGTAATAGTATATTACTTTTAAATGCTAAAGGTCTAAAATTAACAACTATAATATAAATTAAAATAACTTTTATTAGTTGTTTTACATGTTTCGACCCTTCTGAGTCATTTTCAAAAACAAAATGAGAATATTCTCTATATATATTATTTAAGAATATTCTCATTTTGTTTTTGAAAATGACTCAGAAGAGTCGAAACATGTAAAACAACTAATAAAAGTTATTTTAATTTATATTATAGTTGTTAATTTTACACCTTTAGCATTTAAAAGTAATAAATTATGCAAATAGTTAATATTTTTAACTTTGAGTATGAAACAAAATCATTGCTGTAAATAGTTCTTACACTTTTGACACATTTTAAAATGTTATAAAATTGAAATTCAATTAACAGGAAATCATTCGTGTAGTATGTAAAGCTTATAGAAAAACTTCTAAATTGGAATATTCTCATCAGAAGCACAAGTATGAAACTGAAAATGCTGGGCATTCAAAGGATATTATTAATAGCTAAATATTATATTAAATGCTCAAATATTAATGTCACCGTAAATTTAGACACGTAACATAACGTGACAATATTGTGAATCTACTCTACGTGGAGTGTCATCGAATATCTATAAAGAAAGATTTGTTAAGAAAAGGCGTGTCATTAATATATATCTAAATCATTATCGAACAAAAAAAAAAGTTTTTCATACAAAGCAAAATATTTCATGACACTCATATTAAAGTTTTATTTTGCTTTGTAAATGTCAATACGAAATGCTGAAATAGCAATGTTATCGTAAATTTAGACACGTAAAATAACGTGACATCATTATGGACCCCTTTTTTTTAAGGGGAGTGTCATAAATGTGAGTGCGATAATATCGACAGAAAAGACTTGTTAACGGTCGATTTTTAAACATAATACTAAAAGACTGTTTGAAGAAAAGCTTCTTTGTTCATACAAAGCTAAGCGGTTCATATATATATATATATATATAAAATCATTTCTGTCAAATTTAATAGATTCAGTTTTATTGCTAATTTCTTCTTATACTTCCGTTAATGGAATTGTTTTGTTTAAAGAAATACATGTTTAGCTGCATGAAAAAATACGTTTTTCATAATTACGAATTCCTTACATATACTGAACATTCATTAAGTAATTAAAGGCATTCCATCTAGTGTTACCAAATTCGGGAATATCTTTGTTCAAAACATCTACCACTGTTTCAGAATAGAAATCTTAGCCTTTTTTTTTAATGACAGACATGCCATGATTAATTAAAACGAAGATTACAAGTTTGAAAATGTGTAAGAAATATTCGAATAAAGTAATTTACCAATTTGGCAACACTGCTGCAAGCTGTGATTTTATTATTTTCAGATCATAAATTGGCTAACAGTACACATTTAATATACATTACTAAATTATTACGCCGATTCATTAAAAATTTGAGCCTCCAGTAAAATATTAAATCCAGCAACGTACTTGAATCTAAAACCGACCTGAAACCCGAAATGATTCAATATTAATCACTATTTTAATGCAATTATAAAACTATATACTCTGTAAATATATATTTTTAATTTTGTGTAGAAAAATAAACATATTTAAACTCATTTCTTTATACTATCTATATATAAAATCTTAATAAAACGACTTTATGAAACGATTTTATGAAACGATTGATTAAACGATTAAAACGAAGGATTAAACAAATATATGTTAAATGAGGGATTTAAAGAACGCTGACGGTAATGTTCTTTTAGTATGTTGTTACAGTCTCCTAGAGCATGTGTTTATCTCGAAAGAAGTTTATATAACCTTTATAGTTACTTTACAGGACCGCACAAAAATACGAATATATGAGACTGATATATGATGAATGCGGGATTTGTATAGTGCTGACGGTAATGAAATTTTAGTTGCAGTCGCCTACAGCATGTTTCTTCTCGATGAAGGTGTATACAGCATTTATGCTTTTTTAACATATGGAATGAATATACGTTATTTGCGGAATTTGTAAAATGATGACTGTAATGAAATTTTAATATTTTGTTACACTCATCTACAGTATATGTTTCCTCGAAGATGGTTTATATAGAATTTATAGTAATTTTACAAAACCACATACAAGAATACGCATATCTGAAACGAATATATATGTTAAACGAATATATATGTTAAATGAGCGGTTTGTTGTACTCTGACTGCAATGAATTTGTAGTATAATGTTACAGTCAGCCAGACAGGCAGCAGATAACAGACAGGCAGACAGGAAACAGACAAGAAACAGACATACAACAGGGAGAGATGGATAGCAGGCAGCAGACAGAGTGTACATATATACCAGACAGACAGCAGATAGCAAAAAGCTAGACCGTATATTTTGGACAAACAGCAGATAGTAAACAGACAAACAGACATTATACAGATGGCCGACAGAGTGTAGGTAGACAGCAGATAGCTGACAGACAAGCAGAGTGCAGATAGAAACAGACAGACAGAAGACAAACAGACAGCAGATGACAGAGAGACTGACAGCAGATATCAGATGACAGACAGACAGCATATAAATAAAATAAGTTGAAACTGGTGTGAAACACTAAGAACTAAAATAACTTCTTAAAACACCACCAAAAACTTTAAAATGCGCCCGGCCTTTCGAAAGATCTGGGTCTTTCTTCGTCAGGCGCAAAAAGACGTACGTCTACTATGAAAGCAGCAGCTGTCTTGCTGCTGAATGCTGCTTTTTTGTATAAAAAATATACAAAATATTTGTACAACATCTTTCGTCGGTTAATTAATATGGGGAAAATCCCTGCAAAAATTAAATGATGTATTAAACTTTTGCCTATGCACATTAATACGAGCTTCTCAGCTAAAAGAGAATAAACAATATTTTAAGATATTTGGTTAATTTTCAATAAAACAATTTTTATCTTTATTATTACTAAAAAAAATAATATAACACTTAAACTTTTTTCAGTTTTTCTCTAAGCAATAGTTGCTTAAGAGAATGTTATGGGAGCTATTATCAACTTTTTGACAACCAATTTTAGCATCGATTATGCTGGATCGGTTAGATGCACAGATAACGAAATTGCTAGTCATCTGGCGCACCAGCTGGAGAACAGGGGTCCACAGCAAAATCTCACAGATTTCTACAATGTGAAATGAATGGCAAACCAACTTGAATTTAGATGTTACTCTGACTGGAAAGCATAATCAGTAATCGGGATGACATTCATTTCACATTGCAGCGGAGTGTACAGTGTTGTTATTGAGCCTTCGTCCCCCCCCCCCATTGCGCTCATGCACCAGCTGACTGGCAGTTTCGTTATATGTAACAATTAATCTATCATATATATCAAAATCATCACATCTAAAATTGGCTGCCAAAATCTAATGCTGCTTCGGGGACTATTATTTCTGCAAAAAATAAACTTTTTGGTGTCCAGGGAATAAAATTAAGGGGGGGGTCATTCAACATCAAGATTTCCTGCTTCTGAAGTAATCCATTTATTATTATTATTATAAAACATAATGCACAAAAAAAAAACACATTTTTTCAGATACTTGATATTTTTTTTAATAAATTTGATATGATAAAACTAAATAATTTTTTTTTGGCCGTTGAATATTTCTTCTATATTCTATGCTACTTTCATATTATTGTAGCATAATTAACAGTAACAGTGCTATATTTCACTAAATAGTTAGATTTTTAGTTAAGTTAAATTTAAGAATTAAGCTATTATTTCACAGAAAAAAAATGTCTCAGTATATAAAAAAATCTAGTAAGCAATAAAAAAGAAAACGGAATTATAAAACTATGTTACCATTATTTATTTTTGTTTTTTTTTTGTTAATTTCTTTTGAAAATATGCAGCTTAAAAAATTATTATACTTTTGCGGAAATAATACCATTATATGTTTTTAGAATTAGTTAACATATTTAATAAGACACTGAAATATTTTGTCCAAATTTAGTACAAACAAGCAAGAAAAAGCAAGAGGCAAACATTGATTGTGAATCCTTTTCTAACTCTCTCAGAGTATTTTGACAAATCTTCAGTGTTTCATAAGGTGAAAAAGGACACATAATTACACTAGTTTACAAAAAAGAATTTTTTTTTTGTTTATGAAATGAAACATATATTATTTATGTAGACTATGGACGGTAGTTAAAAAAATATTGTTTTATTTTTTGTAGCACATCACAATTCTGAGATATGAAGGTCTTTGTTTTTTATGTACCCGCAATTGTTTAACCCTTTCCGGCACAGACAAATTCTGTTCGTAAAATGAGAAATTACTGACTGACACCGGAATTTACAAACGACTTTATAGTAAATAAAAGCTCATTTTTTTAAGCTTTCGTTATAGAAACAAAAGTTTATTAAAATATTATTGGTGACTATTGTTTATTTGGATGTAGTTTTTTGTAAAAATCTTCTTAATAAATATTTCAAAAATCTGACGTGCTGGATTTTTTTAAATATTTCTTCCTAGATGTAGATACCCAAAGTAACGTAATCGTGTATCTTTCATTTCATGAACAAAAGTCATGTAAACTAGTGTTTCTGAACTTAGAAAATGCACAACATCTACGAAAACCAGATTCAAGCAATTACCATCCATAGCTGGAAATGCACTCGAATTATTTTGTGTGACCCTGTAATTGAATTATAAATGCTTTACTCTCCATAACCTACAGAAAGCACGTTTTAGTACACCCAAGAAATGGATATCCATTTCATTATGTTTATATAGGTGTAACAGCACAGACAATTTTTTCCCATATACTATAATGTAATGGAATTGTTTTAGATGTCTGTGTAAACGGACTGCAAATGCTACATTGTTTATTTTCAATAGTGAACATGTTGTTGCGAATTTACGAGATACAAAGCATTAAACTAAATATCATCAGGAAACTCAGTAGCGCGCACTAAACTTTTAATACTGGAGAGAACAAATGGTAAGGAAAGTTTTTCAGCTTACCTATTTCGGCGTAAGAGCAGGGTCAGGCACATCGAGCAGTTTAATCCAATAGCGTAAATCCTGGGTGTATCCATAGCGAAAATGCACTAAAATATTTCTTTCATATTTCCTACATTATCTTAAGATTAAATTATAATTAGCAAATGTTTTATAAACAAAATGCATGGTTTCTTATTGAACTAAACTTATTAACTGGTTAAATATTACTTTTATAAGCATTAGATTTATCTTACAAGAATTGAGGAGATTAACATTTTTGCTCCTCTGAAATATTTAGTTTTTACATTTTTGATCCGTTCAGATCAAGAGAGAGATTAAAAGTGAGTTTATTAGTCCTTTTAGAAGAGAAAGAAAAGTTCAGTTTTTGAATGATGCAATTGTCTCTGGTTATTACAGGGGAAGAAAAAACAGTCATGTTGTCAGCCGATGCGCTTTAGGATGATGCAAGACACACCTCCTGTTACGATTCTCGGTTGAAGATCACTGATGTAACATATTTCTTTCTTAAATTGGGTGATTATTTATTGGGGTTTTCCAATATTCCCCCTTAATCGCCCAATGGTGGAAAGTTCTGGAGTTTTAGTTTCAGTCTATTCCGCAGAAAATCAGGTTTAGGCGCGCGCTTGGTTAAGATATCTGCTATCATCTCTTTACTTGGGCAATAACTTAGTTCTATAGTTCTTGATTCTTTCAGATGTTTTAATACATGATACTTTATGTCGATATGCTTGCTTCTACTTGTATGTTTTTCGGATTCTATCATTTTGATGCAAGATGTATTGTCCTCATGTAGTTTGATCGGAAGTTTTTGTGGTAAATTTAAGTCTTCAAGAAGTTTAATGATCCATACTATTTCTTGAGTAGCATTTGCGACAGAAATATACTCCGCTTCCACAGACGATTGGGCTATGCAAGTTTGTCTTTTTGAATTCCACCGAATAGGATTTTTCCCTAGTAGGAAAATGTTGCCGCTAAATGATTTTCTCGTTTTAACGTCGCCCGCCCAGTCAGCATCAGAGTATGCTTCGAAAATTGGATCTGATTCGGTGCTTAAAATTAAGTTTAAATCTTTTGTTGAGTTCAAGTATCTTATTATTCGTTTTACAGCCTTCCAATCTCTTTCGGTGGGACTTTCACATTTCCTGCTTAATATATTAGTGGCTGTGGTAATGTCGGGTCTTGTTATGGTTACTATGTAAAGTAACCCTCCAATGGCCTTTCTATATTGTGTATTGTTGGGCATTTGTTTGTCGTCGTTTTCAAGACGTAAGTACCCTGTATCCATTGGTGTACTATAGGGTTTGGATTCTTCAAGTTTAAATTTTCTCGCAATTACTTCAATTTTAGATTTTTGGTTCAGAATAAATCCGTTTTCAATTTTGTCGATTTTAATTCCTAAATAATTGTTTACCTGTCCTAAATCATTTAATGTATATTGTGATTTTAGGCTTAGAATTATTTGTTCGATTTGTTTCTCTTTTCCAGCTATGAGAATGTCATCCACATACACAATTATGTAAACTGTGTTTTCCTGTACTCCGCGTGTGAATAAACAATTATCTGCAGTACTTTGTGTAAAGTTTAATGCTTTTAGTGTTTCGCTTATTTTTGTGTGCCAGGCTCTTGCTGCCGGTTTAAGCCCATAGATGGCTTTTTTCAATTTGTACACTTCCCGTAAGGCATGGTGAAGGCACGGCGACATCACTGCGAAGTCACACTGTGACTTTGTGACCGTCGTCGTGACGTCAAGTGACGTCGATGTGAAGTCATTGTGACGTAAATGCGAGGTCGTTATGGCCGTTTTCAAGGCTTTCTGTGACCTCACAATGTGACTACTTTGTGAAGTCACCGTGCGACTTAAATGTGAAAAATGCGACGAATCTGCATCGGATAGGGTGACCAGATTTTACCCGAATCCTATACGGATTGTTCGGATCAAAATTTTTTATGGTTCAAGTTTGTGACGTTTGTGACGACACTGCACCGGGTCGGGTGACCAGATTTTACCCGAATCCAATCCAGAAACTTCGGATCGATCTTTTTGGATTTGTTTGGCTACAGAATAGATTTCGATTAGTTGTCGTGTGACCTGATATTCGTGAACCCGATCTGACCCGAGTCAGGTATAATGTTTTTACTGTAAGTCTTGTTTGAAATAGAATCTTGCATACGACCGAGTAAAAAGATTTTATCAGAAATTGTGTTACGATACAATTTCAGATGTCGGCTTGGATCTAGAGTCATACACGAATCCTGTTATATACTTCTTGAACATGATTGAATGTCAACTTGAACATGAATGATGGTTGACTGAAACTATATTTTGATTCAACCCGTATTCTTACCCTAACCGAACAACAACAACAACAAAAAATCTGTAAGCCCACAACCCGACCGAACCTGATAAATGATTTCGCATAGATTCGGATAACAAGATTTCACCAAATACGGATAATATCGACGATAAGGATTGGATCGGCAATCATTTTTATTGATGCAACTCGTATTCAAATTAAAACTTTGCATCTGATTGAGAAACCGGTTAACACGAAACTTTCTGACACATTTATGAACAAACTTTTAAACGCATGGCACTTGCATGCCTGATTATTAAAGCTATTTGGAATGAATAGCGTTTTCCATTTTTAGATAAATGTAATACTTAAGATCAATGTCGGTCACGTTTTACCCGTTTCTGACGCTGCGCGTCGGAAATTTGGTTCAAAACACCGACTTTGATAGTGTTTTCTGAAACATCATCTGCCGTTACCAAAAAATGGATAACGCCATTCGATTATATATAGGGTAGATATGCCAGTAATGAACACCCTTAAGGAATTTCTTTAACAATTAGTTTTTAATTAATAGTTATAATTGTTATATTCAACATTTTTTAATATTATATTACTCTACCAACAATATTTAACCATGCTCATAGTCACATTTCCCAATGTGAATCTAAATTTAATTGTAATCAACAGAAATAAATCAAAACACCCTAAACTCCAGTAATGGACACCTCACAAAAAGTAATAGATAATTGATATTATGATTGCATTTAAAACTAGAATTTAAAGATAGCATATTAATGAAATAAATAAAGCTGAAATTTTATTGGTTATTTTTTTATAAACCAAAAACATTGAAGGTGTCCCATTACTGGAAGGCGGTCCATTACTGGCACATCTACCCTTTTCTGAATAAGAACACCTGCCAATTTCATGTATTTCCGAATAAAAATGAATTCAGAAATATGCCAGAAACTAGCTATTTTGGATTTGAGAACAACTTTAAAGAATTTTCAAATAAGCATTCTGAAAAATTTACATTAGGAATCAATTTAAATAATAGATATACCTATTGTGCGATATTATTAAATAATAAACATTGTATCAAGCAGTAAAACAGTTTTCGTTGTAAATGAAATATAGAACTTAAGATCATAAATGCCAAAAAAAAATTATATATATTTTTTTCTTTACAAATTATTTTATTTATAGTTTTTGATAGAATACTAAATGCAGAACTTAAATATCAATTTTTACAGTAAAAACATTCGATAACACAGCTGGAAAAATTACCTTAACTAAACAGTTATTTTATTGTTTCATCAATATTTATTATTTTTGTGCATCTAACATTGACATATCTCGACAAATAAATTATTCAATGCATTAAGATGTCACATTTGTTTTTCAAATATACCGGAAAATTATTTCTGGAAACCTACACTAGCAACGAAATTATTAAATTGCAAATCAAATGTTAATAGTTTTAAAAATTGCAATGTTTTTAATTATAATGAATAACTATGAAAATTGAACTAAGAAACGCAAAACATTAAATAAATTCCTCCTTTTACATAACACTTTACATTTGGAATACATATTGTCAGTAAATACTTTAAGCTTTTTTCCAAATAGTCTATTTAAAAAAATTTAAAACATTAAAGATAAAATTTAATACAAGTGATTTTTTAAAAGAAAATTTAAACATCTTAACTTTTAAATAATGCAATATTAAATGTACTAGTACTAAACATGCACTAATAACAAAACTGCGAAGACATTAAAAGTTACCTGCTGATCTATAGGTAAAGGTGTTACTATTGAATGCTCCTTATCTGCTTCCCTTTCATTGAAAAATTAGACTGTACATCCACTACAATAATTTCCAAATTATTCCAGCAGAGAGGTGTGTTCATAGATCTGAGAAATCAAATATCACCCAGGCCTTATGAACGCACCCGGCTAGACACAGGGAGATGCTAAAATGGATGGTTTACTTTAAAATGGAGATTGTTCACTTTAAAACGTTAATTTACTTACACAGTATAAATCTACAAGCTTAAAAGAACGCAACTCACGCTAATCCTATCCTAACTTCGAATGAGAAAAAATCGTCTGCCTTCAATATGCGCGCGCAGTGTTGTTTAAACACAACAAAATAACAGCTAGCAGATGTTTCCAACTTTACCGCAAATGATATAGGAAGAAAATAATTTAAATAAAGACATTTCAAAACCTTTATAATTTATATGGCTGAAAAATGAACTTCTAATGATGCTATAATATTCTTTTTTTATATGAGAGAGTTTTGTATTCTTAGAAATAAGCTGTGAAAATTTACATTTTTATATATTTTTTAATCCATTGCATTTGCTTTAGACGTCAAAAGTAAAGATAAATTTTTAATAATAATTGATTTAATAGGCTTTATAAAGTAATTTCGATATAAATTTAAATTGCAATCAAATTTCCTAAGTACAAATTTTTTATTTTTTACACTCTATCGAAAAGAGCAATATATTTAATAGAGGTGACATCTTACTAAGCACTGGCCAGTTTTGGATAAATTGCTATAAGAATGACATATACTTTATAACATGTTTTTAATTCATTTTTGCTCGGAAATACACGAAATTGGCTCGTGTTTTGTTCAGAAACTATGTTATTGAAAAACTTTTCCATTTTTTGTTAAAAGCAGAAGATCTTTCAGAAAAGAATGTCAAAGTCTGCGTTTTGATTTGAATATCCGACGTGACAGTGAAAGACAGGCGAAAAACTGGTCGTCACGTGACACGAATTGCTTATAACTCGATAAATAACTAAATTTCTATTTAAGGATTTTTACCTGTGTATTATATAGTATATTTTGTTAAATTTCATGAAAATGGTAATGAAAATTGTAAAAAATTATCTACCTCATATATGTAGACAGATATTTATTTATTATTTTATTTAAATAGTGTGTGACAATATTTTTATTAATGATTTAGGTACATGACATAATTCAAATCTATATTTTATGAGTTTTTTTTTCCAAATTCACTCTCCGATCACACCGTGAAGTCACAGAGTGTTGGCATTTTGATCATAGGTTTTATGTGACTTATGTGACTTGCAGTGACGTCATTGCAACGTCACAAAAATTTCTAAAGCTGTCAAAAAGTAATTTTCTTTATGTTATAAGATGTTCTAAAGTTTATTTTAAGTTTTCTTTAGATCTCCAAGACGTTCACATTTTGGTCACAGTGTGACGTTACAAAGTGTTGGCATTTTGGTCACAGATGTGACGTGACGTACGTGACTCACATTGACGTCACAATGACGTCACTGTGACTGTGCATGCTATGCGGGTTTATTGCGTTTCTTAAAAACAACGTAACCTTCTGGTTGAGCCATATAAATCTCTTCTTCTAGATCGTCGTGTAAGAAAGCTGTCTTTATATCTAAATGTCTTATTTCTAACTTATGATACGCTGCTGCGGTTAGGAATGCTCTGATCTTAGTGTGTGTCACAACTGGGGCAAAGGTTTCGTCATAATTTTCTCCGTACTTTTGTAAAAATCCTTTTGCTACCAATCTGGCTTTATACAGTTTTATTTTTCCCGTTTCGTCGTATTTAGCTTTATCAATCCATTTGGCAGAGTATGCAATTACTTTTTTTCCTTGCGGTGGATCTGCTAGTATCCAAGTTTTATTTTCTTTTAGGGAGTTTATTTCGTCCTGAGTAGCGATTAGCTAGTTTTTCTTTTCTTCCGGATTTTCTATTTCTAACATTTCTTTCCAACTTTTAGGTTCGTTGATCGGTTCATATTTTACGGTGTATGCAAATCTATCAGGTGGCACACCTCTGTTTGTTCTTTGTGATCTACGGGGTTCGAGTGTTTGTTGTTGTTGTTGTTGTTGCTGGGACGCGGTTGGTTCACAAGGAGTGGGTGCGATGCTTATTTCTATGTTACGTGTATCGCTGGTTTTTGGTTGTTCATTTTTGCTTAATATAATTTCGTTTGAATTTAAATTTACATCATTTTTAGCATTTAAGAACTTGTTTTCGACGAATTTGACCGATCAAGAAAGTAATACTCTTCCGTCTTTCATATGAAGTCTGTACGCTTTAGAGCGGTTGTCGTAACCAACGAAAGTTCCTTGTTCAGCTCTGCTGTCTAATTTTCCGCGTTTTGTCTTGCGTACGTAAGCGTAAGCTATACAGCCAAAGACTTTTAAATAGTGTAGGTTTGGTTTTCGATTCAACCAAAGCTCGTATGGAGTTTTATCATTTGGTTTAGTTGGAAGTCGGTTTTGCAGATGGTTAGCAGTGCTTATAGCCTCTCCCCATAGCTCATGAGGTAAATTTGCTTCCAATAGCATGCTTCTTGTCATGTCTAACAGAGATCTGTGCTTACGCTCCACAACACCATTCTGGCTCGGTGATTGTGGAACTGTTAATTGGTGTTCAATTCCATTATTTTTAAGATATTGTTCCATTTCTGAGCTTGTATACCCACCTCCGTTATCGGATCTGATTGCGTTCGGCATTCTTCCAAATTTATTGTGTACTGTCGCGGCATAGTCTTTTAATTTTTCAAACACTTCGCTCTTTTTAGACATTAAATATATTATACAGAATCTTGAATAATCGTCTATGAATGTTACGAAATAGGTTTTTCCGCCTATTGTAGGTGTCTGAATCGGACCACAAACGTCGGAGTGTATTAATTCCAATTTTCTCTTCGCTCTGTATTCGGCCGATTTTGGATATGGGGTCTCGCTGGTTTTTGCTTCTATGCATACTTCACAAATACTTTCGTATTTACAGTTGTCTAGTTTAATTCCGTTCACTAATTGTTTGGACGTAATTGTTTTAATTGTTTGGTAATTTCGATGACCCATCCTTCTATGCCACGTTTCCATGCAATTGGAGTTTTTACATGTGTGTGTAAGATTCGCGTAATTGGTGGTTTTGTTGTACACACGTTGTATTTCATATAAATTATTTTTTAATATGCCTTCAAGGATTGTTTTATTTTTATAACTTATGTAGCAATGATTTTTCTCGAAAATAACTGTACAACCATTCTTGGTTGCTTTACTTACGGATAAAAGGTTAAATTCTATTTCAGGGACATATAGTACCTCTTTCATTATAATTTGGCCGTTACTTTTACCATTTTCTATAATTACTTCACCGGAACCGTAAGATTCTAACTTACTTCCATTTGCTACTGTTATTTGAGTTTCTGTTATTTCTTTAAAATTCGTTAACATATCTTTAGAATTTGTTACGTGTGTGGAACTGCCAATGTCGACGACCCATGTATGTTTTTCTGTATTTTCTACTAGAATTGCTATATTTTCTGTTTTAATCTCTTTATGTATTTCACTTTTATGAGTTTCGTGATTGCGAAATCTTAAGTTTTCTTCATTTTTCGCAAAGCATAGTGAAGTAGAATGAATTTTATTTTTATAGCTTTTATTATTTTGTCTGTATGTGTTGGTATTTTTTCCCTGTTGGAACCAACATTGGGAACTTGAATGGTTTCTCATTCAGCTATGCGAACAAACCTTTGTGTCTTTTATATTATCTTCATTTCCGTATCTTTTTTGAGTTTTAAATGCTTTCAAGGTATTTTCTGAATTTTCTACATTCGCTATTCTACGGGTATATTCGTCTGTCAACTTGCTTCTAATGAAAGCGGGGGTTAATTCTTGTTCGGGTCTTGCCTCAAGGGCGGTGATTAAAGTGTCATATGAGTGGGGCAATGAGCACAATAATAGTGCTGAAATATGGGAATCACTTATGTTTTCCCCGATGGCTGATAGTTTATCCACTAGTTCTAAAATTTTAGTTATATGGACTATCATATTCCCATTTTCGTTTAGTTTAGTGCTATGTAGCTTTCTTAATAAGAACAATTTACTGGAGAGGTTTGATCTCTCATGAATTTCTTTAAGCGCGTTTATTAAGGCTCTGGCCTTTTTGTCTTTCTTAATCCAATCAGCATTGGGTTGTTCTGGGGGATTTTCTGTTGTAACTTCTAGCAATTCCTCTTTTATGAGCATCATTTCTATTTTAAAGCGCCAATTCGAATAATTTCGAGAATTTAATTTCTCAATTAATTGGCTATTGCTAAACGAAGCCATTTTTCAAATCTCGATGTTTTTATTTTTATTTATTTTATTTATGTATTTATTTATTGCCTGCCTGCTTTGTTTTAAAAGATTTCATATCAGTCAAATAATCATATTGTTGCGAATTTGCGAGATACAAAGCATTAAACTAAATATCATCAGGAAACTCAGTAGCGCGCACTAATATTTTAATACTGGAGAGAACAAATGGTAAGGAAAGTTTTTCAGCTTACCTATTTCGGCGTAAGAGCAGGGTCAGGCACATTGAGCAGTTTAATCCAATAGCGTAAATCCTGGGTGTATCCATAGCGAAAATGCACTAAAATATTTCTTTGATATTTCCTACATTATATTAAGATAAAATTATAATTAGCAAATGTTTTATAAACAAAATGCATGGTTTCTTATTGAACTAAACTTATTAACTGGTTAAATATTACTTTTAATAAGCATTAGAATTATCTTACAAGAATTGAGGAGATTAACATTTTTTCTCCTCGTAAATATTTAGTTTTTACATTTTTGATCCGTTCAGATCAAGAGAGAGATTAAAAGTGAGTTTATTAGTCCTTTTAGAAGAGAAAGAAAAGTTCGGTTTTTGAATGATGCAATTGTCTATGGTTATTACAGGGGAGGAAAAAACAGACATGTTGTCAGCCGATGCGCTTTAGGATGATGCAAGACACACCTCCTGTTACGATTCTCGGTTGAAGATCACTGATGTAACATATTTCTTTCTTAAATTGGGTGATTATTTATTGGGGCTTTCCAATACATGTCACATGAAACATCAATAACATATATGAATTACATTAATCCAAGTACATTTACGAGAGTTAGAGCGCGGACCGACGGCAGATAGACTGACCGTAATCATAAATATTTATCAACCATGTTCAAAAGTGTTAACAAAACCTATAAAATTTTCAAATTACAATAGCAATAAAACTAAATTGCAATATATATATATGTCTTTAATATAAAATATCAAGATAATTTAATTTGTAATATAATATTTTAATAAACTATGTTAATAAAAGTAATGACTATGTTACAAATTGAATCCAACCATATAATGAACACTCAAACTGTATATGGATTGATGCATATTAAGTTGCCCCTTAAATATAGATTACTATAACAACTAAAATAATTACGTTAATGCTTAGAAGCATAACAATTAAATAAATAGTAAACATTTTGAAGTTAAAAAGGCAGCAACTATAAATTAAACGTTCGTTAAAAGTAAATTAAACAAAAGTCATTATGGAACATACAATTATGAAAATTGAGGAAAACAATGCTTTACGAGCTGCTTTTAATTGCTTATTTCACTTATCTGTTACATTATACTGTAAAAAATAATGATACCTTTCAGAATTGTTGTAAGTTTTAATTATTTATGTTATAAAAGAGAATAACGATGTTTTGTTTACACGTCTATGTCTGTTTAGATTTCAGAGTGTAAGGTCTTAACACTTTGGGAATATTTTAATGCGTACCATTTTGTTATTTTCAATTAGAACAAATCTGAGTGCACGTATTTATCATCTTATTGCATGAAACTTTAAACTACTAGCATTTATTTATTATCTTAAAGGGGGGAAATCAAATATTATATTCATTTTTTCAGTTAAAAATATTACTCGTATTTTACGAATCATTATTATAAGTAACAAAAATATTATATTACTTGATTAACACTTTAACAGCCAAAACTATCAAGACGGAATTCTCAACATTTTTTTCTGATAGATGTCTGCCACCACAAATCCCGAAAGATAATCGTCGCTATCTTTAATAGCAAAGTTTCTGTCATTATATAAGGTAATTTTTTTACAATTTAAAACAGTGGTAGCTTGCAAGCTATTTTTCCATAAGCATTTATCTTAACCGTTTAGACAACGTAATCGTGCAACGTTACGTCTATTACCCGCTGGTGTTGTTTTAGCCAGTGATGGATTAAAGCATTTTGACTTGTTTGCAGTTGTTTTAACATTTTTTAATATAAGATTTTATGTATTAAACTATATTATTATGACTATGAATTCTTTATACTACTCGATTATGATATTTTATATATATATATATATATATAAAGTTGAACCCAGTTAAGACGCGTTTTAACAGTACGGACAAAAGTCGCGTATTAAGAGGGATCGCGTATTAAACGTGATTTGCATATTTTTGCAAAAGTGACCATTTTTACACAGTTAATCGTTTTAAATGTGCTTTAGAGATTTCGCTCCTACGCCTACGATCAAAACATGTGTTTTTTTTTACACATATTTGTGTTAAAATTTAATTTTACCCAACTCGATGTTTTCTTTTACAGGAACAAATGGGATAATAATTTAAAATAACTACGAATTCAAATACAGCTGTATTTTCGAGTAATCCATTACAACCAAAATATAGAACAACTAAAAATATTTTTTTTCTGATTTTTCTAAAACAGATTAAGTTATTTAACTTTTTTGCAGCACAAAACAGTTATTAAAATCATAATTTATTTCTTGTAATAATGAGTACCCTTTTAATAAATCAGTATGTTTTTTTTTTCAATAAAGAAAAATATTCTTGCTAATTTGTGGTTAAAAAAATACTGCTAGAGAGCTTTTTCATTCACCGACATGACACGACTAAATCGTACACAGTTGTTATTCGACACCGGTTCGTGCAAAATGCATTCACATGCACTACCGGTTTTTCCACCTATCGAAATCGTGCAACGTTACGTCTATTACCCGCCGGTGTTGTTTTAGCCAGTGATGGATTAAAGCATTTTGACTTGTTTGCAGTTGTTTTAACATTTTTTAATATAAGATTTTATGTATTAAACTTTATTATTATGACTATGAATTCTTTATCTGAGTTTTCTAAAACAGATTAAGTTATTTAACTGTTTTGCAGCACAAAACAGTTATTAAAATCATAATTTATTTCTTGTAATAATGAGTGCTCTTTTAATAAATCAGTATGTTTTTTTTTCAATAAAGAAAAATATTCTTGCTAATTTGTGGTTAAAAAATACTGCTAGAGAGCTTTTTCATTCACCGACATGACACGACTAAATCGTACACAGTTGTTATTCGACACCGGTTCGTGCAAAATGCATTCACATGCACTACCGGTTTTTCCACCTATCGAAATCGTGCAACGTTACGTCTATTACCCGCCGGTGTTGTTTTAGCCAGTGATGGGTTAAAGCATTTTGACTTGTTTGCAGTTGTTTTAACATTTTTTAATATAAGATTTTATGTATTAAACTTTATTATTATGACTATGAATTCTTTATCTGAGTTTTCTAAAACAGATTAAGTTATTTAACTGTTTTGCAGCACAAAACAGTTATTAAAATCATAATTTATTTCTTGTAATAATGAGTGCTCTTTTAATAAATCAGTATGTTTTTTTTTCAATAAAGAAAAATATTCTTGCTAATTTGTGGTTAAAAAATACTGCTAGAGAGCTTTTTCATTCACCGACATGACACGACTAAATCGTACACAGTTGTTATTCGACACCGGTTCGTGCAAAATGCATTCACATGCACTACCGGTTTTTCCACCTATCGAAATCGTGCAACGTTACGTCTATTACCCGCCGGTGTTGTTTTAGCCAGTGATGGATTAAAGCATTTTGACTTGTTTGCAGTTGTTTTAACATTTTTTAATATAAGATTTTATGTATTAAACTTTATTATTATGACTATGAATTCTTTATCTGAGTTTTCTAAAACAGATTAAGTTATTTAACTGTTTTGCAGCACAAAACAGTTATTAAAATCATAATTTATTTCTTGTAATAATGAGTACTCTTTTAATAAATCAGTATGTTTTTTTTTTCAATAAAGAAAAATATTCTTGCTAATTTGTGGTTAAAAAAATACTGCTAGAGAGCTTTTTCATTCACCGACATGACACGACTAAATCGTACACAGTTGTTATTCGACACCGGTTCGTTCAAAATGCATTCACATGCACTACCGGTTTTTCCACCTATCGATTTGATGACTATTTTGTGGTCATCGTGTGTATGAATGCATTCTACGTGCAGTCACTGCCGGATAACGCCAATAGTCTACGCTTTATTGGTGTCGTGCCGGTAAATAGAGAAGCGCTCAATGCGTCTCAAACACTTTTAATGTCAACTCTTAATTAAAACAAAACATAGGCAACATTAAAGAATTGAAAATTATAAAAAGAAACATAATTAAAGGAAAATTACAATGAAATCCTAATGAAAACGAAACATAGAAAACATCAAAAAGTATATACAAGCGCAGTGAATTTTTTTCTCTTTTCATTCATCGCAAGTTACTTCAGCACGTGACTATCTTAAAAAAATTTCCATTGTGGTCTGTCGCAGAACACGATGTCTATGCACAGTGTTTTCTGTTGCATTAATCATCCGATAAAGCTCATCTGCTCCACCTCCACTCAAGCTAGATGCGTATCTATGTAAAAGAGGAACATTTAAATTAAATAAAACTCGCTAACTATAAATACAATCATCTCTAATGATAAAAAGTTAATGACATACCTGCGCAAGACGTTGAAGGCAATTCCTACTTCAGTTAATGTCGCAATAGGTGATGATGTTTGTTCGTCATCTTCTATATCCTTATCTGAGTCTCTTACGTTGCTCTCAGAGTCATCAGCACATGAAGCTGTCTTTTTTGTGTCTTTGGTTATATCATCTAAACTTCTCACCTCACTTATGCCTTCGTCTATATAAGACTTGCCAAATATCCTTATTTTTGAATACCAGTTTTATTTTAGAAAAAATGCTGCTCTTTTAAATCACAGAATGTCCTGATTATTTAAAACAATATTTTCTGTGCAAAAATACTGGTATCCAAAAAGCAGGAGAGTTGGCAGCTCTGGTCTATATCAATATATTCTTCAAGGGTGATTTGGTGAGTTCCAATGCGCTCACTCACAGCATTCCAATCCTGAGACAGAAGAGGGTCGTCTACTTCTTCGGATTCTCGTGATATTAAGACTTCGTCTATTTTTTTTTTTTTTTTTTGTAAAACCAGCCTTCCGAAAACAGTTTAAAATTGTTTCCGGTTTGATGCTATCACAAGCAGCACTGATATAATACATCGCATTCAGCAAATTGGCAGATGCAGGTTTAATATTTCTTTTGTATTCCATGTCATTGAGGAACCATTGGACTAGTTGCTTTCGGTAATGCTGTTTCGGGGTCTTAATATTGCCTTGATCCGTAGGCTGGAGTACACTTTTCGAATTAGGGGGCAAAAACTCAACATGGACGTTTTGTAAACCACGTGTGTTTTTCGGGTGAGCTGGGAAGTTGCCCACAAACAGCACTACCATCCTAGAATTTTTCTGCATTTGTCTATCGAAGTTGCGCACCCATGCGAAAAAAAATCTCCTGTCATCCAAGCACGGTTTTGGTTTCTATATTCACAGAGCAAACACTGTATGTTTGAAAAGGTGCATAGATTTCGTGATTTCCCAATCACTAAAGGTTTTATTTTTTCTGCACCATCTGCATTTCCTCCAATAACAACCGTCACTCGATCTTTGCTGGGCTTACCACCAGTAGATTTTTCTCCTTCGACGGCGAATGTTTTGTCAGTCATTAATTTGAAGAAAAGTCCAAATTCGTCTACATTAAAAATATCGCGACTAGCATATTTTTTCGTAATTTGTGAAAATACGCTTGTTTTCCAACATTGTACGTCTTTAATGTTCACTGATGCCGCTTCCCCCGACATCTGCTTATATGTGATTCCATACCGATTTTTGAATGGATCTAACCATCCATTTGACAGTTCAAAATTTATATTTAGAGAGTCTTCGCTATCTGTGAAGCTTTCTCTTTCATTATTGGGTCATTATCAGGTATGTTGGAAACTCGAGCTTGCGCATACCAGTCAAACAGTATATTTCCATGTCTTCATATTTTCCAGTTTTTACCTTCATTATCTTTGACCCACCCACAACTGCAGATTTCTCGATTGTGTCGCGACTTTTTAGCAGGGTACGAGAAATTGATTCCGTGATATTTACTGAGTTTGCAAAGGCCGTTTTGTTTCCAGTCCTTCGGAATCAAATTTTCGTATAATGTCCATTTTATCAGACACAGATAGCGCTTTCCTTTTTATCAAATGACTATTCTCTATAATGGTGAAAATTTACTAAAACTCAACAAATCATTCACAGATGTCTTAACAGTTCGAAACGCGTAGTGCAATTAACTCAATTGCTTGCCATCAGTATCAAAGCAAAAATGAAACAGAACCGAAAACAAACAAACGTTTGCCTTTCCTTTCACCTGCTTTGAAAATCACGTTAGGGTTGCCAGTTTCTCTCTTAAAAACCCGATGATTTTTTATTGACACTTGTTTGTTTTTGTTTTACAAAACTACTGTCATTTTTTACATCCTGCTGAACTACGAATGCGCCAATAGTATCTTCTTTAAAGACTTTTCCTTAGAAACAAATCATTGATTGGTATAATTTTTTCCAACTAAACGTGTAATGAATTATTCTAGTACCACTGCTTATTTACTTTTACAATAACATTTTTCTGGATAAAGTTCATCAAAACTAAAATTTTTCAATCAAATTGAAAATTTAAGCTGAAAAAAATTCTTAAAATTATAAAAGTTGGATATATTTCAAAAAATAAAATAAAATAAAAATTAAAAAAAACCCGGGAGAAATTGTCGTACGCAAAAGGTTTAAGCTCACATCATATAATAAACCCGAAAAACGTGTAACTTACAAATAAAATATACAATATGGCAACCTTAAAACACACAGTTCCATCACTTTACGGTAGGTACTTTATACGCACGCAAAAAAAGGAAAAAGAACATTTTTCTATCTGGCAAGCTGCCAGTGAAAACTAGATATAGAGAAACGAGCGATTCATGCGGTATTAAAGGTGGGCAAGGGAGGGATTCGCGTCTTAACCGATATTTTTTGCGAAACTCTGTCGCGTATTAAGCGGGATCGCGTATTAACCGTTCACGTACTCACGTCTTAAAGGGGTCCGACTGTGTATATATATATATATATATATATATTGTACTGATTAGCTTATTCTTGGACATGTTTTACTAAATCAGTAATTCCATATTTTCTGAATAGGAAATTTAGTCGCAGAATGTAAAATCTTTGACTTGATGAAAATTGTTGGACTTTCTTAAATACTTAAATAAGCACTTTTTTGAAAAGAAGCGATACAGAATATAAAAAAATACAATGCTACAGTTATGTTACGGTCAATATATCAAACTTTCGCACACATTTATTTCTTCTAAAAAGTATAAAACCTCTATTAATTACACTGCTGTGCAATCTATAAGAAATAGAATGGTTTTTTGTACATCACTGCAAAAGGTGTGCTTTTGTGCTATTTGAGTATTTAATTATGTTACCGTAATTTCCGGCGTATAATCCGCAGCTCAAAGAGTCGTTTTTCGACCCAGAAATATTATTTTATAAAATGTAACTTAAAAGATCGCTGTAAATATTTAACTACAATTATTGAATAAAATTTCTGGGTCGAAAAGCGACTCTTTGAGCTGCGGATTATACGCCGGAAATTACGGTATATTTTTCAATGTTTTGTACCTTTATTTTATGAACTTTTATTTTTTTTTCAAATTATATATTATCTTGTAAGTATAGCATAGAATTATTATCTTCTCGGCATTCTTAAAGCTCTGTTTTATGTGTTCTTAATATTCAAAATTAGTTAATTTTTGAAAAATGTCTAATTTTAATGTTTACGGAATGCACATCTATAAAATACACAACGTAAATACATTGATTCACAATTCATTTATTACTAAAAACTTGCAAATATAATATCTATATATATATTTGTCTTACGTGGCGCGAAAATAGGGCTGAATTTGTAACTTATGGTTTGGCAACAACTTTAGTTTCCAGAGCTCAGACCAATGAACAGACTAGATTGTGTTAGATCAGCTCCGCCTCCGTCCAATATGGCGGTCAGTGTGAAAGCAGTGAAACCATAGAATGAAACTCAAACTAGCAATTATTAAAAATAAAATAACATGTACGTAATCCAAAGCGTCTGAGATGATTCCTCATTTTAATTATGAGCAATATCGTTAATTTCAAATGAATTCTCAACTCTTATTCAGAATTTACGAATTTCACTCACTCAAAAGTCGGAGAAGAAAAAAATCAACTTTCTAGATTGCACCTGGCGCCATCTGTTGATGTATTGAGGTAGTAAAAAATAATTTCTACGTAGTTTTTTTTTTCTAATGAATTTAAGTCGTGCTGTACAAAAGATTCTTTTTTCATAGTATTTTAAAGATTTATATGCTCATTCATTGGTAGCGCCAACTAAATACATTTTCGGTTGTGTTTTCAACGGAGAATTACTTTTTTACATTAAAAAAAATTGTCAATTTCATATGTTCAAATGTTTTATGGTAGAACTCATTCCGGCTAGAATTGTTGAAAAAAAGGGGCGAGCGAGCGAAGCGAGCTGTGACCGCGTAGCGGTCTCAATGTGAATTGCTTCGCAATTCACGGGGGGTTGGCGAGCGTTAGCGAGTAGGGGGCTGAACCCCCTAGTAAAAGATTTAATACATTAAAACTATCAAGATGTTACAAAAAAACATACGTCAAACGTTTCAAAATATTACGAACGCTTTCAGCTAAACACTAACCATCATCAGGGGAGTTAAACAGAGAAGACACTGCATGTCTAAAGATGTACACTGGTTAAGCAGTAAGTATCGAAAACAAAAACCATAAATAAGAGGAAGAGAAACAAAAGGGAGGGGATAACATAGGAAGTAAGAAGGGAGTCAATTAAAACCAAATTCACCGATGATGCTAAGTAAATATAAAAATACATTAAAATCAATAAAATTACAGACATTACATTACAATTACATAAAACATTAAAAACATATTAAAATTGGACATTTCGGATTTACATGAAAATCCCTCATCAACAAACATTTTTCTTAACGTAAGTCACAGTTCAAAAATATCAACACATAGAAAATGCAACGTATCAAAATGTTGAGGCCAAAGTTACAGTTATAATAACACAGAGTATTCATTCGGGATTGCACCTGCTTCATTGAGAGGTAAATCTGTAATTTTCTTATACCATGCTTCTAAGAAAGTACGAGTTCTGTAGTCGCTGCACCTCAATCTGATTACAAAAGATTTAGCAGAATCTGGAAAATGGTCAGTTTTTATTTCATGATCACTATTTTGGAATTTATTTTTTTTTATTTTGAAATGCATATCTGTGCTTCTTTAGTCGTCTCTCAAGTGTTCGACCTGTCTCCCCTATATAGATTGCATTGCTGTTTAATAATGTATATTCGGATACGTTGCATTTTCTATGTGTTGATATTTTTTGAACTGTGACTTACGTTAAGAAAAATGTTTGTTGATGAGGTATTTTCATGTAATTCCGAAACGTCCAATTTTAATATTTTTTTTAATGTTTTATGTAATTGTAATGTAATGTCTGTAATTTTAATGATTTGTTATGTTTGTTATTTGTTATTACATCTATATTTAACTTTGTTGTTAACATCTAGAGACATTCTCTGAGTATGCAAATATCACAATTGATGTCCAGGAAATAAAATCCAAGGTGGTCATTCAACATCAAGTTTTCTTGCTTCTGAAGTAATCCATTTTTTATTATTATTAAAAAAACAAATCCACAAAAAAGACATTTTTTTCAGATACTTCACATATTTTTAATAATTTTAATATGGTAAATCTAAATGCAATTTTTCTGACATTGAATATTTCTTCTATATTTTATGATACTTTCATGTTATTTTAATATACCTGTGGATATACACGTGATACATGTGGAATGATTTTATCTTTATTGAATGCAATATTGTGCAATGCAGCTTTATTGTGCAACGATTTTAGCTTTAAATGTTTAATTTATTTGGCCTCACCGGTGCATTTGGTTGTCATTGACCCTCTCTTATTTTGTATGACATACTACCCTCCCTCCTATTTATTGTTTTTGGTTTCGCAACTGACTACCTAACCAGTGTACATCTTTAGATGTTTCTTCTCATTTTGATTCCCCTGATGATGGAAAGTGTTTAGTTGACAGCGTTCGTGATATATTTGACATATTTTACATCCGTGTGTTTAATATGTTGATAGATTTAATATTTTAAAATTTTTATATTATATTTGCACCGTTTTAGTAACAAATGAATTGAAAGCCACGTTGTGTGTTTTAACTTATTACAGTGAATATGGCGTTCAGTATGTAGAACATTCTATATGTATTTAATTACACATCTCTATTTCATATTATACATTTATCGCCAAATCCATGCTGACTTCAATGGGCGTGTCTGTCACTTAATACTTAAATTATATTTGTATGCAAATGGTTTATAACCCAAACATTGTAGTTAAATATTTTAATGTATACAGAATATATTACGTAATATACATAGATATTTATGTATATATTTATGGTTATAATTGTATTCTTATGTCAATAAGGATAAAAAGAAACCAATAACACGTATAAAAAAGTATAGATATTATTAAGACAACATCTAATTTATTTCTGAATCACATACGCTATAATTAGTCTAAAAATATCATGAATGAATATATGGAAATGTAATGTTATGTTAATTTAAGCACTAAATGTTTACACGAGTTACAGGAAAAAAATCTTATAATACAATTTTTATTTAAAAGAGTATGTATAATGTGCGAATTAATATGAAACAAACATGTATTTTTTTCATTTATATTATTTACTACTTATTATGTAGAAATAAATCGAATTGTAAATCCTTTTCCAGTAATGCTTAATCTTTTAAAGACAGGTTGTACATAATTTATATCACTTAATTTTAATTTCCAAATGCTACAATACCACTGAAATTTCAGATTAAACTTTGCTTTTGCAATCCACATGAGGAAAAACTTTTATATATTTTCAAATAAACGTTTCCCTAATTTCTGGTGCCATTCAATGTTTTCCAACAGTTTAGCAGAAGTCTTACTTTGCCCATGAAATGGTTACCAGTAACAATCATGAGAAAGAAACGGATTCCATAAAACGATGTTGTTACAGATCCCGTCATACGTTTTTATTCTACCAACGATATGTATACATACATACATACATACATACATACATATATATATATATATATATATATATATATATATATATATATATATATATCTGTATATGACGTGTTATAAGATACAAAATAACATAAAAGCTAGTTTTATGTTGATGATGCATTTTTGTTTGTCAATCAATTTCGCCTACACAGATCTACAAATAGAACATTCGTGTAAAAAATATTTTTTGTAAAGATGACATGATCATAAACTTGTATTTCTTCACGCCAAATTTTTTTAATGAAAACCGTGAGGAAAATATTCAGAATAGGATTTTATTTATTTATTTATTTAAGCTATTTATGATCAGGGGGCATTGTGTTTTGTGGTAAACACAAAATCTAGTTTTCTAAAACAATGCTTAGTGTATTTATTTTTTTATATCTGAATGAGGTTTAGTTAACTTTTTCAATAGATTGTTATTTGCAATCTCTAAACTATTCCGTTGATATTTTTAAAATTATTTTTGAATAAAATAAGCAATCGCAAATTTATTTTACTTTATCTTTCGCAATGAAATATCATTTCTTTTATTAGTAAAACATTTTAATTATTTACTCATAACAAACCATAATACAAGTATTATGACATGTATTTTTTGTCATAATCATCATCCTTATGTACTAGTAAATCTACAGATCAGAGGCCTCAACGTCAGCTCTACAAATCATTATTCATTATCATACTCACTAACATTTAATGTAATCTGCATACTATTTGATACCCAAAAATTCACTTTTTTAAAGTTATTTATACATTTGTGACAATATAAAATTTATCGAAACTTTCGGAAATTATAGAAGTATTACATTAAACACAATTTTATGTCGGGTAAATAATAGGATAAACTACTTATTATTGTATTTTTTTAGAATAAGAATACATTCCTTCGGAACCCCCGTTGTCACTTTAAATTTATATTCCCAATTTCCAATAATTGTGCTATTTCATTATTCGAGTACATCTCTGAATGCATTTACTATTGTAATTTCATTAGAATAACCATCTATTTGTACAGGAAATTTTATGCTATCCTTAAAAGAATACGTATTTTTCAAACACTAAACATCATATTTTGCTGAAATTGAATAAAATTTCGTGTTTTACATAGATTTATAAAAATGTAAAATCCTCTTATGTGACATATATTTCATTTACACATTCAACGTTTTTATAATTTTCGTTTAGAAAACCAATTTGGTCATATTTCTTTAGTAGTTAAAATAAATCCTCATATATTTCATTAGAAAAAGAATATTAAAAACATAAATAACCCGAAAAATAGCTATTTTGTTAATAAAATTTCACGTCAAAATAATGCGATTCACTTGAATTTTCTTTTGTTGATATCCTTTGAAATATAGTTGCTTGGCAACCATTTAATAAAAGAGAGAAAAATAGAAATGCATTGAAAATGTTTGTATAAAATGAGAAATTAAAATGTTTCATATCTTTCAAATATATGCGTAAAATTTCCCAATAATTTATACAATTTATTTCAAAATTCTAATAAATATATTGGCAAATTTTTAAAGTGATTGGATTAAATTAAGATCTCCATTTCGTAAATTTAACATCCAGATTTTAGCATTTACAATTATCCCAATATGTGATATCTTTTCTGTTAATGTTAAAATTTAAAAAAATGTCTGACTTCCCATTGGAAACCATTATGACTTAAAAATCTTATATATTTTTCGAACGAATTAACCATATTTAACCAAAAACTATAGAGTAAATTCCGGGTACCTCGCCAACTTACCCACCCAAAATCAACCTAATCAGATGATTTTTGCGTTAGTTATCGTGGAACAGAGAAAAAGACAAACAAACAAACAGTCAGACAAAAAAAAACCAGACTGACAGTCATCTATGATGTCATTTTGTTTGTTTAAATGATTGCAAGATTCTATCCCTAACAATTTCATATAAATCATAGTTTAGAACGTTTCCAGCTTATTTCACTAAATTTTGAATTGTTTTAGAAACCGTTCTTAGGGAAATATTAAAAATAACAGCTATGCCAAATTTCAAGTTTCTAGCGCACCAACATCACAAAAATCACAATTTTAAAACGTTTTTCGCTTCTGTACACTTTCAAGTTTTAAATTTTGAAAAAACTGTACTATGCTAACTGTATTTACGTCTTAAAAATAACAGACATGTCAAATTTTAAATTTCTATCCCTAACAATTCTGAATAAACACTAATTTAGAATGTTTTTTCGCTCATTTTGTACCTTTAAGTTTCGAATATTTAATCTACTGTATTTATACCTTACATCTACATCTTAAAAGTGACCGCTTAACTTAATTCCAAGTTTCCAACCCAAATAAACCTAACTAAATCGTAATTAAAAAAATTTTTAGAACGTTTACCGCTTAACTCACTTTTTTTCAATTTTGAATTTTTTAGAAACCATTCTTAACAAACATTTACATTTCAAAAGTAACCACCATGGCAAATTCCAAGCTCCTATATCAAATGCATCGCATAAATTGCAGTTTTAGAACGTTTTTGGTAACCCTTTTCAAATTAAAATTTTCAGAAAACTTTTCTGGGCGAGCTATTAAATCTCTAGAGTAAAAAGAGTACTGTAAAAAAAAAAAAGGAACAATCTACTAATTTTTTTTTGTTTTTTCTCATTGATCCTTGCATTTGCTATTTTTTTTGTATTCTTATTCAGTTAGAAGAAAATCTGTAAGAATTACTAGAAAACAGCTAGCAACAATTCCGGTTTATAATACCGGTTACTAAAAAAAACAGTGGAATACAAATCGACTAAACAAAATTAGTAACCTCGGATTTTTTTTTACAATGTACTATGTCAAATTGTAAATTTCGAGCATTAACAGTTCCATATAAATCGTAATTTAGAACGTCTTCCTCATTTCACCGTTTTAAATTTCTAATATTTAAAAACCGTTCTGAGCGAGCATTTACATCTTAAAAGTAACAACCATGCCAAATTCCAGGCTTTTATGCCAACTGTATTACATACATCGAAATTTTAGTCTTACTCATGCAAGCTTTTAAATTTAAGTTTTACATAGTTGTTCTGAGTAAGCATTTGCGTGTTAAAAGTAGCGTATCTTACTCATGCAAGCTTTTAAATTTAAGTTTTACATAGTTGTTCTGAGTAAGCATTTGCATGTTAAAAGTAGCGTTCATGTCAAATTTCAAGTTTCTATCCTTAATAATTCTACGGAAATCGTAATTCAGAATGTTTCGATCTTTCATTCCTTTAAATTTCGATTTTTTTCTTAGAAATTCTGTGCGACTCCATAATCGGACGCCGTGGGAACGCAAGGGCCGTCGAAAAGTTCGGCATATGACCTAGGGACCGGTTCTTCTTATGGGGTTCCGGCGACGAAGTCGCTGAGTTATTCGGCGGCTCATCAAGTGTCTACGTGGAGGTCACCTCTAAGTTATGGAATGCCCTGCGTACCGGAACGACCTCTGTCGTCGCTCACTTGTTTAATGGTTTGGAAGGTCCGCAGGTGGCGGTCCTCTGGCCTTCGGAAGTGCATACGGAGAGATAAATCCGGTCGTGCGTTAAAAGTCCCTCAGGACTTTGGTTTGGTGGTCGAACACGTGCCGGGCGCCACTCAGGGTCCTAGCGGCGCAGCCTAGTTTTTATACCTTTATTTGAGATGTTCAAACTTCTCACCGTCAGCCGCAATGCACAGTTGGAAACCTTGTTTGAATTTCACGTTGGACACGTTGGACACGTTACCATAAGCGTCCGTAATGCGTCGTTTTGATTGGCAATCACAAGCGATACCACTGTGCCACATTGCAGAGACGTTTTTTGTCCGAAATATAATAATTTCGCCTTCCGTTCAAGTTTTGTGACGTCACATTGTAGGAAATCACGAAAAATGAAATGTCCATTTTAACCATTCTATTCTTCGCATTAATGTCCACAAGGTGTCTTTTCGTACTAAATCAATAATGCTCTACAACTATGTAAATCACTTTTTTTCCCTATCTCTTTCTGTTTTCGAGATAAGAATGCTAACTTCGCAGCCCTCCACCAAGTGGCGCCGTAGGCGATTTCATTCTGTAGCGCATGGTTACTTTACTAAGACACCTTTTTTATAAATATAGCAGCAGCGGCCATTCCGAAGATGGTGGCAAGGGACTTTAGTGGGCATTCTGTGTATAAACAAACAATATTCCCATATTGCCTTGACACATGTTACTATAGCCATGTTTTTACACGTTTTGGATGTTTTGCTTCAAAAGTATTGTTTCTGGTTAATTAAAAAAAATCTTCAAAACATTTTTATCAAACATATGGCAAATCACTTAAAATACTTAACACAAAGAAAAATAATATATTAATACGCGTTAAAGCCAGCATTTATGTATGAAACATGCAGCCGAATAGAAAAAAAAAATATATAATATAGTTGGAAATTAAAATATTTCTAAGCATGTTTATTTATACTAAAAGAAATTATGTTTCGAAACAGCAATTTTAAGTAACTTCAATACGAAAAGCTTCTAAAAAGCATTCCCTTAAAGCGAAAAAAAAATATTGTCATTTTTTCTCTTAAACATTTGTAAGTCAACAAAATATTTTGAGGAAAAAGAATACTATGACTTGTTTAACAGAATTTTCTGTATTTTACTTTTTGTATGGGTTTTTGTTTACATGCTGAAAAAAGCTTCAAAAGACATTTTTCTAACAGAAAATATTGTCAGGTCTTCAGTGCAAAACATATATAAAATTTTTCATCGTTAAAAAAATACGAAAAAACAGAAAGTGCAAAAACTTTTCCTTTTACATAATTTGGTTTATTTTTATTCAGTACAACTACATAAAATGTATAGGTATACATGCAAACGTCTGTGGGGTAATTCTTACTATTAGATTTTTATTGCTAAAATGTGAACATTTGAGAAACACAAATCAAAACAATAAAAAAATGTTTTTGAAGAAACATTTATTATGTTTTATTTAACAGACTTTTCTTTATGTTACATTTTATATGGATTTTTTTTGTTTACACAAACTGGCGTAGCAACGGGATGAAATTCCATTTGCATTTCATGATATGCTGATTTTTTTGGGGGGAAAAATGACATAATTTAATTCTCAATTTTAAAATTATTTTAAATATTAATTTTATTAAATTTCTTATTATAAGCAAGAAATCATATTTACCATGTAATTGAACTAAAATTTACGAAATTTATATTTTGAAAATTACGTGATTTTGATGCAATTATAGTAGAATGCCTAAGGATTATGGGCAATAAAATTTCATCAGACGAAAGGGTTTTGAAAAAAAATTTCGAGAGTTTGCCATTATTGCCAAGCTAAATTTTGAGGAACATAAATCAAAACAATAAAGAAATATTTTTGAGGAAACATTTACTGTGTCTCATTTAATATACTTTTCTTTGTTTTACATTTTATATGTTTTTTTGTTTTTTTTTGGTTTACACAAGCTGGCGTAGCAACGGAATGTGCTTCATTTGCATTGCATAAGATCTGCTGATTTTTTAATTGTCTAATACGTCTAAGCGAATTTGTCCAGTCTAGTATTAACAAGTTCTGCATTGCGAGTTGTGACGGTTTCTCAAAAATTTTTAATCTGAGCATGTCCCCGATACATATAGAAATTCCGATTGCAACATGGATTTTTTCTATGCATGTTAGTTCCACTTTCAATTGAGTTTTGCAGAGGTTTTGAAGGAGAGTGATGAACAACACAAAAATATGATATATAGTAGATAAAAAGAAGAGCAGTGATGACAGCAAAAAAAGTGGATGGCCATTGTACTAGTATCTGAATTCCCAACCTATACAATATTGTTATAACTCTGCTTATTCTATGATAGTAGTCTAGGGCGTTTTTTTGCGCTGTTCCACAGAACAGGTGGGTCACTATACAAGAGATTTCATAGCAGAAGTCTCACAACACTTCCAAATACAAAACAGATACCTTTACTTATTATTAACCAATCACGGACCATTTCAACAGCACTTATATCAAGGCTTCACTAGATACCGGGCTTGCTCTTTCATTATCATGACGTCACAAAAGGTGGCTGGCCGCGACCAGCAATTGGTGCAAAGCGACGAACCCGTCTTTTTGTGCCAATCGCAGTTGGTCTTTCATTTTGTCGTTTCGCTTTGTACCAATCGCTGGTAGCGGCCAGCCACCTTTTGCGACGTCATGATAATGAATGAGCAAGCCCGGTATCTAGTGTAGCCCTGCTTATATACAATAAATAAACGTGACTCACCTCTTTGTATCTGTGGATCACAATAAACATATTTACACTACATTCTGAATTGTACACTAACTTCACAATACCACATTAAATAACCTAACATTGTAGATTTACGTGATTGGCTGATCTACCTGCTTGACAGGCCAGTTCTTTTGAATAGAATAATAGATTCTATGGAATTTATAGAATATAATGAATTCATTTTCTCAAATCTTCAGCCTTTTTAGATTCCGGCCAGCACTCCTCTTCTGACTCACCTGAGCAGGAGCTATTTAACTGTTTCAATTTGTTTTATTTTATCAGATCTGGTAAATTCCGGCGTTTTCCCATTGCAAATCTTGTACAGTTACAGTCTTTTATCAGTTTATATTATTTGTTTGTTATATTTATTAATCTCTGTAAAGTAATATTTGTCAACTTGTTTAGTATTATTATACCTCTATATTTCTTCACAAACATTGTATATTTTTTCCCAATCATCATTTACCTTTGCCAAATTTGTTAAATTAAACTAATGTGCATACTTAATATAGTTACGTATGCAAACACTTGGTTAGACATGTTTAGTAAAATAAAAGTGCACTTTAAACATTGTAAAAACTGTCTAACCTTCAACACATTGCATGTATGTAAAAGTAAACAGTGGGTTTTTGTCTTCGCTCTTGGATTGCACTTATACTCTAAAGCGAAAGCTGGGTTCCCGGGCGGTCATCCCTTGTCTACTTGGATATGGGCGGGTCTAGTTGAACTTAAGCCGAAAATTAGGCCTCCCCGCCCGATTTGACCTTGATCTTGTCTACTTGGATAACATCTTTAACCTTATTAAACGGTAAAGATTTGTACAATTATTTTGGAAGTGTTGGAAAGTTTTACATAATCTATGCTTGACATATGATTTTTCGTTCTTGTTTTGCTCAAATTTTGAAAAAAATCTTATGAAGAGGTTCTTGGAATACTTATGGAGCAATTCTTGGAGTACATCAGTGCAGAATGACGTAGCACTGGCCTTATCCATCAGCATGGGAGCATACATAGACAGACACACATACTCGCAAACTCTTTATTTTAATAATATCGATTATATATTTAAAGTGTTTAGGGCTAGCCCATTTTGTAGATTTTTCTTCGTGCAATTAGAATGGGCAATCAATTTGTACATGACTATTTGATTGTCAATGATTTGTGGAGAAATGCGAGGGTCAGTCATGGTTCATGTTGCTGTGTTAGCTCAAGATTGCAATTTAGTTTTTTTTTCAAAGATAATTATTTTAGAAGTGTACACATGCTTTTTACAAATACAAATTTTGTTATAGATTGCTTTTATGATGTAAAAAATTCATTCTGTAACAAGATAATGCGTAGTAGAATACCTCAAAAGCTACGAAAAAGTTGTTTATTGGTGACAATATCCAAATATATGATTGGTATTGGTACCATTATACAGGTAGCACTAAAAGAAAATTTGTACATAATGAATGGTGTGTAATGGCGAGCATTATTTAAGTAAATGACAAGCAATATTCATGCATTACAGATCTTTAGTAAGATATTTATAATCATTGGGCAGCTATATACGCATCACAATTATCAAAACTTGTTCCAAGGAGGTAGAGTCGCATGAGTGAGTGTCTCCAAAACAATAGTTGCTACATTTCTTAATAAAACTTCATCTAATCTAGCATATAAGAAGTGTCCTTAAAATTATGGCCATTATAAATTCTAATATTTTTTTCTTATTTCATATTTAAAAAATATATATTTTATTTTTTTTAATAAAAAGTAATAAGACGCATCTTTTTAGGTTATAAATACATACTATATGACTTTAATTAATACTTAAAACTATATAAGATTTATGATTTTTTTTTTAATTTTAGTGTCCTTATAATTTAGGGTAGGGAAATAAACTTTGGTGTATTGCATGAAAAATATTCCATACATTTCTTAATTTCATCTGTGCAATTTTGTTTGAATTATTTATGTAATTTTTAAATGTTTTTTATTTTATGTTTTTAGAACTATTCGAAAAAGAATTTCCATAGCTGAGAGGAGGAGGGTGTTGGTGTTGAAGTAAGCGAGCAATTTGTTTTATGTGCAATTATACCCAGATTCTGAACCTGCGACTGCCCGCGTTACTTGGATGTGATGGAATCACTGTATACGCTAAGTGCTAAATCTACATGAATGGAATTTTATTATTATTGTATATTTGTTAAGTAAGTTGTGTTATTTAAATAAATACATTTTATTTCAAGAACCATTAGTCTCAAAGGTTTTTTAAAAATAATAATATACTGATGCATATATATTAAGGAAAACTTCCGTTTCTCATATCAGGAAATATTTCACCTATAGTTGAACTCAATATTCCAATATGCAATTCCACAATGAAAAAAAAAATCAATCAGTGAAACGCTGTATTGCGGTTACTAAAAGCAATTATCAAGCTCATCTTTGCTATTAAATCAGGAAGGATTCGAGCTGAAACATGAAATATTTCGTTACGACCTTATGATTCTAGACATTATTTCCATGTCTTTGTAAATGTGTAGCTATATATTTTGAAACGAATGATACTTTCGTAACGTTTTCAGTGAAAATAAGTGGAAAATATATTATTTTCTCTAGATAAGTTTAGCTTAAGATGGATTTGTGTTGTTTAGAAAACTGTTTCTTTGGAAAAAAAAACTTATTACAGGGCTGTGGCCTATTATTTACAGTATTAAATTTTAATTCCGAACTGCCAGAATTTTAGCAGAACAGTTCAATAAAAATTGGATTTTACTTATTTCCAAAATTATGTTTTTTGTAAAATCTTGTGGCAGCTAATCATTTAAACATGTTAGAAAAAGAATCACTTTTCCCTAAAAATACTTTGAAATATATATACGAATCGCAGGCTTTGCCCGCTACGCTGGTTGGTTTCTCCAAAGGAATATACCCGCGAATTTGATCATCTGGTGTTTTAAAGCTATAGACACCTTTACCTTTATTGTCCTTTGCAATGCTGTAAAACGAAATAGACACCATTGCTCTGTTATATTTTCTATTTTTTTCACAAAATTTGGCTAGTAAGGACCAACTTCTTTACTTAATCATTTACAATGTGCTAATGAACTATGTAACAATATACAATATACTAAAACTACCCCTGGAAAATTATTAATGCAAGTTCAATCGAAATCCTTTCTGCATTTTTTTTTAAAAAGGCTAATGTTTCACGGGTTCAACTGATTATAGAATTTCCCCCCTAGTTCTATAATTAGACAACGTAGAACTATTATACGATAATCGTTACAAAAATATGCATTATCACATGAAAAATGGGACTTAGAAGAATGTACTTTATACTATTCGATTCAGCATACACAAATACATTAAAATATGTTATAACTGTCACTTAACTATAACACCCGATTTTTAAGGAATTTTTAAGAAGTTTCTTACCTTTTTTAACCCCCCTTAGGGGTGGTGTTTTTGAAAATCGCTTCTTAGTGAGCCTTTACGTCCTAAGTATTTTTTTCCTCCAAGTTTCCTGTTTGTAGGTTCAGTAGTTTGGTCTCAGTGGTGATCATCTCCCCAGTCAGGACTTTCATTTACATATATAGATAACTGTTTGCGGGAACAGATATCGCCATATTATCTTATAACAATGAAAAGAAGTCCGTCGCGTTTTTTCGACAATTTGATTTTCTTCCATTGCTATAATAACGCGTGTATTTTTAGAAATTATCATTTGTAATGTTAGAATTTTGAGGCCTTGGCGCCAAAAAAGTCTCCAAATTTGTAAAATATGGAATATCTCACGAACTATGGGAATTAGAAGAATGTACTTTGTACCATTCGATTTAGCATAAAAAAATACATTAAAATATGTTATCTTTTTTCACTTAACTATAATACTCGATTTTTAAGGAATTTTTTTAAAGTTTGTTTATTTTTTATCCCCTTTATGGATGGAGTTTTTGAAAATCACTTCTTAGTCCGCCTCTACGACCTAAGAAGCTTTTCCTCCCAGTTTCGTGTTTGTACGTTCAGTAGTTTGGGCTGCGCGTTGATCATCTGCCCAGTTAGGACTTTCATTTATATATATATATAGAGAGAGAGAGAGAGAGAATATATATAGATAACAGTTTGCGGAAACAAATTTCGCCACATTATCTTATAACAATGAAAAGAAGTCCCTCGCGTTTTATTGACAGTTTGAATTTCTTCCATTGCTATAATAACGCGTGTATTTTTTTTTTTAATTATCATTTGTAATGTTAGAATTTTGAGGCCTTGGCGCCAAAAAAGTCTCCAAATTTGTAAAATATGGAATATTTCACGAACTATGGGAATTAGAAGAATGTACTTTGTACCATTCGTTTTAGCATAAAAATATACATTAAAATATGTTATCTTTTTTCACTTAACTATAATACTCGATTTTTAAGAATTTTTTAAAAAAGTTTGTTCATTTTTTTACCCCCCTTATGGATGCAGTTTTTAAAAATCTCGTCCTAGTGCGGCTCTACATACTAAGAAGTATTTTTCCTCCAAGTTTCGTGTTTGTAGGTTCAGTAGTTTGGGCTGTGCGTTGATCACCTACCCAGTCAGGACTTTCATTTATATATATAGATTATGTAGAGATAGCATTAGTATAATGAAGTATAATTATTTTATACTGATCTATCGTTTCCTGTTAATCAATTACACGTGTCTGTGCCAACGTTTGCATTAATGTATTAATTTACTTAGTAAAAGAAGACAGGCTCAATTTTTACTAAAGTAATTTGGTACTTCTTTTTATTTGGGGGGGGGGGGTATCTGTTTCTAGAATACATATATTAAAGCAATTACGAAATTCATTGTTTCTCATTTCAGAGAATATTTCATATAGAATTGAAGTTAATATAATACTTTACTCCAATCTACAATTTATCCTTGTTGAATATTTTTCAATCGTAGTATTTTGGATACCCATAACTTTTTTAATTTAATGGCCACACATGTTGGCTGTTTATCAGGAAGGATTACAACGAGATAAAATGTGAAATATTTCGTTGCGAGTTTATAATCAATGACTTCGTAAAATGTTTGCTAAACACTTTGAAACAAATGCTACTAATGTTATGAATATACTTAAGCAAAAAATATGTACTTCTCTTTATAAAGTTTAGTTTTTCGAATGAATTGACCTTATTAATAAACTGTTTCTCTGAGAAAAAAAATAGAATTTGATTGAAACGGAAAATGTTGAATTAATTTGTTGTAATTGACATATTACGAGTATTGTTACTAAACGAGTATTGTTAATAAACATATTACATTAACGTTTCCATAAATATATTAATTTCACATTTCGCAAAAAAAAAAAAAAAAAAAAAAAAAAAAAAAAAAAAAAAAGAAAAAAATTGTCTAAATGCTTTGAAAAACTTCCGTTTCAACAAGATTTTTTTATGTTATTTATTTGGATTCTCTGATTATACAATACACTGTAATAAAAGACAAGTGTTTATTAATGTGGGAAAATAAAATATAACCACGAACAAAATCATAAATTAACCCCTTCCGAGTCACACACGATTCTGAAAAGCGTTCTTTCATATTTAGAAAAACATTTGAAACCAATAGATTTTTGAGATTTAAAGAAGCATTTATAAAAACAAAGATTCATTTGCTCCCCGTAATTTTCGGAAATCTTTCCGTGTAGCTTTTACAGTGAATTAATCATTAATCTCAAACCGGGTTATCGGTAATAACGATATTTCGGTTTTATGTCAATTAATTGACTGTGAGAGCTACTTGGAAACGTTTCACAAAATAACCTGTAGCAAGAGGAACTTAAAATAATCTGCAGATTTTCTTAAGAAATCGCCACTTTTGTCAGAAATTCTACAGAAATCTGAAGACATTTTTCAAATTTAGATTTACCTTCAGAATATATGCAATTTTTTTTTTAAACACTTCACAGACATTTTGCAGATTGGATTTATCTTTAAAATATCTGCAGAACATTTCATTGAGATTTTGAATACTATAAGATAAACGAAATAGCCCAACAGCTTTTCGACACCTCTGTTCTCAGTACCCAACACTAAAAAAAGTTGAATCGCCATATTTATACAATTTTTCAGTCGCCTGTATACTATAATTTAACCTTCCAGGGAAACAAATCGAACAAATACCAACAATTTCAAACTTTACGCTCACCGGCAATTTGATTTTTAAATTTGACTATTAAAAATCAATGCGCAATAATTATTATCAATTAAATCTGAACAAAAATTCACATTTTTTAAACTTTTCCAAATTTTGCTCTACAGGAAAGTACAAGAAACTATGCAGAGGAGGATTTCAATCTCAAATTTCATCATCAATGACGTTGATATAAGCATAAAAGCCATGTTACCAGAAACAGCAGTCTCCAAAATTTGGTTACTTTTCTTTCGTTTTTTTAGTAGATTACTTTTAACACAATTATTCAAATGGGTAAAGAAATCATAGGAGTTGTAATTTTCCAACTGGATGAAAAATGCCCGGGAAAATAATTTTTATCCAATTGGAAAATTACAATTCGTATGATTTCTTTACCAATTTGAATAATTGTGTTAAAATTAATCTAGTGTAATCACGTATCCAGCGTTTACTGGAGTTCCATTACCTGCGATCTATTCTGTTGAGCTGATTAAAATATCAGACCAGATGCTATGATCAATTAGGTTAACTGGATGAATTATGCCCTCCAGATTCGACCGGGATAGCTCAGTTGGTAGAGTATGACAGCTTCAGCCAAGATATCCCAGGTTCGAATCATGAGCCGGACATTTTCCATCCAGTTGGAAAATTTCAACTAGTATAATTTTAACATATTTATTCAAATTGGTAATGAAACCATAAGAGTTTTAATTTCCTAACAGGGTGAATTAGATCTGCTAGATCAGTCCTTAATGGTTCGGTTGGTAGAGCTTTGTCATCTTCGGTAAAGAGAGTCCTGGTTCGAGTCCTGGAAAAGACATTTATCTTCTAATTCGAAAATTACAACACTTTAAAACGATAATAATAATTAAAAAAAATTCGTGATGGTTTGACCCAAGTTTTTTCAGATATTTTCTTAAAATATTGTTCAGATTTTTTTCTACACTGTAAAAAATGTTCGTAAAATTTCGGTAGATGTACCGTAAATTAACGTTACTTGTACAGTTTTCATTCTTTACACTATGAATTCCGTACTTCTAAGGTATATTAAGCCATAAAAACGTATATATGCCATTTCGATTATAAGCGGCATATATACCGTAAAATTGATTGTTTTTCAGTAAAAAATCGCTATTTATACCGTAAAATAATTATTTTTCAGTAAAAAAAAAGATGTTATTCTCGCCTCGGTGTACGGCAACCACTGAAGTGATCCTCTTGCTCTTGTTACGTAATGCGTGCAGACCTGAGGAGAGAGGGGAGTGCAGCCGGTACATATACTTTAAATATTTTAAGGTACATATACCGTCCAGTTAAATTACGGTATATATACTGGTCACAGAGTTGCCAATATATGTACCGTAAATATTGACCAACATTTTTTACAGTATAGTAGGTTTGTTTTTAAATACGTTTCAATAAATCTCAAAATCTATTCGTTTCTTTCCTTTCTAATAGAAAAGAAGGTATTTTTGGATTCGTAGGTGACTCGAGATAGGTTGATATAATATATTTTCATACGTGGTTACATTAGTCGTTGGGGGCAACCGTAATATTTACCCATCATGTATATGCATAATATAAAATATAAAAATAAAACATGTGTAAACTATTTATAAAATGCATTGAAATTCGAATAAAATCGTGGCTTGGTGACGTCATGAACTTTAAATGCTCTATTACTGAATTGCGTAAAAGAAACAATATAACTCCAAAATTGATAATGATATTAACTGGCGGTTTACTGCGTCGGATTAAGCATCTCATTTCCAATTAAAATATATCTTTGAATTAAAATTTGAATGAAATACAGGGTCATGAAAAGTCGAAGAGTGTAGAAAATAGGATTACAAATATCTCGGCAACTAATTATCCGATCAACTTCATTTGTTATGCAAAATTTATGTTTTTTTTTTATTGTATTTTATATTCACTCCTTTAAAATAAACAATTTCAAAAAATTTTATATACCTTTTATCAGAACGAATATTTCGAGAGACCGAAAAAAACAGTTCTGGATAATCGAGGTTACTGAAATTCAATAAGCTTCATTTCATTATTACATACTAAGTGCATATCAAATATTAATTCTCTATCTGAATTTATACGGGAGGTCGAGCGTTTATAGACACACACAGACAGACGGGCGGCCAATTTTTTTTTCGAAAATAGTGTTTTTCGGAATCTCCAGTGTCTGAAACGTGTAAATCCGTCATTTTTTTTTCGATTTCAAAACGATTACAAGACTTACCCTATACTACATATGATGGGTAAGTAAAAGTAATAATAACGAAATACTTGTTTCTTAATTCAGAAAACATTTCATCTACAGATACTTTAATACGATTCTTTATTCTGGAATGGAATTTCATGTTACAGTATATTTTTCAATGAATGTAAAGTAGCAATGTCATTGCAAAATGGAAAACTTTTTAAAACTAATTGCGAGTGTTGTCGGAGAGAGAATTTTAACATGAGCTAAAACTAGAAATATTCCTTTGCGGGTTTATAATTAATGGCTTCATTACGATCGATGACTTTATAAAAGTTTTGCTAAATATTTTGCAACAATATATACTCTCCTCATGCTTTGGTGAATTGAAGAAGATAATATTTTAATCTCTCTACATAAATTTAGCTTTAGGATTATTTTATGTTGTTAGTAAACAGTTTCGTTTAAAAATAGAATTCCGAATATAGTATTAAAAGTGGGAATTTATTTCAGTTAGCAATCATTTATCAAAATAATTGTTATAACACGATTGTTATTTTAAAAATAATTTTCGTTTTTTAATAAAAAGAAAAATACTGTAAATATCATTAAAGGATATTTATTTCTATATTCTACATACTTTCATCTACGTTTCTACATAATTTCAATGTTTGTCGTAATATTTGTCATCCCGTTCAACAAGTTTTTGAATTCTGGCGTCAAAGAGCCCAATCCATGACTACCGTTGTCACTTCTTCGTCGTCCTTCAACCGTTAAGGGACTCCTTTACGTACTGAAACAGGTGAATCGTGGGTCTTCTCGAATTTTGTAGCCCACATCACGACCAAATCTTCAGAAATCAGAGAAGGTCGGCCTGGGCGTAGCTAATCATGCACAGTAACCCTCCCGTCCTGGAACTTTCTCACCCATTTTCGAGCTTCACTATCACTCATAGCATTATTTCCGTAGACTTCACAAATCTGTCGGTGAATTTCCCATGCTCCCAAGTTTCTTGCACTCAATACAACAAATTACAGATCGTATCTCACAGACGGCTAGCAAATAAATTTTCCTAAACAATATAAACTTCTACAGTTCAGTTCACAGACAGATGATAAAGCTTAAAATGGCCTCTAAACGAGCGCAAAGCATGCTGGGAGCAGATGCGGCTGCGCATTGGGGCGATCGGGTTTCAACCTCCCTGTTATTCACAATCGTACGTTATTATACTTTCAAGTATCTTTAAAAGAAGAAAGTATTGGATTCACGAAAATTTTCGACTTCCGGTTTTTGACGGATTTATACGTTTTATAAAGTCCTGAACAGGATGTGACCATTTTTAGAAAATGTCTGTCTGTGACTCTATCTGTCTGTCTGTCTGTCTGTATGTGACAAACATTTTGTGGGCGCTCTATCTCAAGAACTAATGCACGGAATTTATTAACACTTTATATTCCGTTAGTGCCTGATATAAATTGGAGCTGATTAGTTTTTGGTGAAAATCGCCCGACACGTGGTGCTGGTATGCTGCATTTTTTGCGAATTCTGCAATAGCTCTATCTCAAGAACTACTGCACTTATTTTCGTCAAACTTCAGATTCAGTTAGACCTTGACATATACAGACGTTGACTACGTTTTGGTGTAGATATCCCAACAGGTGGTGCTGCTATACCACTTTTTTCTCGATTTTTACGATAGCTATATCTCAAGAGCTAATGCACGGAGTTTCATCAAATTTCAGATTCAGTTAGATGGTGACATAAGTTGTTGTTAATTAGGTTTTGGTCTAAATCTACCAACAGGTGGCGCTGCTATGCTGCATTTAGCAGGATTCACACGATTTTAGCAATAGTCATATCTCAACAACTAATGCACAGAATTTAATAAAAATTTAGATTCAGTTAGACGTTGATATAAATTGGTGCTGATTCTTTTTAGTGTATGCGAAATCTGTGCGAGATAGAAGAAAGTTTTGGGATTGGCACATCCGACTAGTTTTTAAAGTAGTGCTCGTATATTGACCTATAATGTGTTGATAATGCATTGCGTGTGACTGTGATAAAATTTGTATTAATATATCAATAGAATATTGTGCAAAATATACAAAAATTGTCTAATTATTTTGAAAAAAAAAATTTTGCCATATAATTTTGCTATTATTAATGTCTTCATTTCAATGACTTTGTAAATATTTTGCTTATTATTTTGATACAAATGAGAATCTCGTAAGGGTTTTGGTGAATTCAGGCTGAATTTTTTTACATCTGTCTCGAGAAGGCTAGTTTTAGAATGACTTAATACTGTTAATAAACTGTTCGACATGTTTCGATTTTATTCAAAGTAATTTGAATTGTTTAGTTTTACTATTCTAAATGAATGTATAATGATATAAAAGAACTAAAAATGTTATATTATTAAAAGTGATAAAATATTACAGTTATCATAAGTAGATCAAAATATCACGTTGAGTAAAAAGTTTTTCGCCATTTTTTTTTATTGTAAATTGATAAATACATACGAAATCATCAAACCTAACAAGGATAGTAATCTCCGTTTGAATCTACAATCGTTTGCCAACGTTTTGGCAGCTTTTCAATCCATTCTGTGAAAAATTGTGGTGTGCGCGAGTCCAGAAAGAGATCGACCTCATTTATGACCACCTCATTTGAATGGAAGATTGTGCCACCAAGATGCAGCTGCAGATGTGAAAAGAGATAGAAATCTGAAGGGGTCATGTCGGGGCTGTATGGTGGATATTGTATCAAATCCCACTCCAGCTTGTAGAGCATCCAGTCGGTCATCGTACTAACGTGTGGCTGGGCGTTACCTTGATGAAAAATAACCACCTCCCTTCTGAACTCGTTTCTTCGTTTTTCGCGAATGGCATCGCGAAATTTGATTAGCATCTTGCTGTATATTGCACTGTTGATAGTCTGTCCGCTTTTGAGGTACTGTTTATACAGAATTCCACGACAATCCCACCAGATGCATAGGAGCACATTCTTGTTAGTTAAGGCACGTTTTGCAACCGAGCTAGCTGATTCCCCAGTTGCTGACCACCCTCCTTTATGGCTTGTATTGTTTTAGTACACCCATTTTTCATCACAGGTCACAATTCTGTCCAGAATGTTCTCTTTCCTTTGATCTCTGAGCAGAGCCAAACAACAGTTTTTTTTCCTGCGCTTGTCTTCAGCAGGCACCCAGCAGTTGAACTTAGACGTTTGGTTTATGCGTTTTAGAGCGTTAACTATTGTTTTTTGGCAAACGTTAAGCTCTAACACAATAGTTCGTATTGAAACATTTCTGTCTTGATCAATGATATGCTTTAACTGCTCACAATCAACTTCAATAGGGCGGCCGGAACGTGGTTCATCTTCACTGTCGAAATTTCCAGCTTTAAACTTCCAAAACCAAAGTTTGACTGTATCATAAGAAACAGTATTCATTCCTAAACTTTCACACATCTTAATGTGGCATTCAGTCGTACTGAGTTTATTACGGAACTCATAGTAAATGATCGGTCCTATCTGCTGACGTGATAGCTCCATTTTAAACACTTTTTTGAAGCACAAGATAATAAATTTTTAACAAACAAATTACACAGTCATGTAGCTCCTGTGCTCTGCTTTCGAATACAAAAATTGGTTGACTGAAAAGCTAACAACCGCACAAATGACAGATGTTTGCGCGAAGGTATCTCCCCTTGGCGGAAAACTTTTTACTCAACGTAATATGTGTTATTGTATATTGACCTATATTTAGTTTATAATGCAATGTCTGTGTCTGTTCAAAAATTTGCACTAATACAATAATATAATATTTTGGAAAACATACAAAAAATGTCTAATTATCATGAAAAATATTCCTTTTTAAGAAGTTTTTTTTTTATATAATTTTTGAGAATTATTTGTATATACATTGCATATATAAAAACATTTTCAAAAATATTAGTTTCTCATTACCACAAATTATCTTGTCTAGAGTTTACATTAATACAATAGTTTGTTCCATTACAAAACTTGACCATGCGAATTATGTTTCAATCACTGCAACAAAGTAAAATCAAAACTCATTATTATGTCACCTGGATGAAACATCACACCACCGCCTCCTGAATACTAGGTCTGAGCACTGACACAAAAATGGCGATACTCGTGGGCCGATTTTGTATAACCTTTGTACGGTCGCCTAATTTTACACCCCAGTATTTTCTAAAAGTTTTCCTTGACTTATTGAATCTCAGACAAATAAGGCGAAGAAAACGTTTAGAAATTATTGGTATTGAATTTCAAGGGACCGAACACACGCTGAAAAATTTCCGCCTACGACTGCATCAATTTTTGTGTCATCGCTTAGGCCTAATATTCAGTGGGCGGTCACACCGTACTTACGTCATGTTTCAGAAGTCCCGAACATTCTGATACGCTATTTCACATATTGTACTTCGCTTATTGCATCGCTATTTTTTCAACCACTCCACTTAAGACAATACTGGCAAACAATAGGCAAACGCAGTCCTATGTCATTGTCAAGATTATCTCCCAAAACACTCAGTTTTTATTGTGCATGACTGCATGATTAAGTTTAATACCATTCCAGACTGCAACATTATTCTTTACAAAAAATGTCTACCATATAAAAAAAAATTATGAATATCCTCATGCGCATACAAATATGGACATAAATTTACAAACTTTACCCGAAACAACAATAAATGAAATTATAGCTGATGTTTTGACAGCGAAGGACAGTCCAGCTGTAGAATTCAATAGCGATCATGAAGCAGAGGAACTTGCCAAACCGATTGTTACAAAGAAAAAAGGAACTAAGGAACTATAATTCATCTTTGAATGACACTACGGATACAGAATATAATATGTTGTATTCTTTAGAGAAAAAAATACTTCAAAACACTACTATCAAACAAAAATGAATGATTTTTTTATGCCAATAACAAAAAGGTACGCATGGAATTGTACAATTATATATTACGTAACATATTACTTACTATATTTTCGTTAATCTGTCATCCACTTTATGAAATCTAATTCTTATTCCACTAATTTATATAATTTATAATGTAACTTCGTTTTAGGTATACTTATTATATAACATTTGGAACTTCAATTTACTTTTAATATAACTCCGTTTAAGAAGTCACTCCGCTTACTAAGTCATTTCTCTTTCAAGAGGACAATAGAGTGACGTACTAACGAGGTGTAACTATTTCGATATTTAAGCGCAAATCTTGTTCAATCTTACTGCGCATTATGTTAGCCATGAATAAGATATCAATAGTAAGATATGAAGAGTGAAATATATTCGTGCATTAAATAAAATTGCGGCTTAGGATTAAAGACTTCATTTACACAGAATTTACACTTTTCTTTAAAGTGCAAATGTGATTAAATACATATATTGACGAGATTGACCATATAGACATCTATTGGCTATGATAGATTATATATTGACTTATACAGGGTGATTTTTTTTTAAGTTGTGAAAGTAAAACCCTATAACGAAAGAACCACTGATCCAAATGACCGGAAATTTTATCAGTATGCTACCAAAGCAATGGGAATTTTTAGGTATGATTAGAAAAAAACTTAAAATCTCACCAACAGATGGCGCTGTATATGCAGTAAAGTCGGGAGAGGAGCTTGTGCAAGACACACGCACAGTGGATACTCTTCACTCTGTTGTGGAACATGCGGTTTAACGTTTCCAACTCGTAGCTGAAAACATTGGACAGCACACTGAAAATCGTATGCGTTAGTTGCGCAGTTCTGTACGAATGTTTTACTCCATATTTTTATTTCGTTCTGTTTCTGCAGGTGTTTGCAGTTGCTTTTCCCAATTACTGCATTCTGTATATCGAAAACATATTAGTATATATTTAATTTTGTACACAAACATTTTTTCTGCCCTTTAATATACTTTAAATCTGTTTTTCTCAAAACTGATTTTTCAACGATTTCAGATTTTTGAAATGCTCCGAGCGTCTTAGTTTTCGATCAAACTTCACGAAATTGATAAGAAAGTATACTAATATTGTGTACAAGTAAACTAAGCATGCATTTTGAAGTTCGACTTCATTAAGATTGTTAAAGTTGATTTTTAACTTGTTAAAAGGCAAAATTTTGATGAAAATCGATAGGAAAGTCAGAAGAAAATCTCTAAAAAAATAACTAAACAGGGGATTAAAAAATCAATGCTTAGATTTGTTTGTAATATAGTTTTAAGTAATTAAAATTCAAAAGGAAGGACATATCTAAAAAATTAAGACGCACGGATCATTTTAAAATTCCTTTTAAAATTTTAATTTTTTTTTAAAAATCTTAAAATTGCAAAAATATTGGAAATTTCTTTTAAGGTGTTTTATATACTTATGATGAAATGTATATATTAAAAATTATATATCTATGATGAAAATTAAAAACAAAATTTAACATCCACTGTCCCCTTAAAAGCTTGGCCTTTTTTATATTTCTTTTTTTACTGTTTAAAAGTTTTTTTTTTTTTTAGATTTTAAAATTCTTACAGAAATCACAAGAAAATAAATCAGTTGCCCGTTTTATTTCGGTATATATATATATATATATTAAATATAAGCGAAAAACCGCTGAATGTATGATTTGAATGTTCATACTTGTCAAAAGCGGATCATCTTTCTTCAACAAAACAAATCAAACCAAATATATGTTTGGATGTGCTTCGAAGAAAAAAGATTTGTTCTATAGAAAAGTGATGTAAACTGTCAAAGCAAAACTTCCGAACAAATCTTTTCTGTGAAATGCACCACAATGCACTTTAGTACATTTGTCAGTCATAAGGTACTTTTTTATGCTGCATGTTTTATATGTAGATGTGGTAAGAATTTTTTACTTCTATCATTAAAGATATATACTTCTTAGATATATCTAAGATTTGAAATTTTTTGAAAATTAGATCTTATTTTTATATATTTATTTTATACATTGCCAGTTTAATAAGAGATTTCAATTTTAATACTTTCTTTATAAATTGTGATTTTAGTAACTCGACTATAAAACACTTTATCATATATTATAATACGAGAGAATTTTATGCAAATTGTATCTAAAAAACGACTCTCAAGACTTTGATTAAATTTTGTATACTACCGTTTTGGGGTACGAGAAGACGGTTGGACTGGGTCACACGTTCTAGAAAATTCGATTAGTGGGTCATTTTGGATCACTACTGGTCAGGGTAAAGCTAATTTTATCTAAAAAGGGCTCAAATGATTTTGACTATATTCTGTATCTTACAATTTTGGATTACAAGAAGACCACTGTGCTGAGTCACATGCTCGAGAAAATTTTATTAGGAGTCATTTTTTGGTCTATATCAGTCAAGCTAATTTTATCAAAAAAGGATCTAAAAATTTTGAATAAATTTTGTATCCTACTATTTTGAGGTACTAGAAAGACCATTTGGCTGGGTAACATGTTCAACAAAATTCAATTAGTGGGTCATTTTGAGTCACTGCTGATCAGGATCAAGCTAATTTTATTTAAAAAGGGCTCAAACGATTGTGACTTACATTTTGTATCCTACCATTTCGGATTACGAGAAGACCATTGTGCTGAGTCACATGTTCGAGAGAATTTGATTACTGAGTCATTTTTGCTCAATACTGGTCAATCTAATTTTATCTAAAAAAGGATCTAAAAATTTTGAATAAATTTTGTATCCTACTATTTTGAGATACGAGCAAACCATTGATCTGGGTAACATGTTCGAGAAGATTTGATAAGTGGGTCATTTTGGGTCATTGTGGGTCAGGCTAATTTACCTAAAAACGGCTCAAACAATTTTGGCTTAATGTTGTATCTGACCATTTTGAGGTAAGAGAAGACTATTGGGCTGTATCACGTGTTCGAGAAAATTCTATTAGTAGGTGATTTTTGGGTCCCTACGGGTCAAGCTAATTTTATCTAAAAGGTTCTACAGCTCTAATGGTTTTGACTAAATTTTGTTTCCTACCGTTTTGGGTTAGCGATGACCATTGAGCTAGATCACATGTTCGAGAAAACTCGATTATTGTGTCATTTTGGGATCACTATGGGTCAATGCATTTCAATGGAAATGAAGGTTGAAACAGTTATTAAATTCTTGAAAAGTTGACAGTAAACGAGTGCAATGTTGGCAACATCTCGCCAAATTTGGAGATATTTGGCCAAATGTTGACGAGATTGACGACAGGAAAATTGACTTTCTACCAGTATCAAAGTACATGCTTAGCGCCAAAATAAAGTAAATTGCAAAGTTTGCTACTTATCGCCAAGTTTTAGTGACATTTGGCAAAAATAATAACTTTCAGAATCTGAAGGAATTTTCCAGATATTCTCAATAGGAGCCGATATACATGATTCAACCAATTAGGATACTTAGAAAGTACTTGGGCAACACAGATGTAGTTCTGTACAGAAGAAATACAACTGTCGCATCAACGTCGATATTATATCGAGTTGAAGAGAAAGCTAATTTTAACCAAGCGTTGCTCGGTCTCCCCAGCTTTTTTTCTTTAATCGTTTAAGTGACTTAATGAGAAATTCGCATTTTAAACTGAAATTTATAGTACAGCTTAAAAGAAAATAAACCGAAAGTATATTTTATATGTGTTTGCTTCTTAACATATACAAAAACCATTGAATGTATAATTTGAATATTCTTACTTGCCAAAAACAGCACATGTTTGTTCAACATAACACATCAAATCAAATGTATCTAAAGATGTGTTTCTCAAAAAAAAAAAAAAAAAAAAAAAAAAAAAAACAACTGTTGAACAATTCTTTACTAGCATGTAATTTAGTACTTCATTCTCTTCAGCATGTAATTTAGTATTTCATTCATAATATCAGTTATAAGGTACTTTTGATATTGTGTGGTTTAAGTCTGGAAGTTGTAAGAATATTCTATTTGTCTCATGATTTCTTTTTGGTATTTCGAATAAAACTACAAAAAGTACACCAACAAAAAATATTCGTAAATATACACTAAAAAATCCGTAAGTATGTGCTTGTAATAGCTCGATTATACAATTATTCGTTTTGCTTTTAATACTTTAAATGCTTGAATAACAAATACTCTTTCAAAAGTGAAATTAATACTTTGAAAACTTTGAAAAATCGCAAGAAGACCAAACAACTGTAAGATTTATTTATACACATCTTAACATACTATACAAAAATTGCTGAATTTGATATTTGAATCAATATTACTAGTCAAAAGCAGCACATCTTTAACATAACAAATCAAAGAAAACGTATGTTAGATGTTCACAAAATAAATAATAATAAAAAAAAAAGAAAGAAAAAAAGTGAAAAAGAAAAAGGAAAAAAGAAAGAAAAAATGTTTTTTACATAAATAACATGAACTGCCAAAACCATACCACTAAGCAAATCTTTTCTATGACATACATCAGCATGCCCTTTAGTATGCCTCTCACTTATAGGTTAGTTTTCACGTTTTCCGCTTTATACATATTCTACTTTATGTTGTAAGAATTTTCTATTCCTATCATTTTTATTTGTTTAATATTTTAAGGGATATTTTTAACGTTTGTAAACCATATAAATCATACAGTTTTTTATATTTTAAAAACTAATGTATTAGGATTTTTTAACAAAAAAAAAAGAATGCTATATATTTAATATGATGTTTTTTAAAGCTATATTTAATTTATAATAAATCAAAGAATATTTTTCAAATTTATTTATAGCATAACGTATTACTTTTGAGAAATTTTATTATAGAAATATAGCTTAGATGCTTAAACGTAAAAAAACTGGATAAAATGTAATATGCATTGACTCTGTAAATTGTATCTTTTATGGAAAGCACAAGCATATCCTTTGGTCAGTAACGCTGATATCATGGTGCTATGCGACTACACAATGACGTCAAGATTTTAAAATGACGGTAAAAACGCTATCAGATAATTTTTATTTCAACCAAACCAAAATGTGACGGTGGAGATTAAACTGTTAATTGTTATTGATAATGTTATTGTTATTCCTAAAAAATATCTTTGTGACATCTAGTAAATATATCATCATAATGCTTGTGTATAATTTAAAAGTGTGTGTCTTACTCATGCCATTATCTTTACACATTGCTCTTTAAGAGAATGTGGTTTCAAACATGTTTATTTTCATAATGAATTCACTTGCAATTTGTATAATTTTGTGACTTTTTGACAAACTTAAAATCCTTGAAACACAAACAATAAAGAATTTTTTTCTTAAAATCAAATAATGAATCATTACTTTCTATAATTCACCAACGAATTGTTTATTTATTTATTTTTTAGGAAGGGATTGTTTTTAGTCAACCATTGTATTTATTCAAATAACATAATATAACATTTTATTAAATAACATAATATAACATTTTATTATTAAAATAAAATAAAAAAAATTTGGAAATATTTTTTTTTTCCTAGGAAGCAATTTAAGAAACACATATAAAAAGAGAGAAATGATGTAATCGAGTCATAGCGATGATTCGTATACAGTTAGTGAATCGCTGGCAAATATATCGGATTCCAATATTTAGCTCATTACTTTTGTCTTGTTGTTTTATATTCACCTGTATACCAAATGGTCAAAAATACGTTGTTCAAACTTCCAAAAGTTTCTTCTCAAATCAAATTCTGCAGATTTCTTGAATACGATGTTATAACCTATTAAATCTTTTCATATGTAATTTAGTATGTACGTCTCTTACTGTGTTTAAAAAGCATATGATTAACACGTTGCATTATCATATCATATATTATAATACGAGCAAATGATGTGTGTGTGTGTGTGTGCTTCTGTAAATTTTATCTAAAAAACAGGTCCAACGATTTAGACTAAATTTTTTATCCTAACGTTTCGGAGTACGAGATGACGATTGAGCAGGGTTACATGTTCGAGAAAGTTCGATTAGTGGGTTATTTTGGGTCACTACCGGTCAGTGTCGAGCTAATTTCATTTAAATAATGGCTCAAATGATTTTGACTAAATGTTGTATCCAACCATTTTGTTTTACGAGAAGATCATTGGATTAAGTCACACGTTCTAGAAAATTCGATTAGTGGGTCATTTTTAGGGCACTACGGGTGAGGATATCTAAAAAACCACTCTTACGAGTTTGACTAAATATTGTATCCTACCATTTTGGTTTACGAGAAGACCATTGGGCAGAATCACATGTTCGAGAAAGTTTGGTTAGTGGGTCATTTTGGGTCCCTACCGGTTAGTGTTTAGAAATTTTATCTAAAAACAACTCAAACGATTTTGGCTGAATTTTGTATTCTACCATTTTGGATTCCGAGAAGATAATTGGGCTGAGTCACATGTTCAAGAAAATTTGATTAGTGGGTCATTTTGGGCTACTACGGGTCAGGGTCAAGCTAATTTTATTTAAAAAATGGCTCAAACGAGTTTGACTAAATGTTGTATCCTACCATTTTGTATTACGAGAAGACCATTGAACAAAGTCCCACGTTCGAGAAAATTGGATTAGTGGGTCATTTTTAGGTCATTACGGGTCAATGTTATCTGAAAAACGGCTCTTACGATTTTGACTAAATTTTGTATTCTACTATTTTGGATTACGAGAAGATCATTGGGCAAAGTCACATCTTCGAGAAAATTCCATTAGTGTGTCATTTTGGATCACTACGGGTAGGGTTTAGCTAATTTTATCTAAAAATCGGTTATAACGATTTTGACTAAATTTTGTATTCTACTATTTTGGATTACGAGAAGATCATTGGGCAAAGTCACATCTTCGAGAAAATTCCATTAGTATGTCATTTTGGATCACTACGGGTAGGGTTTAGCTAATTTTATCTAAAAATCGGTTATAACGATTTTGACTAAATTTGTTACTCTACCATGCTCAGGTACAAAAAGACTATTCGGCTGACTCAAGTGTTCGAGAAAATTTTATCAATGGATCATTTTGGACACTGCGGGTCAGGATCAATCTAATTATATCTATAAAATGGCTCAAACGATTTTGACTAAATTTACATCCTATCGCTTTGAATTACGAGAGGAGCATTGCCTAAGTCACATATTCGAGAAAATTCAATTATTGTGTCCTTTTGGGTCACTATGGGTCAATGTCAAGCAAATTTTAACTAGAAAACGGCTGTAATTATTTTGAATAAATTTTGTGCAAAGAAAAATCCTACCGTTTTGGATTAAAAGAAGAACATTAAGCTCTAGGTCACATGTTCCAGGAAATTAGATTAGTGAGCATTTTTGGGTCATTACAGGTCAATGCATTTCAATGTAAATGAAGGTTGATACATTTATTCAGTTTCTGAACAATTCGCAATAAAGAAAGCAAAAAGTTTGCAACACTTAATCAAATATCGCCAAATTTGGCAATATTTCGCGATATTTAGCGAGAAAATAGAATTTTAAGATTACCAATGCCAAAACACATGCCTGGCTCTAAATGAAAGAGTGTCGCCAAGTTTGTGACTTTTCGCCAAATGCTGGCGATATTTGGCAAAAAAATTGACTTTCAGAATTTGAAGGAATTTTTCAAGAAATTACCAACTGGAGCCGAGTGACATGATTCAACCAATCATAGTACATAGTCCTTTATGCAAGAAATTGTGTACTTTGCTATCTGGCACATAAAATGGCGTTCAGATCTAAAAGTCCTGCCACCAAAAGAAAGTATGCAACGAACTAAAACTGTAGTTTGGAAGGATGCCCTTTCGTTGTAAATAATTAATAAATGTAAAATTTAGAAATATGTACATAGTTTTAAGATTGATTGTTTTTTTTTTAAATAATATTGTTATAAAATAAAATACTTTATTAGCAATAATACAGCGAGAATTTATTGTTACATCGAGTTGATCTCAAAGCTGAAATTAAACGAGCATAGCCAGAGTCTCCGAGATGTCACTGTTTGCTCTTTTTACCAGGCCTGACACGAAGAGCAAATTCCCATGTGTGACGTCAGAAACGAGATTCATCCTTCTTAAAATTTTCCAAGTACTTTGTTCGTTTGCACGTATTGTTTACTATAGTATTTTGAGATTATTTATTATTTTATTTAGTAATTAATAATGTTTTTTCAGTGTATTTACATTCTAATGTTATAAATATTTATAGATTATAACTATTAAAAAAGTGTAGATATCTATAAATTAATGAGGATAAAATGTTGTGCTCCTGGTTTCAAATCTAAGTCTTCAGATTCCCAACTGATAATGAAAAGAAGAAATTTTGGCTACGGAAATTATATCGTGATAATTTTACTCATATTTCAACAGTAGAGATCTGCAGTAAACACTTCGATATACTTTTTATATTTCGTGAAGATAGAACTACTGCAATGAACCTACTGCAATGAAAATATTCCGGCATATTTGAATGAATATCTACTTCTAAAACAAATACGAGCCGAATTATGTTTGGAAAAACAAATAAAAGAAGCAGACGATAAACAGTTTGAAAAGTTGTACAACGATGACATATCTTCTTTCGACGATTTTTCAATACATATTTCGATAAATACGCTGAATGAATGTTTACGTCCAAAACAAATAAGAGCCGAATGATCTTTGGAAAAAAATAAAAGAAGCAGACGTTAAACAGTTCGAAAATTTTTCAATAAATATTTCGATAAATATTCTATTAAATTTAATGAAATATAAATACACTTAGTTAAAGTTGAGTGTAACTTTGGTTTATAAATTTAAAGTTAGTAGCTTCAAAATTTTAATTTATTTAGAATTTTAGCTACCTTAAATGTGAATTTAGCTACCTTAAATTATGAAAATAAATTTGTTGAAAAGTTCCTTTGAGTGGTTATTAGGTCTTGATCACAAGTATAATAAATGGACAATTTTTGAAAATATCGTAAATAACTTATTAAGTTATGATAAAACAGAAAGGCAAATACAGGTGAATTGAAGAAAATGATTTATGGCGAATAAAAGAAATTTAACAACATATTTTCTGGCAACCTATTCGCTGTTTCATAAACATAAGCAATTTTTTCGATATTTATTCAATTTTTTTACTAGTAAATCTACAAATCAGTGGTCTCAACATTAGCTCTACAAATCATTGTTTATTAATCTCACTAATTTTTAATATAATCTGCATAATATTTGATATCCTAAAATTATATTTTTTAAAGATATTTATACATTTGTAAAAATATAAGATTTATAGAAAGTTTCGAATTTTTTAGAAGTATCACATAAAACACAATTTTATGTCGGATAAATGATAGGATAAACTAATTATTACTGTATTTTTACAGAATAAGATTACAGCATTAATGCAATTTAAGGCAAATATTGAATTACTACTTTAATAATTTCAGTACAACAAATAATAGCTTTTTGTTATACTTTAAAACTAGATAATGGCGTCTCAGAAAAATGGCAAAATATTTTTATAAATAGTTTTCTTTTGGACATTAACGAGAGAGTACTAAAGGCTACTTTGTAACAAAACTCATCCGTCTTTGAAACTTATCGTGTCAGAAAAAGAATTACAAGCTTAAAACAAACGCGACAGTTAAATTCTCATGTATATTGTTTTTTTGTTTTTTTTTTTTTTTCAATTAGCTGCAAATCTTTTTTTTTACTTTAAACCTATTAAGGAATGTGCTTTTTTTTTTTCTTAAGATGAAATAAATGCATTCAGTTATTTATGTGAATATCTTTGTGTCAGAACTTTTAGTAAAGTGACACAATTTTTAAGCTTAATTATTGTCCGGGATGAATGACTTAAAAGAGACTTAAGATTGACTTAATAGTTGATAAATATTCAGCTATCTTAAAGTTCAGTACAGTGAGAAACTTCTTTAACCATAAAGTTCATGCAATTTGTTTGTTAATTATATTTGAAAACATAATGCCGAATCATACTGTTTTGTCTGTTTTGCAAACTGATATATTAGGAAACATTTTTTACAAAAAGAGAAATCTATATTGAATTTTAAATAAAAAAAAGATTTTTTTTTAAATTTTATTCATAGCATAACGTATTATTTTTAAGCGATTTTAATGCAGAAATATAGCATGGCTGCAAAAATGTAACATACTTGGACAAATCGTAACATGCATTGACTCTGTACATTGTATATGTTATAGAAAGTACAAACATTTGATCACAAACGCTGCTATCATGATGTTACGTGATTACACAATGATGTCAAGATTTTAACCTAAAAGAAAAAATAAAAGGTATAAAGAATCTACTCTGATGCATACTTTTGTACCGTAATTTTTGCTTATAAACGTATACTTAGAAACACACATACGCTTGCATGTGGAAAATTCTCTGAGAACGGTGATAATTACTGAAATGTCAAAAAATTTTGAGCCGAAATTTTGACGATCTTTGATTTAACCGACTTATTTGGGCGATATACTTATATGTAATTAAAGTAATATTTAGATATTTACCTCTCAAGCTTAGCAGTAACACTTTTATTTGGTTTTCTATATACAGCATGGCTTTTACTCTTTTATGTAACCACTAATATGCCATGGGATTTTTTGACTTATTTATTTTTTCCCTTGATGTTTACAATTAAATAAGTCAAATACTTCTCAAAAATTACTTTTTATTTAGAATTTTTAAAAAGCTATAAAAATGTTGGAATGGAAAAAGGCTTTTAAAGATCTTTAAAGTGTACAGTTTCAGATCATAATTTCATCAAATGCAATTTTTAAACAATAATAATAATATTTTAATGCCTGAGGAAGACCACTCGGCTGAGGGCGAACCCAGCCGTTGAGCGTTTAATGTCTTCCCCGACTAGCTCCCCGGCACGGAGGGATTAAACGTGGCAGTACAGACTTCGCCATGGCGGGTCCTGCCGGGCAAAGTCCCACGCGACAGGTGGCAGGAACTAAAGACACAAAAAAAATTACAGGGTCTGTCGCTGGAACCAGCGTTCCTACGCGACAAGGAGCGACAGACAGGGTGGACGAGGTCCACAGGTGCGCCTGTACCAGTTGTACAGTCCGCTTATTTAGTAGAAGGGGGCAGTTCTTAGGTAAGACTGTACCATTTGTACAGTTCGTAAATGACGGCACTTGAGATGTGGAGGTGCAAGTGTGAGATTCCCACGCGACAAGGAGCGCCACACAATTGCGCTGAAACCCTCACACTGGATGGAGGCTGGATGCACTTTGTGATAGAGGTGACGATACGTTGCTTGCTGACCAGACTTGCGGTTCCCGATAAGAATAGATAATTAATGGGGACTCAACCCCTGCTAGGAAGAGAACATTACTTGCGGATGAGAGAAACAATTAAGCTGCAAAATAGCTAAAGGAGAAAGCTAAGCAGATAAAAAATGATGGAATGATTACGTTAATGACTAAAATAAGCGTTTTATTATTAATTTATGGAGAAAGAAAACTGCTTTGAATGATTAAGTTCTGTTAGATAGGTCTAATAGTAATTTGTAAATTTCTGAAAGTTTATGAGTTAAGATGGGACGCGTAATTATGCTCAGCAGCCAAGAAGGAGGTGGGTTAGAAGGAGCAGGCCTAAGATGCCAAGCAACAGTCAGTGGGCAGGAGAAGTAATAATGCATGGGGGTACCAATATCGCCGCACTCGCACACATTGGTTCGTGAAATTTTAAATTTGAAGAGGTAATTTTTAAACGGGCCATGCCCGGATAAGAAAGCACTTAGTATAGGGAGTGAGGTTAAGTAGCTCTCTGGAAACTTTTGGAATTAGGTTGTAAGTGTGTCTACCTTTTGTGGAGGTGTCCCAGTAGATTTGCCAGTTGGGGAGTATTTTAGATTTGAGTTATTTGCGAATAAAAGATGGGGGTACCGGAAGAGAGAAGTCTTTTGATTGGCGTTTGGTGGCTTCTTTTGCAAGGTTGTCCGCCAACTCATTGCCTGCGATACCAATGTGTGCAGTGACGTGGCCAAGGGTAACTTTTTTGTACAGTTGGTGAAGTTTGATTTTAATTTCCAGTATGAGAGGGTGTTTTGTCCGTAAGGCAAAAATTGCTTGAAGTCCAGAAACACAGTCACTGAAAATTTTAAAATTTTCCTGCGTGGGGGAGGCAGCAATCCATTCCAAAGCCTTCAGAATTGCAAACAGTTCAGCTTGATATACTGAGTCATCGTCTCCAATTCTGGAGGCCCACTCATAGGTCGGCACTCCATTTACCATGGCGCAGAAGGCTGCGGCCACGCCAGTTTCAATGCGCGACCCATCAGTGTAGATGGTTGGATGCTGCGAGGGTCTGTGACTGTTCTTGGCGATGCATACCTGTAATTGTGATGTCTCCTCCGCGGGGTGCAGGTGCCAACTTAGAACTTTTCTCTGAATAGTTGTTTGTGGAAAGTATTGCGTGGTTGTTGGTTCAAATTCTAGGTGTAGGATTCTGTTTTTCTGGTGCTCGTATTCTAGTCATATTAGGATTGAAGGGATCCCCGTTAGTACTGTGAGTGCGTCCGTTGAGATAGTCCTATACCCTCTCACCATTTGCAGCAAGAACATCCTTTGAAATAAAAGTTCCGAGATCTCAGATTTTTACGATACCAAACATTTCTATTAAAGATTATTCGTAACATAAAAACGTAAAAGAAGACAGCCAAGTATATACGTTATAATATAGTTGTACAAAATATATAAGATACATAAAACATTTTTTATTTAGCTAATTTTTCTAATTATAATAATTTTGGAATGAAAAAATATTTTTAGGGCGTTTTAAAGAGCACACTTTTAGGTTGTAATTGCATAATTGTATTTCGTTTAACAAATAAAAAAATTATACAAAAGCGAACGTGATTTTCTAATGATGAAACGTACTACAGAATACATAATAAAATGTATAATAGGTAAAAATTATGATAAATGTATTACAATGAATAACAACTAAATTTTAAATTTAAACTAAAGAAAATTTATGTTTAATTTTAAAATAGAAACATGCAAAAGTATAACAATTCTAAGTTTTTCCTGCTGTTTATTTTTTAAAGTTTATTCACTGTACATTTCTTGTATAAGTATATTTTAGAAATAATAGCATGTTATCTTGAATTACATAATGGCAAGAATAAAGATATAAGCAAACACCCATCCAAAACCTTTATCACCAAGATAAAAAAAATGTGCCTTAATTTACATTTTCAAAAACAAAAATTGAGTTTTTCCTTAATTTTAAAAGCTAGTGAATATTTATGAATGCATAAAGCTGTCTTCTTCTTCAAATTTATTTAAAACACTTGCTGAAAATTTCATAAATCAACTTTAACTGCTACATGTGTAATAAAATATACAGTTTACATGAAAGGAAGTAGTTTCTTGTTTCGTACGTAAAATAAATTTATAAAAATGTTATTTTTTATTACTATTAATCTTTCGTTTTATAAAAGTTTTATTTAAAAAGAAACATGGGGAATATTATATCTGAAAATATAGCAAAAGTGGTTTAAGGAAGATAAATAACATTTAAAGGGATATGTAATTTTAAATGGTATAACAATAGCTTTTTTGTATTTAATATTTAAATTTGTTTGAAATATAAAAAAAACATGTATAAAAAAAAATAATAATAATAGATCTCTATAACTCTCTCAATATAACAGCATAAATGTCTATTAAAAAAAATAATAAAACAGTTACAAGTTTTAAAAGAAATAATAACCGGCTTTGTCCACAATGTTAGTAGTTTTATCAAACCATTTTATCAAATAATGTGACCTATTTCAGAAGAAAATCTTTCCCAAACAAATCTCCATTTTTTAGACGAGTATCTTTCTAAATTCACCTACAGTTGGGTGACTTGCTTATTAGCAGCGACTTAATGTTGGGAGCCCCAAACCCAATTACTGTTGGGGGCACCTGGGTGTATTTTATCGAAGACAAAATACACCCATGCTGGCAAGTCTACTCCGGTCGGTCCTTGCACACAAACCTAGTATTTAATATCATTTTATATCTTAAACGAAAATCTTTATAAACGAACCAGAGGATTGGCGGGAGGGGGGGGGGGGAAGTTATTAAATAATAATTTAATAAAATTTAAAAAATACATTTGGTTGAACTAAAATATTTCTTTATTTCAAGAATTTCTTAATTTATTGTAGCGCACTCCTTTATATGTGCTACGAATCAAAGTTTTAATTTATTTGAAATCCATTAAAGAATAATAATAATAAATCATTTTTTTTTACGATTACATATGCAAAAATATAATTTTAAATGCTTTTTATTTTTCTAAAGTTTCAAATGTTTTTTATGGTTAGGTTTATTCCCTCTATCAGATATAATAGAACTGATGTTAAACCGTACATTAAAATAAGTAAAATATGTATTTTAATTTTGAAATAAATTACGAAAAAGTGTTATTAATAATAGAAATTCCATTATACATTTGTTAATTCAAATTATTTGGTATTATACTATATTATAAAAGAATGCATTATCAGAATTTACAACAAAACTCGATTTTAAATTATTTTTAATGTTGTATGTATATAAAACTGTAATATGTATGGAAGAATAAATAATTTTATAAAAGTTTATATTCTACAGAACATACCTATAAAATCATTTAGAACACAGCTATAATTAATTATGATAACCTATCATGGGTTTCTTAAACTACCTGATACAAATTTATTATATATAATATGTTTATAATATTTCTATTATATTATTTATAACATATGTTTTTCAATATAAATTTAAAAAAAAATATTTCTTTTATATACTTCTCCAGAATTAACATCATTACATGTTTTAGTTTCATTTTAGTTAGAATATCTCATAAACCATTTAAAATGTTTTCAAAATAAAATGAAAGTTATCCTTTTAAATATTCTTTTAATTTTCTAAAAATGACAATATAAAATATTTTACGTAATTACCAGCTAGTTCAATTTAGAATCAAGCATGTTAATAAAAGTAAGTAATGTAAATAACTAAATTCAAACAAATTAAACAATTAGAAACAGATAATGTTTAGCATTATTAAATTTTCTCACAAATATAAATTATTATAACGCTTAAAATCATTATTAAGATACTGAAATCTGACTGACTTGCTAATTAAAATAGTGTTAGACGTGAAAAGGGTAGCAACTAAAAATTTAAATCATCGTTGAAATAAAATTAAACAAGAGACATTAAAGAAATATATAATTATTAAAATTAAAGAAACCATTGCTACACTAGTTGCTTTTACACGGTCATTTTGTTCAGCTGTTACCTTAAAATCGAATATAGAATAATAAATTTGAGAATTCGAGTAAATTTTAATTTCTTATCCTGAGAAAACTATTACAGGTATATAATTTTAAAATATGTACCAAGGTTTATTTATTTTTACCATGTGTGGTATAGCTTTTAGGAATATTACAAAAGTGACATTTTATTTAATCTTATATTTATATTTTAGACGAGATCTTTGTGGATGTATTTAAACATCTATCGCAGCATTTTTTCTATGTATTACATACGTATAAACATTAGGGTGGTTTTAAGTAATATAGAGAAAGAAGAATTTTCCGATTTAAAATTGTTGTTTCACTTTTTCTTTAAAAAAATCATTTTTCGTTAGCGACATAAATACCGCAAAGTGCAGTTTCCGTAATTTCCGGTGTATAAGCCGCGGGTAAAATAAGTCTGTTTCAAACCAGAATTATTTTTAAAGAAATAAATTCAAATAAGTGCCAAGATGATTGTATTTTAAACAATATTTAAATGACTCTCTCAAGATTACATACACAATTACTTTTATTCTGGGAGTTGAGTTTTTTACAAACTAGGTATCCCCTTGAACACATCTCACCTGTTCACCTGTTCACGTTACATTTCATTAAAAACAATTTCTGGTCCGAAATAGATTTATTTGAAACCGCGGCTTATACACCGGAAATTACGGTACTTGTCTAAATTACTTCTCCTGTTATTTGAAATTCAAAGCTGCACTGTTAAAATAATTATGCAGCACTCAAAATCATTAGATAACTTTTATCACTAGATTTGATTGTTCCTGCTACAAAATACTAAATAAATTGTACATATACAAAGAAATTCAGATAATACGTCGTACCAGACAGCATATTTAATCAAATTAACTATGGGTACTTCTCTATTATCCCGTCGACCACTTTTCATAACAAAAAAACTATCACCAAACCTTAACGCCAAATAAACGAGAGAACGTTGCCATTGGAATATCAATATTAATAAATAAATAAAATATAAGAATTTAAGGACACAATTGTTATTTCATTCATTAAAATAACAATTGTGTCCTTAAATGGTTATATTTTATTTATTTATTTATTTTGATATTCCAATGGCAACGTTCTCTCGTTTATTTGGCGTTAAGGTTTGGTGATAGTTTTTTGTCAAACAACGAATAAATCAGTAAAACATAATGAAAAATATACGCAATTGTTGTATTAAAAACCTCTTGATGACATAACAAACACGTATAATGCTTCTGACATCAAGTAAATGGGACTGCATTTTTGGTGTTTAATCTTACATTTTGGCGATAGTTTTTTGTTATGAAAAGTGGTCGACGGGATAATAGAGAAGTACCAAACTATGTAATATTTAAGCACGTAATTACCAATAAACGTATAACAAATAAATTAAAACTTTCATTTGTGATAGATTTAAATGAAATCCTAGATTACCTATGACAAATGCATAGTACATAGTGTACATAACTATATAGATAGATATAAATACAAAGAAACATATATATATATATATATATATATATATATATATATATATATATATATATGTGTGTGTGTGTGTGTGTGTGTGTGTGTGTGTGTACACGCGAATATTTAAAAATATATATGCATTTGCATATTATAAACAGAACACACTTAAAAACTTTGTTATATAATTTTTTTTTGCTTTATTATATTTAGTATTCTAATGAAAAATATTAATTATAAATAAACAAAGTACACCAAATCAGTCGTTTAATACCTTATAGGTTTTTAGGATAATGGTTTCTTGCCATTCCATTTACTGGTTTCATGAGCATTATTGGTCCTTTTGTGCATTTATATATAGCCCACTATTTCTACTCTCTCTCTTCCATTTTGCTAGAAAGCGATAGTAGTCAGGATTTCCGAATGTTATTGGATCATGAAAAACTTCAATTATTGTGTTCTTGGATCAGATTATTGATTTGTGCCAACAAAAGGCTACAATTGATGCAAGTGTACTACTTGTAGTACGCTCAATCCCAATTAATGTTGGGGGAAGTTTCTTTTGTTCTCATAGTGGTATGATATCATTTTGCACCTGGTAATAAAAAGTTCTTTTTTTAACAGATTGTGTTAGTTTCCTTTACACGATGTATTTCAAAATTGTGTTTCTTTGGCATTATGAGACACGAAATTCTTATTTCTTTACTTTGTAAAAATATTCTAAAAATATGTCACTTAAATTCAAACTTCAAAAGAATTAAACATTTAAAGCAAGAAAACAACAAAAACGTGTCTTTAATACGGTGAATTCCTTAAATAAAATTTCCTTAAAAATTAAAGGTTTGTTTGAATTTTTTTGGCAAACATTTCTAACTCAAAAAAATATTACTAAGAGGAAAAAATCGTCCCCAAACATCCTGTTAAACAGAACTTTTTCATCTTCTTTTGCATACTGACACATTTCCTTGCATAAAAATGAAGAAAAGCAGAGACTCTTATAAAAGAGAATAATGTAAGACCCAAGGTAAAAAAATACATAGAAAAAAATGTGAACGAAGCACAATTTTTTGCCGTGCATATTTTAGTTCATATTAGTCAGTTTTATTAAGTAACATGCAATATAAAAAATTAATCCGAAGTTTCCCCGGAATATTTTTTATATCAGAGGAACTGTTTTGTTTTAAAACAATATTTTCGAATTTAAAATTGCCGTCTTGCCAAAAGTGTTTTTTAAATAGTTTTATAGTACTTTTTTAGAACAAATAATTTATATTATTTGTTAAGAGAATTTTTTTTTAGAATGTTTTGAGTTTTATTTATAAGACATTTATACCATTATATATAGAAATTCGTTCTTTTTAATCATTATGCTGCATTTTTGTCCATTGAAAAATTGATATATGAATGGTTATAATGTTTCAACTTGAAATAATATTGTGTCAAAATTTAAGAATTTTTTGTTGCATAAAATGAATTATATTATATATGAAATCTAAATTTTACAATAATATCTGAGATCTATTTAATAATGTACCCTACACTCACGCACAAAATAACACGTGAACATGTATTCGTGTTGATATACTAATACATGCAATTATAACATTTCATTGATTATACCTTTTTATAATACAATAAATATCATAATACATTTGCTATACATAAAGACAATATGTACGCGTTATTAAAAAATGTTATCACATCCAAATTATTTGGCTGCAAAAAATAATTAATAAAAGATGTAGGCACTAATGAGCATCGAACAATGTCTACAAACTAATTCTATGGATAAATAATTCTTTGAGATCATCTACATAATTAATATTTGCCCAACATTAAATTTTTAATTTCTCTCTCATACATTTGATTCTTGTTTGAGCTCCTTCAATCAAATTAAACCGAAAAATGATGTAGCAAATGATGTAAATATTTACGAAACTTGTATATTTTTCATTATTTTCACTTAATTATTTTAAAATAAGAAATTGGAAGCATTAGAAAACATAAAAACAAAGAATATTACAACCAAACGAGCTCTTTTAATTTGCACTGCATAGAAGCACTTCTTAGATACAGGTCTTGGTGCTCAAAGTGGCAAATAACATCTTCCCGAAAGAAATTTGCACAATTTCAAATTTTTTCTGCATTGCATTAATCTATAGACAGTCTTCTGAAAATCTCAGTACTTTTTCTCGAAGACTTTTATTAAAAAAAAACCCGCAAGTATTCGAGAACATGAAATTATTGGATGGACTTTAACCCTACTATAATACCTCATCTTTTGTTCATCGACTTAATGTTCAGTAGCTATTAGATCTTCTAGTTCAACATCTAAGAAATATTTTGCGATATAAATTTCGCCGTTCTATTCGTTAGTCAATTGCTCACTTTTTTTTGCTGCCTTTTAAGATTTTCTTTTAATCTATTTTTTTCCTTCCTGTTTTTTTTTTTTCAGTGTTTTTTAACGGTGTTTTAACTTTTAATCCGAACAAAACTTCGTCTGATAATATAATTTATTTATATGTATGACTTCAATCTTGTTCCTAACTTCTTTGAATACCTGCATTGAATAGTTCGAGACGAAAATATCGACCATGTCTATACCACTTTTTAAGTAAATAGTCGCTTATCGGTTTTTGACAGTTAAATGCATTATTTTTATAATGCAAATTTATGTTTTCAAGCTCCTGAAGCAAAAGGAAGACAGGTAGAAGTATTGGTTTCAGTTAAAAAGTAATGAAAAAGGTGAGGGGAACACATTATCCAGAAGACATCAGATAAAAGTAAATATGAAGCATATATACCAGTAGGCAGCTCGTCGGAAATACAGGTCATTATTAACAATATATATCAAAAACAAGTTACCTCGGGTATATATCAAACAGCGGCAATAAATAACGTGGCGTATAAACTTCGCTTGACAACTTTTTTGACCTTACCACGCTGCTTTGATAAAGACGCAGCCAATTGTATACAGAAATGGTAGAAAATAGCAAGATCACTTCTGGAGGATAGAAAAATATGAACTAATTTATCTATTTTTTATCACAACAGTCCTGCGATTGCTACTATCGATGGTTCACAATTATCCTCTGTTTTACATTTACACTAACTAACCTTACGTAAACACTTCAGTGTATGCATAGTTTTCAATACTCTTGTTTTTTTTATGACAATTATTTCCGGCTTGTTTTATGTAATGACAGACAACATATAGAGATAAAAATTAGACGAAGAATGGTATTCGATAAAATTTGACTGAAGAAATGAAGAAATTTGCAGCTATGTTTATAAATATTTGTACGTGTGTGCGTCTATATTTATGTACAAATGTACTATTCAGATGCTTTCTTTTACTTGAGAATATTCTAGGACAACATTAAAATATGTTTATATTATTTCAGAGGTAATATTTAAATTATCTACTAGTATAATGACATTCAGTTTCTCTAAAAGTCGATCGAATTATAATAATTCTATTAAAACTACTATTATCGTGCAATGCATACTTTTATTCTGTTAGAAAAGAATTCATCCAGAATGGCAATAATACTTTGTGAATCATTTATTTTATAAATACCAAAGCAAGCAGTTCAATTAGAGATAATGAAGAAATATTTTATACTACAAACATGCACTTCATTCAGAACGACGTAATGAAATTTTATTTGACCCATTGTAATTGAATAGAAGACTATTACACTAACTATTTTATGAAAGAATCCAAATTCCATTTGAATACCTTTAGTTGATAGTATTACTGATTGAGATTAAATAAGTATTTAAACAAAACTTTTAGAATCGGTTTTACAGAAAACTGGGATTTGGGAGTAGTATATTCATATTTAAGGAGGAATTTAATTGTAATAATTATTTATTAACTGCTAAAGATTATTTTCTGTTATCGAAATATAGCTACTTTCATTTAAAACTCGAAATACTTTTCTATTTTTAGAAAGAAACAGAAAAGGAATTTTGGATATTCTTTAAAGCCAAATGTTAGTGTATCTTTATCAACAGTTCAGGACTGGATGATATCAAAAAAATTAATATCGCAATATATCAGCAAGTTAATATTGATATTGCTGATATATCACGCTACTAATTTAAAGAGTGGGGGAGTCAGAGCATTCGCTGTTTTCAAAGATAAATTATGTAGAATGAACAATTTAAACACAAAGCTTATTTGAAACCAATGAATTAAAATTTTTATAACTATTTGTTCATAGAACGTAATTTCTATTATTTTTAAACGAAATATTTAAAAGAAAATGAACCAATTGTTTAAGACCTATTTGCATTTACACCATTACTATCCAAAATGTTCCTTTAAAGATAGTATTTTCCCTATTTTTCTCATTTCATTGTATTAATCTTTTATAAAGTCTCATTTTCGCCACCTTGATATGATTAAATATATGATTAAAAAAACACAAACGAAATGGTCCTGGGCCAAACCACCGCTACATCACGATTCCTTTGGTATATATCATTCGCTTAATCTTGGCATAATTGTGTACAACCATGAGAAGTTGATAAAGCAGACTGCAGCTAACATATTCATGCAGGAAACTAAGGCTTGACGATATCAGAAATTTTATATCGCGATAATCACTCCATCCTGAAAAATTTCTGTTTATCAATAATCATTATCGTTTCTCATTTTTAATTTTGAAAAGGATTTTCTTGGAGGACTAAAAATATGAATTTAAGAAGTCTAAAAAAATATCGTGTACTTTGAGATGTTTACGATTTTTTTACAAAATTTGATCATTACAACCATGTAATTTCTTTCCACTTATTTGCGTTAATTATTATCTAACGTTATTTAAATTCTGTAATGTATCTCTCGTAGAAAAGAAATCCCCTTCGGTGAATAATTGATAGACATTTTCCCTTCCCCATACAGAAATTTAATTTCCTAATAAAATGCATAATCACTAAGTTAAATTTCGATAATCTAGTGAAATTTACCATAAAAAAATTCGATTCTTTAAGGTACTTTTTAATGAACGAGGCAATTAAAAAATACCAAATCTATCCGATTCAGGACTTTTATTATGAGTTCAGATATGAATCCCTTTTGAATTGGGGAAACACGCTATAACAAGCAATATCAATACTATGCAATAACCAATATATATTCAAGCTCATCTTATTGGACATGATATATCAAAAGCTGAAATATATGGCAGTATGTATGGACAATCACAGCAGCCTAACAAGGAACGTGCGATTAGTATTATTCAGTAGCGACAGTGTTATTCAGTATTTATTTCTAACGAACAATGGGATTTGTGGTTTGCAAGGATTGAATGTATAGGGATATATTGGAATATTCATTACTTTGAGATAGGATAATCAGCGGAGGTAGATTTTCTGTTTTGGATGAAAAAGGCCAGTGAATAAATACATGGATATGATGAAAGAATGATTGAAGGAGATATTGGTACGGGATATTCGTCGTTGTCTCTTGGGGCTCGAAATCGCGGTGATAGAAAATCAATATTATTGTTATTAGGATATATCGGCAAAATTTTGATATCGTTGATGTGATATTTAAAAACTATCAATATTTGACCGTTATATTGATAAATAATTCAGCCTCAATGTGAATTAGTTTATTTTTAAGTCATAAAACATTATTTTCTCATAAATTGCATAGAAAAACATGCTATAATAATTAATTAATTTAATTAAAGATTTAGTTACCGGACAATCGAATTTCTCTTACAGATGAAGTATTTCCTTTGGCGTATTTGTTGATTAGTTATTTGAATATGTAATACAAATGAAAATTATCTAAAATGCAACCAAAAACTAAGTGGTTGAGTACATTTAAAAGCTATACAAATAATGTTTTACATTAACATTAACATAAAAATAATGTAAAATTATTTAATGTTATGAAATAAGTAGAAATATAAAGATTTTAGTTGAAATTTCGTTATATATACGTGTTCGGTAGATTCAAGGATTCGTTCAAGGATTACAAAAGTAATAGGTAAAGAAATACGCATAAAAGCTATAATGAAACATTAATAAAAAATATTTTTCGTTTATAAAATATTGCAGCAATACACTGTGGAAAAAAACACTACTAATCTAGGAAAATATAATGTAACTAGGAACGAAAATATTCAAAAATCTCTTCCCATTTACACACGATAACGTAATTTATATAACCAGGAACGAAAACATACAATAACCTCTTTCCAGTTACTAACGATTCCGGAAAGCGTTGTTTATCTTTAGAAGCCATAGAAACCAATATATGTTCGAGATTTAAAAGAATAAAAATCTTTACAAACAGTTTACTTTTGCTGGCACTGATTTTGGAAAACGTTCCGAAGAGTTTTTATAGTGTATTAATGAGTTTCACAACCCAGAATATAGGTGTTTCGGATGTTATCATGTTCATGTTCAGAAAACATATTTTCAACAAATATTATAAATTAACAGCTTTAACATTAAAATGAAAATTAATATACTTTTTTGCAGTTGCATTTAATATAGATTCTATTAAAAAGCTGAAAGTGTTTGATTGAGAATTGATACCAACCTGAAAACAGATATTCCGTTTTGAGAAAACTGATAAATAACCCTAATAAAACCTAATCAGAAACGTTTCCAAAAATCAGTGGTAGCGAAACAAATTCTGTTGCTATAAATTATTCCATAAATATCGAAAATATATTGGTTTCAGAAGTCTCTAAAGGTAGCGTACTCTTTTCGGACTCGTGGGTAACTCATAAATGCATTGATATAATTTTTTTTTACACTTGCATGTAATATAGATTCAATTAAAGAGCTGAAAGTGTTTAATTGAGAATTGATAGCATCCTAAAACATATATTCCGTTTTGAGAAAACTGATAAATACCCTATAAAATCTACTCAGAAACGTTTCTAAAAATCAGTAGCAGCGAAACAATTTCTGTTGCTATAAATGTGTCTCAAAATACCGTAAATATATTGGTTTCAGATGTCATAAAGGTAACGTACTGTTTTCGGACTCATGGGTAACTCATAAATTTTCTATTTTTGCATATTTTCGTTCGTGTTTACGTTACATTTTCATATATTAAGAAACCATTGTCAATTTTTTTTATAAAGTGAATGAAACGTCCCTAAATTTATCAAAGAATACCCAAACTAAAATAAACTGCAACAAAAGCACACACACATATTCTGTATTCTTCCGAACCTTAATAAACTATTAATATGTATAACTAAAGTTTAGTTATATTTTCATCTTTTTCCAAAAGTTCCGTAATGCCCATGCATTAGGCATATAACATGAAGCGGAGTCTTTTACCTGCATGAATGATTTTGAATCAGAGAAGAATCGAAAATATGCTATAATACATGTCTATAGTTGAAGGCCGAAAGATGATTTTGCGGTTTGATATATTTTGTATCACACAAGAGTGGTTTTCCTGACATACTTTACTATCATATGATGTGAAAGGGTTTTAAATAAAAATTGACTTGCGCACGATACATTTTGGAATGAAAATGCATAAGTAAATAGATGCTGTAACAATTTTGATTCATGAAATGTAACCTTAATAAACATTTTTTTTGCAGTAGATTGATTAAAGACATACAGAACGGCGGTATTCCGTTCACGATTTTAATTTTGCATTTTTATCTATTTCCGTTCTACCACTTACAGAACTTGAGCTGAACTTGAAAATAAAACTGCGATTTTTGATAATGGATATGCCTTTAGAACGCAGATACTCGGAATGGTAGGAACAAAATATCATTCATTAGGATGAACAAAGTACAATTTTAAATAAATGAAACTTCATTACCTAAATGTCGTTACACCGGGTGTATCATATGTTCGTTACAACTTGAAAAATTCATTAAAACGAAACAAATGTTGCTAAAAAATTGCGGTTTGCAGGAATGAGATTAGAGAGAGATTGGATTTTAACGGATTTTATCGGATAACAAAAAAAGCTGTGGTTAAAAAAATTAGCTAATGCCAGGGCTCCCATTGGCAAGTATTGTTTAATTCTATTTCGTGACAGTTTCTCAAAAAGAAAATCATAGATTTTGACAAGATGTGCAAGAGAAGTATACTACCAAATTTATTTTCAAAAAATAGTGATGTAAATAATATATAAAAATAGTCGCCAGTGGCAGCGTTTCTAATGTAGTCTCAACAGGCTTGGTTCTGGAGTCCTATTAATAGAACATGAATTTTCATTTAGTATTATTTTGTCTTAAAAGTTGCTTTGGTTATTATTTGCAAGTAATGGTATTATAGGTGTATATATTTATTTTTATGCCTTCATTTATGTTTCAGCATTTAGTTATGACAATACTATTACTATTAATGAAAGTTTGCTTAATTCTGTATACCAGCGGTTCCCAATCTGGGGTACCTGGGGTACCTGGCGGGTCTGCTGGGGGTATGCAAAAATAATATCGGAAATGGCTTAAATCACAAAATGTTTTATCTGAAAACACATAAAGAAAGTTTATACTTTTCGATCTCAAATCAGTTAATCTCATGTGTAAATCCAATTTGTTACTCTCAAAATGTGGCTAAAAAGGCCCAGTAGACATAATAATTAATTGACAATTCAATGTCACTAGCTCTGCCCGACGTGAATCATATTGCATGATGACTTGTATGTTCCGTTTTTAATACTAATTTCCGAACGTCTTAATTACGTCAGAGCTTCTATTTTTAATGCTTTATTTTGAAACGTGTTGAAACGCAGGACCTTATTTTCGTTTTCGAAAAGGCAGGGTTATGTTACTAACTTATATTAATAGGAAAGCTTCCTTCTTTTTAATGAGTATTTAATAATGAGTATATTACTAATTAAAAAAAAAGATATGTTTGCGTAATATGATTGAGGGAATGGGAGGGGGCGTGTTTCTGATAAAAGGTGGTACTCCGAAATGAAAAGCCCAAGCGAGAGGTACAAAAAAGGTTGGGGAGTGCTCATCTTTCATTTCAATTTATTTTACTCTATAAATTTAATTTAGGTACTATATTTCCAAATGAATAATAAGTAATAAACATAAAAATACTTGAAAGTTGTGATGTCTGTTTAATCCTGTTGTAACATAATATTCTCCAAACGTCTTCAAAATATTTCCTGAACCTATTGTCATATGAAAAGTATCCAAAATAACAATATTTATTAGGTTTCCGCACATGATATATTCGTTTAATTTCAGTAAATCTTAACTTTTGTGATGTTATGATGTAAATTAAGAGATAAAAAAGTAATCGCATGTAGAAAAAAATGTGTAAAAATAATTAAAAGTTAATGTTAAGCGTAATCAGCTTAATTAAATTTATTTCAAAAAGTATCGAGTATTAGGGAGCAGGTGTTGTGATGTTTATCTGCTTATTTTTTCACTACCCCTTAAATTACATCATATTAGTGATTTGAATTATGCTATATGTATTTTTATTAACGAAAATGTAATTTTTTACCAAAATTTAAAACAAAATGAAATTTAAAAAGGTTAAAGTCGAAATCAAAATGCTTTAAAAAAAAGCACAATATTTCTTACATTCCATTATACTTAGTCGAGACCCGTAAGGCATGGTGACGGGACGGCGACGTCAGTGTGAAGTCACACTGTGATTTTGTGAGCTTCTATGTGACGTCACGTCACGTCGATGTGAAGTCACGGTGACCTGAATGTGAAGTCGTTATGGCCGTTTTAGAGCTTTTTTGTGACGACACATTGTGACCACTTTTAGAAGTCACAGTGTGACAAATTTGTAAAGAGCATGTCATTTCTGACGATTTTGTCATTAACTTTGTAATGGATCTGTGACGAAAGCGACAATGTTTTGAAGTCACATTATGACAATTTGTGAAATATGTGTCATTTGTGACAATTTTGCCATTGATGAATCTGTGACGACAGTGACAATATTGTGAAATCAGACTGTGACAATTTTGTGAAAAGTGTGTGATTTGTGACGATTTTGTCATTAACATTGTGACGAAGATGTGAGCCCTGTGACGATGTTGTGAAGTCACCCTGTGACCAATTTCTAAAAAGTGTGTCGTTATGAAGATTTTGCCATTAATTTTTTGACGAATATGTGATGCCAGTGACAATTTTGTGAGGCCATTTGGGCCCTGCCCTGTGTTGGATGATTTGCAATTATTCAAACCCGACCCAAGAAGATAGTTGTGTTTACTGCATTTATTATATTCTGGATTGGATTTTTAGAGTATTTTACTGCTGTTCTTGTTAAAGCTGCATCTATCGAATTCACTGCACTTTATTTTTTGCGAGTTGGATTGACTGATTCTCTTTTTTTAAAGAGATGTTCGAGTTATTATTTAGCACTCAGGGATTGGTGATTGGTACTCGTCATACCTAACTCAAACCGTGATTTGCTAGTTTATACTAGGCATTACATATTTTTGTGTACGTCTAGTTCAGGATGTCTTTTGTTTCTATGTTGTGTAAAAACAAAAGACAGAAATAGTCAGAGATGGAACGCTGCGTATAGTCTTCGTAGCTCAAAAGTGAATCATTGGAGCGCTATTCCAAGGATCCGGGTTCGATACCCAGCCTGGACCTATTTCACTATGTTGGTTTACGCTTTGACAAGCAGGATAAAAATTCACTGATTGTAACTTTTATTCTGTCATAGTTCAAAATATCATTAATTACCCTAGGATATTCATGATTCAAAATTCTAACATTACCATCCATGCGCGATTTGATACTTGTAATAACTTAGATGAACAAAAGTATCATTTCTGAACAAATTATTTTTTATTAATTATCACAGTCTGTCGTCTAAGTTCTTTCACACTAAAAAAAATCATAAAAAATCGCAAATCGTCTATCGAAATGCGGTTCACACCAAAGGGTCGTATATTTTGTGTCATAAATAAATATTGTTTTCTTTTCATTATTTTTGCCACAGAAAAGGCCGACTATTTGACAAGTCTTATGGTAAAAATCATATATATATATACCAAAGTTTATTATTATTGTTTTATATTTTGGAAGCGTCAACAAATGTATTGGACTATTTGAACTATTATATTTATTTTGTAACAAAACCTCTGACTACTTGCTAAGTCTTTTTGGTGCAGAGCCTTCTCTTCTACAAAAATCTGATAAACTGTTATGAATATTTGAAATCTTACAATATTTGCAATGAATTGTAAATATTGTATTTATTTTTGAAAAGTGTATGGACTTAAGGAACACTGTTAAAAATTTCATCATAAGAAAACGGTCATTTGAACGGCAGCAACCGGCCGTTCATTTGACCGTAATTTAAGATAACGGTTACTTAACCGCATTAAAGATATATTGTCATATGACCGTAAAATATATATGTATGGTCATTTGACCGTAGCAGTACATAACGTTTACTTAACCGTATTATGAGTTTATTGGCATATGACCGTATTTTTAGAAAATGGTCATATAACCGTATTATGAGTTTATTGGCATATGACCGTGCAATATATATGTACGGTCAGTTGACCATATTTTTAGAAAATGGTTACACAACCGTATTATGAGTTTATTGCTATATGACCGTAAAATATACATATACAGTCATTTAACCATATTATGGGTTTAGTTTCAGATGACCATAAAGCATATATGTACGGTCATTTGACTATAAATTTAGATAATGGTGAATTAACCATATTTTGAATTTATTGTTATATGACCTTAAAATATATATGTACAATTATTTGCCCATATTTTAAAATAACTGTTAAAAGATCATACATATATTTTTTACAGTCATAAAACAAAAAAATCATAATTGTGTGTAACAAATGGGAGATAAAAAGTCATATTTCCATGTAATAAAAATATCACAAATAAATGTAAAAATGTACCCAATTACTTATTAAATTAATTTTATTCTTTACAAATGTATAGCATCTTAAAACAAAATTTAAATTCTTCTCTAATAAATAGATACTAATAGGAAAAAATATAACATTTATAATAATTCATAATGTTGATTATGCCTGATCAGAAGCCTTTTTTTTTTTTTTTTTTTTTTTTATGTCATGTAACAATAAATTCATTATTGTATTTAACTGGACTTCCTTGATCATATAATATATGAACATTTTTATATGGGCTTCCTATTTTACCTTTATTTATTAAACAAGAACTTAAATTTATACTTAAAGATTACATACATTTTCAACAAATAAAATAAAACTAATAAATAACTGACCAAAATTTATAAATTACTTCTGACATTCTGACATTTTTCTTCACATGGAAATAAGAATTTTTTTTTTTTTTTTTTTTTTTTTTTTTTTTTTTTTTTGAAAAAAACATATAAATTTATCTTTTTTTTTTTCCAAGTTACATACTTAAAACTACCACTGTGCAACAAATAAAACCTTTGCAGTTTCTTCAATATTAAACAATAGTGTTTCATTATTCTTGCAAAACTTGGTATAAAAATATTTTTCAATAAATCAATTATTTATCACTGAACCATATATGAATATATGGTGGAATTTTAAAGAAATCAGTAGAGAGTATATAAATTTTAGAATATTTTTTTAGTGAAATAAATTATGAATATTTAGATTTTTGGCTGATGTAGAATGAATACAGAAATTGCCATACCTATATATTTTTCAAGCAAAAGTTCTACATACCGTATTTTTCGGCGTATAGTCAGCGGCTCAAATAATTCAGTATAGACCCAGAAATTTTATATAGTAATTGAAGTCAAGTATATTTCGAGAACAAAAAACTAGTATTTTATCAAATACAATTTCTCGGTCTAAAATAAATTATTTGAACCACAGATTATGGGCTGAAAAATACGGTATAAATAATTAGATGAGAAATATTTCTGAATAACTACAATGACTGAAAAATACCATGCCATTTTTGTTATTTTTTTTTCATTTAACAAACTTAATATATCTGTAAAAAATTTAAATAATTTCTAAATATTTGCAACTTACTCCAAAAATTACTTAAATATAGGTGTAGCAAGACTATTGATTGCTTCAAAGTTATTCAAAATCTGATTAAAATTATAAAAGTAATATTACATTCATATTTAGAAAAAAAGTGATGAAAATAATGTTAAAAATTTATTTGACAATAGAAAAATGAGATATGCAATGACAATGAGTATATCATAAATATTTTGAATTTTTGTATGTACAGTTAAATTGTAAACAATCATTCTAGCTAAATTAATATTTTAAGAAATTTAGGAAATGTATTATCAATTAACTTCCCAGTAAAAATATATTTCCTTATGCTTTAAAATACAACTTGCATTAAGTATCAAGCTATTTATATTGGAAGATTTAAATTCAGAAATAAGAAGATAGTTAAGTATTTTTGATAAATATTTTTCATGATTGCTTAGCTAAAAATGCTTATAATAGTTTTTTTTCATTGTGAACATAAAATAATGTATTTTTAATCACTTACACGATTGGTTTTAATTATTGTTTTAGAAATTAATTCAATCTGATAAATTACAGTAAAAATATTGGTGCACATGTATCCAGAAAAAAAAAGAAGAGTAATGTGATTCACAAATAGTCAAAACAATCAATTAAAATATAGAAATACATTTATTATAATATATAAATTACATTAATACAATACATTACAATATATGCATCAGCAACAACAGTTGGTTTGGCGATATATAGCATGAATGCTGCTATTTGATTTGCTGTAGTCTGTTCCACACACAGAGTTGATCAACATTAAGTACCTTAAAAAAAAAAATTAATGCATTTACCATGGATATAAGCATTCATATACATTTTTAAGAAAATACAAAAATAGAAGTTGTCATAAAATCATTTTAAGGCTATAAGTTAGAACAACAATGAAAAAGTCAGAAATGACTAATGGAAAGCACAACCCTTTGTTCAATAAATACTTTAGGCAGTGCATTCTCTGGAAAAGCAGCAAAGAACTGCATGTTCTTTGTTTTGTTTTGTTTTTTCTGCACTATATTTACAGTTTTCCACAACAATATGGAGCATTGCAAGAACCAATAATTTCTGTATAACTTACTCCATCTTCCAAAGGGTCTTGTTTAAATTGCATCTCATTCACTGGTACAATAGAGATTCTGCAACAGGTCAGATGGAGATAAGGCCTTTGAACTGCATGTAAATCTGTTTAGAAATACTACTTATCCCGCACTGTTTGATAATAGGTAGCAATGCTCTGAAAATCTCTGATATAAAAATCCATAGAAATAGATATTTTACAAGCGGATTGGCCAGCTTGCTCACTAGTCTGAACTTAACTGAGCATGAATGGAATGCAATATATCGCCAAAGTATAGTATGCAAAATGTCTTGGACTATCTGCATTTTATATCAAAAATAAATAAGAATGGAATATAACCTAGCATCAGAATCATTAGCGATACAGAAAACAGACTTATTTTAACTATCAATCAGATTTTTCTGATGAATCATGTCCCATTTTATTGACTATGCAGGTATTTATCTAAGCATTTGTTGATACAAGCTTCACATTTCAAATCTTATTAAAATAAAAAGAGTATGATTTTTTGGAATGAAATTATGTGAAGCGTCTCTTTTTAATAGAGGAATTCTGTAAATTTTTCCCTTTTAATAAATGAAATTTTGCGATTGGGCCCAACAGAGAACCCCATTTATGCCAAAATCCACTTCTGGTTTTCATAATTTTTTTTTAAAAAACACAATAGGTATAAACAAAACCAAATTTATCATCAGTCTCTCTCACACACATATACCAGGTAAATAGGGAAAAAATGATAACCTGCAAAAATTACTGGTTGTTGGTAAAAAAAAAAATTACCCTCCCACATGCATATTATTTAATCATTGACACTCAAAATGCTTATAAATTGATCAACAAAAACTAACTATTTCTATAGATACAATATATCAAGTATTCGTTTTAATTCTTTAACTTAGTTAAAATTTAATTTTGGAAAGTAATATAAAAATAGTCACCAGTTCAAATATTTTGGTTGCCGATAGCGACATATTCGCATTTGCCAAACCTTGCATACATATATCATACACAACTTTTACAAAATTTTGTAGTTCATTAAAAATTAAGAAATTTAGTTGTGAAATGATCAAAACTTTATAGTTAGTTTTTTATGTAACTAAATAAAACAACAAGCAATAAACAGTAAGCAAGATAATAATATAGAAATAAACTGGCTGATGAAGCTACTGCAGAAAATAGTAAAACCTACCAAGATGAAATCGTACGGGACTGAAGGAAATTTCTGTTGCTCAAGTTTCTATATTAGCGGGTAAAATTTTATATAAAACCATAAAAATTTTCAGTATCAAATTGGTTTCAATTACACAGATTTTACTGAAATTGATAGTTACAAATTCCATACTTTATTTCATGTAGTACTTTTTAATACTTGTCATAACATTTGTTTTGAATAAATACTAATTAAACTGTTCAACTGTTTATTTCAATGCGATGGTTTTCTTTAGCAAATAATTGAGACTTGAAAAGGCCTAAAGAGGGCGCTAATCACACCTGTTGGTACCAGAAAATTGTACCTTTAAACATGGCATGATGCATGTTCAACTAACGCTAAAGTGCCATTGAAATCATTATTTATTGTAAACGCATTTGAAAGTGTTCGATATTCAAATTCGATAATTTTTAAATTGTCATATAAACACAGAACATTAATATATCACATGAAATCTGAAATTGAGCAAAAAAATAATCATTATGAACAAATTAAAAATACATGTAATGCAATGGGCTTTCATAGGATTTTCTGAAAGCGAGAAGTTACATCTTTTTTCCATCAGATGGCACATTCAAGCACTTGAATCACCAATAATAATATTGTATATTGTCTAAAAATTTATAAAAACTTTTAGTGAATATCAGGGAACCAACAGATAGGATTGGTTGGAAGAAATTAGAAACTTTAACAGAAATACTAGTCCAAATATTTTTTACAAAAATAGCTAAATCATGTGTGGTCACATACATGCTAAAAAATATGAAAACATTGATATATACTTATTAATCGGTGATTTATAATGAAAAAAATAACTATTTAGTTGTTCATAATGAAAACAAAGTCTATGATTGAAAAAATTATCTATAAACTTTTTAAGGGGACTCACTGTTTTAAATTTTCCAAAAATAAATTTTTTTGTTTTCATCTTTTTTTTTTTAATTATATAATTCTGAATCGAATAAACAAATGGCATGAAAAAAATTCAAATTAGAACCCGGTCAAAAAAGTAAGTACTTTAACACAAGCTCAAATTGATTTTTAACTTGGCACATATTCTTTTCAAATCGTGTTTTTGCTACACTGTTTAAAAAACATCTTTTGCAGAAATATAATTTATTTTGCACAGATATACATGAAAAGATCATACCTAAAATCTTCACCTACACTTTTGTCAAATAAATAATGCAAACTTTATTTGTTGCATTTAGAATGCATTTTAAATGAGAAAAACCTTAAAAATAAAATTCTAACTGCAACCAGCAGTTGATGCAGGGTTTCGCTCTTGGGGCCCATTTTATGAAGAGTGAAAGTTATTTTTGTAAAATTTACTTTATTTATATGAAAAATAACATTTTGTAATGAAATATGAAATCCAGTTACTCAAATTCAAATCAAACATTTATTAATAATAACTTCTTTAAGTCCTTCTGCTAAACTTTTTCCTTCTAGTGAATTTGTTTTGTTAGCAAAATTTAAAACATAATAAAATAAAAGCAATTAATGAAGAATGTTTTTATGAAATGGAATTTTGTGAAGGATTAATTTTATTAAATCAATTTTGTGAAGGGTCATGTTTTATTAAATGGATTTTTGTGAACAGACAGTTGTTGATAAATTGTTTTATTAAATGAAATTTCGTGAAGGGCCCTAAATAGGCCCCAAATTTTACCTGGATCGGCCCCTGGCGACAAATAAAATTTCTCTCATTTAATTGAGAAAACGACAAGTGGTGATTGCACATATGATCCTTTTATGCATTTCTGTGCAAAAGAATAATCTTTCTGCAAACGATTTGTTCTTTACAAACAGTGTGCACAACTAGAAAAATATGATATATAAAAAAATACACAATATTATCCAGCTCAATTTGAATATTTTAATGCCATTTGTTTTGTTCGATTCAGAAAAGTATGAATTAAAAAATATCTATGAAAGAAAAATCAAACCTATGTTTAATTATGCATAGACACTTGTAAAATATTAAACCGAATGACAACATTCTTTACAAATTTTTTGATTGCATTTCTTTCAATGTTTTATTTTTTTTTTTTTACATGTGATATCTTATTTTGATGGTATAACTTTTTTTTTCAATTTTGTTTGTAGTTTTTTTTTCTACAGATATTTTAAATTTTGGAACCATTGCAAAATTGAAAACTGCAATTGTGTTGTGTTGTGTGTTGTGTTTGTAAAATTTTGTGTAGTACAGTTTGTAAAATTTTGTGTAGTACAGTTTTTGCTTTTCTTAATGAAAAGCAAAAACTGTACTACACAAAATCAAAATAATAAAAAGATACCCAGTCAGACATCCTATCCTATGCAATAAATAAATAAATAAATAAATAATAATAATAATTTAAAAATATTGAAAGCCAAATAAGAAGTTTGTAAAGAACACTGCCATTGTTTTAGCATTAGCTTGTGAGTGTCTTTGCACGACTAGCATAAGTGTCGAGAATTAGCAAAATTCTCAATACCTCTAGAAACGAAATACCTAATATATAATACAGGGCTTAAAATTCAATTTTTCCAAGGAGGGGAGACTCCCTACCAACATTTTTAAATGGAGGGGAGTTATAATCTTTGGGAGGGAGAAAAAAAAATCTTTAAACCCCACTATTATTTTACGTGCTATTTAAATAATTACATTAATGCAGACATGACAAAATACCATTGAAAAAATTAAGTCAACTGAGAATGATTATGTAAAATGTTTATTTTTATTATAAAAAAGGGAAGAAAGTTAAGTTTTATATATGCAATGTATTTTTCAAGTTCCATTAAATGTGTTAGGGACCCTTAACATTTAGGTTGTTAAATAAATTTCTGAATTTAGATTTTATTTGATTGAGGGGTGCTGAAGCCTCTTTCACAAGGTAGACTTTTACTCTTTCACAAGGGTTAAAAAGGTTTACTCCTTTACTTCAAGGAGTAAAAGTAATAAGATCTTTACAGCTCTTCTAATCTCATTTTTGTTTAGTGCTGACTGTAGGCCAATTTAACAGGGTGCAGTGACTGGTGGCTCTTACTGCCCTTTTTTGTTCTTTTCCCTCTTTTCGGTCGCAGGAAAAAAAATCTTTAAAACGTCTATTTGTCGTTCGAAAAAATTGTGAATTTAGTCAATTGGTTGAGGGAATAAGATAATGAAATTCGTCTTACGCATGAACAGAAATAGAGAAGGATTTCTAACGAAATAGTGTTAATATCGATTTGCGACTTTGGGACTTCATGGCAGCCAGTGTACAACTGTGCTAAGGTAACGCCACCTACAAACAACAATGCAGATAAATACCATAGAATAAATCTGTTATACCTACCAGATGATGGCTGTCAAGCAGACACGATTTGAAGAGGTAGATGAACTAATACAACTGTTCTACACAGACATTGTATTTGAAACATTTTTTCGAGAAACGATTTTCTTATTCAAAAGGCTATTTTATTAGAAGTCCTTATCTATGTCTATGGTCATAGAAAAAAATCGCTAAATTCGTCGATCAGTCGCGGGAAAAAATGGCGAAGATTGTTAATCGGTCGCAAGAAAATAACACGAAATTCGTCAGTCATTTGCAGAAAAAAACTTTTCTGTGAGGCGCGAGGAAAAAAAATAGTGAATTTCATCGATCTGTCACCAGAAGAAACCGAATAATTCACCAATCGGTTACGGAAAAATTATCAAAGTTCGTCTTTCAGTCAAGGAAAAAAACATGAAATTCGTTGATTGCTCATCAGAAAATATTGCGAAATTCATCAATCAGTCGTGGGAAAATATTGTGAAATTCATCAGTCGGTCGCGGAGATAAATCGTGAAATTCATCAGTCGAATGCAGAGAAGAAAATCTAAATTTGTCACTCAGACACAGGTAAAAAAAAAAATACGAACTTTGTCAATCTGTCGAAAGAAAAAAAAAAGGAGAAATTACGCGAATTTCTTCGATCGATCGCGGAAAGAACACTAATTTTGTCAATAGGCTGCAGAAAAAACGCAAAATTCGTCGATCGACTTGTGGAAAAATGCAAAGTTTGTCGATCAGTCGCAGAAAAAATGCAAAGTTTGTCAATCTGTCGCGGAAAAAACCGCAAAATTCGTTGATCTGTCGCAGAAAAAACGCAAAGTTCGTCGATCTGTCGCGGAAAAAACACAAAGTTCGTCGATCAGTCGCTTAAAAAATGAAAAGTTCGTCGATCTGCCACGGAAAACACGCTAAGTTCGCTGATCAGTCGCGTAAAAAACGCAAAGTTCGTCGATCGGTTGCGGGAAAAAAAATTACGAAATTTATCGTTCGGTTGCAGGTAAATTAAATCTCCGAAAATTGTGAAATTTTTTGGGCGGGAGGTTCCCGCCCACGATCTTTTTTTGGGCGGGATTTCAAAATTTTCGGCGCGATCCCGCCCTGTAATATATTAAAATATATTGATTTTATGGATTACTTATTGATATTTTGAGAGAGTTTGTACCACAACTCACAAGACATACTTTTCACATAATATCTTGACCTAAATTTTATATATTTTTAAAAGTTAAATAATGATATATCTTTAAAATGTTTAATTACCTCCGAAAAAACCTGTCTAAAGAACTTTTGAATTCCATGAAGAACAGCACCACCATTCATCATCCATCAGAGGTAAAGTAAGATGAACCTTAAAAAGAATGTCAACAATGATAATACCAGTATGCAGTATATCTTATCTATATTTATTTATTTATTTATTTATTAGGAATATACTGAATATTTAATACTTTTATGTTAGAAGGGCTCCAGTGATATATACTATACGCATATATATATATTCATGTATACAAATATATCACCAGCGCCCGGCTATAAAAGTACCGAATATTCGATGTATTTATTTGGCTAGGCCAAATATCAAAGTACTCGCCGTTTCAAATATTAGAATTGGTCGAATATCTTGACACTGGACCAAACCCATTACTTTAAAAAAAAGAAAAAAAAATTAAATCTTACATAAGTTCTATTTTTAGCTATGAATAAATAAAGATATTTTGAATTAACAAACAAAATCCCTTAAATAAAAGATATTGCTTTTACATTATTTATTTGATATTGTAAAAGTGACACTTAAGAAAATTAACTGTAAAAGAAGACAATTAATAGAGAATGATGTATAAATGTGAGTTCCTGAATAGTATCTGTTAAAGGTAATATTCTGTTTCTTGCTTTTTCACAAACAGGGTGTTTCTAAACAAAATGGAACAAACTTTCAGGGGTAGTTATATTGCATCAAGACAAGGAGATTTTGTTACAGGAAACCAGGATCGAAATCTACTTATTCAGTCAAAAATATATTGTGTATCTCGCTATAAGCATCACTTGGATTTTCGTTTATTACTGTAGCAATAATAAAAATAATGTAACGAGGTTTTCAAACTTCTTACTTTAATTTCTGTGAAACAGGATGACATGATGAGAATGCTGTAAATTGCCAAAGTTCAAATCCAAACAGTGAGGTACACATCCTATCCTTCAAAATACAGCTGACAGCACATATATTATGTCACAGACCAGAATTCAGTTACTTCCAATGATGTCATCATATTTCATACAAAGCAAAGTTATATATATATTACAAAGAAATTCCCACTAAAATATCTTCATTATTTTAAAGTTGTTACGAAAAATTCTGGTTCAGCTTCTAGTGAGATGCCCTATAGTTTGGATGGAATAAGTAAGTTGCAATGTTGGTTTCCTGTACAAAAAATGTTTTATCCTGCCTTAAAGTTTGTTCCAAAATTTTAGGAACATCCTGTATGTTTACAATCTAGAGTCCTGCATTGGGTCAGGTTACCTGCTTTTACCTCACACGCAGTTTGGGTCAGGTCGCTGCTATATTTTTTGTTGTGTTTCGGGTTGGGTTTTGACTCTTGCAGGTTGGGTTCAGGTTGACCTGCTTTTTCAAATATACACAGCTGAGTTGTATAATATATTCGCACATGCGCGTGGAAAATTTTCTGCAAAATTCGAAACTTTGCAGAAAACATTTTAGAAAATAAAAACATAATTTTTGTTTTAATACCAAAAAATAAAAAATATTCCAATTTTATGTACGATTTATTTACTGTTTGCATACAATTTACTGTTTAAAGATGAAAGATATTGTTGTGACATTACAGGCACTTGCGAAGAGCTCAAAATATTAAGGATTGGGCTATCTAAGTGCATTGACAAAATAATTGATAAGAATGCAACTCTTCCTATCATGGATTTTTAGCTTTATTATTTTTTTAACCAAAATAATTATTCTTTAATTAATATTAATTAATTTTAAATGGTAAGTATTTTAAACTATTGTTTTTAATTCATATTGTCAAAATAATAACACATAATTTTATTAAACATTAAATTAATTTGCAGAAAGTTTTTGACCCAACATTTATGTGTGCAAGAAGTTTTTGGTTTTAAACAAGTCTGGTCCACAGTATTTTTTCAGATTAAATATATATACAATAAGACCTCCATAATGGACACTCCCAAAAAGCAGACACCTCTATTTAACGAACACTTTTTCAATTCTTAACACATATATTTGTATGCTTATACCTTGGAATAGGGGGCACCTCAAAATCTACGCACTATGTAGCATGTGTATGTGCTCATAACTATCACAAATATAATACATGTGTTTTTGTGAGTATCATAAATGAAATGTTTGCAATATTTTCATATTCTGACAAAAATTAAAAAATGTTTATTAACTGCACCGCAAAAAAATAACAATGTATGATTACATTTCTTGTACATTTTATTTTTTCTCATGCAGTAAATTGAATATATATACCTATTCATATTAAAATACATATTTATTTTCATCTAAAACATAGTTCTGTTCAAATGTTTTGTGAAAATTCCAACAATTAGACTTTCAAAAAACATACATGACCCGACAGAATCATTCTAGGATGAACCCGATAAGCAGAAAGAAAATTAGAGTCATCCCAGCCAGGAAAAAAGATAGAAACAACCCGATCGGATGCAGGACTCTATTACAATGATCTTGAGGTATCTGCTATTCAGAGGTTACACTATATCTGAATATTAAAAAATATAGATTTGCCCATTTTTCTATAATATATAAAATTTGTATTAGAGATATAATTGTACATGACTTTTCATAATATTTTTAAAACATGATTTATTGTCCTTTCATTGCTGGTTGAAATATGTCAGGTTGCGGGTCGCCGAAAATTGTTCTTGCGGGTTCGGGTCGGGTTGCAGGTTGAGGAAATTTTTTTATTGGGTTCATGTCAGTTGTGGCTTGTGGGTTGACTTCAAATGGAATTTGCAGGTTCGGGTTGGATACAACCCGACCCATGCAGGACTCTATTACAATCTCAGAAAACAATAACCCGCTGTGGTGCATTTAAAAACTTCCTTGCGAAATAACAAAAAGGAGGAGAATTATTCTTGCTGAGTTGCCACCATTTGAATTAGATGTTTTTCCCCCCTTTCTGATAACACAAATATAACTTCAAATAAATACTATTTGATTAAAATTCTCCTTTTTCAAAATTTCTTTCATAAATATTTGTTTTAAAACACATAAAAAATTATTCATTTATTTTAATTTTCAGAAGAAGTTATTTAATTTAATTAATTACAATTGACTTCACTAAAGAATTTATAAAAGTTTTATTAGTTGAAAAATTGTAATGTTTTAGCTTTTTTTATGTGTTTTTAAATTTTTTTTGAAAAAAAAAATGAATTTTTCTCTGCATTGAGCTCAGACCCAGAACCCAATAAATTATACATCCAAATTAACATCCCTCCCTGTCATAAAAAATTAACAGGATTAATATGCAGGATTATGCCAATTTTTTTACAGAAATCGCCCCAAAAGAGTAAATAACTTGGTAGACCCTGGCGACCGCATCTGTAAAGCCCTGCCCGCGACCATTTGTCGAAACTCAAGATATTTTTTTTCGACTGATTTACGAAATTTGCTTTTTTTTTCTGCTACCGTTTGACAAAATTTGCGATCCTTTTCTACAATCGTTTGTTAAAATTCGGGATTTGTTTTTCGAAACTGACTGGCAAAATTTGCGATTATTTTGCGTGATAGTTTGATGAAATTCTCGATTTGTTTTATATGCGATTGTATGACTAATTTAGTGATTTGTCGCAGAACCTTTGGATGAAATCCGTGATTTTTTTCCGTGATAATTACATAAAATTCACAATTTTTTGAAAAGTCTTTTGACAAAATTTGCAATCTTTTTTCGAATCTGATTGAAAAAATTTGACTTTTTTATGCGAATGAATGTTGTTATCTGCGACCGAATGACAGAAATCACTATTTAATTCTACAATTTTTGGCGAAATTCTCCATATTTTTCCATGGCAGTTCGAGAAAATTAGTGATTTTTACAAGTAACAATTTGTTTAATTCTACGTCCAATTAGGAAAATTCTCTATGTTTTTGCGATCAATTGAAAAATTAGCTACTTTTGCATAATTTCATAAAATAAATAAATAAAAATCACAGACTTTCACAGAAATTTAAAAAAATTCTCTGCAAAAGAAATTAAGAGGGCAAAATCATGTACAAACTTTTTTATTGTGCAGGATTTTCTTATGTTGTGTGTGATTTGTGCAATGCCATGCACTATTTCACACCCCATCCCTCAAAGAAAAGTCCTGCCCCCCTCGCAAAAAAATCTTGAAATGGCCGTCTTAGTAGGTATAATTGTTTGGTGCTTTTTCGCCGAAACTTTTTTTCGGATGAGAAGAATTCTGTCATAGACAGGTTTTGTTTTCACAAATTTCATTGTAAAACAGCTATGCTCTTCAGAGGTCCAATATAGAAAGAATGTTTTAACAGTCTTAGAGGCAACATTTAAACAAAGGTAACAAAACCTCCTATAACAGAAAACTTTCATAGTATCTTGAAATTATACCTGCTAAGACGGAAATTTTCATCTTTTTTTGCGAATTCGTATTCGTTTACTTCTTTTGTATCTATGATTTTAGTAAACGTTTCTCATTCGGAGGGGGAGGGTTTACAGCCCTGTCGAACCTCATCCTTGGCTATGCCAGTGCCGTCAAAGAAAAGTCCTCCTCTTCCCCCCCCCCCCAAGAAAATTGTGAAATGGCGACCCTGGTTTTGAAACATTGTATGCTAAAAAAATGCTGCACTTAAGTAAAAGAATGGTTATAATTCAGGCACAATTTTTCAAATCTATTGGTGAGTATACAAAACTTCACAGATAGACTGCCAAAAATGCCAGCATGGTGTATACTTAGAAATGAATTACCATGACAGTTCATAAACAATTAACCATTTCTTAAATGTACGAACAAGGTACTAACCCAGTATATAAATTCGTTTAGAAGATTAATTTTTAATTTTCTAACAGATGGCGCTACTGATCTACTACAGCTACTTATTATTTTCGTCTCGTTTTTTTTTTTTTTTTTAAATTAAAAAAGTTTTCGTAAAAGTAATCTACATTATTTTAATGTGGGTACAATTACACTGAAAAACTCATTATTATTATAGATGCTAAATGTCATACATATATAGTATTCATTAAGTTTCTTAATATTACACTCCAAAACATTGTGTTTTCCGAATTCAGAACAAATGTGTTTCAGTCACGCACCAATGTTGGTGTTATTTCCAAGCTCACACCAAATTACTGTTTTCTAATAGGGTAGACTGGTACACAGTGGACCACTTTTTCAGTTAATTTTTTTTCTCTTTAACGGGCAACCCAATCTGCATGAAAATATTTTTTAATATTCCTTAAGCCTTTAAATACATTCATCATAATTTTCTCAGAACATAGTTTTTAGTATATTTAAAAAAAATATATATATATGTATATATATATGCACCCGTAAAGTGGACCAGTGTGTCCCAAAAGTGGGGCACAGTGGATCACTATTAGGAATTATCTGAAATACAATATAAATCTATTTTTTATTAATCTAATTCATTTTTATTTCCCCTTTACCCCAAGATAACATAGTAATATAAATTTACAAGTAACATTTTGAAACAAAAACAAAATAATTCATTATATTTTGAAAATAACAGATTAATACAGGAACAATTTAGTTGAAGTTATAAGTACAAAAAAAATCAGCGCACATTAAAATTTGCAAATGAAATTCCAAAATACTTATGAGTAAAATTGAACCTGGAATTTTCCTGAAATATTTTTGGGTCTGGAAGCAACATTATGAAATGATTGACATCAACAACAGATTCATCCACAGTTTCGGGAAAAATAAACTGATTTCCATTCAATTTGCATCTCATGAATCTTATTTGAATAGAATCATCACCAATTAGACTACATTCACACTAATATTTATTCAAAGGCAGTAAATGCAAAACAAAATATTTCATAGTAAATTAATGTTAAATAGTTATTTTTCTTACTACTTTAAAACAATATTTCTTTATAGAAAATAAGCAATTATTAAATATTTTGAACATTCTGCATTACAGGAGCAGAGTGGATTGTGGACTACTGTGCCCCATGTTCAAGTTCATAAATAATCATAGTAATATTGTTTATACTAGCTTTCTTTTAAACATACTAACTTTAAAGTTAAATAAAAACAAGTATCTTAGCTTTACATAACAGCTGTTTTATCTTATTTATCTACAACCTTTACTTACTAAAATAAATAAAAAAATATGATTTTGAAAAATTTTTACTTTTAGAAGCTCAAAACAACCAATCAAGATAAAATAGTTCAATCAAGTCACCAAAGCATCATAGACCCATTATTCGATCAATTCAGCTAAATAATAATGATCAAAGACGACTAGAGAAAAAAAAAAGTTATACCGGAAACGGTTTTTATCAAACTAGGAAGTGAAAACTTATAAATTTCGAAATCTATTACGAGTAAATAAGATTGATCTTGTAATACAGATCGATATAAAGCGTAATTTTTTAATATATAAACATAGTTGAATGAAAATAAATACCATAAAACTATAAAACAGCAATGTAACTTACATTAAATCACTAAAATCGTACCAATTTTAGTGCATCCTTACAAGATTCTGTCTCGGCGTCGGCACGGCGTGTAAACAAACACAAACAATTTCCTGAAGTTGCCATTCCAGATACCAGATAATTTGAAGAAAGCATTCTCATTGGTCCATGGAGTTTACGATAGATGTAAAATTACAATCATTGTACCAGATTCATAAATAATTGCTAAACGATGATTTTTTTATCACTGGGCGAATGAAATCTTTATAAATTAACGGTGTTTCGACAATTTTCTAGAAAAATGGTAAAGTCAATGTAAAATTTACGGTCAATGCATTATTATTTTACGGAAATTTTTAACAGTGAACACATCGTAAATATACATTGTTAAATGTGCTTATTAAATACTACATGAGAAAATTAACTGTAGTGTAATTTCTACAGACTGCTAAAGTATAGAAATGCAAGTTTACATTTAGGTATATATGTTTCTGAAAATGTTATTACATGCTAATAATACAGATATAATAAACAAAATATGCAATTAAAATATCACTCAAAAAATGAATCAAAGTATGCTTTGGAGTAATAAATATTTGATGCGACTTGTTAGAAAAATCCAATAGGGATAAGGACAACAAATATCCAACTAGAATCGTTCAAATATCTTAGGGACGCCAAATGGAATACTTTTTTCTACCGTCCGTTCTAATCGATCGGACTGTATCATGAAGGACACACACATCTAAAAATACTGCAAATGTGTCATTTTCTTAAAATTTAAATAGTATTTTTTTTTATAATTTCAGCGGTATCAATATTTATAATTTTTTGTGATTTACGAATAATTAATGATCTACCTACTTTTAGAAAACTGTATTGTTAGTACACTTATTACTTGTAATTAATTAGACGCTACTAGGCAACATTCGATATAAGAACGAAGGTAGCACCATTCATTGAGAGGAACTAATAACAACATGGAAAGAAAAAAATAAGAATGTCAACATCCCTTTTTCTATCCACATGCAAATAAATATCATACGGTTATGTTTTGAATAGGCGTTTATATTGAACATTCACCTTTCGTGAAAACGCATTGTTTGATGAAAACATTGCAGTTAATTATGAACATGTGGAAAATAGTATCAGTAAATAATTTTAAGGACTGCAGTACGAAAGTCTCGCACTTGTCCTTTCGTATTTGATTAAGTTCACAAATACATAATTTTGTTTGACTTTATTTTTACTTACCCATCATACGTAATCTTGTAATCGTTTTGAAAATCGAAAACAAATTTTTGACGAATTTACATGTTTTAGACACTGGAGATTCCGAAAAACATATTTTTAGAAAAAAAATTGCCGTCCGTCAGTTTGTGTGTGTGTGTGTCTGTAAACGCTCAATCTCCGGAACAAATTGAGATAGAGACTTGAAATTTGGTATGTACTTAGTATGTAATAATGGGAAGAAGCTTATTGAATTTCAGTAACCTCGATTATGCGGAACTTATTTTTTCGGACTTTCGAAATATTTGTTCAGATAAAAGTTATATATAAATTTCCGAAATTGTTCATTTTAAGGAGTGAATATAAAATACAATAAAAATCATAAATTTTGCATAAAGAATGAAGTTGGTCGGATAATTAGTTGCCGGGTAATTTATAATCGTAATTTCCACACTCTTCAATTTTTCATGACCATGTATTTGATTCAAATTTCAATTCAAAGATATATTTTAATTGGAAATGAGACGCTTAATCCGACGCAGTAAACCGTTAGTTAATATGATTATCAGTTTTGGAGTTATAGAGCATTTAAAGTTTATGACGTCATCAAGCGGCGATTTTATTTCGAATTGCAATGCATTTTATAAGTAGTTTACACATGTCTTATTTTCATATTTTATATTATGGATATCCATGATGGGTAACTATTACGGTGGTCCCCAACGACTAGTTTTAGAATTAAAATGTATAAATTGTTTACATTCGAAATGATAAACCGAATATATATACTGTGCCGTAAACGTTTTTATATCCATAGCGAGATGTTATTTATGAAATTGCGACGATTTATAATTATTATACATTATTAAGTAATTTTAACTTTATAATTTAACTTATCATTCTTTACTTGCAAAATCTACCTTTGAACTTTTGATACATTAACATCACATTTATAAAATTTTGGACAGTCCAAAATCATTTTCTACAAATTATGTAATTATTATGATATGTGGTTTCCTGTTAATTAAGAAGAATGTGTAAAAGTGTTTTAGGCGCAGTCATAATAGAAATTTATTTATTTTAAAAAAATTACTCGTATGTTGAATAAATATTTGTATAGTTTCTAAAGCAATGATAAATCTTTAAAGATTCAAGTCTCTTACAGGTTAGACTTTTTTAACTGATCTTACATATATTAGAGAAAATCAATTTCATCATTTTATTTTGAAGACTATTATATTGTCTAAATGTTGTAAACTGATAATGTTGTAATAAAGTAAATCCTGGAAAAACGGAACATTTCTGAAAGAAAAAAAAATCACTTTTCTATTAAACGGAAAATTTCCATAGTCCTGGCGGAAGAAATAACCTACAGTTTTAACTGTTAAGGCGGTAAACTCTCTAAAACGGAGTTTTATTCGGATTTAACGAATATGGTTAACAGTTTACCATTCATTTAGATTCCTACAAATCGATGTTTGAAAAAATTGGAATTACGTGTACATTATTTATGTAAACAAAAGTTAAAATAAATATATATGTATATATTTTCTGATAAGAAATTTTTTTTACCGCAGTATGAAAAAAATCTCTGTCGTTACAAAAATAATTTACATTATAATGAATTTTCGCTTCAAAATGCTTAAAAATTACCAGCGTAAAATTATCATTTTTAATTAACTGTTTAAATATTTGTTACAAAATAATTTCCTTTTGCCCATTCTATTAGAAAACCACAGTAATTCAAAGTATACTCTGTTTTAATTATAGCAGAATTGTCTTCGTTTATCTAAAACATTATTATTGTTTCAAATATACGTATACCACGTGCAAATGTTCAACACAGAATCTTATCTCAGGAAAACTTATATCATTGAGCCGACAAGAGTCTATCGAATTTAAGTGCCTGTATTTTAAAATGTAAAACGCAACAGTTTTTCAAAAGTGTTAAAATAAGTGTCTAACATATTTCATTTTATTTCGCAGCAAACTAAAAGTCTTTATGGCCATAATATATCTTTTTAACGGAATTTCTTTAGATGGATGTAGAATATAAAGCAATTTTGGCTCACTCGACAGAACGTTTTATACGTGAGAATTCTTTTTCTGCTGTTGTCATCTATTTCAGACAAATCATACCATACATCCTGTCATTTCTCTTCCAAAATAACAACGAAATTAAATTTCCTTGAACGAAAGTTTTTAAGATTTATGAAAAAAATCGCTAATAAATCAAAAATTAGGGAATATGAATAGTTGAAAGATAAACGGAGAAATGGAAAAGATTATTGATGCTACGCAGATATATTTATTTAAATAGTTTGGAAGTTATTGCATGTTAAAGTGTCAAAAGCATTATTTGTTCTATATATAAATAATATTCGCAACAACTGAAAACGGCGTGTATTCAGAGAAAAAAGCCTAGTTACTATACTGATCTCCGGAAAAATCGTGCGGATGAATTTTACATTTTTTATTTATTTTGTGATAATGTTTTTGAATTATTCATTTTTATTGAAATAGAAAAAAATGCATAAATAACTTTATATTCAGTAATGTAACTCAAAATATTTCTTTTCGTCATTATCTGTCTCTCCCCTTCGCTCTTTCTTTCTCTCTCTTTTTATCTATCTGTCTGTCTATAGGTGTATATAGACCTACCTTCATACGTATATAGGTTACCTTCATACGTATATAGGTTACCTTCATAACGTTCTCAATAACTAATATTTAAAATGTTAGTTTCAGAGGTACAGTTCCACCTGCAAATGTTTTTCAAATAACATTCTACATAGTATATAAATCGATATTCGTGCACATAGCTTCTATTACGGAATATATATATTACGCGGTCCAACAGTCCTATAAGTTTTATTGAGAAAACCTTTCTCCTTGCTCTATAAAGAAAACTATACACTGTAAAAAAAAATTCCTGAAAAAAATGGAAATTATACTGACAATCGAGACACTAGTACCATTTCCGTATTTTAACGGAAAAAAAATCCGTAAATCCCAGGAAATTTTCCGTGATTTCTGAAATATCCATTTTTAAATTTCCGTTTTATAACATATATCTTCCGTATTTTTTAGAAATTTTTATAATGTTAAAATAAACATTATAGGACCAAAAAAAAGTTACTTCTCAAGAACAACCTTATAAAGGGGAGATATACTGCTTTTTTTATTTTTTTTCTTCATATCTGAGTGAGTTTTGTGTAACCCTTGCCTCGAAGAGAATCGAACCCGCAATCCTTCGCTTACTGAACCAGAGGTCCCTACCGCTACGCTAAGACTTGAAATACAAGTTTTTCAAATGTTGCTACATATTTCAGTTGCTTTTTATGATGCAAAAGCTTGAAGGTTCCATGGATTTTTTTCAAGTGTTCCAAGTTTTTTAATATTTTCTTTTCATAATTTTCAATATTTGTTTTTATTATTTAATGCCTTATAACAGATAAATCTGATAAATTTTAACTTATTATGTATTATATGCGTAAAACATTGTATTAAGTGTCATTCTATGATTGCATCCTTTTGTAATAGTACAACATTTTCTTTTTTTGAACATATGCTTTTTTAATTATTTATCTGTTGATCTATTTATCAATTCCAATAAAAACAATAATTATCTGAAGGAGACGTATTTATTACATGCTATTAAAATATAACTATTTCGTTATCTCGTATTTTAAAAAAACTTACGTAAATAAACAATTTTATAATAAATTAAATTATTATATTTGAACTATTCTGAGAACTATTGTGTACGGTTCGGAACTGATGCTTTACACTCACGCAAACATGTAAACATAAGTTTGGCGACTTTTTGGTTGGCGCGATTTTCCAGACCGCGCCAAACGAATAACTTAATACAATGGCTAGGTTGCCATTAAAGGAAAAAATCCCCTAAATTTAGCGATTTTTTTCCTTTTTTTAACCGATTAATTATATTTTTTTCTGCGTGAGTGTAAAACATCTTAGCCTACGGTTCTGTTAAACTGAATAGTTTTAATAATATTAAAACAAAAAATTTATTTTTAAAGACAATTTCGAAATTAATGATCTTGTGATATGTAAGTTTAAATTTGGACTTATTGATTTAGAGTAATTTATAAAATTATAAGCTAAAGAAATAAATTATAAAGTTAATAAAATTATAAACTTCATTTTTATAAAATTAAAGAAAATATATTAACTATTTTTATAAATTTAAGGAAAAAATTATAAACGTTTTAAAATTATAATTTATAAAATAATAAATTTTAGTTTAATTCATAAATTTATAAGCCAAATCAGTTTAGTTTAATACAATTTACATAGCGATAACTTGCAGAGATATTATGTTATGAAACCTTTAAATAACCCAATATTGCCTCACGTTAGAAAAGTTAAAATACAATTTAAACAAATTAGTGAAAAAAAAGTCCTAATTTTGAAGCACTATCAATAAAAATAAAAAATAGATTAAAAAAAAAATTCTTTAACTTATAAAAACAATCATTTTCTAAATATTTCATTAAAAAATATAAATATTGCTATTATTTTCACAAAAAAATACTGTCTAGACATGGGCCCGGTTAGAATGGGCCAGCATGTCAAGCCGGGTCAGGCCTGGATCCTTGTAGAAGTCTAGTAAATACAACAATCTTAATTACCATTTCAAACAAGGCGAATTTTGTACGCAAACCTCTAAAAGTTATTTACGGAAATTGCACTGTTTTGGAAGAAATACGGACATTGTACTGTTTTGAAAGAAATACGGACAAAATCCATTATATTTACGGAAAACTTTCTGCATATTTGCGGATTTGAAATCTCCTTTACGGAAATTGTACTGTTGTTTTGGAAAAATGAAACTTCTCCGTGGAATTTTACGGATAATATCTTGTGTTTTCACGCATGTAGTAAAATGTTCATTTTCGTATGACCAAAACGTAAAGAGTTTTGAACTACGTTTTACAGCACTAGAAACGCATTTTCCAGTTTTTAAAGCCAGAAAAGCCTGAAGATTAATAAATTTCAAAGTTTCAAAACACGGTATGTCTCAATCGTACACAAATGGTATTTTTACTATTTACTTCTTCGAGCATGGCTAAATATTTTCTAAACAACAATATATATATATATATATATTATGCAAGAACGTGTTTAATGTATTTTGAAATTCAAAGGTATTACAATTATATTTATATATTTAGATTATATATATATATATATATATATATATATATATATATATAGCAACTATAATAGAAATATTATAATACAAAATCCACAACAAAACATTATCCTTAACGAACATTCAATAAAGATATTAAATATATATACTAGCAGGCTTCGCCCGCTACGCTAGTCGGTTTCTCCAAACCAATCTTGAATCAATCGAAATATATTGGTGAATTTGATCTTGATCTTGTATTTTAAACCAATGTGGACAATCAACCAAAATATCCTTCCGCATTCCTAAAAACGATACGACGCCTTTGCGCTATCATATTTCTAATTTGTCAGACGAAAATTGTGCTGATAAGGACTTTAGTGGATAATTTATAGTAGGATTTGGTAAAGAACTATAGAGTGATATGCTACTAAATCCATCCCTGAACTATATTTAACTAACAAATGCTAGTCTCATGAAAAACCATAGAACTTTTTTAAAAGGCAAGTATTTAATAACCGGATTAACCTTATTATAGAAATTTTTCTCATAATTCTAGAACTATAAGCAACGTGGAACGATATATTATATACTAAAACCTTCCCTGGAAAATAATCTTTATAACAGTGTAAACCACACCAAAATCCATTTAACAGAATCATTTTCAAAAGTATAAACTTTCATAAACTGATTCATCTGACAAATAATTCTTTAACAAAACAACGTAGAAAGATTTTATATACAAAACCTTTCCTGAAAAATTATCTAACTCACAGTCCAATTTCCATCAAAACCCATTCCACAGAATGTTTGAAAACGTCTATCGTTCATAATCGGGTTTATCGTTATTATACAAATTCCATCCATAAATCTATTCCATCACATTATATTATAACGATGAAAAGAAGTGTCCCACGTTTAATCGACAGTATGAATTTCTTCTGTTACTATAACAATGCATGTATTTTTAGAAATTATCATTTGTAATATTAGAATTTTGAAGTTTTGTCAAACACATCGGTAAATTAGACGAAATATTCAATACCTCACAATCTATTAGACGTAAAATAATGTTCTTGGTACCATTCGATTTGTCATACAAAAATTTCACTGGTGGAAATTGAATTATGAAAACACGGTTTTTTAATCAAAATATCTATAATATTAACTAAAAATGAATGAATTTTCATACATTATACATGCTATGTACAACAAATAATTTAGAAAAATAAAATTTCATACAAATTAATAAACTAAAACATAACATCAAAAATTAGATTTTAGTAACATAAAAATATGGAAATTGATTTATGAAATGTCACATTTAATTGAAATTAATAATTAGTAAAGCCGCTTTTGTTCATTAGAGTTTGTCTTATTCCAGATGGCGTTGATGAAACAAGATTTTGGATAAATTTCTGATCAATTAGTTTCCAGTTTTGACAGATTGAAGCTTTCAAATCTACAAGTGATGTGTACTTTTCCCATTTGCATAAACAATTCGAACAAGCTGTCCCCAAACGTTTTCCATGGGGTTCAGATCAGGACTAATAGGTGGATGATCTAAAAGAACAATATTCTGGTCGTCAAACTATCTTTCATTATATTTGAAATGTGAATACTTGCATTATCTTGCTTGAAGATATAATCTAAAGAATAATATTGCCATGCAAATGGAAGAAGTGAATTTTCTAAAACTAAACTATAATTAAAAGAGTTCTGTTAACCCTTTAAAAATACAGTTTCACTTTTGCCATCATAAGCAATCGCTGCCCAAGTCATCAAACTTCCGCCGCCAAAAATGTCTGCTGAATGTAAATTTCGGCTCTTTTTGGAGATCTCTCCAATAATACCTCAAACCATCTGGGCCATCCAAATTAAATCTTTTTTCGTCAGAGAAAATGACTTTCTTCCAATTGTCACCCATTGCCATTTACTTCTCGCAATACTGCAAACGCATATGCTTGTGACGCAGAGTAACTTTGGACACGGTTTCATTTTCGACTATTTCAAGCTCCGTGAAGAATGTAAAATTTGCCTAACTCGTCTAGAAGTAACAGGCAGGGATAGATCTGCACAAATCTGCTTTAAACTGTGACCAGCTTTCGATGCTAGTTGAAGAATTCTCCTTTTCTGTCTCTTGCTGAAACGTGGATTACCTTTTTTGTTAAAATTTTTGCAATAATTTGCTGGATCTTTTCTATAGTTATATATCACAACAACAGATCTTTTAATTAATTTACTAATTTCCGGGACAGACTTTCCACATTCTAAATATGCGTCGATTTTACCTCCTTCTTCCTCAGACAAAATCTTTCGTTTACCCATCGCGAAAATTGTAAATGAAACGTATTGCTTTCACTGTACAACGCTTTTTATGTCTACTTTGCAGGTCACGTTACCTTGTTTTATGTAAACTTTTGTCACATTGTTTCGGAATAACCAATGAAATGTGATATTTCATAAATCAATTTCCATGGTCACATATTACGATAATTTAATTTTTTACTTCTTGTTTATGTTTAATATTATGTGTGAAAATTTATTTTTGTAACAGATTTGTCATACGTACTATGTATATCCCATGAAATTTCATTCATTTTTAATGAATATTATAGAAGTTTTTGTTAAAAAACCGAGTTTTCATAAATCAGTTTCCACCAGTGTACATTAAAATACAGTTTTGTTTGTCACATAACTATAGTAGCTGATTTTTAAGGATTTTTTTTAAAGTTCGTTCCTCTTCTTACCTGTCTTAGGGGTGAAGTTTTCGAAAAAACTTTCTTTTTGCGCCTCTGCATCCTAAGAAGTATTTCCTCCCACAAATTTTCAAGTTTCTAGGTTCAGTAGTTTGGGCAGTGCGTTGATTATCTCCTCAGACGGAACTTTCTGTTATACATATATAGATAAAACGCGCGGCTTTGTGTATTTACTTGCAAATATGCCAAGTTCTATTCGTAGGCCTATTTTTATTAGAGGAATTTACACTGCTACAGATAACTCTAAAATTATTAACTAGGCCACATTTTGAGTAAACTTCATTCTAATAAAATATGAGACTTAAGTGAATGAGAATCGCTAAAATTAATTCCAAATTAATAAAAATGAAGAATGTAATTTGAAAGTTTTTCGCTCATTTCATTTTTCATTTGAAATTTATAATTTTTTAGAATCCGTTCTATGCGAGTATTTACATTATAGGAGTAAGCGCCATACCAAATTCCAAGCTTCTAGTTAAGCAAACTTCTATAACAAATACATAACAAAAATCGCAATTTTAGAGCTTTTTTATTCCTTTAAAAATTGTTCCGTGGATGAATTTATGTCTCTACCGTAACAGCCATATAAAATTTCAAGTTTATGTCCCTAACAATTTCAAATAAATCCTAGTTTCGAAGGTTTTTAGAACGTTTTTAGCTTATTTCACCATTTTAAATTTTCCTTTTTAGAAACTGTTCTTAGCGAGCCTCTTAAAAATATCCCCCATGCCAAATTTCAAGTTTATAGACCAGCAGCATAACTAAAATCGCAATTTTAGAAGGTTTTTCGCTTCTGCACCTCTTTAAATTTCTAATTTTATAAAAAATGTTCTGTACGAGCATTTATGTCTAAAAAATAACAGACATATTACATTTTAAGTTTCTGTCCCTAACAATTCTGAATAAACCGTATTTTAGAACGCTTTCCGCTCATTTTATACCTTTAAATTTCGAATTTTTAATAATTGTAGTATCGAGCGTCTGCATTTTAAAAGTTACCACTATACTAAATTTAAAGTTTTTAATCCGAATAAATCCAATTAAATTCAAATTTAGAATCTTCAACGTTTTACGCTTATTTCTCCCTTTTAAATTAAATTTTTTTTAAGAAACCGTTCTTAATGAGCGTTTGCATTTAAAAAATAACCAACATTTCAAATACCAAGCTTCTACCAACTGAACTAAATAAATCGCAATTTTATATATATATATATATTTTTGTCTTCTACACTCTTTTAAATTATGCATTTTTAGAAAACTGTTCTGGGCGAGCATTTGTGTCTCTAGAGTAACGGCCATGCAAAGTTTCAAGTTTCTAGCCCTAATAGTTCCAAATAAATCGAAAACTTTCAGTGCTTTCACATTTTTATATTTCGATTTTCTTAATTGTTCTGTGCGACCATTTATTTCTTAAAAGTAACAGCCATGTCAAATTTCAAGTTTCTATCCGTAACAATTCCATAGAAATCGTAATTTAGAACCTTTTTAGAACGCTTTCCGATCCTTATACTTTCAAAGATTTTACATTTCTTTACAAACTATTGTTAGCGAGCATTTGTCTTTTAAAAGTAAGTGCTATGAAAAATTTCAAGTTTCTAGTCCTTTCAGTATTACAAAAATCGTAATTTAGAGTATTTTGTTTTTCTCCTCCAACTTTCAAAATTTCGATTTTTTAACAAAACTGTTCTGTGTGTGCATTTGCATCTTAAAAGGTATAGCAACCATGTTTCTGCTCTTAATAATTTCATAGAAATCATAATTTAGAACGCTTTTTCTCATTTCTCCCTTTTAAATTTCGAATTTTTCAGAAACTGTTCTTAGCGAGCACTTACTTTTTAAAAGTAACTCCCTACCATGCCAAATTTCCAATTTCTAGCCCCAGTATCACAAAAATTGCAATTTTAGAATGTTTTTCGCTACTGCACTCCCATGGGATAGTGTCATCGACATAAATTATAACCTATGTTAGAGAAGGGACTGTCACCATCAATGTGCCACCATTATGTTTGAAATCTGTTCGGTAGTTCCAGAGATACCATGCCAAATTTCAAGTTTATAGGCTCTTTGGTATAAAAAAATAGAAATTTTAGAATTATTTTTGCTCGTGCACCTCCTTTGGGTATTGGCTCCGACATAAAGTATAGCTTATGTTGGACTAGGGATTGTCACCATGAATTTGCTACCATCACTATTAAAATCGGTTTGGTAGTTTCAGCGATTGCACCCTACAAACAAACAAAAATAGAAAAAAAGTTACTTCTTTAGAAAATTAGTATACATAGATTTGGAAATTTTCCGTTGCTATAGTAACGGATGTATTTTTAGAAATTATCACTTGCAATGTTAGAAGTATTGATGTTTTGGCGCTAAAAACATCGCCAAGTTATGGAAAATGTGCAATATCGAAACCGTACAGACCATTGAAACTTTATTTCAGCGAGAATGTTTTGTTCAAAAATCGTGACATATATGGAAATAACTATAATACACAATTACATAAATAATAATAGAAAAAAGCCCAAAAACTGGCATTATTCAGATGTTATCTAATCAAAATATCAGGTACATTTTTAGGGTTTCATTCACCTCACGAAACCCAATTTGTATCGCTTTTCTGTCTGTCCGTCACAGAGTCGGTTCTCAGAAACTGAATAAGTTAGAGACTTGAAATTTTGTGTACATACACCTACTATATCGCTGAAAATCACAAAGTTTTGAAAATGTCTTCATTAACACAATATATTATTTAAAACCTTCAAAACCCACTCATTAATGGATACAAATATTCTACTAAAGCGGAGAATTTATTTTCTTATCCTGTCGCACATAATAAATCGTCAAGTATTGTTTGATCATTAATAATTACGGATGTATTTTTGAAATCAGTTGTATTGTTAGAAGTTTTGAGGTTTTGTTACCAAAGACATCGCAAAATTCGAAAATGCGCAAAATCTCCCGATTTATTGCATTTAGAATATTTTGTATGGTACCATTCGATTTACCATGCAAAAATGTATTAAAACATGTAATCATTTGACACAGAACTATAATATCAACCGATTTTTAAACATTTTTTTAAAAGTTTGTTCCCTCCCCCCCGCTTCTTTAAGGGTGGTGTTTTTGAAAATCGTTTCTTAGTGCATCCTAAGAAGTATTTTACCACCAATTTTCATGTTTTTATGTTCAGTAGTTTGGGCTGTGCGTTGATATTCTCCGCAATTATATATACATACATATATATATATATATATATATATATAGTATAATATATATATATATATATATATATATAGTATAATATATATATATATATATATATATATATATATATATATATATATATATGTAGAAAGGTGATACGTAAAAAGTTAATTTATTGGATTAATTGAACAACTAGACTTCAAAATAACAAAAACAAGAATTTTAATACCATTCTAGGAAATCAATTCCCCAACGCTTCGTTGGTTATTTCTTCAAAATATCTTACACTTCTCACATAAAACATGTAATATTCTTATTGTTACATAGTCCAATTAGGCCTAGCAGTTCTCTAATTGACTCTTCGACGCTTCTTCGATGATAAAAATTATAAGACTGACTTTTTGCCAAATCTCGCGATCCAAAATATTTATACCTCGTGCATTTGAATCATGGATGATAGTAATAGTACTAAAGCGTCAGTTACTATGACGATCATGACGTCATAAAGCAATTGAAGTATTAAAGCTGAAATCCTACAAATTGGTCATCCTGACGCGATGGCGTCTCGACACCAGCATCTTGATTTGTTATGTTTTTCCATGCCTAACAGTTTTTTTTTAGATTTTTATTTCTTTCAAGATATTGCTCTCTATCTTTACGATCGGCATATCTAATATCTCTGTAATTCCTTTCCGGATATTGCTCTCCATCTTTAAAAATTACATACCTATTGCTTCTAGAATGATAAGGATTTGAATAAGCATCTCGTTCACTATAAGCTCCTTTAAATCCATGATGAGAATTATTCTTATGTGATGGTTGTGAATATTTTTGTTCATTATAACTAGCCTTGTATGATCGTAGGCCACCATAATTATAATTATTTTGACCATGATAGTAGCCTCTATTCATGTATCTATGGGAAAAATTTGGATTATACCTTGCTTTTGAATTAGGTGAAGTATTTTCTGTTATGTCTTGAGGTTTCAAAGAATCTTTAGTCTCCACGTTTTCAGGAATCTCATATTCATTTTGGTAAGACTTCTCGGAACTCTGTTTCCCATATCTATATTTATTGTAATTTCCATGGTTAAATGACTGTTCAAAATATCTCTGGCCATATCTATTATTGCTTCTGTTATCAAATGGTCTATTAAAATTTTTGTTCTTTCCCTTATAATCAAAATTCGTATTGCGATCTTTCACATAGTCTTTTCTACCATGTGCAGGACTACTACTTTCATAATTTTCTTCTGGCGATGGATAGTCAACATTCCATTCAACGGATAATCCTGTATCTTTTGTTTTATTCGGCTTATATGGTTTTATTAATTTTCTTATTTTTTTCCCTGTTTGCTAAATTTGTAATATGAGTCAAATTCACCCCGTCATTCACGCAGTCGATTTTAACCATATCTTCCCAACCTCGATTATCGTTGTTTATACTTGCTTCATCAATTTTTGTCGGTACTTCGTTAATTTTAATGTATCCTACTCGTACTTTGTTGCCGCTTATTATTCTAACACCATCTTCCGTTACTTTTAACGTCATGCCTTCTACTGCTTTTCTACCTATTATTAAATCGCAGTCCGTCTCTTGTACCACGTAAAATTTATCTTGGATTTTTGTATCGTCCACGTAGACTTTATGGCAGAAAAAACCTGTTGGCTTAATTTCTTTTCCACCTATGCCTGATATAGATATATTGTCGCTGGTTAGTTTTGGCGCGTTTATTGCAGTATGATATCTTGAATTGGCGATTGAAATATCGCTTCCTGTATCGATTATTACGTTTTTTTTTTATTCCGCGAATATCTAAGATTCTTCCTTTTTTACCATTTAACATGCCCATATTAACTATTTTTCTTTGCGTGTTTTGGGTCTCATCTTGATTTTTGTTTCTCGCCAATTTTGATTATGTTGCAGGTACAAATTTGAATATTCTTGTTCTGTATTTTTCGCCATGGCACATTTTGCACTCACGTGACCAGGGTTGCCATACGCAAAACAGATTATATGCGACCCTTTGCTTTCGTGACCTACATTGTGCCTATTATCAACTTGGCGTCTTTTTGAATTGGCGTAGTCAGCCACTCTCGATCTTCTGTGATCAAAATCGCCGCTTGTATCCTTAACTGATTGTTTACTGTAATACTTCGTGCTGTTTCGTAATTATCTAATTTATTAACTAATTCATCAATTTTCTTTATTACTAATAAATCCTCTATGAAATGTGTCTTTGTTTCCGTAGGTAAATTATGCCTGATTTGATTAACAACAATTAATTCCGCTAAATCTTCAAAGTTATTTACTTGAAGACCTTCAATCCATTGTTGAAAATATACCTTTATCTCATAAGCGAAATCGCGCCAATTAGCCGTTGGCTCCTTTTTAGTTGAGAAAAATTTCAGCCTAAACTCATCTAGTGATAATTTTTAGCGTTTTATTAGAGTATTTTATATGTAATCCTAATCGTGAATTTCAGGTTCGTTTTCCCTCGTAATTATATTGATCACATCTAACGGCATTAGATTAATTAAATGATTTACCCATTTTTTTTAAATGCCCGTTTGCGCCATTTGCCTTTCGTACATAGCTAAATATAAGCTAATATCATTTGAACTTTCATATTTAGTTAATAATCTAAGCAATTGTAATTGCTTACCTGGATTTGCCCTTGGGTTTTCCTCAATGTGTTCTCTTGAATTTTCTTGTATCTTCATTTTCTTAATTTCAAAATCTCTTTCGCTTTCGCGGTCTTTTTGCTCCAATCCTACTTTTCAATTCCATTTTCAATTTATTTTCTTCAATCTCTGCTTGTAACCTTTTCTCTTCCGTTTCCATTTCTATTTTCTATTTTCTTTCTTCAATCTCTGCTTGTAATTTCTTCTCTTCCAGGTCTGCTTGTAATTTTTTCTCTTCTCTTTCTTATTCTTCTTCTGTTTTCTCTTTTCTAGCTGCTATCACTACTTCCAATCGATCTCTTATAAATTCTTCTTCGTAAGTCTCCCAACTCTTGATCAGCTTTATTAGGATAGGTATTGTCGGTTTTTCTGGTGCTTCAATTCCGCATTCTTCGCAGAGGTTTATTAGATCAATTCTCTTAGCTTTATTTAGAGTTCCCATGTTTATCTTTCAAAATTTGTACTTGAAGTAATACGATTACGGTTTCACCCTACGAAATCGTAACACAAGTTTTGATACTGGCGTTTTATTTTTAATTATCCCGGCCGAGCCCCCCAAAATGTGGAAAGGTGATACGTAAAAATTTAATTTACTGGATTAATTGAACAACTAGACTTCAAAATAACAAAAACAAGAATTTTAATACCATTCTAGGAAATCAATTCCACAATGCTTCGTTGGTTATTTCTTCAAAATATCTCACACTTCTCACATAAAACATACAATATTCTTATTGTTACATAGTCCAATTAGGCCTAGCAGTTCCCTAATTGACTCTTCGACGCTTCTTCGATGATAAAAATTATAATACTGGCTCTTTGCCAAATCTCGCGATCCAAAATATTTATACCTCGTGCATTTGAATCATGGATGATAGTAATAGTACTAAAGCGTTTGTTAATATGGCGATCATGACGTCATAAAGCAATTGAAGTATTAACGCTGAAATCCTACAAATATATATATTACAAAATTTAAAATTCCATACCCTATTAAATCTATTGCATAAGAAATTCCTTTTATTAATATTACATTTACAACCCTAGTTTCTTAAAATATTCTCTTTCTTAAAAATATTCCATTAATGTCCATATTTAAAACATTTTTTATCCTAATCCACTTGAATTCTCTTTTTATTTCCCGACAAATAAGTTGTAAAAATCACATTTCATAAGCATATTTCTTCTTAAAAAAACTATTTTCTTAAATTCTTTATTATATTAAATATTTCCTATTTATTCCCGTATTTAAATCTCTTTTATTTCTTATAATCTGTGTAAATTCACAATTTTTCCTGTCCTAATAGTCTAAAAAAATCATTTTTTTAAATTGTTTTGTTATCGAGTAACTAATATTTTTAATATGCAAAAACCAAAACGTATTCTATCAGTTTTACGCGTTTTCTAATTTCCACGACGTTCTAGAAAATTCTTTTCCCACCAAAAACATAGAAGAGATGTATTTCTTCAATATTTGTTCATCGATAGAAGACAGTGCAAGCCGAAAATTGAACATGCATTGGCTAAAATAGATCATGTGTTACGAAATTCTGCTTGCGCGCGCTTCGCTTAAAATAGCTGAGAGAGAGAAGAGGAAGGGATTTTGCCGTCGAATTAGTGTCTAATAAAAATAATGTTGTTCTTTAATATGGAGATTCGTTAAGATTATCGTTATGTAAATAGAGCAATTTTACAAAATTTAAGATGATTGTATTTTAATAAAACAGATTAGAGTACAATCGTGTCATTTTTTTTCCTACCTACATTTACTCGGCTACTACAGGTTCAACTGCATAATACGACTGCATTAATTTTTGAGATAATTGGCATATTTTTTCTTCACACACACACACACACACACACACACACATATATATATATATATATATATATATATATATATACTACCTTTAAAAAAAACAATACGTATCGGACATGTTCATGATTTTTCTAAAGAGTTTCAATAATTAGTAATATTGTTACATAATATTAATAGTGTTTATATTACTATTTATACTATACTATATTCAAAATTGTAAATAATTACATGTTTGAATTTCAGAAGACATGGGTTTAAATATGTACTATGATTTAATATTTAATTAACTCAAATGTAACATTACATAATTTACTTGTATAGCTTTAATTGTTTTATTTAGAAAAAAACAATGGTTTACATTATAAATAAATAAATACTTTGCTGATTATACTTAATATAAATACACTATCATATGCTCTACATTACGTTAATTGACGTATTCAACAAAGCATCGAAATAATTAAAAAACCCTTTGGAATTAAGTAAAAATAAATTTAACAAATTTATTTTCAGTTTCTAAAAGAGCCTGGCAAAATATTAAAAGTATAATTTGTATAATTGTTAAATTATTCACTTTTAAATCTGATATGATAATAAAGTTAATAATTACGTTAGTGATTAAATTGCACCGAAAAACGCAAATTGAAACTCATACAGTATAGCATTATTAAATTTTCTCTTAAATAAAATTACAGCAATTAAAATAATTACGTAATTGCTTAGAAGCTAAGCCATTACTCAAATTTGGAAATGAAAAAAATACAATAACTAACATTTAAATCCTCGTTAAATGTAAATTAAACAAAATTCATTATCCAAAGATATTAAAATTAGGGAAACAATGCTTTATGAGCTGCTTTTAATAGTTTATTTTACTTAGCAATTATATAAATGGGACGTATAATGATAACTTTGAGAATTGAAGTAATTTTTAACGAACTTATATTCTAGACTAGAATAGCTATGTTTTATTTAAACATGTATACAAGTTTAACTTTTCTAGTCCTGCGAACTAAGTACTACATTATGAATATGTAAAGGTTTAGTACTTTATTATTCTAGAACAAAACATATCTGTATAAATGAATTTAGTCGTTTATTGTAGTACTTCTTGTGTGTTGCATATTTGTTAGTAGTTAGGTAATGTAACCAAAACGAGAAAAATATTTAAAATTTGTGTTTCATTTCTTTGGTCAAAAATGTCATTTTTTAATTAGGGTCATTTTAAATAGCACAAATTGTAGATTTCTTGTTTAACCCTTTTTATCATGACGGTACTTATAAGTACCATTTTAACCCCTTCGCGACGAGCGTCTTTTACAGAATTTTTAATCTGTTACCACTGGTTTTTCAAATGAGAAATTTTCACCTAATTGAATCGCAAAAATGCTACGATTAGATAAGGAAAACTTTACAAAAAAAATAATAACTGGTGGGAATAATCGAGGATTCTGACTATCTAAAAAGCAGCTGGAAAATTAATTCAGGATATAAAGGGTTAAATTAGCTGATATTTGTGTGATATAACTGTTATAAATAATGATAAAGGTATTTATATTTACCTGATAAATATTCTTTGAATACATATTTATAAAGCTGCATACCTAAATTTAATTTTTAATCGCTTTCGGTATGTCGGTTACTGCAAAAGAAATGCAACTATTGGTTTGAGATTGCTATCAGTTACAAAATGTTTATGCCGTTTGATATGCTTAACAGTTTCATGCATATACACTAAACAGGTACATATACAAACGAATATATACACCTGATGATGCAATACTGTTTGTTTAATTAATATCTTTATTTTATTGAGAACATAGCTGACGGAATTGACGTGCCATACAAATGTCTGAACTCGGAAAACATAAGTGAAAGAATTGACATGAAACACACTTTATTTTTGGATTTTTAGAGGTGGTATTACATACTAGTTAGTAAATCTGTTTTTTAAGTGCTACTTTTTTTAATAGCTATCTTCGTTCTGTTTAATCGCATAATTCTGCCATTAATAAAACAAACTATTTCTGTTCGTAAACACTTGTATTTGAAGAACAATTTGACCGAACTAGTGGTACTTTTATCAGGTAAGTCCAGCGTTTCCTTTGTAATAAAGATATTTTGCTCAATATATGTATTACAAAATTTAAATTTTTCAGAAATCTGCTAAATTATTCTATAAAATATTTCCATTTAGTAATGTTTTGTATATAATCCCGGCTTTTTAAAATAATTTTTATTCTTAAAATTGTCCTTCATTATCTATATGTAAAGCCATTTTATCCTAATCCACTTAATAGTATTTATTCTATTTTACTCTATTCTGAAACTGGCGCTTCCCGCTTATATTCCTTATTTTAAAATCCTTTTTATTAAAATCCCTATCAAATAATCCTTATCATTCCCCGTATCGAAAATCACTCTAAATTCTTTAAATAAGATATAAAATCTCATATTTCCTAAATCATCTCATCTTAAAAAACTCTATTTCCGTAAATTCTTTCTTATATTAAAATATTAAATGTCTCATATTATGTTTCAATATGTAAATATTTCTCACTTTTAATCTCTGTCAACTATTAAATTTTTTTACCTCGTATTGTAAAAACTCGTCTGCAGTCAAAGGATAGGGTAAATGTACCAATAGTCGGCCACCCCCAATAGTCGGCCATATTGAGATTAAAATGTCTTACGCATAGGTTATTTTTGGTTCTAAATGAAATATTACAATTTGGTTATATGCAGCCATCTTTCATAAGTCACAAACCATCACCAAAGAATTGTGGATATTTTTATTGAATTTGTAATCAGCCATTTTTTTTAAAGATAGAGGTCAAATCACCATTTTCCCTATTTTATTGTTTACTGGTGGAAATTTTTTTAAAAGGCAAGTATTAATTTATTTTTTATTTTTTTCTATAATTATAAGGCTAGAGTATTAGCAGGATAAATAAACTAATGTTTTTGAGTATAAAAAGTGAATAAATTTGTTGCTTTTAATTAATTTTAATGTGGCCGACCATTGGGTATTAATTTTGCTTACATGTCCAATAATCGGCCACCAGGAGCTGAATACTGAATACATAACTTATTATACTTTTTGAGTTATTTTTAATTGTTTGGTAGATATAACTTTATCTCTACATCTATAATAATATTATATATTAAAAAAAATATCTTTTTTTACGTGCTTGTTTGTTTGTAGGGGAAACTACTGAAACTACCGAAATAATTTCAAAAGTAAAGGTGGCAGTCTCTGCTCCGACATACTAGACTATATTTTACGTCAGAGCCACTTTTCGCAAGTAGATGGATGAACAAAAAACATTCCAAACTTGCCCTCTTTGTGATATTGAAGGGACTAATAACTTGAAATTTGGCATGGTTGTTGTTTTCTAAAAAATTCGAAATTTAAAAGTGTGAAATGAGTGGAAAAAGTTCTAAATTACAATTTATGTAGAATTGTTATGAATATAAACTTGAAATTTAACATGTCTGCTACTTTTAATACGTAAATTCTGGATCAAGGCACTTTAAAAGGAGGAGAATTTTAGAAAATGAAAAAAACTGTGAACATTCTAAAAACATTCTAAATTACGATTTATACGGAATTACTAGGGATAGAAATTTAAAATTTGCCATTTCTGTCATTTTTAATATGTAAACGCTGGTACAAAATAGTTTATAAAAAAACGAAATTTCAAAGGGTATAGGACCAAAAAAACATTCTAAAGTTTCAAAATCTGTGATAGTTTTGGTTCTGGAAACATAAAATTTGGCATGGTGGCATGGTTAATTTTAAGACATAAGCGACCGGTTAAGAAAGGTTTCTAAAAATTTGGAAATTTAGATTGCTGAAATGAGAGGAAAATGTTCTGAATTAGGTTTTTTTTTTTATATAAAATTTAGAATAGAAACTTGAAATTAGACATGGATAACCTTTTCCATACGTAAGTGGATCGTACCCGAACATTTTCTAAAAAATTCGAAATTTAAAAGGAACTAAACATTTTCTAAAATTGCAATTTCTGTGATACTGATGGGTTTAAAACTTCAAATTTTGCATGGGGTTTTCTTTTAAGATGTAAACTCTCGCAAAGAATGGTTTCTATAAAATTCGAAATTTAAAAAATTAAAATTATCAGTAATTGTTGTTTATCATTCTAAATTATGATTTATTTAGAATTAATAGGGATAGAAAACTGATATTCGATATCGGGGTTACTTTTAAGTCGCAAATGCTCGTACACAGTAACTTTTTCTTAAACTAGATTAGATGCAGCAGTTGGTACCCCCATTATTTGCTTTTCAATTCTGTTGAAAAGTGTTAAAACAACTAGATTGGAATGTGGCAGTTGGGACCGCCCCTCCCTTCGCTTTTCCACTGCGGGATTCAAAATGCATAGTTCGATTCAAAACCCACTTTAATCTAACTTCAATTTGAGCGTGACAGAAGAGGTACCAGCGTTTATTTATTTATTTTTTTTATTATTTTTAATTTTTTGCAGTCGACTGTAGCATACAAAGTTTAGTCAGAATCGGTTAAACCCTTTTTAAAGGCAATTTGTTTGACTCATAGTGACCCCCAAATGACCCACTAATCGAATTTTCTCGAACATGTGACCCAGCCAAATGGTCTTCTTGTATCCCAAAAAGGTAGGACACAAAACTTAGTCAAAATTGTTAAAGACATTTATTAGATAAGATAAAATTACCTTGGACTTTAACATGTGACCCTTAACGTGTGACCCAGCCCAATAGTATTTTCGTACACCAAATAGGTAGGAAACAAAATTTAGTCAAAATCGTTTTAGTCGTTTTTAGATAAAATTAGTTTGACCCGTAGTGATCGTAAAATGACCCACTAATCGAATTTTCTCAAACATGTGACCCAGCCCAATGGTCTTTTCGTACCCCAAAACGGTAGGATACAAAATTTAGTCAAAATCGTTAGAGCCGTTTTTTAGATAAAATTTATTTGACCCATAGTGACCCCCATATGACCCACTAATGAAATTTTCTCGAACATGCGACCCCGTCCAATGGTCTTATTGTATCCCAAAAATGTAGGATACAAAACTTAGTCAAAATCGTTAAAGCCATTTAGCAGATAAAATAAAATTAACTTTACCCGCAGTGACCCTAATTGACCCACTAATTTAATTTTCTCGAACATGTGAGATAGCTCAATCATCTTCTTATAACCGAAAATGGTAGAATGCAAAATTTAGTCAAATTTGTTAGAGTCATTTTTCAGGTAAAACAAAATTCTGAAGTGGCCGACTATTGGTGCAGTCATGGCCGTACATTAGAGTTAAAGTGGCTGACTATTGGAGAACTTGCCCTTTTTGAACTTAACTTTGTCTAAAAAAAATATTATCGTGTTTTTTAAAAATAATTGCTAAAACATAATAAGAAACGTATGTTTTAACAAATATCACTGTTAAAAATGTTGAGTCGTTTTTTAAAAATTCTACGTTAAGATTTATATACAAAAAAACAGTTAAGTGGCCGACTATTGGTACATTTACCCTATATTTTATACCTATTCTCGAAGCTAAAATATTACTTCATTTTACCGCGTTCTTAAAAGCATCTTGAAAATTCCAGTTCTAAAGTATTAGAAAAAGTATTAAAGATAAGCATACAGTTTTGACTCAAATTTCATGTATTCTTGAAGAGAGTTTTTATATTATATCAACGTACATTTAATTTTAAATGTTGTATTAATGAAATAAATTGTAAATTGAGTAGTTGAAGGTACATTTCGGAGAATAAACATGTGTTTTCACCGATGTTCTTTGTATTGGAATTTGGGTCTTTTTCAGTTTTTTTACACTCATACTTGGCTATATTTGATGAAGAGAAAGGTTTATTTTTGCTCAAAATTTATACAGTATTGAAAAATAATAGATACAGAAGCAGATAGAATATATCCGTAGTTAATTAAATGATTAAATGCTTGTTCTAAATTAGACAATTTTTGAATTTTTCAGAGATTTTTTTTCAGTATTTAGTATATAAAGATTTTTATAATTAAGTTTTCTTTTAACATATTTTTTTTATTATTCAGAGCATACTTTTAAAAATATTTTTCTGTTAATGTGCTGTATGTAATTAAATTAATTAACTAAATTAAACTTATATACCAACAAACTTTAAAAGAAAATGTAATTAACAGTTACATTATAAGTCTATAAATAATCTCATTTTAAATTCTTTTTAATTTTCTCTTTGCATTCAATTGGAAATTCTGGTAACCATTCCACTAATTATTACCTATATTCTACACAATACAGGTTGTAGTTGAAATAGAATTTTAGGTAGCTTTCAATAAAAAAAAGTATAAAGCTACCTATTGCAGCTGTTCGGAGGAAAGCAGTTCCGGAAAATTTCGATATATTTTCACCTATCATGACTCCCAGACCCCAAAACCACCCTCCGTTCAAATGTTGATTTATATATATGTCATACGATAAAGCTCGTATTTATAAATTAATTTTGATGAAACTAATTGTGTGTATTAGGCGTACCAATGTCTCGACCGAGATCGTTGGCCAGCTTGGTCCGCCATTTTGTTTCAAGATGGCGGCCATTTAAAAATTTAAAAATAAAATAAATATACAAAAAAGTTTAAAATTCAAATTTTTTTTTAATTACGTGTTAGACCTTGATACAAGGGTTCCAGAGCATTTTTTGGTTTACCTCTATCGTAAAAAATGGATAGAGCGAATTCTAGGGTGGCTGACATTTTGAAACAAAACAGCACATTAACGCTATTACTCGCAAATTATTTTCTTTCATTGTTGTAATAATTTTCCCAATCATACACATAAAACTATATATTCATATCCGTTAGCGCCAAATTCTCGCCAAAATTGGCGACATTTGGCGACCAAAATAAGTCTTCATAAATGAAGCCAATTTGGCTATTGCTCAATAATTTGGCGAATTTCTTATTAAAATTCCGTATTAACGAATCTTTTGTAAACGTTTCTTTGCATTTTAACTTTCGGTTTTCGTGTAACATTAGCTAAAATTTTAAAACGAAGATACAGGAAAGCTACCTTTTCCTCCCGGTACAGGCCAGAAGGACTTTTTTAAAAAATATGACGGAACATTATTTAAAAAATTACGACTTTTTCCTACAGTGTTCTTCATTTGAAAGGACTTTTTTTTGTTTAATGATGTAAAAATTTAAATCTACGATGTTAGAAGTGATGGGTAAGCAATCAAAATATTCCTTTCTGATAAAAAGGTCAAAGAATCCCTTCTGATGAGAAAAAAGTTTACAGTGAATGACGCGGGACATTTTAGCTAAAAAATCCGATTTTTAAAGACCTAATTTTTTTAGAGATATTTGGAAGAAGGAGTTATTTAGATGAAAGAAAGTTTGGTCACATATCAGTTTTTGACATTAGTGATGAAGATGTAAAGCAAAAAAACATAAATAAATAAATAACGGAGAAATTGCATTCATGCAAATTCACGTAATTATTGGACTAAGGTGATTATTGCTGATAAGCTTTTAATGGAATCGAAGTTGCGTTATTCAAGTGAAGATGAAAACTCATTCGCGAACACCTAACACCTAGCATGCACAACTGTCAAATATCAGACTTACGTAACGAGTCTACTTCAAAATCTAACAAGTTGGAAATCGTATGTCAAACGTGACAAATGAGATGCTTTCGTACTATAACTAGTTTTATAAATATTTAGATCTTGGTGCAATAGCTGTTGCACTCTTATGCAAACATGCAAACATTGCAGATTTTCATATTATATATATTAATTTTATTTTATGAAATTAAGTTCCAATACACAATTACAAACAATTAACTGCAATTCTGTTACATTAAAATTATACTAAGGTAAAGCTAGGATAGTCTGCGCAGAGTTCAAAAGAATAACAATAAAAAATCTAAACATTAATTTTTTGGTAAACTATCAATGAATAAATTTTACTTCATTTGTTTTTTATGCAATCTCATTGCTATTTTGTTTTTATGTTGCATTTTAACAGAACAGTTGTAATAAAACCAAGAAAGTTATTTTGCGCAATCTGTCCGTAAAGGGGTGGTGTGATTGCGCACATGGGTAGGAGAGATTGTTACTAATAATAACTACAATTAAATTGTTAACAATAATTACACTTAAATGACATTGTTGTAAGGTTTTTGTGGACAAATATTATTGCATTAGGAGTGAATATTTGAACCCAATGATTAAAGAATCAGAAAAAAGAAAAACATTTAAAAACGATTAAAAAAAAATTAATTAAAAGGGGAAAAAATAAAAAATAAAAAAAGTCCAGATAAGATTACAAAATAACATTACGTTACTTGATAACACGTTTAACTTAAAATTAGTCCATTTTCATTTTTCATTTTTTTATGCAAATTTACCAATAAGCTGCGTAATCTCTCCTTGCATGGAAACTAATGGGAACATTGCGCCATTTCTCCTAAGTAGCAGATGCGCAAACTCTCCATTTGCAGTAGTAGAGATTACGGCGGTCTTTTATTTAATCATGGCCACTACTAAAACGAACCATTTATGTTCACATTGTTAGTCTAGATTAGTAGCTCATGAGAAATCGTTTAAGTTTAAAATATTTTGTACTACTGATATTGTACAGAAATTCTAATGAATAGCTATGAAAATTCAAGCACTTACTTTGGGAAAATAAAACAAATAGCAATGCTTTATCTTATACGCTCAAAACAATCAACTTGCACTTTCAAGTAGACACTCCACTACTGCTGTTGTACAACTACCTGGAGTCGCTGCGCGCTCACTCTACTTCTTCCTACCGAACCTCCATGTGCGCAATCTCTCCGACCACGCCGTCTCTCCTGGCTTTACCTTATGCGTAATTATTCAATACAAGACAATGTAAAAAAATCTATTTCAGTGAAATGAATTTTATCGTCTGTTATGATGATATGATTAATTTCCGCAATAAAATAAGTTTTTATCTTTTTCTGACATTTACTGAAATTTCTAATGGGTAACTTAAGCTTAGCTTTGAAATTTCAGAAGTTGAAATCCATATATAGACTCTTTTTTCCATTGAATATCTATTTCACCGAAACATCTATTCAAAAAACTTTGGGTAAATTACATGATTTCTATAACTAAACAATTTTAGTATACAAATTCGATTTTCATGAAAACATTCGATTTTCGAATCGAAACATTCGATTTTCATTTTGATTCGATTTTTATAAAATTTGAAATGACTCGACAAAATTCTGCTACAATTATCTATAGTAAATTTCAAACCATTCGGTTGGGTAGTTTTTGCGCTCTTATATGTGGAGAGACTGACAGGCGGACAGCCGGACGGACCAGTCGACGACTATAGGTTCTACGTATATATGTAATTACGAACGCACCTAAAAAGTGCATCCAGCACTGAACTAAAATGATGGGCGGAGAAAATGCAAAGAGATGCAAAATCATATTTAGTTTTAGTAAATAATAATAATAATAATAATAATAATTAATAAGAGTGTGTGCATAAAATGCAACTTGTGTAGCTGCTTACAACCTAAAATATTTGCTTTGCGGAAGCATATTCTTAAAGTACTGAATTTTAAGATCATCCATTTATATTTTGCATGTAATTAATATTTTTACAACTCTTCTAAATATTATGTAATGTCTTATTAAAATGTGTTTCACTATTTTGTGTCATCATTTTTATCCAATATTAAAACAATTACATTTAGACTCATGTAATTCAATAATATAGTTTTCACAAGATTAAGACCCAATGTCCTTTTTATTGGACACGCCAAAAAACAATATATTTGTAATTGTTTAAAATAAATGAAATTACGTACTGCTTTCTAGTTTTAACAGAAGCAATAATATCAATTATGGTAAATTTTTGCGATATATATATACCCGAGGTTTTATTTAAAAAAAAATAAAAAATACTAAGTTCATTTAGAAACTTTATTTTTTACAAAATTTTTCATACCTTTCTCTACTTTTCTACATAGTTATCATGTCTGTTGAAACATTTGTCGTTACGTCCTACGAGTTTTTGTAACTCTTCATCATAGTATGCCACCGCCTGTGAGGAAAGCTACACCTTAACTGCCACATAGTTTTTACTTCTGCTTCAATGTTGAATCGCTGGCCGCCCAGAAACAATTTCAGGTTTTGGCCGAGGTGATAGTCCCTCGGTACGAGGGCAGGGCTGTATGGAGGATAATCAAAATGTTTTCACACAAAATATTCGTTGATAAAATTGTGTTTGAGAAGCAGTGTCAGGGGCACTCATTGCATTGGGAGTATACGTTCCACAGATCTGGTGATGAATGTCCGTTGCTGTTATGTTTCTTGCAGTCGTGTTACGGACGTGTTGCGGACATTATTTCACAGTCGGTGAGATTACCAATCGAATTGAACATGTTTATCGTTCCTTTTAAATAACACACTGATATCGTAGGCGCACGACTTGCGTCTACTGTAGAGCAAAATCTGCCGGGAGACTGCCCTCATGCGCTTTTATTCAAGCGCACGAGATTTAAAAAGGTATTTGGTAACGGATATCACTTTAAAAAAAACCTATATAAATAAATATATATATATATGTATATACCTTTAAAATAACCAAATAATAACTTTAAATATATATGTATATAAACTATAAATCATCAAAACTCTTTATAATATATTATTTTAACTGTAATATTCCATTATTCTCTAAATCCAAATATTAAAAATTAAGCAAAATATTATTTTTTATGTACATATTAAAAGTCTCTTGTGTCAATAAATGAAGCATTTAAAGACAGAGAAAAAAAGTTGTGTAAGTCAAATTTTCTTAAATGCTCAAAAACAGGTATTTCACGGAAGCACTAATGGTTTCCTTGAAATCTTGTTGTAGAAATCTTTTCTTGCACTATTTACGGGTACATTTTGTGGAATTGTGCCTTTTACCGATGTTTCTGTGGATTTCTATGTATAAATGCTTTTCATGCGCTCTATTTATTTTTCCAAAATTAGTGACTTACACCACTTTGCTTTTATATCTCAAATATGACTAGTATGTCTATTTATTTACATTACATATTACGTATTCTATAGAGAATTTCAAATTATATATTTTATCCAAGATTTCAACCAGCCTCTTACATGCGAAATATGCAATGCATCGTACAATTCGTTTTATATATTTATTTTACGTCATGTTTTTCTTCTATTAAAAAGAAAAAATATGACGTTTTATAAAATACAATGTAACGCGAGAGCTTATTATTCTGTTGATAAAGCTTTTTCTATATGTCATTCAGATTTTTCAATCTGCATCTATAAATGGGATTTTTCTTTCGAAAATAAACAAATCTTTTTAAACACGACATGGTAGAAAATTTGTAAACGTTCATGGATCTTTAGATTAAAAGCGTGTGGAAATGTGGAAAGAATAAAGATTTTGTGAAAACTTAAATTTTAATCATACATGAGATAAAGGTAAAATCTTGATTTTTCTGAAATAAATATTTATGTATGTTTTTTATGTATTAATTTATCTATAAAAAGCTTTTTTTTTCATATGACCATAGTCTGTAACGATGTATTATCATATGATATCCACGCAATCTGGAATGAATTAATGCATCATTGATTACCTTTCTCATCCCACTTTATATTCCAAACCTTTGAAGTAAAATATTTTATTCCGGAAAAGCAACAAAACGCGTAGAGAAAACAACTCAACTCAACAATTTAGTTTTTCCACTGATGATGACCGAGTATTTCGGTTGAAAACGTTTTGGAATTTTTAAAAGGATTTTAATGTGCTTTTAAATGTTTTATGTATGTTTTTACGCACCTTCAAGCAATATATTTACATTTAGTTGTATCTTAATGGATTTTAGTTTTTTTTTGGAACTCACGAAAACTGATTAACGATATTCTTAGCATTTTCAGGCGTTGTATGATTTTCAGTTAAACTAGCCGATGCGCATGACCTTTTAAGTGCGTAATCTTTAGAATAACTTGGAACTTCCGATGTAGGCTTGACCGGCTGTATGGGAACTTCTGTACCTGAAACTTGTGTATTAGATAATGCATTGTGACAATAGTAGTATCAATAAAATCATTAGCCGAAAAAATATTCTGGTCAAATGTCGAGATACTTGTCCAGATACCTTACAGCCTTTTCTACATTTGCAGAGCGATTGTAAGCCATAGCAAAAATGGCAATAATATTTTCTAGTTTGATTCTTTTGCCTGCATTGCTGAGCATCCACTCACCACAAGCGGTGTAGTAGCATGATTTTAGTCCTTTGAAAAATGTGCGGTCTATCGGCTACATTTTATGAATACTGTGGGGAGTAAGCGTGATCATAATAATACCATTATGTTTTGCAAAGCGTACTGCATCTAGACGCCCGTGACTGTTGTGCCCATCTAAAATCAAAATATGCGGATTTTCAAGCCCAGGTTTGGCAACATTGTTGAAATGTTATAACCACTTTATAAAACTTGTTATGTCTTTTTGACCAATCATTTTTTGTGCCAGCACATCCAGAACAATGAGGAAAATTAATCATAAGAGCATCCAGATTGTTAACATGGGCAAATACGAAGAAATGTGGAATGCAATTTTCAGCAGCATGCACGGTACACATGATGGTGATTGACCTTTACCACTTGATGAAATCCTTTTGCTGCAAAAACGTTTGAATATTTTTGTACATTTGAAATGCCTGTTTCGTCAACATTCCACATTTTCAGGGAAGTTGAACTTTCGTGTGAATCTAGAATATCTTTATAAATGGCAAAAAAGTGATATACTTGTAGCAGAAGGTATCCGAATACTTAACACTAGATTATGCTTTTAAAAAGAAAGCCAGCCTCTTTCACCGCACTTGACATACTTGTTAAGTTTGTGAGGAAGTTTCATAGATTATGCCAATTCAAATGCAAGCTTTCGCACATGCAATACAGTCGGTTCAAACATATGGCGTCCGATTTCTTGGATGTGCTGAACAAGTTCTTTCTCAACATCCGGGGAAAGCTAATCCGATATTTTCCTAACTGAAATTTCCATGGTTTGCTGATTTCACTGTCTCGATGTCGCCGTAATATTTTCCTTGGAATGACAACGTGTGGTGGTGTTTCGCAGTAGTTTAAGCTTTAGCCATTCTTGAGATATGGTATAGCGTTCTATAATGCTGTTGACCAGATTTCCCTCTCTTACTAATTTGTTTGTAACTATTCACCATTTTGTACAAAATAAAAGAGGAAGTTTAAGTGTACTCAGTATTAATAAAATAAAATATATTCATATATCTAATTAAATTTTCAGCAGAGCTGAAATTACGCTTGAAATTAATTAATACAAATTACTACAATACTGCTATTTATCGTTTTGTTTAACGATTCTTTTTTAAATACGTTTTTATATTTAGTAATGCTCCTTATTCATTGATGTTTTCACATATCATGTTCAGTTATTCAATATTTGTCCATTTTTATTCAATTTTCTTTAAATTTGACTCTGTAATTGATCGGGCAATTTAGTTAATAAATTCGGCTCATGGATATTAACTCAAACAGAAATAAATTACATTTTACTTATATTAATGGAATATTGCCCTTGAAAAAGTTTGCCACTATAGTTTCCAATTGCTTATTAGAATAATTTTCACTTTTTGCACATTGGATTTTCCTTCTACATATCTTTAAGTATTTTTTCCAACATATTTAAATTTTCAGAATAAGAAATGTTTGGATATATATATATATATATATATATATATATATATGTGTGTGTGTGTGTTGTATTATAATTATTAATTTATCTATTGTCAATTATTTATGTGGTTTAAGGGTTATTATTTAAAAAAGTTTTATTATATATATATATATATATGGGATTATGATGAGTAATAAATTATTTAACCACAACACAGATTCTTCAAATATAATATAATCAAAACAGATTTAATAAGATAACAATTAATACAGCTGAGGATTATATTCACGCACAACTATATAACTTATTTAATGATCTTAAAAGATACAAAGATTCATATCTCAATACAAACAAATTAGCAATCTTCTCCGAACATTGCATAAACATTCCACCAACAACTATATCCAAAATCTATAGAACAACTGCTCGTGCTGGCGTGCTTTTCTCCGAGGCTAACGAAAAACAAAGGCTACAGCAGTGCTTTATGCGTATCTTATTTTTACAGACCGCCGGAATCATGTGATACTCGAATGCACTAATGCAGGTGTACGAAAAGAGCATCACGTCATTCTAGCGGTCTGTAAAAAAAGATAAGTAGAATGCACTGCGGTAGTCTGTCTTTTTCGTTAGCCTTGTTTTCTCGGTCTAGCGTGAACTCATTGCCTTTTATCGCTGCTTTTGAATAGTTTAATTTCATTGAGTTCATATTATTGTTGTTGTTACTTCTGATAATTCCCATATATATATATATATAATTAAAAACGTACTACGTCTTTGCTCGTACTATATCTATAAAAAATTGAATATTCGTTTCTCATTTCAGTAACTGCCTCATTTTGAGTTACAATTAATATAATACTTTATTCCGATTCACATCTACTCCTTCCAGAACCTGTTCCAATCAGTTAAGCGTAGTGGAAACTTTACTAAATGCAACTCTTTTTCAAACTAATTACAACTTATGCCAACTATAAATCAGGAAGGATTAAAACGAGCGAAAATATTAAATGTTTCATTTCAAACATATGATTAATGAGTACATTACGATGAAGTTTTGAAAGTTAAGCTATGTTTCTAAACAAATGATACTCTCGTAATATTTTCTGTGAATTAAATCGAAAATATTAACATGTTATTTTAAGATGAGTTTATGTTATTAATAAAATGTTTCTACATAAAGTGCATTTAGATTTCTTTTTAAGATGAATATATTTTTAAAGTTAGCAGTATTGGATTAATCTAGAAATCATTTAATTTTCACAAAGTCAAGCATTAGTATCAAAAATGAGTTTTATATAAAATATTTAATTTTTGTAATTATATAGGTCAACTGCAATGTAATGTCATTCTTAATTGCAAACAGTAATATGAACGAAAAGAAAATGTTTTATAAACTCCCTTTAAATAATGTCTTTCACAAATTATCACTGCAAATTTGATCCAAGTAAACAAAGGTAAGTGTGTACTTTCAAAATGAACAAAATTTTAACAAAAGCTTTCTATTTTTTTAATTGTAATCATTACTGAACAACCTATCTAAAATAAGATAAACTGAATTTAATATTTTCAATAGAAATTGTGATTATTTAGTAAAAACAGTAATTATTCTGTGTTCTGTTAGTTTGTATTATATTGAGGTCCCATTTTAGGACTGTTCCGAATGTTCGACAGTTTTCTGATTTTAGAAATGATATTGAATAAGAATACATGATTAAGAAACAATTTACGAACATTATGTTGTATTATTGTTTAGATTTAAGCATAATGTAGATATGCTATAACGTATTTTTACAATTTCTTGCATGTATAGACGTGATAAATCTTTTTAGATGTTTTTTAAAAAAAATATTGACATAATATCAAATACATGTTATTCACAGATTTCTAAAGACAGTTATTAAATAGAAATCTTTGAGTAAAGTATCAATTATTCCAATGATATCTACTCTCAAGTAAGCATTTTCATGTTCAACAAACATATTGAAATAACAGAATTAACCTTAATATTAAAATTAACATTATTTTCTTACTCTTGTATAAATTTTGTTACGAAGATAAAAAATGTTTATTTAAGCAGGAAATATATATTTCCTATTGAAAAAAACTAATTAATACACTGTAAAAACTACCCAGAATCTATTTTTTAACGAGCTAATGTTAACAAAAATTTCTGAAAATTTACCTTCTGACCGACGAGCAAAAGGGCAAAATTGTAATATTGTTTTCTTTCTAATTATTTTTAAATGCTAAAAAAATATTATTTTTCCAATATGATATAAAAATATTTATTACATATATGAACATAATCCTTGTGAGTATTACTCATTACTCAATGGTTTAAAACTGCCTTATATCTGTAGACTTATACTAATTTAAATATTCTATTCCAGCGAAACTTGCAACTTAGTGAACGAATTTTGCAGTCACGGAGCTGAGAATATTAAAAGAAAAACTCTTTACAAAATCGTGGATAAATCGTAAGAGGTTATGTTATATTTTCGTAAAATTTTACTAAATCCAGAATAATTTATTTTTTTACACTCTTTTATTTAACTGAACTTTTTTTAATGTAAAGATATAAATTTATAATAAATTTTTTACCCACTTCCTGATATGCTAGAATTATAAAGATTATGTTCACAACGGAGCTGATAATATTAAAAGAAAAACTTTTTACAAAATCGTGGATAAATCGTAAGCGGTTATGTTACATTTTCCTAAAATTTTACTATATCCAGAATAATTTATTTTTTTACACTCTTTTATTTAAGTGAACTTTTTTTAATGTTAGATATAAATTTATAATACATTTTTTACCCACTTCCTGATACGCTAGAATTATAAAGATTATGTTCACAACGGAGCTGAGAATATTAAAAGAAAACCTCTTTACAAAATCGTGGATAAATCGTAAGAGGTTATGTTATATTTTCGTAAAATTTTACTATATCCAGAATAATTTATTTTTTTACACTCTTTTATTTAAGTGAACTTTTTTTAATGTTAGATATAAATTTATAATAAATTTTTTACCCACTTCCTGATACGCTAGAATTATAAAGATTATGTTCACAACGGAGCTGAGAATATTAAAGGAAAAACTCTTTACAAAATCGTGGATAAATCGTAAGAGGTTATGTTATATTTTCGTAAAATTTTACTAAATCCAGAATAATTTATTTTTTACACTCTTTTATTTAACTGAACTTTTTTTAATATAAAGATATAAATTTATAATAAATTTTTTACCCACTTCCTGATATGCTAGAATTATAAAGATTATGTTCACAACGGAGCTGAGAATATTAAAAGAAAAACTCTTTACAAAATCGTGGATAAATCGTAAGAGGTTACGTTACATTTTCGTAAAATTTTACTAAATCCAGAATCGTTTCTTTTTTTTTTACTCTTTTATTTAACTGAACTTTTTTTAATGTTAGATATAAATTTATAATAAATTTTTTACCCACTTCCTGATACGCTAGAATTATAAAGATTATGTTCACAACGGAGCTGAGAATATTAAAAGAAAAACTCTTTACAAAATCGTGGATAAATCGTAAGAGGTTACGTTACATTTTCGTAAAATTTTACTAAATCCAGAATCGTTTCTTTTTTTTTTACTCTTTTATTTAACTGAACTTTTTTTAATGTAAAGATATAAATTTATAATAACTTTTTTACTCACTTCCTGATATGCTAGAATTATAAACATTATGTTCACAGGCGTGTTTACTATGACAATGCAACATTTTAATATTTTAGAACTTAATTATAAATTAATGAATTAACACTTTAAGGCATTTTTTTTTTAGTCCGCCACACGTGATAAATAGACCAATAATTTAAATTAAGCTTTTTTTTTTTTGTTTTTCTAAGCATTTGAATGTAATTTATTTATTTATTTACTTTTGTTCATTAGAAATAATAGGGGATCTGGTGCAAACTGTTGTTGCACAAGTGATTTAATTCTGGAGCAGCGACAGTGTAAATTCATCAAGCTATTAGATATGTAATTGTTAAAAGAAACAGTTTACAGCTGAAGTAGTCTGCACTTCAATGTTGGTGGATTCTTTGGTTTGTTAAAATTTCATAGACATTAAATGAAATGGGCATATTTATTAACTTGTACACTGTAAAAAATGAAGTACTCAAAAATGAGTAAGTCCATGTACTCATATCGAAATGAGTATTTTTGGATCAAAAATGAATATGTGCATTCTCAAAAATGAGTAAGTTCATATATTCATTTCGAAATGAGTATTTTTGGATCAAAAATGAACATATGATCAAAGCCAACATACTTGTATATTTCATAATGTGTAATGACGAAATTACGGAGCCTAAAAAGTTATTATTTGAATGAAAAACGAAGAATAAGAGAAATGAAAAGTGGATCTGGTTGTTCGGGATTTTCATCAAAGTGGATCCACTACAACACATTTACTCTTTTTTTTCCTCACATTTTACAAATCTTTTTTTTTTCTTGATAGTACTTCAAAATTATGATTTTTTTCCCAATAATTTTTTAAAAATTTATTTTAACTTTTTTAACGTGAGACAATATTGTGTTATTTAAAAGTTTCATAACATAATATCTTTGCAAATTATAGCTATGCAAATTGATATTAAACTAAACTGATTTGGCTTACAAATTTATGAATTACGCTAAAATTTATTATTTTATAAATTATAATTTTACAAAGTTTATAATTTTAGTATTTCAATCTATGATCTTTTCTAATGTCATTTTTTAATTAATAATTCTTCGAACCAGCTGTTACTTCAGACATTATTTTAATCTTTAACACATATAGATAGGCACTGTACATCCTTAAATACATATTTAAAACCTCTATCCATTCCTAACAGATGGCGCCAGATGCCAGATACTGTTAGGAAGGGATAGAGGGGGAGTTTCAAACTAACTAACAACGTTTGAGAAGGAGGCGTGTCCCCCTCATGCGCGTTGGTTTGGGTCGTCAGGTTAGTAAACAGGACATCGCGGGTTCGATTCCTCTCTTGGGCAAGGGTTGGTTAATTACTATAAACTCACGCAGGAATGAAAAAAATGAGCATAAATGTATATATTCCTTATAAGGTTGTCCTCGCGAAGTAACTTTTTTTTTATCCTATAAATTTTATTTTAACGACATAAAAAATTCTAAATTTGAATACATCCATGGGATCAAAAATGAGTACATGTGTTTCTCAATTTTGAGTACATTTGGATCGGAGCTATTTTGAGTATGTGACGTATTCAAAATTGAGTACTTTTTACTCAATTTTGAGTACCCATTTTTTACAGTGTATTACTTTTTCGCTGCATTAAAATAAATTCGCTGATCTTAACATATTAAATAGTTAATAATTTTTCTATGTGCAGAAAAACATATAGGAAGCAATAAAATAGCAGCGTTCATTGCTTCCTACATTGTTTTGTATTGTAATAAATATTATATTTTTTAAGAGGATAAAAGTTATTTTATTAGATAAAGTAACTATTTAAAACAGCTATTTAAACAAGCAGTTTTTAACATTTTTGAAAACCATATGGCAGAAATTACTATGCTTTCTACGATAAACTTCATTAACACTAAAATCTTACTAAAGAAATTATCTCAAAAATAAAGGGAAACAAATTAATTGTCCACTCCCTTTCACCCGTAATTAGATGATTAACGGTTTATTTATCGTTGCTGCAAAGTAACAATTAGAACATAATTTGTACTTTAAGTCAAATTTTTTTAATTTAATTAAATTGACTGTTCAGAAAATAATAAAGAAAATCAGAAAATTCAGTGGTGAGAAATTAGTAATATAGATGAATACTTAATTTTGTTACCACAATGTAACAAATAGGACAGAACATGCATGTAATTTAAGAATTTTAAGTTTTTAATGCTAGCAAATGGGTAGTGGCAATTTAAACAAGATACGCGATGAGAGATTTGAAGGGGTTTTTTTAAAGCAGAAATCTGCTGAAATACAGAAAATTCTGGCCGATTCTCTCCCTGAAATTACAAATTTTTAAATAGACAAAACCAAGGAATACTTAGAGAAAATACTATTCCCTTCAACACAAAAAGCTTCATCCAATCATTACTATTCTCGTTGATGGAAATTTATAACTTTCATATTTTTTTCTCTACCATTTATAGCATTCTGGTTCTAAAAACAGGAAAACACATTTTTAAGTGCTAACAAATTCTAAAAAGGCACAAAATGTACTGTATCATGACTCAGTAAGTTTTGGTCGTAGAAGATGTAAATCATTACTGTTCAACTTGTTGGAACTTGCAAAAGACTTCTATAAATATAACTTATAGTATCCTGAAACCGTATAAAACATTTCGCAACTTAAAAAAAATATATAATTATTTTCATGTAAATCATCGGATTTTCATGTAATGAAGAAGGTCATTTGAAAAATTTCTGCATTTATTGTTCGTTTAAAGGGACACACAAAATAATTCCGTTACATTATGGTCTACATGGAAAATTTAATAGGTGCATTTTAATGATATAACAATATTTCAAATAAAATGAGATAGTTATGCATCACTGATGTGGACAACATCATGCTTTCTCAGGAGTATAGAATAAGAAGGATATACAGATCGTTTACAGGGATGCACAAAATTATTCCATTACATTATGACATTATGATTTATGAGGAAAAATCGTTTGCCGAGCATTTCAAATTGGTTTTTAATGAGTTATATATATATACATATATATATATATATATATATATATATATATATATGCTCATGATAATATTAATGTATGATAGTATTTACATTAATATTATCATAGGTCAGATTTTTCGCTACTATAAACTCTGTACGAATAAAAATTTATTTCTTAAAGAACTTTTTAATTTAACCAGTATCTTGTATTATAAAAATAACATTCCTTTGAGTTTCAGTATCTTGTATTATAAAAATAACATTCCTTTGAGTTTCAGTATCTTGTATTATAAAAATAACATTCCTTTGAGTTTCATTAATAGATATACTAGTTTTACAGACAGTCTTCATTTTTGAGTAGTTGCTACGTAATTGACAATTAATGATTTGTATAACTTAAAGCCTTTCGCGGACGGTTTTACAAGGATGTTTTCAGTTTTGTGGCAACAGACATGGAACGTACATGGACAGATTTTGGATCACTGGATTTGGTTATTGTTTATTGGTTTTGTGGCTGTGTGGCTCAGGAGGGGGTAAGATAATTCTATTGTTGGTTCAGTGTATGTTAAGCATACGTTTTGTATTCAGTCGTGCTGTTGTTTGTGGCGTTGTGTCCGGTGGGGGAATGTTCGTGACATGCTTTCATTTGTTTTCATGCATTTGATTTATGCTTCACGACATTCTGGCCGAAACCCACTGCCACTACTGTATAATAGTTTGTTGTGCTTGTAATTAGTCGAAAACATCGCTGTGCTTTTTAATATGCCCACTGCTGATGAGGCCACAGCTTTTTGGTTTTTTCTTGTTCAGATTATATATGTTTATTTTTTATGTTTGTTATTTATTCCTAGTTTAATTATGGTGCGGAATTCTGGGTCTGCCGAATACATTTAATACATAATGTGCTATATATATATATATATTAATTTGATTAGTTAAATATTCTATTGCAATGTATAAAAAAACTTTCTTAATAATATCCTCTTAATGTCAGAAATGGCTTCATAAACTAAGCCTGATGCATGATTTTTCATTCTTGTTTATTTTTTAAACCTTATATTTTTTATGGTATATTCTGTATTTTAGAAATTTTGTACATCTTTATTGACTAATATTTACTGAAAGAGATCTGTATTTTCTAATGTCCCTGCAATATATCACATGAACAAAGTTTCACACATCAAATTAACTTATGGATATATCTAAAACTGTCTGTATTGATTACATTTAACTTATGAAATATAACAACTTACAACCAATCTTATAAAATTAACAAATTCACGAACAGGCATCAGAGAAGGAAATTAATAATAAATTAATTAATATTTCTATTGTAATGTGGTATTCATAGAGAGTTCTTACACTGTTAAAAATTTGGAGCAAGGTTGCACCAATTTTTGGTGCTGCAGTAGCTGCCACCATAAGATGTTGAAACGTTTCTCCAAAATTTGGTGCTAAGGTTGCACCATAAATTGGTGCAACATTTCCCCAATATTTGGTGCTAAAGTTGCACCATGAATTGGCGAAACGTTTTTTCAAAAATTGGTGCACGGTTGAACCATATATTGGTGAATTTTTTAGGGGTAATTGTGTGAATTGGTTTTTTTTAAAGATGTTTTCATTGTTTCAATAAACTTTAAAATTGATATTTACTGCTTCTCTGATTGATCTTTGTTTGAAGATTACTTGCGTGTGTTATACAAGATCAGAAACCTGGTTTATTTAGCAAATTTTAATATATTTTAATTTAATTTTTCAATTTGAAGCACTCATAACACCATCGTAATATTTACATGATTTACTCCTTAATTCCTGATTAACGTACATAAAAACTACGATGTTGTTATGAGCGCTTTATATCGTAAAAAAAGCAAAGTAATGTAATTGAAATGCATTATAATTTCCTGAATAAACCAAGTTTCTGATCTTGTAAAACACACACTAGATATCTTAGAAAAAAACAATCAGAGAAGCAGTAAATATCAATCCTAGAGTATATTGAAACAATGAAAACTTCTTTAAAAAAGAATAAATTACCTTATAACGCGAAGGGTGGGAATGCTTTTTTAAGTGTATGATTAGTCATTCTTTATTTAAATATTTTTTTTATATGTATGTGGATCTGTACATCAAATTTTGCTGGCAAATGAATATTATTACATAAATGAATATTATTATTGAATCTTATTTATGGAAGAACACGATAAGTCATATTTAATTTTAATATTTTATGCGTATAGATTACGTATCTTGATGCGAATACGAGCTATTTAATTCATTGTTTACTATTTTTTCTAAAAAGTTCACGAAGCCTTTTCAAATTTATGTATGACTGTTATCTATCAAAATTTACCTTTTTAAGTTTATTTTTTTCATAAAATAAGAAAAAAAATAGAAAATGGAAACAAAAAAGAAGGAAATAAAAACAGAAAATTTATACAGAAATGAACAGAATGGCTGCATATGTACTATTTTTCACTGTTTGGAAAACATTTTGAATATAACGTGAATTCTAAACTAATTAAAGCTTAATTTATCATTAAAAATATTCAGTTTTACATAAGTAAGTATAAACTTATTTAAAATGAATGTTTTAAAATTACTCAATCTTGAAAATATAAAAAAGTAAACAATATCGCAGAAAAATGCATACATACAATTAAACAAATTCTACTCAGCTTCGAGTTTCGAAATATATTAACAACAAAATTTTTTGTCAGTTAATTCTTTATCTTTAGCTTGTAATCAATTATAAAATAAACACAGCGTAAACCGAAAATCACCATGCAGTTTTTCTTGTTTATCTAATTATTTTTGCGATACTGCATGACGACGAATACGAAAAGAAAAAAAGCACCTGGTAGGAAAACGAAATCTCAGCATATGATTCATCAAGTTTTTAATCCCTGCGTATTATGGAAGTCTTTAATGTAAATGTTAATCGAAATAGTTATCAGAATAAATGGATGAAATCTGTTACACTGAATTTAACAAAGAGAGTGGGGGGGGGGGAGGAAAATGACTAAAATTATATTCTTTTGAGAAAATTTGCACATAGAAATAACGGAATGAGGCAAATTTGGAAAACATAACTAAATAAGAGAGAAATAACTACTGAAATAAATTAATATATGATGCGATATCATAAGCTCATATATTCACAAGATACAAAATCTACAACAATAAAAGATTAAAACTAAAAATATCCTACCATGTCATTCCATAAATAATCCTAGTAATTATCTTGCAAACAATGGCGGCTATGAAAATTTTGTTTCCTTTCTCTTCTGTTTATCTCATAAAGACGCTGGAGAGATGCGCAGAAATCAGCGGTTCTGATTCGCTGTTAGGTTGCACCACTTCGTGGTACAAATAAGGCAATTTTGGAGGTTGCACCATTTCGTGGTGCTTTTAAAAATTAAGAAATACCATTTTTTTGGTGCTTTTCCTTATTTTACTCCATAGATTGGTGCAACTTTGAACGGAAATTTTTAACAGTGTAGTGTAAAAAAAATCCATTTTTATTAACAGGCACAAAAAAAATTGCAAAATTAATTTTTGATTTAAATTTTAATGTGAAATGTGAGCGATTCTTCAAATCATTTTGCGAAGGTAAAAATTGAGACCATCTAACACTTTTGTTTTACACTGAGATAAGTTGACAAAGAACAACAAAGATCTTATATACATAAAGACAAATATGTTTGACTTCGTTGCATTTATTGAGCTATGTTAAAAACATATTTGCGGCAAAATTTTATTTTTCTTGTTAAGCTAACAAAATGTAAAGTTAGTTGTCATTGTTGATATTCTTTTAGGCTTCCTCCATGTGGATAAGAATTCATTTTAGAAATAATAATAACTATTTGTTCAGATGGAGAAGGAAGAGACATCTTGATTTTAGAGATGCTTAAGTAGTGCGTGGCCAGAAAAATGTTGGGAATACTGTTCATAATAAAACTTCATTTTAGAAATAATAATAACTATTTGTTGCAGATGGAGAAGGAAGAGACATCTTGATTTTAGAGATGCTTAAGTAGTGCGTGGCCAGAAAAATGTTGGGAATACTGTTCATAAATAAAACTTCACTATATCTTAAAAAATAATGAATGGAATGAGCTGTTACCTTACACACCCATATTTTTTTTATAGTCAGTGCTCGCTCTTTTTATGGAAAATAAATCATATATTTCATAATTTATATATATATATATATATATATATGTATACAATGTGTTTATCATCAACTTTCAGAATTAAAAATACACTGCTAAAAAAATTAGGAGAGCAAGCAAAGAAGACAAGAGATCCGTGCGATACAGCCAAGCATGGATATAAAATGGAGAGTATACGTGTATCAATGCGCAGTACAAAAAATAAGACGCAAAAAATTGAAAGGGAGCTTTAATTCTTTGAAATGATGGAAAAAACATGAAAAGATTATTTACGGCAACAATTTGGTTACATGTAAATGACAAAAAAAAAAAAAATTTAGTAATGATGCAAGATGTTTAATACGGCGTGTGGTCTCCTCAAACAGTTAAGTCTGCTGCACACCTGTTTTCCATGGATGCGATGAGGTTATAGATAAGACTTTGAGTAATATTCTTCCAATCTTCAAGAATTGCAATCTCCCAGTCCCAGACAGTGAAATAAAGCCTTGGTTTCACTGCAATGCATCGTCCGAGTGTGTCCCAAAGATGATCGATCGGATTGAGTTCAGGAAAGCATGCTGGCCATTCCGTACGTTGTATTGTTTCAGCTTCAACCATGTTCTCCACCAGACGAGCTGTATGCGGTCTAGCATTACCATGCATAAAAACAAAGGAATCACCATGGCTGCAGCGTAAGTTACGACATAAGGTCTCCGCATCACGTCTGCACAGCTTTGAGCCGTCAAAGTTCCTTTCCTAAAGATACGCAGGTCCGTACGTCCACCTATGCTGATTCCAACCCATACCGTCAACTCACCTCGTCTGTAATGTTATCTTTTACGAAAGAGTATTGGGTTATTTGAAGTACCCCTTTCATTCCATACCAAAACACGTCGGTGTCACACTTCAGACTGAATCGGGACTTGTCTGTAAACAGCCCTTGACTCCAATCACGTGGACTCCAATCTCGATGTTCAGAAGCCCACCTTCTCCGGGCCGCACGGTGGCTTTGGTTCAACATAATACAGACGAATTGCTTACGTGCATAGAGACCACCCTGATAAAGCCGATTCCGGACTATTTGGCTGGAAACCCTTCGACTTGTTACGAAGACAAATTGTCTTTGCATCCGAGTATCATTTCATGTTTTGTCTCGACGAGATGTTAGCAGAATATATCGGAGTTGAAGTAGTAGCGCGTGGCCGGCCTTGCCCTGGTCAACGTCTAATATATCCTGTTTCTTGGAATCGATTCCACAGCTTTGTAATGACATTTCTTACGACTCCAAAAACATCCGCTACACTTGGTTGTGTTTCCTCGGATTCAAGTCTCCCGCTAATACGCCAGGCTATGGATTCATGTAAATCACGTTGTTGGGGCAGTTTAAGTCACGTTTTCTCAAAACAAAAGCTGAGCAATTGAATGTCACAACTGAGACACTGAAACAGACGTTTCTGCGAAATCCCAATTTCTGCACTTATATCATTTTTCTCGTTTTTGACATCATGAACTTTGATTTACATGTAATTTTTTTTCTGCTTTCTGATATGCTTTAAATTATGGATGTTTTAATTAAGTTACTTTTCGGTGTAAGTATTCGCTTAATTTCGTTAAAACCATGTGCTCCCCTAATTGTTTTGAGCAGTGTATGTTATTGAATCGAAAAAAAGTAATGTGAGGGTTCATTCCTTCTATCCCATTAAATAGTAAAAAAAAAAATTCTATGATTTGCTTGGAAATATATATATATTAAAGTATGCCACATAAATTTAACATTAGTAATATATTCCAAATTTAACCTCGAATAACTGTATGAAATGTTTTACAAATATTACCAACAATGTAGTTTCCTCAGCTGATTTAATTCAACGAACTCGTACAATATGTCAAACATTGTTGTTATCACATAAAAAAATGGTACAAATTTTAATATGTAAACGACCATTATTCTGACAATTCCATTCGTATTTTAAAAGAAAACATTGTTTTCAGTGAAATGAGATATGTATAGCTATTTTATCGAAAAAGGTCCGGACCGGGAGGAGTTAGTATCCCTTTTTCGTCATGGACTGTACGTACAGTAATATCATTTTAAGTGGCATAATGATGCATAATGGTGCTTAATTTAAAAGAAACCTTTTTACTTTTGAAAATCTAAAAATCCATTTTTTTCCATGAATCTAGTGAAGCAATCTAGTACGCAATTTTATATATATCCTAACAAATGAACACATTTCATAATAAGAGTAAATAACAGTTATAATATACGCGGTAATTAAACGTGTATACGCGGATTTTTAGTCAGTGTCCTCATATTTTTTTTTTGTTTCAATTTAGCTATTTAATTGCTTGAACAACATTTTTAACACTGTAATCAATACCGTAACCATCTGAGAGATATTTTTAAAAATATGAGCTTTTTATACGCATTTTTACATTTGCAGAAAATTGCTGAATATATGAACTGTATGATTTTAGTAGCCAAAACACCATATATTTTAAAGATAACAAAACAAATAGTATTTTCGCAAGGATGTTTACTAAAAAAGGCATTTCTTCAAATAACTGACGTAAACTGTCAAAGCAAAACTGCTGAATAAATATTTTCTATGCAATGCATCAGAATATACTTTAGTGCGATTGTCAGTTTCAAATATATATTTTTGTTGTTGTGAAATATCTGTCTTTTATTGTTTATATGTAGATAATGAGTAAGAATATTCCACATTTTTTATCTTTAACTTTTAAATTAAATAATTCAAAAATTGTAAATTGAGAAAGTATTTAAAATATATTGGTATGTATTTACTGTATTTATAGGTTTTACATTCCGAGCCCATGCACAAATCAAATTATTAATATATAGTGTTTGTTATATTAATAACTTCTAATGTTTGCTAAGTATAATTGTGATACTTGAATTCCTTCTATTATGTTGATTTTGACAGTTTAGATCAGTTATCAAAATAAAAGTATTTTTGTGTGACCATTCTTGGGAACTTACTATACAGTGGAGCATCGTTTATACGACGCCGAAGGGACTACCAAAAAACGTCGTATAAACGATAACGTCGTATAATCGATTTTCTAGAATTAATTTTAATGTTTAACGTGTTGATTTACATAAATTTATAAATTAAACAAAACAAAACAAACAAATAAGAACAAAAGAAATACAGTAAACAATTTAAATGTACGTACCTTTATTTTTTCTTTTGATCATTTAACGTAGTATTACAAAAAAAATATCTATGGTTGTTTCACGTGATGACTGACGCTGAGTTGTAATTAATGTTTTGTACACTGAGTCAAGTGGTTGAAAAGTTTGTTCGCTAAAAGATTTTTACTATCGAATTCTTTCAAAATTTCAATTTTTTTTTTTTTTTTTTACCGAGATGGACTTGCGTTTTCGAGACATGTCTGAAAAGATCTGTGGCCGATACTGTACGAAAAATGATAAATGAAAAAAAAAACGATCTGTACTGTTAGTGAACTGATAAGCAAAGAATATGCTGTGTAACAATAAAACAGGTCCGGAAAGCTGACCATCACCGCAAAAAGAATGACCCCTCCCAGTGTAATCCGTTACGGGTAAACTGGTTTTTCCGACTAAAATCCCACACCAGCCCAAGTCGGGAGGGGTATATTTAAACACCTGCTTTGTTGTCATTCATAGCTGGTAAATTCTGCCCGTTCTTAAAATACACAAGAAAAATAAACCAAAATAAAAGTGTACAAAATCGAAAAACCGACGTATAAACGATTTTGTGCGTCGTATAAAAGATATATTTTTACATTACAACGAATAGGAATGAATTGGGACCACACTAAAACGTCGTATAAATGTAAACGTCGTATAAACGATGCTTTACTGGTAGTTGGTTAGTTACAGAATGGGATAAAAATTGCAAACATATTTTAAAATTCAATTAAAAAATTTGGTCTACGAAAGTGCGATTTGTAGGAAAATGCTTCTCATGATCGAAAGTTTTATTTAAGCAAATGAAAAGTAATAGTACCAAAAGTGTGTCATAAACCGTGCTACACATGTAAAGTTCCCCACTGTAAAGTACATTTATACGTATGAGTACTAGTAAACGGACATAGCGCTTATTTAGATTGGGATTTTTGCTTAAACTATGGCAATGCACATTCCAAAACTTTTTTATATTCGTCTGGGCAAGTTCCATTAGTTGACTGAGACAAAAATTATCTTGGCTATAATAACAAGCTCATCCAGCTGTTTGACGACTCGGTTTTGGCCAATCAAACTGTATGGCTTGTATGTCGCAACACTGTTATGTACAAAGACAAGCTACACATCACACTTTATGATGTACAATGTACTTGTATTTGCTCAATAATTACTATTTAAACTGTAAGTGTATTACAGCTGAAGCTCTAACGTATGATTTTTTTTAATCTTGAAAAGTTCTCTATACGCGTTCGTAATGTTCCTTTATTTATTTATTTATTTATTTTTGTCGTTCTTTAAAAGTACATCTGTTAGTTTTTGGTATATATAAGTAAAACCCGCTTAAGACGTTTTCCAACGGAATGGAAGGAAAAAGTCTTAAACGGTAAAACTTCTTAAACGGGAAATTAAGAATGTTTGAAACAATCCAGTCAGTTTATGTTTTCATAGTCAAGAGAGGTCTTTTACATTGTTAAAATAATACATAAATTTATATAAAGTTGAGTTTTACTTAAGAAATTTAAACTGATTTGCACATTTTAAAAAATCTGTCAATCAAGTAAAAATGCATAATTACCTTAGAAACTCTTCATTTAATCCAATGTTTGAAGACAGAGAGGGGACATTTCTCTTTAATCATCATTTGATATGTTTTTACAGAAAAAATCGGTTGTAGATTTTTGTTTATGTTTTTTCTCGGCAATTTTTAGTTGATAACAGTCCAGTTGTCTTAAGTTTTTAAAATTTTCCTCAGGCACATTTTCAACACTTTTGATAAAACGGCGAAATGTTTCTAGTCCTTTCACAGCATCCGAAAAACTAGGAATTTCCACGTGCTCTTCCTCAGTGTCACTCCTTTCTTCATCTTCTGTAACCTCGCAAATATCATCTACTGTAAGCATATCAAATGGCAATATCTCGTCATCTACTGACACATACTCTTCAAACGATGCTGTGAAATCCATCCTTCTTTGTAACGTCTTCCAATCATCTTCAATGTCCAATTCATATTTTTCTGTTGATTCTCCTTCCAAAAATCCTGCTTTCTGGAAACAATTGGCAATTACAGATGGCGTTATTAACTCCCATGCAGATAAAATAAAATGAATAGATTGCAAAACGTTCACTTTTCCTATCTCTCCAGTATTGACCAGTTTTTCAATCATCCAATTCACAAGCCGTTTTCTATAGTGCTGCTTAAACACTTTAATGACTTCCTGATCCATCGGTTGCAAAACCGAAGTCGAGTTCGGTGGTAGGAAATGCACTTTTATGTTAGTAAAGTTACTCGTGTCTTTGGAATGGCCGGCGCAATTGTCTACAAAGATGATGATGTTCCGTTTAGCTCTCCTCATTTTAACATTTAATCTTTTCAAATAGGCTTCATAAATTGTAATCGTCATCCACACAGTTTTGTTATTTTCATAATCACAAGGCAGTGATTTCACATTTTGAAAACATCTGGGTTTCTTGGATTTCCCAACAACCAAAATTGGCAATTTCTCGGAACCGTCCATGTTTGCACCCAATAAAATTGTAAGTCGTTCCTAATTTTTTTTTTACTTCTGTGACAATTTTCACCTTTATATGCATACGTTTTATCCGGTGAAAGATTATAGAAAAGCCCACACTCATCCATGTTTAAGGCATCTGTAGGATGATAGCCGGTTATCAAATTTGGTAAGATTTGTTTCCATTCTTCGATTTCTTGTGGATCGACACTTTTACTCTCACCTTTTATAGAATTGTAACTTAAACCAGCTCTTTTTTTCATTCTATCAATCCATCCATTTGAAGGTGCAAATTCAATCTCCATTTTTTTGACAACTTCCTCAGCCTTTTCTCTAAGAATAGGTCCACTTATAGGAATATTGGCGGATCTAGCTTGTTTGAACCAAAGTAATAGTTTTTTTTTTCCATAGCTTCATATTTTCCTTTTTTTCATTTTTTTAAATTTTCGAGATTTATCAAATGAGTCGTTTAATATAAGATTGCGTTTTGCTACAATTCCATTCAGAGTAGTCACCGGCATATTCAACTCTTAGCAATTTCAACTCTTGTTACGTTTGGGTTGCTATCAACTTCTTTCAAAATTTTGATTTTGTCTTCAATTGACAAGGCCTTTCTTTTGATTCCCTTGTCCGACATTTTGAAGAGGAAAAAATAAATAAGAATTTTTTTCGTGAATTTTCCAAGAGAGATTTGACGCTTACACTCACTCAAAAACAGATTGAATGAGTCAAACTGGACACAGCTTTGGTTTGGAAAGAACCAAACATAGCTTTGGTTCATTCCATTCCTGGAAAGAGGTGAAGGAGACTCTATTCTAAGAGAAAGCAACTGGGCAACTTAAAGAACTACCCCTGAGTAGGAGCAAACCACTTCTCTTTAATCCCTTATCAGTCACTATTAATGCAGCCATAAGGGACTCGGACTTACCCTCTCTCTACATTTCATCAGACAAACTGATATGAAGGTGAAATAAAGGTGACGACAATCCTTTTCAATCTTAAATGTGCCCTTTTGAATAGCGAAGAATATAGAGAAATGCTTTTCCAGTACAGAATGGGGGGAAAATTCCTCAAAAGACTGAAGTAAACGTGTTTTGAAAGTAAAATTAAGGGGAGAAAAAAACGGGAAAAAGTTTGGAACTAAACTTTTTAAACGGGTTATTTTAATATTGTAAGAATAGGAAAAAAATGGGAATCGAAAATATAAACTTCTTAAACGGGAAAACTTCTTAAGCGGGAACTTCTTAAACGGGTTTTACTCTCTCTCTATGTATATATGGTATGATATGCATGTTTTACAAATTAGACACAGAGTTTCAGTTCAAAAAAAGTTATGTCTATTGTTATTAAAAATGAAAAAAAGAATAAATATTTCAAATTTATTAAATTAATTGAAATTCCAATAACGTAATTTTTAAATATCTGAAGTCATAGTTTAACCATGTCTTCTTTCTTTTAAATCATTATATTCAATGCAAAATAAAAATAAATGATTTTTTAAATAAGAACGGACGAAAAAAATATACTTAGCTTCATATTCAATTTCTAAGTACTCCTCACATATAATTATTTCCATTTTTATAATCTTCTGGGACATAATTCTAACGAGTTTCTCATCTTAAGTACTTACTCGTATATCAGCGACTTCAAAAATAAAGTCGGTGTGCTGAATAAATTTATTCAAAATCCTTATCAGAGATTATGAGCAGTGTGTTAAGTTGAGAGGGGGTGAATTTATGATGCGAAGAAAAATATATAACATATTTTAAAGCAGATAATAGGACATACTAAAGTAAAGAGAGGAATTATTGAGGACAACTTGTAAAAATATAATTGTTCGATGCATAAAAACACAGAAAGGAAACGTCATAATAAAAAAAATGTATGGGTCTAATATGTATTTATTTTTAATTACTAATAATCATTTAAATATTTATTTGAAATTTTAATATAAAATATACAGTGTGTTGTTTACCGTTATCCCATAGCTAATTTATAAACCATTTGGTTTAGCGTTATGGTCCCAGATATAAAAATAATTCAATTGTTGTTTATTCCTCTTATGAAAATACATTTCATATAAATACGGTATTAACAATAGATTAAGACCACTCGATGATTATGACAACATTTAAGAGCTCTTGTTAATCGCTATGACAATATAAATTCCTTGTTTAAACGCATGGATAGGTCATGAGGCTTATATCGTTTATTGATACAACCAAACATATATTAATTTTCTTGCAGGAACTTCTAGGTGAATTCACAGCTATTCGTCGTATGAATATGGTCGTCGCGAAACGGTGTTTCACTTGTCGACCTGATAGTTTCCTTGCAGTAAATATCCAATCTAAATCTAAATGCAAGCAATATTGTTGCATATAATGACGTACACTGTTAAAAATTATCGTTTATTGACAGGTTGTCTTCTATGAATTTTGATCAGAAATTTTCCGTTTCGTTAGAAAAATGGAATCTCTCACGTATATCTGTTGCCATTTTAATCAAAGTTTCAAATACGGAATTATTACTGTAAAAATCTATTATCAAATGGGATTGCAGTATTTTTGATCGCCACGCATGCGCTTCAACTCTTTCGCGTCTGTATCGCGCCATTTACAGAATTTACGGACTACAACGACGGAACTTTCCTCAAAAAACGGAAACATTCCGGCAACTCTGCTGCCAGTCCTTTTTCCGTAAATTGACGGGTTTTTTTAAACTGTGTAGTGAAGCATGAAATAGATGGGGTATTTACTGCAATGAGTGATCAGGCCAACAATGTAAGCCTGACAACCGTACCTAGGTGAGAATTAAGTAAAGACTCTCATTACTGCAACTCTCATTGCTTCAGCTTCAACTAGTCTTAAATGTTGCGAAAAACATCGAGTTTTCTTAAATATTTGTTAATGAGTGTAGATATATAAAAATTAATTTTTATACTGTACTTGGCTCCTAAAAGGTATATTTAGAAGAACATTCTTTATGCTCTCACAAGTAAAACATTAAAACGTCCAATTTTTTACAACAGAAACTCTTACTTACTTATTTTTACTCTTTACTCTTACAGAGAGAGAGAGAGAGAGAGAAATAGAGGAACTTTATTTTATTAGTATAGCAACTTTCTGAAATTAATTGACTATTTTTTAAATTAATTGAATTTTTTTATCTTCCTATCTATATGTTGAAAAAATCATCGCATATATTTTCGATGTTTTTTTCAGACAATATTTTGTAAATTGTTCATACTTTTTCTACGAAATGTTTTAATTTAAAATTTCTAATCTGTATTGTAATATAAAATATTTTATTTTACTTTTAAAAGCGCATTGTTACAAGTTAAATTTTAAAACATTCCTTCATCGAATGAGAAAAAAATAAATTACATACTTAAAAAAATTAATATTCATTCCAATTAAGTAAACAATTCATTCACGCGAGTGAGTCCAAAAGGAAAGACATGTCTGTCACAGTTGTGTTCTCCAAAAGCTTCATTTTCTTTTCAGCCATTTTTTTGCTTGTGATATTTTTTTAATTACATGTAATGCAGATGAACTTTTTTTATTACCTTCATTATGTAAAAAAAAAAAAAAAAAAAAAAAAAAAAAAAAAAAAAAAAAAAATCGATTATCTTTTCAAAATTTTTGAAAACTGTATTATATAAATTGCATATATTTATCTACAAAATATTTCAATTTAAAATCTCTAATGTGTAAATTTCATTACAATGATTATTTTAATTTTAAAATTGTATGTAATGTATAAAAGTTACATAATATATAAAATAAAATCGTAATAAAATATATTTATATATTTTCTCCAATATTTTATGTAAATGGTATGCAGGATGTCATTTCTCAGCATTTTTATAGCGAACTGCATATCAGTTAATTTTAGGAGTATAAGTCCGATTTCAAAACTCTCAAATTTAATTAAAAAAATCAATATATGAAAATCAATTTACAAAAAAATTATTATCTTTAAAATGTAACATAATGTGATTATTTAAACGGTTCCAGGATCCTATAAATTACATTTTGAAACGTTATGTACGCCCTAACAAGTAAAACATCAAATATTCCATTCTTACTTAGAGAAAACTTGTCAACTTATCGAACAGTGAAACATTGTCTGTATGAACTGTCTACCTTTTCTAGCATTAAAATCGGAAAAATGCGTTTTTTGAAACAGAAAACACAGTAAGCCTTATTGATACAAAAAAACCTAAGTTTGATGAAAAAAAATTAAAATGTTTTTATTATTGATGAAAATATTAACATTAATTCAGGTTCTGCATGTAGCGAGACACTCTGGATTTTGGAATGAGTAAATGGAAAATGGACCAGATTTTCTCTGCAAAAAAATGTGTTTATTAATAGGTAATACCACTTTTGAAATTTGTTTAATTAGTTTAAAAAATCCACTAGATGAAAATTAAATATTCAAATGTATTTTATTGTAACAAGCTTTGAAATTCTATAAAAAATTCAAACAAAATAATACTTAAAAATATTTTATGCTTCAGTATGGCTTTTACTACTTTATGTATTCCAGTCTTTTCAATGAATTAAATTGCAGATAGTTTATTTAATATTTTCTATCATAAAACTAAAGGGAAAGAATGCATACTTATTAAAAAAAAATACACATTCCTTTTCATTAAACAATTCGTTCAAGCGAGTTATTGGTAATGGACCATGTCTCTCACAGATGCTTTTATCCGAGAACGCTATTTTTTTTTCAAGCCATTTTTTTTGTTTGTGATACTTTTTGAAATTAAATGCATCGTATTTGATCTTTTTTATTATCTTCCATTACTTAAAAAAATAATAACACTTTTGATAGTTTTGAAGATTTTTTTAAATGTAAATAGTATATATATACAGGGTGATTCGGAACTATTGGGGAAAACTTTAAGAGATCATAGAACACGTCTAGACAAGCTCAAAACACGATACAATGCATAGTCGTAACTTAAGCTGTGAAGCACTACAGGGCGTTTTCTGATTTTGCAGAGAACCATGTTTTCTTCCAAATTGAAAACAAATGACTGCTGACTTTATTTATGTGCAATAGTGTTACTAAATAGGATGCGAATATGGATGAAATTTAGAAAAAGAAAAATGTAAATTGGAAATTAAGTAGCTTTATTCAACAAACACCTGAGCGGAAGAGAGGGTATGTGTGTGTGTGGGGGGGGGTGTATCTTAAATTGGATCAAATTTCCTTCAGAGAAGTTGAACTCGATACGAAACTCATGGGAAAAACTTTAAGGGAAAATAATATACATCTAAAGTATACAGTTTTCACATGCAACGAATGCACGTATCGCAAGCGGTGAACCTCTAGATTGCGCTGACATTAACTAAACAAAGCGCTGGTTTTTCACACACATCGTCATTTCTACCTTGGATTTGAAAAAATATGGCTGAATTTACTAATAAGCAAAAAGGTGGAAACACATATCATGCATGGTGTGGCTGGTGTGAGTGCTCTGGAAGTCCTAATTGTGTAATAAACAATGTTATCTCCACAATCACTGCTTGAGTTAAGACCATGCATTGTTTTGGTGTTTTGATCTTGTCTAGGTGCATTCTATTACAGCTTAAACTTTTGATCCGGGGTTCTGAATCACTGTATCCTAATTGTGTAATAAACAGGGTTATCACAAGAATCACTGCTTTAGTTACGACCATGCATTGTTTGGTGTTTTGATCTTGTCTAGGTACATTCTATCACATCTTAAAGTTTTGCTCCGGGGTTCGGAATCACTGTATCCTAATTGTGTAGTAAACAGGGTTATCGCCACAATCACTGCTTGAGTTACGACTATGCATTTTTTGGTGTTTTGATCTTGTCTAGGTGCATTCTATTACAGCTTAAAGTTTTGATCCGGGGTTCTGAATCACTGTATCATATTTGTGTAGTAAACAGGGTTATCTCCAGAATCACAGCTTGACTAACGACCATGCATTGTTTAGTGTTTTGATCTTGTCTAGGTGCATTCTATTACAGCTTAAAGTTTTGATTCGGGGTTTTGAATCACTGTATCCTAATTGTGTAGTAAACAGGGTTATCTCCAGAGTCACTGCTTGAGTTACGAAAATGCATTGTTTAGTATTTTGATCTTCTCTATGTGTATTATATCACCTATCACATATGTGCCACTGTATATCACTTATATATATATTTGCCATATCATTCAATGTAAAATCTCTAATGAGCAATCTCATTTAACAAGTATTATTTTAATTAGAATTAGAATATAAATAATTTTTTCTACTGTCTGTGAATAACTAATAGATGTTTTCTTTAAAATAAAGTGGCCCAACATTTTTATGTTTTATATTTCACCAAATGATTTAAGATTTCCTAAAATTTGCGATTGTACTTTTTATTAAAATGCTAAATAATAAAAAAGTATGTGTGATAACATATATATTGCTATTGTAAACCTTGTTTTTAATTTTACGATGTTTTATAATGTGTATTTAACCCTACTTTCAATTGCTAAAAAGGGTAAAATAAAAAAATTAAAAACAGTAAAAATAGGTTTTACCTGTTTCACAGCCTAACAGAGACTGCTCAGACGAGGAGGCCAGTAGATCATAGATGTCCCTCCCAGTAACTTTATTGAAGTTTAAAAAAAAGAAAAAGGAAACAAAAAATACAAATTAAGCTGGGGCGGAACTCGCCGGCAGCTCGGCAGGGGATGGGCTGAAAAGTACAGTGATATTGGGCCAGAAACATAAATTAGTGACTTATGCATACTAGGCCAAGTGGCCGGCACTGCCAGCTCAGTTATCTCCACGTGTCAATTAGCAAGGGATAGATAGAAAATGAAGCAAATTTACAAAACGAAGCCCATCCGCTGGAGCACATAGCCCCCACGCGACAGGCAGCTGACTGGGAAAGTTGTGGATTCAGAGCTATTCAATGAATAAACAACAGTTCTTACTTAGGCTTGTTCCAAAAACAGTCCTAAAAGGCTGGAGGAGAAAAAGAAATACACTGGAGCAGTGCTCTCACTTGAGATGTGCTTTACTGGAGACTGCAGGAATTCCAGGAAGCAAGAATTCTCAGGAAGTAAAAATTGAGAGATCCATTAAAAAGTAACAGTTTTCTGTCAGTTGGCGGAAGAGCTTGGGTCGAGAAAGAATATTCTGGAGTCAAGAAGGAGGGGTAAGGGGGGCTTTTTAAGATGCCAAGTAGCAGTTCGTGTACAGTTGAAATAATAGTGCTCCGGTTAACCTAGGGCGCCACACCCACGATTTTGTGTTGAGAAACAATGAAGTTATTTTAGATATGTCCTAAAAGGACCATATGACCTGAAAGGAATGCTGTTGTGTGTGGGGAAAGATTTAAAGAGTGTTCTAGAAACTTTAGGAATAATATTGTGGGTGTGTCGGCCCGTTCTAAATGAATTCCGGTAATGTTTTAACTGTTTATATGTTTCGGCTCCATTGAAGCCATTATCGAAACAAATAAGAATACTCTGAAATTGCACAATCTTTGTTGTAATGATTTGAAACGCCATCATTTAAATTTTACATACTGTTTAAGATTACGCACGCAATTTTTTATTTCCATATTCGTAACCATGAAGTAACTCGACCCATAATGTTGGTAAGATAAATAATGGAACCACAATATGTAAACAGTATATTAAAACCTTTTTTTACTGTTTTTAAAATTTTTAATTTACACCTCTTACCAATTGAAAGTTGTATATTATTACAGGGTGTTATAATTTGTTAAATATTTACGTAGATAACCCTTTAAACAAAAATGAGACACATTCTTTTATAAAGAACGTTTAATTAAAAAGAATCATATTCTTTTCCTTTTTTTTTGAGTCATTGCCAAAGGCTATTAAAGTCTACGTTTTGATTATCTGTGTACTGTAATGTTGAAAGATGCAATTAAATAAATAATCATATATTTTAAATTTCACTAATGATAAGTTATTTATTTGAAATGTTTTAATTTTGAAAAAATGTATCATTTATCGAAGGTCATAAAATGCAACATTTTATGTATTCTTAGAATAGAAATCACATGTGTTTATCGGATGAAACTTTGTTATTTTAAATTTATACAACTCATGATAAAATTTCTTTCATTATTAGTAAAATTTCCGTATTTTCTACGCTTAAGACATCTAATATGGAAGCTGAGTCTTTTAGATGCATGAATTTTTTTGAATAAGAGAATAATCAGGATTTGCTTTAATATATTCCTGGAACTGAAAGACCGAAAAGAGGATTTTGAGGTTTAATTTATTTCTTAGTACGCAAGAATAATTTTTCCGACAATCTTTAATATTATATTTTCAGAAAAGGTTTTGAAGGAAAATTGGCCAGTGTACGTAATATTTTACAAAGCAGCATAAATTTGATTTTTTTTCTATAAATACAGGGTGTTTCTAAATGAATATCGGGGTTTTAACGCTTGGTACTATTTATTACATAAAACTTAAAATTATAATTAATACATAAAATGAAAGAGCAACTCAAACAGTTTTACCTACAAGCTTACAAGTGTTCAATGTGAACACTTTTCGTCACACGGCACACATCAAGTCGATAGTTCAGTTCTTCACAAACGCTAATTAGTGTTTGTGGGGTAATTGTTGCAACAGCTGCCTCATTCCTGTTTCTCAGGTCGGGTAGGTCAGCTGGTAGTGGAGGCACATAGACACGATCCTTTATGAACCCTCTCAGGTAGAAATCACAGGGCGTCAGATCGGGTGAGCGTGGAGTGGCGTTTGGGACAAACTGAGCTATCGACATGATGTGTGTCGTGTGACGAAAGGTTTTCACATTGAACACTTGTAAGCTTGTAGGTAAAACTGTTTGAGTTGCTCTTTCACTTTATGTATTAACTATAATTTTAAGTTTTATGTAATAAATACTACAAAGCGTTAAAACCCCGATATTCATTTAGAAACACACTGTATATTGGTCATTAAATATTTTTGATTACTTATTTTCATGAATTTAGGAGTTAATAGACAATTTCATTATATAAGGTGTTCATGAATGTTTTTTCAATATATGAGAAGCAATATTATTCATTAAGATAAAAAATAATGCATGTGAAACTAGAATCGCAACTCTCTTAGTCTGCTTATATCACTTAGAGCTGAGATGAAGATAAATTTGCAAAATTTTAAAGCGACTACGAAACAAACTTTCCTTTGTGTGAAATATGATTCTAACACAAGAAATGATAAAACTACATTCTGCGGAACTGAAAGAAGTAAAAAGATTATTTAGAAGATATATTTAAAATGTTGCTTAGTATGCAAGATACGTTTTCCTTTGAAATTTGATAATTATACCACATTTTGTGAAAACATTTTGTTATAAGAATATTCTTTTCTACAAAACCTTTTAGACGAAAAATAAAGAAATAAAATGATATTGTATATATATTGTTAATTAAACAATTTCGAATACTTATTTTTATGCGTTTAGCAGTTAAAATAAAGTATTAAAATACTACATAGATAAAACTTTCTACAGACATGAATATAATACATGATTGAGAAATATAATCCCATGTATTCAATTGTCAAATATCTGAATTTTTTCATTATTAAGCGGCAGAATTTTGCAGAATTTTATTATTACACATTTAACAAATGGAAAATAAAACTTCAGAAGTTGTCAGGCACAAATAATGTAGCATACCTGCTTAAGTAGATTTGATCTTAGTTTAAATGCTTAGTAACCGTGTAACAGAAGACAACACATTTGAAGTTTTGAATTATTTTTTAACTCTTAAATATAAACGGCACAAATAGTTCGATTTGTTAAGGATATCTTGTTTAATTGCCAATTCATTTTTCCTGAAATACTGGTTTATAAATACTGAGATGCGAAACAATGCTCAAGAAACACGGTGTATAAATACCGGACAGAATTTCAGCTAATGAATGACATTTCTATGAGATTTGCAAAAATTTAAGTAAAGAAATAATTTTTTTACTGTGATTGCTAAGTAGCAAAAATCACCAACTTGCTTTAATGGAACAAAAATCTTTTAAGTTATACATAAGACGAACAATTGATGCTTTTTATTTTCTATCATCAGTAGAAACCCGATTATTTGCATGTGGAAATTCATCTGCGATTTTATATACACTTTCTGTAAGTTCATACAAATACATTAAGATATAGAAAAAATCTTTTTCAAATGGATATTTCTATTATTTTTATTTAAAAATATGCATAAATATATGCTTTTATAGTGATACAAAATACCATGACTAAAAATGGTGGAAAACACAATTGTTTAATAGAATTTTCTGTAAATTTTCAATAATGCCAAACATTAAATCAAGGTAAGAATAAAATTCTTTTGCGATTTTATATACACTTTCTGTAAATTCATACAAATACATTAAGATATAGAAACATTCTTTTTTCAAATGCATATTTCTACTATTTTTATTTAAAAATATGGATAAATATACGCTTTTTTAGCAATACAAAATACAATGAATAAAAATGGTGGGAGACACAATTGTCTGTTTAACAGAATTTTCTGTATATTTTGAATAATTCCAAACATAAAATCAAGGTAAGAATAAACTTCATTTGCGATTTTATATACACTTTCTGTAAATTCATACAAATACATTAAGATATAGAAATTTTTTTTCAAATGCATATTTCTATTATTTTTATTTGAAAATATGCATAAATATACGCTTTTTTAGTGATACAAAATACCACGAATAAAAATGGTGGAAAACACAATTGTTTAACAGAATTTTCTGTAAATTTTGTAAAATGCCAAACATATAATCAAGGTAAGAATAATATTTTTGGAGTCATATTATTTGTGGAAAGAATTTGCTTTATAAAATACGTTCAAATTTTATCTTATGGATAAATTAATATTAAAGAAAACGTTAAAAATGTACTTTTGTGGACTCAGGCGTTTGAATGCTCAATGTTCAACACAGATAATCACAACTAAAAAACTAGTCGTTGGGGGCCACCGTAATACTTACCCATCATGGATATGCATAATATAAAATATGAAAATAAAACGTGTAAACTACTTATAAAATGCATTGCAATTCGAATAAAATCGTGGCTTGATGACGTCATAAACTTTAAAGGCGCTGATTACTGAATTGCTTAAAAGAAACATCCTTATAACTCCAAAAACAATAATCCTATTAACTAGCGGTTTATTGCATCTGATTAAGCATCTAATTCCCGATTAAAATATATCTTTGAATTGAAATTTGATTGAAATACCGGGTCATGAAAAATCGAAGAGTGTGAAAAATAGAATTACAAATATATCGGCAACTAATTACCCGATCACCTTTATTCTTTATGCAAAATTTATGTTTTTTAATTGTCTTTTATATTCACTCCTTAAAATAAACAATTTCGAAAATTTTTATATACCTTTTATCAGAACGAATATTTAGAGACTCCGAAAAGAATAGTTCCGGATAATCGAGGTTACTGAAATTCAATAAGCTTCTTCCCATTATTACATACTATGTACATACCAAATTTCAAGTCTCTATCTCAGTTTGTTCGAGAGATAGAGCGGTTACAGACACACAGACACCCAGACACACAGACGGACGGCATTTTTTTTTTCTAAAAAGATGTTTTTCGGAATCTCCAATCTCTGAAACGAGTAAATCCGGCAATTTTTTTTTGATTTTTGAAAGGATTACAAGACCCTATACTACGTATGATGGGTAAGTAATATATATATTCTGCGGAGAGAGTGAATTTGACAAACCCGGTTCGAGGTGTGTACAAGGTAAGTGTACGAAAAGAGTGGGCAGCTTAAAAGGTTATGCATAATACAGCGCTATTTACTTACTGTGTGTTTAAAAAATATGTCTGACAAAATCAAAGGTATATAAGTAATATGTTCTATTTGTATAGGAAAAAATGTACCGAAGCAATAATATACCAAAGAAATATATAATATAACAGAAAATTATGGATCCAGCTACTTAACTGTGTCTTTCAGATGGTTCCAAAGGCCAAAACAAAAGAACAGAATGTCTATGTAGATATTACGTACCGCCCAGAATTTAATTAACATCGGAACGTTAGTTTACGGTACATGTAGAAATTAGGAAAACAGTTTATCCTTAACAAATTCTAATTTGCTGCCAGTGCAATGAAATAACGCGTTTATAGCACCAGATAATGTCGAAAATTCATAAAATCCAATGTATCGTGATTCGGTTTAGAGCACTGTTAAAAAATAATAAATAAAAAATGTATTGATTTGAAAGAAAACAGTTGTCAGTCAGGACATCAAAACTTAACATATAATTTAATTTTTAACGTTCTGAAAAGTCTATTTATGTGGAAATTTTTATGATTTTCCGACTGCTAGATTTATGTTTTGAAACGTTATGTATCCATTTTCTAGACAGGAGAATATAAAGTAAATAATCGGTCAAGTGCAAGTTTTACTCGAGCACAAAAGGTTCTGTAAAATATATTTATTAATTACTACCTGCAATATTAGAAAAAATCGTTTCTAAATGAATAATAAGACTTTGTTAAAATCTATACATCATAAGATTGGGAATAGCTACACTGTAAAAAATGAAGTACTCAAAAATGAGTAAGTCCATGCACTCATATCGAAATGAGTACTTTTGGATCAAAAATGAACATGTGTATTCTCAAAAATGAGTAAGTTTATGTACTCATATCGAAATGAGTACTTTTGGATCAAAAATGAAAATGTGCATTCTCAAAAATGAGTAAGTTAATGTACTCATATCGAAATGAGTATTTTTGGATCAAAAATGAACATATGTATTCTCAAAAATGAGTAAGTTCATGTACTCATTTCGAAATGAGTATTTTTGGATAAAAAAATGAACATATGATCAAACCCAACATACTTGTATATTTCAGAATGTGTAATGACGAAATTTCGGAGCCTAATAAGCTATTATTTGAAGGAAAAACGAAGAATTAGAGAAATGAAAAGTGGATCTGGTTGTTCTGGATTTTCATCAAAGTGGATCCACTACAACACATTTACTCTTTTTTTCCTCACATTTTACACATCTACTTTTTTTTTTCTTGATAGTACTTCAAAATTATGATTTTTTCCCCAATAATTTTTTTTTTAATTTATTTTAACTTTTTTAACGTGAGGCAATATTGTGTTATTTAAAAGTTTCATAACATAATATCTTTGCAAATTATAGCTATGCAAATTAGTATTTAACTAAACTGATTTGGCTTACAAATTTATGAATTACGCTAAAATTTATTATTTTATAAATTATAATTTTACAAAGTTTATAATTTTAGTATTTCAATCTATGATTTTTTCTAATGTCATTTTTTAATTAATATTTCTACCTGTTACTTCAGACATTATTTTAATCTTTAACACATATAGACAGGCATTGTACATCCTTAAAAACATATTTAAAAACACATAAAACCAGTCTACACGCTAAAAGTTTCTTAAAAGTAGAATATTTTCGCTCGTTTGCTCAGGCATCTTCAATACTGATGTCTAGTATTTCTGCTCTGTCAGTCCGATTTTTTAAAAACTATCCCTTCCTAACAAATCTATCCTCTATAAATATATATCTATATAAATATCTATATCTATATCTATATAAAAATAACTATCCTCTATCTCTTCCTAACAGATGGCGCCAGATGCTGTTAGGTAGGCATAGAGGGGGAGTTTCAAAGTAAGTAATAACATTTGAGAAATAGGCGTGACCAGTCATGGGTTGATGGTCTGAGCCATCAGGTTAGTAAACAGGACACCCCGGGTTTGATTCCTCTCAGGGGCAAGGTTTGGTTAATTACTATAAACTCAGGCAGGAAAGAAAAAAGCGAGCAGAAATGTATATATCCCTTATAAGGTTGTCCTCGCGAAGTAACTTTTTTTTTATCCTATAAATTTTATTTTAACGACATAAAATTTTTTAAATTTGAATGCATCCATGTGATCAAAAATGAGTACATAGCAGTTCATATTTGAAAACATCCATGGGATCAAAAATTAGTACATGTGTTTGTCAATCTTAAGTACATTTGGATCGGAGCTATTTTGAGTATGTGACGTATTCAAAATTGAGTACTTTTTACTCAATTTTGAGTACCCATTTTTTACAATGTATATAGACCTTCAAAGTGTTGATGGATACAACGTGAATGTTCAGAGAGATATGAAGCCTAAATAGCGATATCGCAATTATGTAAGAATTTTTTATGCCTAAATCAAAGACAGTTCAACTTGGCGTTGTGCCAAGCGTGCTTCTATAGGAGGTCGCAAAGTTGCAACAACTCTTTGGTGTGTGCCGCGTTTATATAGATATGTTTTGAATTAATATTTTTGTTAATTACCTAAAACATTTTTCGAAAATCTGTATCAAGAATGCTTGGATTATTCAGTGTCGCTGGGTTAGAGCGCTCTTCAATTAAACCTCTGATCTAACGCAAAATAAAGTTTGTGTGTAATGGGAAAATGCGATTTTCCCATTACATCCTAGCACAAACCTATGTGACCTAGGATAATTGATATAGTTTTCCTTCAGTGTTTAAAAATCAAACTAGCCCTAATTTTTTCGCAATTTTAGCTTTACTAAATTCTGAAATCGGGGTTCTTCTGGGGGGGGGGGATATATTTGCAGTATATTTTCGATTATATATCTGAAAATATGCAACATAAAATTTAAACAAATATATTCTTGAGTTCGGTGTTACAAGATTTGCCGAATGATACCCCGCAAGATATAGACATTTTTTTCCAGTTACATTTATTAGCCCCCTAAATTTTTCTAAAAATATTTGTAAATGGCTAATAATCTATAAATATGTGGGTCTTGAAAATTCTGCCAAGTTTGAACTTCTTACGTTTCATAGTTTTCGAGAAAAACGGCCCTCATAGATAAACAGACAGACACACGAGTGATCTTATAATGGTTCCGTTTTTACTTTTTAAGTACGGAACCCTAATAAAGTGATTATTAATTTCTTCTATCTTTACAAGAAGAAAGTGACTTCCGGTTTTCGACGGATTTGTACGTTTTAGAAGGTCATGAACACGATTTGACTATTTTTAGAAAATGTCTGTGTGTCTGTATGTGGCAAAAATTTTATGGGCTCTCTATCTCAAGAACTAATGCTCGGAATTTAATAAAACTTTATAATCAGTTAGTCTCTAATAAATATTAGTGATGATTAGTTTTTTTTGTAAAAATCGCTCAGCAGGTGGCGCTGCTAGGCAGCATTTTTCGCGATTTCCACAATAGCTCTATCTCAAGAACTAATGCTCGGAATTTAATAAAACTTTATATTCAGTTAGTCTCTGATATAAATTGGTGCTGATTAGTTTTTGGTAACAATCGCTTATGCAAGACGATTTTAGCGGTAGTCATATCCCAAGAACTAATGCACGGAATTGAATAAAACTTGAGTTTCAGTTAGACTCTGATATAAATTGGTGCTGATTCTGTTTAGTGTATGCGAAACATGTGTGAGATAGAAGAAAGTTTTGGGATTGACACATCCGACTAGTTTCTCAGTATGCAATGCAAAAATCTGTTGGTTTTACAGAGATAGTCTGTCAAACAGGACAGCAATAATAAAAAAAAAATGCGCAGAAATTTGTTGATAAAAAAAAGTTCATTTTATTATAATAAAAAACTAACGACTTACATATTTAAAATACATATTTCAAGCTTATTAAATTAAAATAATTCCAATTAGATCCACGTTTATTTATTTAAAATACATATTTCAAATTTCTTAAATTTCAATTAGATCAACGTTTAAATACCAAACGCCATAGTTTAAACATATGTTATTTAATTTTAAATCCTTATACTCACTGTGAAAGAAAAATGTGATTTTAATTTTTTTAAATAAAATAACAAACGAAACAAAATACCAAGTAACGAAAAATATTACCGAGCTTTGTCTTTTCTTCATTTTCTAAATATTCTTCATGTAAAATCATTTTAATACTTATAAGCATCTGAAGCATAATTCTAATTACTCTCTAATCTTAAGTATTATCTTGAATATTAATGACTTTTAAGATAAAGTAAATGCAGTGAATAGCGTTTATTCAAAATCCTTATTAGAGATTCGTAGCATATTAACAAGTTCCAGGGATGACTTTATGATGCGAACAATACAGTGTATACATTTAAAAGTGTAAATAAACATAATAAAGCTTTAAAAAAAGAATTTATACAATATAATGTCTAAAAATACATTTATTTGAAATATACCTGCATAAAAATTAAATCAGAATAAGAAAATTCTAGAAATTATGTATCTGATATATATTTATTTTGCTGCAATAAATAATATAAATTTATATATAAACTCCATGTAAAATATACAACGACATTTGTCAAACTTCTATAAAGGTATTACACATAAGGAGCAATAATATATAAATGACGTATATAAGCGTTTAATAACACGGGAATATATTTATGCTACTTTACATTTAAGATATTGAAAATAGATAGATCTTGAAACTGTTAGGTAGTTAAGCATGCTATAATTCAAACAAATATCAACGAACATACTCGAGGTGAAGATCAGATTTCGTTATAAAGTATTTTTTATCTATTAAAGTATATCGCACATAAATTTCTAAAACAAAGTCATAATGATTCGTTAGTTTAAAATATTAACAGACATCATTGTATATCACTATATTAAAAAAACCTCTTTTAACATTCTGAAAAAGAAATTTATAAAACAAAAAAAATAACCATTATTGCTACATTTTAAATTTTAATATTTTCCAACTGAAAACAAAAAACAAACACACATTTAATATACATATATTCCAGCTAACGAAACATTTAATCCAAGGCAGCTATTGATAAAGAAAACTTCTGCCATACATCTGTTTCTTCAAAATAGTATTTTCTGTATGTCCACTGTTTTGTTTGTGATATATTTTTAAATTAAATGCATGACATTTGAATTTATTTTCACCTTTCGTTTTATAATAAAAAAGTTCTATCTATATTTTTGCATTTTTGCTAGTGACACTAAATAAATAGCTTATTATTTTCTACAAAATATTTCAATATAAAATCGCTAATGTCCTATCTTATTTAACGATATTTATTTTTAACTCTAAGATGACTCGGTACAAAGAAAACATATTCTGCAAATAACACGCCAGTTAAATTTTCCGATCATATTCCAATAAAGCAAAATCATTACAAATAATAAAATGTCTTAAATTGTTAAAAAGTAAAAAATTTGTTTAAATAATTCATTTAAAAAAAGTTTAATAATTTAAAAATATCTTCTTCTTTTCAAACTTCGGTATTTCAAAGTAGATTTTGTTGTCTTATTTCCAGGTCACATTGTTCTACATATCTAAGTATCAGATTTTTGATAAGAAAATTGGATTAGAATATAAAAATCGGTGAGCGAGTATAAATCGCGCTCAAATGGTTCCATACATTGAATTTAATGATTACTATTTATTAATTAATAAACTCCTACTATCGCTAGTTCCTGAATAATTTAGTTTCAGTAGATTCTAAAATAGGAGGGGGGCATATTTTTCTAGTACTTTATACAATATCTCTAAAAATATAATACCTAAAGTTTAAAAAAATGTATATTTTTGAGTTTGGTGTTATGAGATCTTTCGAACGGTACCCTACACGATATATAAAAAGAAAATTTATTTTTCAAGTAACTTAATTACTATTTCTGCTAATTACCGACAATTGTTTTCGAAAATCACTATCAAATATCCTTGGATGATTCTGCGTCGATAGATACCTCGAACGCTCGTCAAACCCCTCGCTCACCGCCCAAAAAGTAAAGTTTGTGTATAACGGAGGGTTTTTCTCATAAACTATATCAATCTCTACAGTTTTCCTGAAAGTTTTAATAAACTTCTACTATTCCTATTTTTTTTCATATTTTTTGTTTAAGTAGATTTGGAAACAGAGGGAGGGGAACATATTTTTTGCAGTGCATTTTCGACTGTATCTCTGAAAATATAATACCTAAAATTAAAACAAATATATTTTTCAGTTAGGTACTACAATATATTTCACAGGATACCCCGCACGATTGACAAAGAGAAAACTTTTTTTTTCAGTAACTTAATTAGCCCCTTAAAATTGTCCTATACATATTTCTGAATGGCTAATAATCCGAGAATATGTTGGTAAAAACGCTTTATAACTTTTCCAAGTTTGAACTTTCCACGTTCCATAGTTTACGAGAAAAAGGACTTTGACAAACGGACAGACAGACATAGGAGTGATCTTATAATGCTTCCGTTTTTACTTTTTAAGTACATAACCCTAAAAAATAATATTTCGATGTATATAGAATAAACCGATAAAAATAAAATATAGTTCATTTCGGATTTTTTGCCCAAAGATATCAGAAAGTCAACGCTCCGCTATCACATGTAGAATCTAAAGATACATTAAAAAGAAACAAAATAACACTTTGGTCCTTTAGTGTAGAAACCTTATGTTTTGATTGCATAACGATATATGAAAAAACACGAAGTGAAAAAAAAATGAGTTTAAACATTTTATTTACATAAAAAAGTTGTTAAATTTTATCTATATTAAACATATTAAACATATCAACCATATCTCATTTACGATTTATCAGATACTAGCAAGCTACACCCGCTACGATGATCAATTTCTCTTAACGAACCTTTAATCAAACAAAATATTGACGTTTCATAATTCACTTTTATATTTTAACAGAATAATAAGACTACTATAATTTGTGACTCGTGCTATAGCCAATATACACGTCAAGACACGTCGCACTTATCATTATATTTTAACGCATGAAGGTTTCGCTATGATACTCCGTTGTGAAATTTGGTAATTATAGAAATTCAATATTTGAAAAATGGCATAATCATTAGATTTTAAATTTATATCAAGAAATATACAATTTTTTATCTTTCAAACGCAGTTTGTTTACAAATTTTCTGACAAATACTTTTCGAGCTATTATTATTTCAGTAACTTCAAATGTTTCATTTTCCGAGATTAATCTGTGGCAAAGTTTAGCGAAAAACCCAGTCGTCCGCAATGCATAGCTTTATATTAAAACGGATGTTGGAGCAGGGATTGTCACCACCACTTTTGAAATCGGCTCTGTAGTTCCAGAGATTCAATAGAAATTGTAATTTAGAATGATTTTAGAACGCTTTTCGCTCATTTCACCCTTTTAAATTTCGAATTTTTTTTTTAATTTATTCTTAGAGAATATTTACATCTTATAAGTAACTACAATGCCAAATTTCAAATTTCTAGCTCCTTCAGTATGAAAAGATGTCGCAATTTTCGGACATTTTTCACTCTTGCACCCCATTGGGGTTAGTTGCACCGACATAAAATATAGGCTATGTTGGAGAAGGGATTGTCACCATCAATTTGCCGCCATTATTTTTGAAATAGGTTCTGTGGTTCCAGAGATTCCATAGAAATTGTAATTTAGAATGTTTTTAGAACGCTTTTCTCTCGTTTCACCCTTTTAAATTTCATTTTTTTTAGAATTTGTTCCTAGAGAGCATTACATCTTATAAGTAACTACAATGCCAAATTTCAAATTTCTAGCTCCTTCAGTATAAAAAAAATTGCAATTTTAGAAAATTTTTCGCTCCTGCACCCCCTCGGGATTAGTGGCACCGACATAAAATATAGCCTATATGGTGATGTATCTATCCTCCCCGGTGCATTTCAACAAATGGCGCTACAAGCGCACATACGAAAATTCACTTTAACCTCCACTCCTTGTTTATGTCATAAAAGGTGTGGCGCTGCGGTGCTGTTAAGCCGCTGCAACAAAGGATTGCATTCTACGTTAAGTTTTATTATATTAAATGTTTATGTTTGTTTAAATTGGAGTCTTTACTCGAATATTGAACAATATTACAATATACCAAAATGCAACCCACTTCATTGGTGACTGCCGGACAAAACTTCTAGTTTCCATTTTACAGACCTTTGTGTTTCCAGTTTCGATTTATCATGGCTGCTGAAACAGCAGCTGTAAAAATGCCGAATTTTATTCCTACCGATCCTGCTTTATGGTTTACAATGGTTGAATTCATTTTTCAACTAGCAGTTCCAAAACCAATAACTGAATCAAAACAAAGTGCAACTATTGTGTCTCACATCTACCTGATGATATCGCAATGATTGTTCGTGACGTCATCATTTCTCCAGATGCTACCGATCCCTACAAGAAATTGAAAGATGAGATGATACTCCGTTGTGGTGAAACAAAATTGCGAGAACTTCAACGTCTATTAGCTGATTAACAACTTGGCAATCGCAAGCTTTCTGAGCTTCTTTGCGGTATGCAACGAAGAGCTGAAAATCACAATATATCCGACACACTGTTACTAGAATTGATTTTATCACTGTTGCCCTCCAATGCGCAGTTAATTTTAGCATCAATTCAGGATCTTACGCCCTTAAAAGCTGCGGAGATCGCTGATAAAATTATGGATATTTCAACTCCACAGGTAAGCAGTGTTTCATCCACTATACCTTCCCAAGCAGATTCTGAATTGTATAAGGAACTTAAACTTTTACGTGAAGAAGTGACTTCCTTGCGACGTTCCAGGAGTCATTCTCGATCTCGACCTCAGTATCGGCAGAAAAGTCCTGGTTTTAAAAACTTTTGCTGGTATCACAAAAAATTCAATTCCAAAGCAAAGAAATGTGTTCCACCCTGTACCTTTACGTCGGGAAACGAGAACGGCCAGCCGTAGTGGCGACATACGCCTTGCCTTACAACTCTCGTCGTCTGTTTGTACGCGGTCGCAAGAGTAATTTAAAATTTTTAGTGGACACTGGAAGTGACTGTTCTCTAATACCAGCATCAAAATCGGATCAAATGACTCTTCCAATACAAACATTTTTTGCTGCAAATGGCACATTAATTAATGTTTACAAGCGTAAGTTATTATCTATATATCTGGGTTTAAGAATGCAATTTGTTTATCCCTTTTATGTATGTAACGTTTCCACCTCCATCATAGGTGCTGATTTTTTGCATTATTTTAACTTAAAGCCAGATCTAAGAAAGCATTCTTTATTTGATAGTAATACTACTTTGAATTCACATTGTGTTGTACATACTTCTGATATATATTCTGTTAAATGTATTGTAAATGATGATATATTTTCTGAAATTTTACGTGCATATCCAAACATTATTATATCTCCTTGCCCAAATCAAACAGTAAAACATTCTGTTTTGCATTACATTGATACTTTTAGTCCTCCAGTATATGCCAAACCACGTCATCTTGCTACTGATCGCCTAAAAATAGCTAAAATGGAATTCCAGCATGTGCTGGAATTAGGACACATGCGTCCATCCAACAGCAATTATGCTTCGCCACTGCATATGGTTACAAAGAAAAACAGCGATGACTGGCGTCCTGTTGGTGACTTCAGAGCACTAAATGCCCAAACTAAAAAAGATAAATATCCCATTCCGAGCATCGTTCATTTCACTAGTGAATTGCATGGAACCACAATATTTTCCCATATAGATTTGGGCAAAGCTTTTCATCAAATTCCGATTGCTCCCGAGAATATTCATAAAACAGCCATCTGTACAGCTTTCGGACTCTTCGAGAGCACTCGGATGCAATTTGGTTTGTGCAACGCTTCGAGCACATTTCAGAGATTTATTGATGAAGTAACTCGAAATTTAGCAGGTTTTTACGCTTTTATTGATGACATTTTAATCGCATCAAAATCCCTAGAAGAGCACATTGAACATCTCAAGGATCTATTTTCTAGACTTCATAATTATGGCTTTAAGATTAAGCCCTCTAAATGCATATTTGGTGTTCCCACATTGGAATTTTTAGGTTTTAAAGTATCAAAAGATGGTCTTTCACCAACTTTGCTCGTGTTGAAGCCATTCAAAAATTTCCAAGACCTGCCACTCTTACCCAACTTCGTAGGTATTTAGGTATATTCAACTTTTACAAGCGATTCATTCCCAAAGCTGCTGACATTTTAGCACCCCTTGTAAAATGCTAGAAGGTCATAAAAATAAAAAGAAACATCCTCATTCCAAGGTTTCAAATAACCAATTACAATGGGACGATGAAGCAAATCTTGCATTTACGGCATCTAAAGAAGCAATTTCTCAAGCAACGCATCCTATTCCCGGTGCTCAATTAAGCTTATGGGTTGATGCATCAAATGTTGCAGTTGGTGGCTCTGTTATGCAAATGTCTGACAATCAGTGGGAACCTATAGCGTTTTATTCAGGTAAGCTAAACAAATCTCAAAAAATTGGTCGACATATGACAGCGAATTATATGCCATATATTCTTGTATAAGAAAATTTCGACACTTGCTTGAAGGCAGAAACTTCTTCATTTATACTGATCAGAAACCCTTAATTTATGCCTTTAAACAAAATCCTGAAAAGTGCAGCCCTCGGCAAATACGCCATCTTGACTATATACCACAAGTTTCCCCCGATATCCGATATAAAACAGGTTAAAAAATTATGTTGCCGATTCACTATCTCGCATTGAGATTAACCAAATTTCCCCAACTGTACTTGATTTTAAAGAATTTGTTTCAGCTCAATCCACTGATGAGGAACTTCAAAAACTTTTGCAATCCAATACCGCATTCTTAAAATTGGAAAAATACTATTTTCCTCTTGAGGATATTTATTTATATTGTGACATGTCACAACAACATCCCCGCCCATTTCTCCCCCAAAGTCTGCGAAAACTAGTTTTTGATAATTTGCATTTCTTTTCACATCCCGGTATGTCAGCCCCTATTAATTTAATTGCTAAAAGATTCGTATGGCCTGGCATGCATAAAGATGTTAAATTCATGGTTCGTAACTGTAATAATTGCCAAAGAGCCAAAATAACACAGCACGCCAAATCTCCTATTGGTACATTCGCCCTACCTGATGCTCGTTTTGCCCACATTCATTTAGACTTCATTGGTCCTTTTCCCCCATCAGATGGTAATCAATATTGTTTGACAATCATTGATAGATTTACCAGATGGCCTGAAGTCATTCCGACATCTGATATGACTACGGAAACTACTGCTCGAGCTCTATTACATGGTTGGATCTCCAGATTTGGATGCCCAGTCACTATCACCACAGACCAAGGTAGTAATTTTGAATCTACCTTGCTGCAAGAACTTCTGCGTATCACAGGCTGCAACCGAATTCGAAGTTCTCGATATCATCCCCAGTCGAACGGAATTTTGGAACGCTATCACAGACATTTATAAGATGCTCTTAAAGTACACAATCACACTAAATGGACTGAGATTCTTCAAATTGCTCTCCTAGGTTTACGATGAGCTCTTAAAAATGACATTAATGCAACGCCTGCAGAATTAGTATATGGTACAACTTTAAGATGACCCTCTGATCTCATAACAGATAAGATACAGACTGACAGACCAATTGATCCCGATTATGTTTCTAACTTGGTCGAAACAATGTGGAAATTAAATCCCACTGTCCCTTCCTTACATGGCAATCCCAAAATATCTGTAAATCCCTCATTGTCAACATGCACACATATATTTTTAAGATCAGATAAAATACTTCTTTCTTTAAGAGAGCCTTTACATCTTATAAGTAACTACCATGCCAAATTTTATGTTTCTAGCTCCTTCAATATAAAAAAATTTGAAATTTTAGAACGTTTTTCGCTCCTGCACCCCTCTGGGGGTAGTGGCACCGACATAAAATATAGCCTATGTTGGAGCAGGGACTGTCACCATCAATTTGCCACCATCACTTTTGAAATCGGTTCCGTAGTTCCAGAGATACCATAGAATTTGTAATTTAGAATGTTTTTAGAACGCTTTTCTCTCATTTCACACATTTTAAATTTCGATTTTTTTTATAATTTGTTCTTAGAGAGCATTTACATCTTATAAGTAAGCACCATGCCAAATTTCCTGTTTCTAGCTCCTTCGGTATAAAAAAATCGAAATTTTAGAACGGTTTTTGCTTCTGCACCCCCCTGGGGGTAGTGGCACTCACATACAATATAGCCTATGTTGGAGCAGGGATTGTCACCATCAATTTGCCACCATCACTTTTGTAATCGCTACAGTAGTTCCAGAGATTACCCCCTACAAACAAACAAACAAACAAACTATCTTTACTACTTTATAATATTAGTATAGATGCAAGAAATTTGGGTGCAATATTCTAGAGATATTAAGTTTCATTTTATGATAAAAATGTGAAATTTAACATTATTGTATTAAAAAAAACGACTGTTTAAATTAATATATGTTGTTAAATATTCCACAGCTATTCCTCCTAAAATATGGAAATATGAACGATCAAAGTTTTCTGCATTGAATCGAGGTTGCCAAAATCGCTCTTAGAATTTAAAAATTTAATTAGTTTTCAAGATATTATTATTTTTTTCTAATTTTTAATGACATTTCAGTAACGATGTCAACTAAATTACTCCCTTTTTTGTGGTTAAAAGAGGGAAAATGGAAAAAGTTTGGGATTATTAGATTCGTGGTTTTCGTTATATTTCACATTCGTAGATAAAACCAAATAGGTTCTAGCTCAGTCAAAAAACAGTTGTCAAATATTAACGTATTTATGTATTTTCCTTAACTTTCGATAAAATCATTTACATGGCGGTGGCGGTTGGAAATTCTGACAACATTAGACATAATAAATGGTCCAGTTATCAGGTATTCTCTCTTAATTGAGCCGTATGCCTCATCAATTTATATCCAAATCTAATCCATTGCGCCATTTTGCATAAACAAGTGATTCATTTCTCACGCCTAAGTTCTTGAGTAATAAATTTACGTGGCATGCTTGATGGCCAAAATATCTACAGGAAAACGCGATAATGTATTATCCTTCTGAAAAATAATATCATATTACACAAGTCCTATAGAATTCTTTTTTTTGTAAATGAGGTTTTAGCGATACTTGGCATAATTTTGGCAAATGTTTTGTCTAGATTGTATTGTTATTGATGTCATCACTCTTCGCTACTCTCTGCTTCTTCTTAGAACTTAATAATATCAGAGAAATACTCTGAAATTATCTCCACCTTAACTTAAATTAAAATATCTGCATTTTTTATGTATAGTTATGTTACGCATTTTATGTTATTATAAGTTCTTCATAGACTACCATGATTCTTTATAGCTTGGCGTTCATTAAAGTTACTGCTTCAACATATAAAAATTATCCGATTCGATCATTGATCAACATTCTAATATATAAAATTTTAACGGGAATTCCTTCACAAGTGTATACACAAAAGACAATAAACGTACAAACTACTTGTATAAACACTTTTATTTGGTGTCGTTAAAAGTATTTCTTTAAGTGGGATGCATTGTGCTTATCGTTTTTTTATTACTTTTCGCAATCGCTGTAAAGCCTTTAAAGCATATGTTATTATTTTACGGTTTATGATGTAAATTAAATGTAAAAAAAACATTTTTTAAGTAATATTAAGTAGTAAAACACATATATCTTTACACAGGCATATAGTTATTTGTGATGCCATAAGAATCAAGAATGACAAACATGCATTTCTAACAGTTCTGTATTTTTATTTATTTGATTAAGATGTATCATCATATTAAAATCTTCTTCAAAAAGGTTATTGAAATTATTAAATTCTTGTTGAAGTTATTTTAAGAAAATAGGCTTACTGAAATAATACTTCAGATTTTTACTATTACATTTTACAATGAATATAGCTGTAGAGGTATATTGCATATTTTTTTTTCTATGGATACATTAATTGTTTAACTCAAACTATGCATTCATGTTATGTTTGTCTTTTACAAAGTATTGTTTAAGCAAGTTGTAAGAAAATACATAAATTATTTTTGTATCTATGCCTATGTAACCAACATCTTCTTTAACCTTAATTGGCTTGAGTGGTTATTCATTTATATTAAGTAACTGATTAAAATTTGTATTTCTGTTTTTCTTTACATACTGCATTTACACATAATAAGTAATATTATAAATGTGTGGTGTTATTTTAGAACATGTTTGTATTTAGACTGAACTTTTGTTTGCATAGTAATCCAGACAAATATTGGTGGAGTTCCTAATTTTTTATTTTACTTTTTTTGTTATTTTTTACATATACCCTCTGAGCGTCTGAAGAATTCCTGCATTTTCATATAAATGTTCATAAAAGTAATATTCATTTAAATTTTATTTCCTTGTTTAGTTCTAAAATACACATCATATCTTTTTATATTTTATATATCTTCAAATGCAATTATATTGAAAATATTATTTTTCTACAGCCGATTTAAGGTGTTTTTGGAAAACGAAAAAATACGGGCAAAACGCAATGAAACGCTGCAACTTAAAAAATGAAAATAAATATTAAATGTAACAGATAGATGAGGTAATCAGAATATTTTAATTAAAAAATGAGTAATATTTACCCAATACATTAAAAGACTGCATATTATGTATTCTTACAATAGAATTATTCTGTAGTTATCTGAAGAAACTTTATTAATGTAAATTTATACTAAGTATAAGATTTATTTTATTCTTCCCGAACTTCTGTAATTCCCATGCATTAGGTTTCTAACATGGAAGATGAGTCTTTTAAATGCATGAGTGACTTTGAATCAGAGGAGAATCAGAATTTGCTTTATATATGTCTGGAACTGAAGGACCCGAAAGATGATTTTGAGGTTTAATATATTTCTTACTACGCAAGAGCGATTTTCCTAATAATCTTTACTATTATATTTTGCGCAAGGTTTTGAATGAGAACTGATCTGTGTACGCAATATTTTAGAAAACAAAATAAAGTAGATTTTTTTTTCTGTACATTGAATGTATTTAAAGTAAACAAAAATATTACGTCTGAACATATTTAATTTATATTTATATTAAAATCATTAAAATTACAGACATTACATTACAATTACATAAAACATTAAAAACATATTAAAATTGGACGATTCGGATTTACATGAAAATCCCTCATCAGCAAAAATTTTTCTTAACGTAAGTCACAGTTCTAAAATATCAACACATAAAAAATACAACGTATCAAAATGTCGAGACCAAAGTTACAGTTATATTAACACGGCGTATTCATTACACGGAGCTCTCCGCGTTAATATTACTGTAACTTTGGCCTCGACATTTTGATGCGTTGTATTTTCTGTGTGTTGATATTTTAGAACTGTGACTTACGTTAAGAAAAATTTTTGCTGATGAGGGATTTTCATGTAAATCCGAAACGTCCAATTTTAATATGTTTTTAATATTTTATGTAATTGTAATGTAATGCCTGTAATTTTAATGATATTAATATAAATATAGAATGTATATTAAATATTTTTGAATACTTATTAATCTGAATTTCAGTTCTCCCAAATGGTTCGCTTTTGAATAACCAGTATTTTCATAGAAAATTTTTATTTTTTTATTTTTCTTGCAAACTTTGCAGAAACCGCCTTCTGAGATAAATTTTTGAGATATGTTGTAGAAACCTACCATGAAATTTTCTGTTAAAAAATATTGGTATTCAGTTGGCGGACCGTTTGGGAGCCCTATAGTTTAGATTTGCTATTAGATTCGGTAAGGAGGTTTTAAAGTGAATTGGTATATGTATAGAGTGATTTTGAATATATAAAAATATTAAAATAATATTGTAAATATATGGTCGATTAAAAAATTTTAAATACTATAAATATTACATTACAAATGATATTATACCATATCGATAAAAACCAAAATAAAATACATGAAATTTTTAAAGTATAATAAATTTGTAATTGACCTTCAGCATTTCGATAGTGAGATAAATGGTAAAAAATCTAAATTGAAATGCAAGTTAGCATTCCCTCACGAGAATCTATTGAATGTAAAAGCAACCATAAATTAAGATTAATAAAATCTACGTTTCGCTAGCACCTTCCCCGTTCGCTCAGTATTTTATAACTTTACGACAAATCAATACTTCGGAGGGGAATAAGTTAAATATTGTAAATTTAACAGTGCTTTATCTAAAGAACATTGTCTGTACGTTCTTTGAAGTACGAAAAATCCGGAAATTTATTTACGTCTCACTACATTTAACGTCAAAGAGATAGTGTATAGTCCTTACTACAAATAAAAATGTTTTGCAGGGTAAAAATAAAAATGCAGTGTAATATCTGCTATATAATGACAATAATTTAGATTTTTTTTTTCAGATCTCTAATTATACCAAATAGCTAATGACGCCGCTTCAAAGCAAAATGACCTGTTGTGGCATAAATTTATACAGTTTTCATACAGACATCATATTATGTTTAGCTCGTGCATTATTATTTTTTAAACATCATATTAACATGTTTCTGATTACTGATTCTACCGTAACTTTGTTACTGGGAGGAGAGTCTACTAGTCTTTTAGTCTACCAGTGTGTCGTAAGCGATTGTTAAACGCACCAAAAATAAAGCGATACTGAAACAAACATTACAAACATTACACATTATAAATTACAAATTACATTACAAATTATACATTATAAACATTACAAACTTCAGGGGACTTCGGAGTGCATTCTGCTGTTTTAAATGAGGTAGATTTTATACTACGGATAACTCAATGTAAGAGATAAGAATAACAGATAACATAATTAAGAAATTGTAAGGAATTCACGAAAAAGTATAAATACTAAATATTTAATCTTCCTTTGCTCTCTTTCAATTGCGTGTTTACATGTATAAAATCATTGGTTTTTAGAGAGGTGATAATGTTTTCAAATACAAATATAAAACGCAAAAAACAAGTACAAGTTAGGTCGAACAAGTTAGGTAAGAAAATTTAGGAATATGCAATGCCGGAAAAAAGTATTTGAATAAGGCAAATGCGTATAAATTTTTAATATTTTAATTAATTATAATTTTGAATGCAAACTCGGGCGAACTAAATACATTTTAGTCAGTTGTAGAAGGAAATTGATCGAATGTTTTGTGATAATGTTTAAATTATAATTTTATGCAATATTTTCTTAAAAAAGAACTTAAACATTATAAAAATGTCTATAATTTATTTCAAAATCGAAATAACGATATGCAATATTTTGGTAATAGTTTTGTATCGTATAGTATAGTATAGAATATTTTTTTTCATTTTTGAACACTTGCCATTTTCTAAAAATAGTGGTTAGATTTTTTTTTTTTTTTTTTTTTTTTTTTTTTTTTTTTTTTGTAATTCCTAAATTTTTGATCTGACAATAACTATTACATTCACAATAGAACTAAGGTCTGCTGACTGGAGAGAAGTTTCAAGCATTTCGGAGAAACTTATATATAATTATTATCCATGCAGTATGTTTGAAGAGTTTGTGTTATTGGTACAATATGTGGTCCCTTTTTCCAACATTCGATGCAATGTCAAGCAAATTACTTTGCAATATGTACGAGGGAAAGTCATTAAGTAAGTCACAAAAGATAATTAAATAATAACTTACAATGATATTCACTTCAAACTATTTTTATTTCTCAACATATTCTCCACCAATATTTATGTACTTATATCACCGTTTTAACAGTGCCTCAACACCAGCTGCATACGATTCTTTGGGTTGCTGTCTCAGCCACATTAGAACTTCAATTTGAATCTTTTTATTATCCGTGAGCATTATATTGCTTCCAAGATGTTTTTTTAGTTGACTAAACATATGAAAATAGTTTGGGGTTAAGTCGAAGCCGTATGGTGGATGTTGAAGATGTTGCTAACCAAACATTTGAGCTGTCTCCTGTGTTCAGCTTTAAGTCCTAATGTGGCTGAGACAGCAACCCAAAGAATCTTATGCAGCTGGTGTTGGGGTACTGATAAAACGGTGATATAATTGCATAAATATTGGTGAAGAATATGTTGAGAAATAAAAATAGTTTAGAAGTGAATATCATTGTAAGTTATTATTTAATTATCTTTTGTGACTTACTTAATGACTTTCCCTCGTACTTTATAATATCAAGAATTGTATCATTTATTCCCAGTTTTCTAGCAATACTTCAAGCCGTAGATCCCCAAACCAAATTACTTCAACAATCATTTTTCACACTTGAAATCGCATTTAAAAATTACAAAAATAATTATAATCTCACAACTTTATTATTTTTTTGGTTCTGAAGTTAAAGAACACGTTTCGGAACCGATGGAACCTGCGGAGATTTTATTGTATATGATCATTCCATTTCAATATGATATTTTCCTCGATTAAGAAACATTTGTTTTTTTTTTTTTTACCGTGTACCGAACCCTCCCCTATGTTAATAATGATATTCTCTAACTATTCTGAATGAAGTGCTTTAAAAACAATAATCGTTTCGGAATCGTGGATACCCTGAAGAGCTTATTGTATATATCCATTTATTTTCAATACTATATTTCCCCCATTGAGAAACATTTGTCTTTTTCACAGTGTACCGAATAGTGTCATTGGTTCATAATGTGATTATCTTACAATTGTGAATGAAGTGCTTGAAAGCCAATAACCATTCCTCCAAATATCGCTCTAGAGGGTTTAATAAATTTTTATTCTAAACTTTCCATATGATAAAAGGTTTTTGGTGAGTTTTAAAATGAAAAAATTTCGATTTTCTGTGCAGTAGGTGAAGTAAGAGGCCACACAGTTTAATCTTCAAATTGTCACAGAAAAAAAAAAACATAAATAGACATTCGACTGGAAAAAAACTATTATTTCAATTTATGTTATAAAAAAGCTTATGGGGTCGTATTTATAGTGAAATTGTACCAAACTTAAAAATTGTCGACGAACACCTAAATGGATAGCATATTTCGCTTTTGTGGTAAATATCACTTCAGTATACCAAACGGGAAATCATTTCATCAAGTAGTTTAAGAATGAAGAATATTTAAAGTTAGGAACTCCTAATGTTAAAATAATTTATTTTCACATCATTAAAGACGTGAGTATAAAACATAGCTCAGCATTTATATTTATATTAATTTTCTGTCGTTGGAAAACAGATTGATGTATGTGTGTATGTTTTTTTTTAAACGACGTAAGCTGTAATTTTGGATTGCATCTCTGAAGTTTCTAAAAATCAATTTTTGTAAAAACAAATCCATAGCTTAAATTACACTTTTTTTTTAAATATCTATTCTAGAAACAAATATGAATTCGATTTTTTTAAAACAAATATCGATTACTGGAAGCGTAATATATGCAAATCGAAAGCTACAGATTATTCCACACTTTCCAGTTTTTGAGTTATTCTTAAAACTCTATGCACATTCTTTATGTAACTCTAAAACTCTATGCAATTCTAAATTCTCTAAAACTCAATACAATTTCTTTGTAACGAATACAAATGAATAGTCATTAGGAGCTCAATAATTTAAACATTCATAATTCCCAAACTTCTTACTGTGCAATTAACAAACAAAATAAACTAAAACCTTTTATAAAATGCTTATTTGATAATTAAACGTACATAAATAATAGTAAATATTATATTAATTGGTTTTATTGTCAATAGATTATTATTTATGAATTCGGTAATAAATTAATTAATCTTTAAATATCACACCATTTAAATTATACAATAAAAATTAATGTAATGTTTTCTGACATTATTTGTTCAATCTAAATGTGTTAAAATGATAGTAGTTATTCACATTTCTTGTATCCTTTGTTTTAATAAATTTATGATACTACTTTAGAATAAAAAAGGGATACAAATGAAGAAAAGAGAATATCCATCAAAATTTATGAGATTATATCTTAAATTACATTATGCGTAGGAAGATAAGCTGTTCTTCTTTAATATGATCCTTATGAATATTTATGAACACACGTTGAGTTATTCTTTTTAAATTTAATTAAGGTACTTATTTCTGATGTTTAGATATCATGTAACTGCTGTATCTGTAAGAAATTATATCGTTCATATCATAGAAAGTTATTTGTTGTTTGGTATTTAAAAAAAAAGAATGTCACTCTGAGATAATATCAAGCAGTTAGATTAAAAGACATTTTGTGTTTCTTATTTGTTTAAAATATATTAGAAATGTTTCGAGGAAGATAATGAGTCAGTACCGTTGTTTGTAATATTAAGTGAGATAAGAATATTTTGTTTATGTTTCCACAATTTGCATTTCCCAGAAACGTAGCTTTTGGACATTTAAAAAATATATTAGTAAAGTTGCAGGTTTTAGAGTGAGTTTATTAATAATATTTTTTATAAATATCTTTATTAAATTAGAATTCAATCAATGGTTGCACGGTATTGTAAAATAATATATTTTTTAATTCATTTGCACCGTTTTGGACGATTCTAATATTTTTCGATACATTGATTAAAAAATAGACAGCTTTTCCTTCTAACACCCGAGATTTTTATCACAAATTAATACGAACATACAGACCAAAAACTTAACACTGCAAATGTTGTTTTGTCCTTTTTATCAGATATGTTGTTTCAAACTAATTTTTTTCTTATTTAATGCTACCATCTGCATTCAAACTTCATAATATTACCTAACGGTGCAATTATTGCTGTAATGACTTAAAATATACATTATATATGAAATTTCGTACTAAAAATTAAAGATGAACGAACATATGGTAGCAGATATGTTATCATGGGCATTATAGGGTTAAAATGCATATTAACATTTGATATTAACTGTATAATGTGTACTTTGTGAAAAATGTATGTTAATATTTCTTAACACAAGAAAAAAATCGGTAACCGAATTGTGTAGGTATTTCAAAACAGAATTTAGTGCGAAATTACTTCACAGTTTTACAGTCTAGGATTTTTTTCCAAATGTGGATATATCTCTGTTCTACGTAACTTTAAGTAATGGAATGTTTTGTTGAAAACTTACATTTTACTTTATATCGATACCATTTTACTAAATACGTATTTATATTGTTCAGAACGGCTTCGTATTTTACAAGCTTTTGAATTTAGAAAACTAGGTTTTTTTTGTTACATACTTACTTTGTTCTTTAAATTAAATTAGGAAAAGAAAAGATAATTTGTTTGTGGATGATGAAATGTGAAAAGGTTATTTAGCGATGAAAAATTTATTAATTTCAGGAATATGTATGATCCAGTAAATAAAACAAATACACCTTTTGTAAGAAAAAGAAAATTCTTATTTTGTTAAATTTCTTGTTGAATTGGATTGAACAATGACTTATCAATAGTACTTCTTCACATGCAATACAAAAATAAGTTGAATTTGTCTGATTAAAACGGTAGTTAAATAAAAGTTAAACAGAAATATTGCATATTATTTTTAAAACTCAATTAAAATAAAAATCACTATATCCTGCTCTAATATATATTTATCAAAATTACAATATGCTATTTTACTGTCAACAAAGAAAAAATGTGATATAAAGATGTTCATTTACTAAACAGAAAATGAATATAGACTGAATTATTTTTTGTTCTCTGTTAAACATGTTTGACTAGTTGTGATTAAATCACATACAGAAATGAAACTACCTGATTTCAAACGAAAAAAGTTTTAAAGCCTCATCCTATAATGAAAGAGCACACAAGAAACGACAGTAATAAACCTTATTTAACAATGTTGAAATGTGCTGATATTAAATTTTACTTTGTGCTTTCATTTTTTGTGGAATATATAATTAATTTAGGTGTTAGTCATGTTTTATACGAAATCATTTGTGATTCTAAAAATCCAGATAAATGTGTTAACTGATATAAATAATTAATAAACTTAATAAACAAATATAATGCACTTAATTTCAAATAAAGCTTTTTTTAAAGTAGCAAAAGATGAAATGATCTATTAAATATTTTAAGGTAAAATGTTAAACGGTTATTCAGTGATAAAAATGTGATTAACTTAATAAGAGTAAAAATTAAAATAAAAAGAAGGAAACAAATTGCTAACATAAATTGAATTTTTAGAATTACAGAAGTTGATGTCGAGGTAAGATAACTTATGATACCACAAGGGGGGGTGGTTGCAAAATTACAAAAAAAATCATAACGTTACTTATGTAGTGCCGAACATGAAGTACTATTCATAATATATTGTTCATTCAGTTGCAAAAAGAAATTTACTTAAATAATAATTTTCTTGTTCCTACATGAGATGGAATTGTTTTATTTATTGAATCATACATAATATATATTTAGGCATATTAATGAATATTTATTGTATGTATATATATATATATATATATATATATATATATATATATATATATATATATATATATATATATATATATATATATATATATATATATATATATTATTTAAAAAAATAAAAGACTCACGTATACAAAAAAAAAATGTAACTGACATTTTTGTAATTAAAAAACAGTTGTAATTGGTTAAATTGATAAAAACAGAACTCAAAACGGCTTAAACGGCTTATAAACATCTTTTAATATGATGATTGACAGGTTTCGAACGTATGCGACTTATGCCTTAGTAGTTTTAGTTAGGTTAAATTATTAGGTATTAGTTGTTTTATACGAAATCACTTGTAATTCTAAAATGCATGTATACGAACACATGCGTTCGAAACATGTCGATCATCATATTAAAATGTCTTAAAAAGACTTTTTGTGTTCTGTTATTATCAATTTAAGCACCTGCATCTTTCTTTTAATGATAATTAATGCCTTTACATATGATTAAATGACATTTATTTTTTTTTTCGATTTTAATGTGACAATGTTTAACTGCAGCCTGACATCCTTTTAAAATCACAATGTTTATTTTTTACTCAGTATTTGTCACAAGTATCAAAAATAAATTATAGATATGAATTTCAATAAGTTAAAGATTCTTTGCAGATATGTTGAAGAAAAAAGTTCATTCTTCACAAAATAACTGTTTTCTAGGAACTTGTTTTTAGTTTTCTTTAGAAAAGGTGAATCATGAATTTAACAAAACATGTATTTCGTTAGTTGCATTCTTTTACACACAAGCACTTTACATCTAAATGATGGGTTCTTTTAAATTTAGTATTATAATTATTATAGTACTTATTTCCACTTATTAAGATATATATTTCCTTTTGCAATCTATATTTTAACCGTATTTAGAAATCATGAATATTTTACCTACATTTTCTGTATTATTTCTGATATCTTGATTTCAGGAACGTTCCTACAGCTCGAAAACTAAACAAAATTTTGTAAATTATTAAACAAAGAAATGAACATGAATAGAAAATTTTTGATTTAAAAAATGGTATAAAATATATTTAGCTTATAAAACATTATTTACAGAAAATGTGAATGAAGTGTAGTTTAAAATTTCTTATGGTGAGTTATTATTTTTATTGAGACATACATTATTTTTTTGCAATGCATATTTAAACTTAGAAATTATGAATGCTCATAATGAATTCGAAATTATGTATGCTCAAAATCTAGAATTTACTTATTAACTAGAATTTATAAATGAAAAAAAAAATATAGAGAGAGAGAGAGATTTTCTTGTAAAATAAATCAAATTTTAAATTAATATTTATATGCTGATTCAGATATATGCAACCTCAACCATAAGGAAGTAAACTGTAAATTAAAACAAATATTCTGGTTTTACAAATTTCTTAAATCATCTTAAATTTAAAAGAAAACTTATCATACAGAATATTAGTTATTTCTTTTATTATCTATAGAAATGCAGTACTTCCTTAATTTGCAAAAATGCCCATTTGAAAGGTAACTCTTTTAAAATCATCTACAACGTGGCATTCCTCATTGTTTCAATCTGAAATGCTCTTATTTGAAGTCATTTCAGACGTTAAGAATATGACTTAATTTAAGAAGAACTTTTAAGTGCTCTTGAAACGTAATCACTTCAAGAATAAATCGAAACCACTTAACAATTTTCTTGGTATTATCTCACGTATTTGATTCTTTTAAAAAAAAATTGTTTCGTGATTAAAAAAATAAAGTAAAATACCAATACATATTAATAAAGAAATGAGTATAAATAGTAAAAATTATAATTAAAGAAAAAGATTTAAATGAATGTATATAACATTTTTTTTTCAAGAAAATGTTAATGCTGGATAGTTTGAACTTAATTAAAATAAGGTTTTTTTTTTTTCTTGAAACATATATTTCTTCTTTTTTTTTCTTTTTTGTCTATATCATTTTTTGTTAATTTAAGTCATGTCATATTATTATATGTATTATATGTATTATATGTATTGTAGTATATTTCAAAAATAATTCTAAAATGAGATTATTATTGTCCCACACATTAGCATTGTGATATCAAAGCTTAGTAAAGTGACTCTACACTGTTAAAAATTTGCAGCAAACTGTCCAGTTCATTCGACCGTTTTTATAGAAAACAGTTACATAACCGTAATTTAACTGTATTTTGACCATATTCTTGCTCATGTTATGGTCAGAATATAGTTAAATTACGGTTATGTAACCGTTTTCTATAAAAACAATTGAATGACTGGACAGTTTGCTGCAAATTTTTAACAGTGTAGTGAACGAGTTAATTTTACTTGAGATTACATAGTTTTGCGTTGCTAAATTGGTGGGTAAATGGGAAATCAATTCTGCCTTTCTTTAATTTGCATGTAGTGTGAAAGGATTTCCAGAATTTGGTTGTCACGAGTATTTTGCAAAGATATATTAACCTGTTATTGTGGTGGTGCATTATACATATTTGGATTAAAACAATTATATTTGGGTTAAGAACGGATCTCAGAAAACTGTGGCACTGATCGTTGTTCCAATGTAAAATCCGTTTAGTTAAAGTCACTTCATTCATTAATAATATTTTTTTTTTCATTTAAAAGGATATTTTAAAAGGATATTTGCTTAAATATTTTTGTAGCATATTCGCTACAAGAATAAATGGAAACAATTTAGCAATTTTCTTGGTAAATCCTATTTTATTGTATTATCTCAGCTATTTGTATCTTTTCAGGATGATTATTTGTGCTCATAAATCAAAATAAACTATTTTTAAATTTTAAAAAATAAATGACGATAATAAAAAAAAAAAAAAAAAACATAATGGTAATAAGAGATAAATAAAACTAAATATACACATTAAAAATAACTCCATATGTGTCATACTTTTTCTGTAAAATTCGTCAACAGATATTTTTTATCAAAGTTTGAATTAAGTCAGTCAGACCTTTATTTTACTAAATATGAGAATCTGAAAATATTACACTTATATTCGGTTGTAGCTTTACAATTAAAAAAAAAACTGTATTGTAGCATTGGGAAAAATTTATTTATTCTTCTAGTATTGGAATAACAACCAAATCAAAATATATTTTAAAGTTAACAAACCAAGACAGTTTTACAAGCTTCTTAAATCGTTGACAATTTCAGTGAAAACATATCATAAAGGATATTCATTATCGTGATAGTCTATGATTATCAATAAAAATTCAATAGTTTCAAAATTTGAAAAATACATAATTGATATTTATTCCTTTTATAATCTCTCACAATTTGGCATTCATTATTGCTTCAATCTGAAATATATTTATTTGGATTTTATTATTCGTTAAGAATATCACTTCTTTTTTAAATAGCTTTAGTTCCCGTTGTTTGAATACTTTTGAAACGAGACCATCTTCAAGCATAAATCCAAACCCTCAAACATTTTCTTCATTTTTTTTTTCAGAAAGGTTCTTTATATTTGTAAACAAAAGTAAAAAAAAAAAAAAATATATTTTGTAATGTAAAAATAGAAATAAATACAAAAATAACCCCAAGAGTTCAGTATAAAATATGTACATATGATATCATTATTTTAAAGTAACATGGACTATGTGCAATTAAAATTTTATAAAATAATTACGTATTTCTATTGAGAAAAGAATTGCCTATTTTTACACTGTTTGTTTTAATCGTAACTTGAAATCAATCATACAACAAACCTATTTTTAAAAAGACTGAAATAAATTATTAAGAAGTTTTATTTAGTAATTTTCGATAACATAAATTGTTATATTGATTTAATATTTTACTGATACCAGTTAAAAAAAACTGTATTTATGCATTCGCTACCATTTTAGAAAAATATATTTATCCTCGAGGTACATAAATGTCTAACTATAAGGAAATAAACTGTGAATTTAAAATAAAAATCTAATTTTACTTACTTGGAAGTAAGAAATTTAAAGGAAACATATCATACTGAAAATTATTTATCATTGCATTATATTATTATCTATTGAAATTCAGAACTTTCTCAATTTAGAAAACACACATTTGAAACGTAATCATTTTAAAAGCTCCCTTCATGTGGCATTCATCATTGTTTCAATCTGAAATCCTCTTATTTTATTTCATTCGTTAAGAATATGACTTCATTTAAGAAGAGCTGTTGAGTGTATGCTTGAGAGCCCTTGAAAACGCAGTCACTTGAAGAATAAATGGAAACCACTTAACAAATTTCTCCGTAAAGCTTAAATATTCTTCATTATCTCAGACATTTGTATCATTCCAGAACGGTTATTTGTCCTTATAAACCAAAGTAAAATATCTATAAATGTTCCCGAATAATTGTAAATGAGTAGAAAAATTAAAACATAATGGTAATACGAGGAATAAAATTATAATATACATGTTAAAATATACATATGCACAATCTCATTTCTGTAAATTGCGTTTGTATTTTCTGTAAAGTACAGGTCCGTTGAAATTCTGAAATTAAAACATTGTTTTTTTTTGTTTCTGTTGTTATTTTTTTTTCGATTTTACTACATGTCCCTTGTCAGAATTTCATAATTATAATTAAATTAATTTCACCTTATTAAATATCAGAATTTCTTGCATTACATAAAACAGAAATTCCAATAAAAAATAGTGGCAACAATAAAGTGTAAAAGGTATTATCAATGTGTAATTTATGATGAATCATGTACATTTCTGTGAAAGTCTTATCGGCCTGTTCCCTCTAAAAATTCACTTAAATGCAGCTAATTAATCGCTGATATCTTTCTTACTTTTTACAATATTTAAATTGTATTTATATACATACAGGGTGTCCACTCTCAACGATGTCCAATGACTAATTGCTAAACCGTTAGTCATAAACATATAGTTCCACTTGCAAAAATGTTTTACATGAGGTAAATAAGTATGTTAAAAGCAATCTGGGTCATTGAAACATTTCTTAAAAAGTTACGAAATTTAGTTTCTGTACGGTCCCCTGTCTTATAAGTGATATTTAGTAATCGTCAGATATAAAAAAAAATAACATTTGAGAATATAATTAACATTACAATATAAATTTGAAATCTATTTTCATTCTGACATATTAAAACAAACTATACAATTTGTACTAAAAATATATGTGAATAAATAACAGAATTTTTGTCAAATGAAATGATGAAAAGAAACAGTTTCAATTCTTTACAAAATAAAACATGTTAAAATACAATTTTTTTAAACAATCTAATTAACAAAAGTTAATTAACAAAAACTAACACTATCGTAATACTTGTACGATATGTGACTACATTCAGTTAAAGTGCAGGTACACGAGAAATAAATAGTACTAATTATTTAAGCACTTTGTGTACGATCGCTTGAAGCATGACCCAATTCACCTATGTTCAGATGCAGAAAATTGAGATGCAAGTTATGCATTTCAAAATTTCCCAACTCGGTCAATTTTAGTATTAGATGAATGGGACTTTTTTGTCTTGTTTGTTAGTGTAATAGGAAGTTTTTACGAAATATCACTTATAGGACCGGAAGACCGTATAAAAAATTTAATTTCGTAACTTTTTAAGAAATTTTTATATTGATCCAAATTGCTTTTAAAATGTCTTTACCTCATTTAAAACATTTTGCAATTTGAACTATATGTCTATGATTAACTGTTTAAGAATTAGCTACTGGACACTGACACTCTGTATATATAAATATTCTTCATGTTTCTCTAAATAGTTGATAACAAGCTTGAAAGATAAAATGTTATGTCTTTCGCGCATGCTTAGTTAAAAGTTACTTCGTAAACATGCAGATATTTTATGAAATATTCAATTTTCGAATTGCGGTACAATGTTTCTACAATACGTTGTTAAGATTTTGAAAATGGCAATACATTTGGTTGAAGATAATGCTGTTTATAAACAAACTCGTGGAGATGTTCTCAATTTAAAAAATAAACGTTCTAATCTTACACAAGCGCATGCAAGATCGTTGAACAAGGTCTACATATTATTATTGTAGTATTATATGTAATTTATTACTTGTTATTTATTATTTATATGTCATTTATCATGTAGTATTAAATGTCATTTATTACAGCAAGTTTTTCATTGATATTCGACAAAACGGCCAAAAGTTAAAAATATCCCGTGACTGCTGACCATATAGTCTATTTGACATTGCTAAAAATGAGACTGAAAACATAAAAAGTAAGCAACACTGATTTACTATTGTAGACGAATTATTTTGTGATTCCATAATTAAGATCTTATTGACCCATTATACCTAACATGCGTTTTATCGGGGAAAAAATAGGAAAAAAACAGCTACACTTGCACTTTTTTCTAAATCGAAATTGATAATACATGATTTCGTTTAACATTATATGTTTCTATATATTATACACGCTGTGAATATCTCCAAAATATTTAAATATAAATATATACATCAATCTTTAAATAAAAACTTATTTTTCTGTAACTTGGTTTGTCGAAAAAAGTGTGAAAAGAACAACTTAGTAATAAATAAACTGTATATTATTAGGTTTTAATACCTCAACATTAGAACATTTGCTTTCAACAGAAAACCTTATTTTTAGTTTATTGTCTTATTCTAACATGATGCTGTAAGGTCTTCATTGTACTTCTCTAAAATGGTATTAAGTATTTCATCGTGATGTAGCTAATTTGGATGCATATTACATGCTTAAATTAAACTATGTTCCCACTGAGAATAGATCAATCATAAGTCGATTTGGTAAAAGGAAATTTCTTTCGATTCAGGGATGACCAGTTATGTTAACTGAATATATGTTGTATAAGCTCCTGCAATATCTGGTTTAGTTTGTAAATTGTGCTATATAATAGAAATTGCAAATATTGTTTCATTACGAAGATTTCTATATTCATAAACATCTTCCTTAGTGAATGATATTACCAGCAACCCTTTCCTCTCGCACCTGTAGAGGGATCCTGCGCAGTAATTCCTTTTTACAGTTAGGTTCCGTTAATTACGTCAATTCTTAAATTTATATAAACACTTGCACACTTGCTTTGGCCTTTTCAATCAAGCCAATACTCAAAGCTATGACCAAGGGGTTCTTTAAATCCATTTAAATCTTTTTTTTTTTTTTTTTTTTTTTTTTTTTTTTTTTTTTTGAGTAAGGGGATCCAAGAATCCTCGAAACGGCCGTATGTGATTTTTTTTGTGCCATGTTTGTACGGATTTGTGCGTTAAAACGTTATTAAAGATTTTAGTTTATGCATTTCATTTTATATAAATTTACATCCAGATATATTTCTGTAGGTGTATGAGGCACGCAGAGTTTGCAGAATAGAACGACATAAGACATTTATTTACAATTAAACGAAGACAAAATATATACAGCTCGTATGCGACTGAGCGCCCACATATTTCTTAAAGTAACAACTGCTCTCTCTTCCGGAGCATCATCATCGTAACTGTACGCGCATGCGCCATATGTGCGGAGAGGAGAAAATGAACGTTGTATTCCAACAATTTCTTTACTTTAATTTCGATAAACTTGTACAATAAAATGTCTTAAGAAATGTCATTTATATAGACATAGAAAAGCAAAATAAATGATATTATCTGATTGTAACTTAAAAAATATCCAGTTGCCGTTTTTTAAAATTGTCCTTGTCTTAAAAAAAGAAAGAGAAGAAAAAAAGAAAACATTGGTATAAAATGTAAATTTGAAATCATTCCTAAAAACACTTACTAACGCTGCTGGTGCTGCTGGTGCTGCTGACAGAATTGAGTCTATTGTAACATTTTCAATTTCTCCACTTGTCCTGCAAATTCTCTTGCATATAAAGCATGCAACTAGTAGTTGTATAGAGAATGTATGATAAACACGCTGAAGTGGCTTTAAATCGAAGAAGTATTTTTAACGCTATTTAATGTTGAAATATGTTAAGGTAGTTCAGGGACATTTGTTTTCTTGTATCAAAAGCTATGCGTAGCAATTTAACCCTCTTTTGTATACATATACTTGACTATATTGTGGTGTGCAGTATTCAATCCTTTTCGTTTTATTTATCTAATTTTGTAAAAAAAAATCTACCAATTTTTTATTTAAAATTTCTATAGATATATAGATATTTAATTTCTATTTCGAAATTGCAGTTATCTACTGTTTCCAGATTCCAAAAAGCCCGATATTAACATTTCAGAACATTGCTTTTACAATTGAAATATATATTTATACATAAACATTAAAATTAAGGGAATCTTTAAAATAATTAAATTATTATATGCGAAAAATATTTAATGTTGAAAATTACGTCATATTAAAATTATATCTTTAAAACGTCATATGCAAAGCAATTTTACTTTCTTCTCTATTTACAAGAAGAAAGTATTGGATTCATGAACATTTTCGACTTCGGTTTTCGACGGATTTATACGTGTTAGGAGGTCCTGAACATGATTTGACTGTGTTTAGAAAATGTCTGTCTGTGAGTCTGTGACTCTGTCTGTCTGTCTGTATGTGACAAAAATTTTGTGGGCGCACTATCTCAAGAACTAATGCGCTATATTTAATAAAACTTTATATTCAGTTAGTACCTAATATAGATTGGTGGTGATTAGTTTTTGATGAAAAACGCCAAAAAGTGGCGCTGCTATACGGCATTTTTCGCAATTACCGCAATAGCTCTATGTCAAGAACTAATGCGCTCATTTTCATCACACTTCATATTACGTTAGACCTTGACAAAAATAGACGTTGATTACGTTTTGGTGTAGATATCCCAACAGGTGACGCTGCTATACCACTTTTTCATGATTTTAACGATTATCGCAAGAACGAATGCACGAAATTTCATAAAACTTCATATTCTGTTAGACATTGACATAAATAGATGCTGCTTACGTTTTGGTGCAAATAGCCCAAAAGGTGCCGCTGCTATTCTACATTTTTCGTTATTAACACGATAATTATATCTCAAGATGTAATGCACGGATTTTCATCAAACTTCAGATACAGTTAGACCTTGATATAAATTGGTGCTGATTCTTTTAGTGTATGCGAAACCTGTGTGAAATAGAAGAAAGTTTTGGGATTGACACATCCGACTAGTTCATATTGCGTCTAAAAAAACTTTTCCTCTTCTTTTGCACATTGTCCGAAGGCTGTGACAATTTTACTTAAACATTTCTTACTAACTGATTTTCAATTTTGCTACTAACCTTACTTAATCAAACAGTTGTCAGTTTTCGTGACAGCAGTGGATGTGGCTTCCGGGGAAAAAATACCCCAATCAACGGGGAATCAAAGACAACCCGACTATGGAATCACCATTGATCGTAATAATATTTTTTTAAACTGTAATCAGTTAATCTTTTCAAAACAGTTAAAGTTAGCATGTTTTAGGGCCTTTGGGTTCCGGGCGGGGTTGACGATTGTAGATCGTAGAGTTCAGAGTAAAGAGTAGAGAGTGTAAAATCTAGTATTTTAATTCCAGTAAAATAGCTAGAATTGTTTTTTAATTTTTGGGGATGATAGTTGTAGGCGAATAGATATTGAAAACTCGCTCCAAGAACACAATTATTTTTTTAAATATACCTGTTCCCAAAACAGTAATGTAATTTCCCTCATAAAACAAAGTATATTTAAGATAGTCAAACATAGTATAGAATTTTCCATAATTAAGAATTTTTCGAAAATATTTAAAATACACAAACGACAAATCATGGAACAAATACGAAATAGGATATTTTTTTATTTCAAAAGTGTAAATGTCAACAAGCATTATTTTGAATGCTTAGTTTCCACCATATTGTATTCAATATTGTCAAAGAAATCATGCACTCTTTGCCAATTTGAATTATTGTGTTAAAATGAATCTAGTGTAATCACGTATCTATCGGTTACTGGAGATCCAAATTACCTGCGATTTATTCTGTTGAACTGATTCAGATATCAGACCAGATGCTATGATCAATAAGACGAACTGGATGAATTACGTCCTCCAGATTCGACCAGGATAGCTCAGTTGGTACAGCATGGCAGTTTCAGCCAAAAAATCCCAGGTTCGAATCCTGGCCCGGACATTTTTCGCCCAGTTAGGAAATTACAACTCATAAACTGCTCTAGGCTAAACAGGTGAGGGCTAAAAACGTTTCCCGTTTCTGAGAGTAGAAGCCTTCAAAAAATCGTTGAAGCATGCGCAAAGAGACGATTTTCGTGTAGAAAAGAGATCGTGGATTTGACAGAATGCACTTTTAGTTTTAAATATATAGATTCTTATTTGGAACGGATGAGGAGACAATTCATTTATGAAATTCTATAATCCTCTCTCTCTGTGTACTATATTAGCTCATAATAATCAATTATATTTAAGCATTGAATTAAACTGACGGAAAAAAAATCCCAACACCAAGAAAAAATTATTGTAGAGTAATGAAATTTGGACAATGCATTTGTCTAGTTAACAGTATTAATTGATTAGATTTTCAAGATCACAGATTAATTTAAGCTAAAAAAATGCATTTCAAATGCGAAATGCTGTTACATTAATAGCCGGTGTAACCTCCAGTATTTTGAATGCAAACCTGCAAACGTGCATGCATTGTGTCATACAGGTGCCGAATGTCACTTTGTTGTATAGAGTTCCATGCTTGTTGTACTTGTGTCAATACTGGGACGTTCAGTGCTGGCTGTGGATGATGTTGGAGTTGTCGTCCAATGATATCCCATACGTGCTCAATTGGAAACAGATCTGGTGATCTAACAGGCCAAGGTAACATGTTGACACTCTGCAGAGCACGTTGCGTTACAACAGCAGTATGATGGCGAGCGTTATCATGTTAGAAAACTCCCCCTTGAATGCTGTTCATGAAACGCAGCACTACAGGTTAAATTGCCAGACTGACGTACAAATTTGCATTCAGTGTGTTTGGGATAACCACTAGACTGCTCCTCACGTCATAGGAAATTGCTCCCCAGAATATGACTCCAGGTGTAGATCCAGTGTGTCTAGGCCGCAGACAGTTTGGTTGTAGGCGTTCCCCTGACCTCCTTCTAACCTACACACAGTCATCACTGGCACCAAGACAGAACCTACTTTCATCAGAAAAAACAACAGATCTCTACTCCGTCCTCCAATGAGCTATGGCTTGACACCACTGGCGACGCAAACGACAATGACTTGGAGTCAGTAGAATACACGCTACAGAACACCTGGCTCGGAGCTACCATTGAAGTAACCGGTTTCTAACAGTTCGTTGTGTCACTGTGGTTCCAACTGCAGCTCGAATTTCTACCACAGACGCAGTAGATGCGCCACAGCCGTCCGCCGAATACGGCAGTCTTCCCTCTCAGTAGTCCCGACTTGGCCGCCCGGAACCCGGTCTCCTTAAGCCTGTAGCATCTCTTGACCACTACTCTCAACAATCATGCACAGTGGTTACATTCCGGCCAAGTCTTTCTGCAATATCGCGGAAAGAAAATCCAGCATTTCGTAGCCCTATTATACGACCTCGTTCAACTTCGGTGAGTTGTTGATAATGGCTTCTTCGTCTTCTTAAAGGCATTTTTGGCTAACATGAACTCAATACGTCAAATTTCGAAGATAAATAACGCTCACGAACTTTACAGCACGCATTTAAAGCAAACCTGATTTGCCAGTTCTGAGTGACGCTACTAGCACCACACTTATGCGCGAAGCGCGAAATTTGAATCGATGTCATCTTTCAGATGTATAAACACGCCTACCAAATTTCGTTTATCTAACACAAGTCTTTCTTGGTGTTGGGATTTTTTTTCCGCCAGTGTATATTTATGTAAAACACAAGTATAAGTTTAATGCATGATATTTATATTATAATAAAAAAGATGCAGTTTCTAAAGGTTTTCAGAATTTTTCTCAAAAATTCCTGAAAAAATGATAGTTTGAGTGAGCAGTTTCCACTTTGGTGACCTTGAAACAACTATTTCGATAGTTATTTGACTTCAACAAACTTTTATCACAAAAAGATCAGGGTGAATGTCATTCAGCTAAACGTAAATCAGTTTCTTCGCACACATTTAAGACAATTAATCATGAGAGAAATCATCCAGATGGAGATCCGCAGAGGTTTTGAATCAACGTTGATCTGAAGTGCATATAGTTTCAAAAGGATACTTCAAAAGCAATTAGTTATTACGTTCTTCATTTCAAACTTACTGAATACTAACAATGAAACTTGTTCAGGGAAAATATTACATCTTCTTAAAATTGCAAGGTTCTTTGAATATTGGCATGCTGCATAAATACTTAGTATATAAATATATATTTTATATGGAGAGTTATTGCTAAGAAATTTATTTGTTCAAGGGAAGATAGTTTTAATTATTGTTTCTACTTTTTTTGAAAAATAAACACTATTTCCAAATTTGTAAAACTACTGTTAAAGACTAATTCTATGCGAGTATAAAATAGAAAGATTCACGATTCTCAAAACTCTACAATTTTAAACAGTGTTTATTTAAATCGTTTTTGTCACGACCAGGAAACATTGCAGTATGCTAAATTTAAACCAATACCTAGTTAAGCATGCTACAGTCTGATTTAGATCGTGAAAGAAATACTATAAAATTAAAAACATTTTATGCTTTATAATATATGTGAAATTAAAAAAAAAAAATTATTCGAAATACTTAAGATGTAAATTAAACAGTTACAAAAACAAACCTAAAATTTCTACACACATGCATATTTTTCTGCATTAGGAGGGTTCAACGGTACCTTTAAATGTAAGATTTTTTTATACCTTTATTTCATGTATCACAGTATCAGTCTCATAACTATATTCCATAATCCATTTTAATATCAATGAATATAAATTTTTTTATGACGCGAAAAATATTCAACATTTATATAAAAAAAAATAAATATCAATACATTTGTTGATCACAAAAACTGCATTTTACTGTCTATTGTGCGATTTCACACACACACAATGTAAACCTAGACATATTATTTTTAAAATATTCAATGTAATGTTTATTTGTTGCGATTAGAATGTTAATTTGAAAGATATAATTTCCATAATTTAATTATATATTCTTAGCCATTGGAAGTTTTTTTCATACAATCTAAAACATTTAGGTTTATGTTTATATGTAATATATTTACATTAACAAAAACTCAAAACTAAAACAAACAATTAGTTTTTGTGGTTGCAAGTTTACGCGCAACAATTATATTATTATTTCTCTGTTTTTAATAAACGATGAATTTGTAACGTCTTTGTATTAAATAAAATTTTATTCATTAATATTGAAATTTATCTTGAAACATAATAATTAGACTGTAAAAAATAATTTCTTAAGAGTAGGTTTAAATCGAATAAATCTGGAAAAAACTATCATATTTATAAAAGAAAATCCTTAAAAAAAAATCTTGTACTTATAGGTATCGTAAAATTGATGAAACTGCTTAATATAGAAACAACAATTGTTTTCGAGAGCAAATCCACATTGGTGAACTTGGAATAAACATTTCAACAACTATTTGTACTCAACAAACATTCCTCTCCAGAATAACAGGATAAATGTCATGTAACTAAATGTAAATCAATCTCTTCATTCATGTATAGAACTATTAATCTTGAGTGAAATCATCCAGATGAAGATTGACTGAAGCTCTGAATGAACTTTAATTTTAAGTATACAACTTACAAAGAGATGCGTCAAATGCAATTGTTACTAAGATGTTCATTTCAAACATTAAAATATGTTCAACAAAACATATTAAATTTACCTATTATTACTGAGTCTGTTATGTTGTATTAATTGGATTAAGAGAAAATACATATTTTATCCATGTTTTAATTATATAGAGAGTGATTGCTGCAATATTTAATGGGTTAAAGAGTTACCTGTAGCCACTACCTCTATTCGAAGGTCATTTTTACATACTTTCTTTTAACTTGCATTTCTGTATGTATGTGGCACTCAAGGCTTGTGACTCATTTTGAACTTTAATTTTAAGTATACAACTTACAAAGAGATGCGTCAAATGCAATTGTTACTAAGACGTTCATTTCAAACATTAAAATATGTCCAGCAAAACATATTAAATTTATCTATTATTACTGAGTCTATTATGTTGTATTAATTGGATTAAGAGAAAATACGTATTTTATCCATGTTTTAATTATATAGAGTGTGATTGCTGCAATACTTACTGGGTTAAAGTGTTACCTCCAGTCACTCCCTCTATTCGGAGGTCATTTTTGCATACTTTCTTTTAACTTGTATTTCTGTATGTATGTGGCACTCAAATCTTGTGACTCATTTTTCACCCACTTCCTGTTGACGTAGAGCTTTGAAAATTGGCATATGTATGTATTCCGGAGATCAATACATGAATTAGACTTCATTTTTTTTAAAAATTTCGATCCCTAAAGGGGGTTTAATGTCTGCCTGAAACTTGCATTTTCCCCATAGAAATAACGTCACGATTGTATAATTGAAAAATAGCTACATTGTTGTAACATTTATCAATTTTCAACACATTGTTGCCCGCATCATTAGGACGTCAGCAGTGGGTGATGCACACATGTGTGCTTTATAATATAAGTTGACTTTTTGTGAATTTTAATGAAAGTATGTTTTATTGTTTATTTTTTTTACATTTACTACATATTACATTTACTACATACTACAATATTGTGTGAAATTATTCAGATAGAGACGGAGCGGGTGAATAAATGTTGGTTCGATGCGTGTAGCTTACAAAAAGATAATCTGAATGCATTAAAAACAAGTAGGTAATTGTGATCGAAGATCGCTGAAAGGGTTTCGTTTAATATTCCTTTCAAAACACTTTATCCTTTCTTTAATAAATTCAAATAAATTTCATTTAGCAACAACAACAAAAAAAAAGTCATGTTTTTTTATAAAGTAAAAATTTACCGGTCTATTTTTTCGAATATCTAAACCAGCCGGATAGCGGGCCAAGCCCGCTATTACATTCTGTCATACTAATATCCGTAATACGGACTAAATGCAATATTTAAAAAATATAATAATTTAAAATTTAAACAGATTGTACACCTTCAAAATGTTAAAATATGCGAATATTTCCATAATCGGATTTTTATCACGATTCAATATGTTTCTCAAACCTCAAAATCATATATTTACTATTCTCTATTATTTATATTAATACTCGCTTTGTATGATTCTCAAACATTTGAAAAATTTGTTAAACTTCCCATATGACGTCAGATTTTCGTTATAATTCTCTAATGACGTGTTATTAATCTGCTTCGTGTACTTACACATACTCCTTGTATTATTGAGAAATCTTAGACATTTTCCGTTTTATTACGACTATGACGTCAATCAATTTTATTTCATATTAATCTTTTTTTTTTCATTTGGTGAAACTTTTTATTTCATTTTTCACGTGGAAATCGTCTGATAGAGAATTAATGTTTGTAGAAAGAATTTCTTCGTGGATTTTTAATTTTTGGCATCGGCTATAAGAAAATTTTTTTAATTTAATAGGAAAAGGCTGTTAGAATTTTGGTTTTTTATCTCTATTTATTAAAATAATACGAATTTTTCAAATTTTAATATTTTCAGCTCTTCACAGCTGATATTCTGATTTATACACAAAGTTTCAACTCTATAAGTTACAAAGTTTTCGAGAATGTCTCTGTGACAGACAGACAACGGAGCGGGAGCAATAGGGTTTCGTGAGATGAACGAAACCCTAAAAATCACTTCAACTATAATCAAAACAAACATTTAAACAAATTCAACGAAAAACAATAAATCTAAAGAAATTTTTAATGATATATATCAACTTTTCCATCATCATGATAATATGACGTATTACCGATTATTTACAATGAAAATCGAAATGAAATCATGACAAAATGCTATCACCATAAATTTGCTGCAATCTGACTTTGCTAGTTTTAAAGGGGTGGATTTATTTAATCCTCCAGTAGTCACATATTAGCCCACGAAACCCACAAGTTTGATTTAGTTCATTTTATAAGTAATAGATGGCACTGATAGGTATTATTATGGCATATTAGCTAGGCATATTAATGCTGCTAAATATTGACATTTGTTTTCTCCTAAAGTATACAACAGATAAAAACAACAATCAACTTTCGAATACACCCGTCTTAAAGTTTATTCACGAATTTTTGTGTACAAAAGTAATGAAATATAGCGTAGTCATGGCCCGGCACCGGAGGCATCTATCAGTGGAAATGGTGTGCGGTAAAAAAAATAACTTGGAACCTGCTTATCTCAAACAAGCGAAACTAATCGATTTTAATGATATATTAAATGAACTTGACCATGAACGATAGAAACTAATTTATGGTGATTGCAAACAAAATGGCGACCGTAAGAAGAAGAAGGCTATGTTTTGGCTAAAATTTGGCTATTATAACGTGCTTAAAAATATTAATTTTATTGAATTCCTTCATCGAAAGGAAAGTTAATTCTAATAGCTACAGTTTGAAAAACTTTCATTGAAATCCGATAAGAACTTAATTTTTATTCATGCCCACCAACTTAAAAAATGTTGTTTTGAGAAAAACTACTTTAAATATTTGAAATAAAATAAAATGCATATAACAGTCATAAAAATTATGCTATATAATACATGTTTCCCATTTTAAACAGCCCTGCTTGTCTGAATGAACAAAAAGCGACAACTACTACAAGCTACAGCTTGCGGGCAGACTATTGTCGCTGTGCAACGGAGGGGCAGAGTTCGATTTGGCGGGTGGAGAAAATAAGTTCTTATTATTAGATATACTTAAAATATTGGAATTAAATAGTATACTGACTATGCTGTCGCGTCGTTACATTTGTCTAAAATTGGTTTTTCATAAATTTATGAATGGAAGTAATCCCTTAATGAAATTTTGTTTTAGTTTTACTTTTCAAGATATCAAGACTAATTTATAATTAAAAGAGCTATTGTTAGAGATTGTAAAATGTAAATGAAAATTAAATATTTTGTCAAACGCTTCATGCAGGTATATAACCAATGGATATGTAAATCATGTTGCCTAATAAAAGGAATCATTTCAGTATAGGTAAATTTAAGCAAATAATTTAACTTCTGTGATAGAAATTGTCGCATAGCCAATGCGAGCGGAACTCATAGTTTCTCAATTAACTCACTGTTTATGTACAAAACGCTATGTACAGGACTATTATAATAATAATAATATAAAAAAATTAACATAATAAAATTCAACTACAATAATAGAATATTTTTAGATAATTAAAATAAATAAAATTCACTTATTCAGAAATATCTACCGACGTTCCGAGGGCTACAAACAAAACAAAAAAGTGTGCGTACTACATTCGTATCTGTATTTAAACACAACTACACTGTAAAAAAGTTTGGTCAACAATTACGGTACATATACTGGCAACTTTGTGACCAGTATATATACCGTAATTTAACTGGACGGTATATGAACCGTAAAATATTTAAAGTATATGTAACGGCTGCACTCTTCCCTTCTCAGGCCTGCACGCATTACAAGAGCATCACTTCCGGGGTTGCCGTGCACCGAGGCGGGGCTACCAGCTTTTTCCTTACAGAAAAATAATTATTTTACGGTATAAATAGCTATTTTTTTTCTGAAAAACAATCGTTTCATGGTATAAATACCGTTTATAATCGAAATGGCACACATTTGGGTTTTTTACGCTTACTATACTTTAGAAGTACGGTACTCATACCGTAAAGAGTGAAAACGGTAAAAGTACCGTTAATTTACGGTACATCTACTGAAATTTTACGAAATTTTTTTACAGTGTGTACATTAAACTGCTAAAATTGAAATAAACAATAGTATGTGAGATCGCTAACTGCAGTTAATTGTTTATGCATGCTTTAGTTATATGGAGAGTTATTGCTGCGATATTTATTGGTTCAATCAAATATATTCAATCAAAAGTAGTTATAATTTTGTTTTTTGAATGTATAAAGACTAAATTATAATCTATTAAGCTACTGATAGGTGCTGTAACATGTAAATAAAAGCTTAAATATTACATTAAACTCTTCATGTAGGAATTTAATCCATGGATACGTAAATCAATTTACTTAAAAAATAAAACATTTCAGTAGAGCTAAATTTAAACAAATGCATAGTTCCAACTTGTTGCAGTCAGCTTTAGAACACAAAAGATAGATACACTATAAATACAAAATCATTATATGCTTTATAAATCTTCTTGACGAATTAAAAAAATTATATTTAAAAAAATTTCTGTGTAAATCAATTTCATAATAAAAAAGAAACAGCATTTTCTAAGTGTATTAATAAATTTAGATGTGAATACTGGTACAATATTTTTATGTATGAGCAATTTCTAAATAAGTGGGGTTTCTTGGCTGATAACAAGTAATAAAAAGCTATTTTTCTACAACTAAATTTCCACTTAAGAATAATCTGTAAAATTTCACTCAACTAAACTTTAATCAGTCTTTCCCATTTAGGAACCTCAGTCTAAATTGAAGTCATCCACCTAAAGATTCACTGAGGTTTGAATGTACGTTGCCTTGAAGTGTGTAGCTTTCAAAATTATGATTATAATACAAATTTTTATTAAGATGTTCACTTTCAATATGCAAAATATAAACATTTAAATATAGTAAACGATATATATTCAAATGTTTCTCTATATGACCAATAAACATGTAAATGACCAATATGTCGAAACATATTGTTTATTTTCTTTACAAAAAAAAGAACAATACAAATAATATAATTCGTTTCCGTTTCTGACTTTATCATGAAGTATAGACTTTTATTAATGTAAAACGCAAGTACAATATTTATCCATAATGTTTATAAGAAAAAACTTCTAAATGCAGACATGCTCAGAATGTTCAGAATGTTTCTCAAATAATTGTGAATAATTAATAGTTTCAGTTAGCAATCTTCATCTCTATAAAGTTGAAACAAGTATTGCAGTAATTATTTGCTTACAACACACATTCTACTCCAGATATTGTAGTAAATATTTCTGGACTAAAGATAATTCTGCTCTTTCGTTTATATCTAAGACATTTATACTTGAGTCAAATCATCCAAATAATGATGCAATGATCCTTGGAATCAATGAGTAGTTTGTTAGAATGTATAATAACTAAAACGCCTGCTTTAAATGCAAATTGTTATTAAAATGATCTTTTAAAACACAATATGGGATAAATGTTATTAACGAAATACATTAAATCTGCCTAAAATTATTTATATTATAATGTAACAATGTTTATGTAAGACAGAAAATACTTAAGATTTACATATATCTTTGTTTTATGAATAATTGTTGCTAAGCTATTAAATGCGTCAAAGGATAGTCCACTTTAATTTGAAATTTATTTAATGCATCAATACTAAATTTTAATTTATAAAGATATTGTTAAGTGCTGTATATGAAAGGCATTCATTACATGGAAAACTTCATTTAGTGGGCACCTAAATGATTTTTCTCAAATAAAGTAAATATTTAGGCCTGGCTAATTTTAAACAAATACAAAGATTCACATTATAAAATTTACCTTATATCAAAAAGAAAATTAACATAATTATGTACTGTATTATATTATATATAGTTTCTATAAGAATAGAATGTTTATAAAACTAAAACTGCAATCAAAATTTTATCTATTCGTGGTAAAACAATAACTTATCTAAGTGTGAAGTCTCTACATTGGTCAACTTTAAACAATTATTTCAATAGTTATTTAGCCACAACAAATATTCTGCTACAGAATAAACGTATAACTGTTACGTATCTAAGCGCACATAACTCTATTCGTTCACATCTAAGACAGTTAATTATGAGATCAGTCATTCCGTTAAAGTTTCACGAATGCATTGAATGAATGTTTCATTGAAGTGGTTAGCTTATAAAGGGGTTCTTCATATGCAAATTGTTAGTAGATTGTTACGGATAATTGTTACGTATCTAAGCGCACACAAGTCTATTCGTCCACATCTAAGACAGTTAATTATGAGATCAGTCACTCCGTTCGTTAAAGTTTCACTAATACATTGAATAAATGTTTCTTTGAAGTTGTTAGCGTATAAAGGGATTCTGCATATGCAAATTGATAGTAGATTGTTCATTTGAGTTATACATATTACGAACGTTTAAATAAGTTCAGCGAAAATTAAGAAATCCACATAAATATTTTTAAATTAAAGTGTAATTACTGCTTAAAGTGATGAAAAACATAGCACAAAAGGCTTACAATTCTCTTTAAAATACACTACACGAGCAGGGAAGACCGAGCTCCGCACGGTCAAAATTAGTCTTTGGATTCAACTCGATATATTTTTCTCTTTGTATTATTACTATAATACCTTTTATTTTATAAAAAATAGCTTGACCCATAATGACCAATAATCAAAATTACCCACTAATCAAATTTTCTCGAACATTTGACCAAGCCCAATTGTCTTCTCGTGCCCGAAACTCGTAGGATATAAAATTTAGACAAAATACTAGATTAATTTTAACACAATTATTTCAAATTGGTAAATAAATCATACGAGTAGTAATTTTCCAACTGGACGAAAAATGTCCGGGCCAGGATTCGAACCTGGGATCACTTGGCTGAAGCCGCCACGCTCTACCACTGAGCTATCTCGGTCGAATCTGGAGGGCATAATTCATCCAGTTAACCTTATTGATCAGAGAATCTGGTCTGATATTTTAATCAGCTCAACAGAAAGGATCGCAGGTAAAGGAACTCCAGGAAACGCTGGATACGTGATTACACTAGATTAATTTTAACACAATTATTTCAAATTGGTAGGAAATCAGGATAAAAAAATCCTGACTCATAATGACCCATGACCAAAATGACCCCCTAATCGAAATTTCTCAAACATGTGACCTAGCCCAATAGTCTTCTCGTTCCCTAAAACTGTAGGATGCTAAATTTAGTTCAAATCCTCTGAGCCGTTTTTGAGATACATATAGCTTGACCCATAATGACCCACAGTGACCCACAAAAAATGACCCACTAATCGAATTTCTGGGACTTGTGACGTAGCCCAATAATTTTATCGTGACCGAAACTCGTAGAATATTAAATTTTAACAAAATCGTTAGAGCCGTTTTTTAAATAAAATTAACTTGACCCACGTATATATATATATATATATATATATATATATATATATATATAAACACACACACAAGATTTGCTCGAATTAGATGATGTGATATGTTTCATGCGCTCAACCGGTGACTTCTTCTGATCAAAATGATAAATAAAATATTCTCGAAAATTTTTTTAAAATGATAAACATAAATCATGAGATCGCATGTCCAAAATAAGCGGGTGCTTAAATTGTTCAAACTGGGGAACGTGAAAATTATTATTTTTATTAGTAATTTTATTGCTTTTTTAGTTTGTAAATCATCGCGTGCCAAATTTTAGGTAATTCAAAAGAAGCGGATTCGTTGCAAATATTTTCGTTTCAGAAATATATTTCTATTGATTAATTCATTATCATTTTGATCTGAAGAAGTTTTCGTTTGAGCGCATGAGACATATGTCATCTATATTAAAAGGTATATTAAGCTATGTGTTATGCTTTTTACCACTTTAATAGTAATTACTCTTTAATTTAAAGGTAACAAGTAAATTTATTATGTTATTTGTAAATATTTTTAGTTATACATATCAAGTGTTTTGACAATCCGATATCACAGTGTATTGTCGATCGTAGTAAATCAAAATCAAATTATGTCTAAACTGTATCAACATAAATGTTATTGCAACCTGACTTTGCTAGTGTCATTTTCTTAAATGTTATTAGGATGTTCGTTTAAATTATATTTTCTACGAGCATTTAAATGTGTTCAACTAAAAATATTAATTCTACATAAATATCTTGAATGGTATTTATATCAAGTTTTTATTTTGTCATTATGATAAGACATGCCGATTGTTTAGAAGGCAAATCAAAACAACATCTTCCAAAATTTTACTGCCATCTGTCTTTTCTAGTTTTAATTTCTTCAAATTTATGTAATGCTATATATTGGTTATATATTATGGAAAATAATCTTTTGTATAAGATTTCATGTAACATCGTTTGTAACATAATTAATAAACATAATTTTAATTTTATATTTTACAGATAAGTATAAATTTTTAAAAGTTAAAACAGATGTTTAAGACTAATACGATAAAACAAGAACTGCATTTTATGTATATATATATTCAATTAATTCCGTTATAATAAGTAAAATAATAATTATTTCCCTGCTCCACATTGGTGAAATAGAAGAAAAGATTTTGACTGTTATTTAACAACAACAAAACTTCCAGTCCAAAAAAAAATAACGAAAAATCATGCGTCAACCATAGATTATGCAACACTTTCCAACGCTTCCAAAATAATTTTACAAATCATTATCGTTTAATAAGCTGAAAAACAACGTCTAAGTAAACAAATTTTAAAACTCATAACATATTTGAAAACGTAATTTCAGGAATTTCCAACATATACAATATTCGGAAAAATATCCGAATACTTTTATTCAGCCCTGTATATGATCTATAGATTTGTATATGTACTACATAAGATGCTAAATTTTAGTTTAGTTAGGAAACGCGTAGTACAGTTTAAAATTCTTCTTCTGGAGTTTCTGTCAATAAATTGAAATGTGTTCGCGAACTTTTGTGCAGCCCTGTGTATGAAATACAGAATTTATACACACCAAGTAATAGACAAAAAATGAATTAAATTTAAATTCGCATTCAGTAACTTAAAACGCACTTCCAGGAAATATTGTTAACAGACAGAGAATTCTTTTATGTGTCCCTGTAAATGAACGATGACTGCTATACACACAATATTCTATAGTAAGCCTCTTGTAATGCACCTTAGTGACATATATAAATTTAAATGCGTTTAAAATAGTGAAACATTATTTAATTAAACTGCAAACGAGTTTTCTCCATAGACGTAATGTAACGGAATTCTTTTGACTGTCCCTGTAAAGTAACTATAAGTGCTATGCACACCCTATTCCATATTAAGCTTCTTGTAATGCACCTTAGTGATATATATCAATTACAATCTATTTGAAATTGTGTAACATCATTAAAATAAATATAAATACTAATCAAATAACATCATTAAATGATTTTTCCCCATTGACCGTAATGTAACGGAATTCCTTTGAGTGTCCCAGTAAAAAAACTATAAGAGCTACACACTTCAGATGAAATAAGGAACATGCTATAGATAATGACAATAACATATAAAAATTGCAGCGCAATCCGAGCATATTTACGGGAGGTAGAGTACGGAAAGACGGACAGACGGCCATACGGCCAGACAAACCGAAGTCTTAAACACTTTTCAACTAGGTTGGAAAGTGTTAAAAAACGGTTAATGTATGTCATGCAAGTAAAGTTAAACATGTCTCTTTGTTTACATCTAAGACAATTAATCTTGTGTGGAATTATATAGATAGAGACGGAGCGGATGAAGATAGAGACTAAACGTGTGAATCAATGTTGGTTCGAAGCGAGTAGCTTACAAAAAGATGATTCGAATGCATTTAAAAACAAATTCACTTCAACTACAATCAATACGAAAATTTAAACACGTTCAACGAAAAACAATAAATCTACAGAATGTTTTAATGATATATATCAACTTTTCCATCATCATGATAATATAACGTATTACCGATTATTTACAATGAAAATCGAAATTAAATCATGAAAAAATGTTATCCCCATAAATTTGCGGCAATCTGACTTTGCTAGTTTTAAAGGGGTGGATTTATTTAACCCTCCAGTACTCACATATTAGTCCACCAAACCCACAAGCTTGATTTAGTTCATTTTATCAGTAATAGATGGCGCTGCTAGGTATTATTATGGCATATTAGCTAGGCATATTAATGCTGCTAGTTACTCCGAAAATCTAGTAATTAGGAATTTACTAAGTACGCAAAATCTATTTTCCGGGAAAATTCTGTTCTTTCAAGATGTTTAGGTGGATTGCTTCTAACATTTAAGATCCATAGACAAATTACGATGAATATATGTGTAACTTTTTTTGTGGGCTGAGATTATTTTTGTAATTTTCATTTGCTGTTTCTTATGTTCTGATATACCCTTGTTTTTTTGTGTAAAAAGCTTTATTTGATTTTTGAAATATGAGTAAAACAAAGGAATTTTCTCCCATTAAACAGGAAAAAGTAGTCGAAGTAATACACATTTTAATGGAGGATGGTGAAAATGTTTCAAATTAGTAGAAAGCGATAAGACATTTAGTTCGGGCAGAAATTTTTTGTCAACTGATTCGAATGATTCTTGTTTATCTTCAAAAAAGAGTAAATCTTAAATATCATTCAGGGCATTTTTCTTTATTTATGATACATTTTTAAATACATTGTAGGGTATTAACATATTTGTATTATCTTCTGTTACGTTATAAAACAATTTCTATCGCATTCTAAGATTTCTTGCAGAAGATAACATATAAACAGTATATAAGGAAGTCGTGCTCAGTTAAACACAGTACACATGATAATATATATATAAATACTATATACATGAATAATATATATATACATGAATAATATATATATACATGATAATATACATGTAAACGAGGCTTGCAGTTATACCACTGGATGTCTGATTGTTCAGCGATTGTTTGTTTGGAGTATTCGCAACTTCATTTCAAGAGTGAATGTTTTATCATTTGTAAGCTATGCGAAATGAAAATAACTTTTCCTACCTGAAATTGACTCATTAAACTCAATTACAGACTATTTATTGGCAGTCAAATTGTACGTAATATTTGAGATAGAATATCATACATATGATGAACTATATCTCCACTGAAATCTATGGTCTTAACTAAAAAATCTGAATGAAAATGTATGCCATTGTAAGTATTGGTATATATTTGTTTTTCAACAAATCGAATTGGTACACAGTGAGACATAGAATGCTGGTAAATATTAAAACAGTTGAAACTTCTGTAGCATTACAATTATGATTTTTCTGAAATTAATAATATACATTTATTTGTCACTTTACATTGATTTTATATTCTTGAGATATACGCGTCCATTAATAAGAAAGGGGGCGGTTTTCGCACATCTACATAGGTGGAACAAACTGCGGTCTTTCGAGTTATCAGTTTTGAACACTTTAAAGAGTTATTTAATGTGCATGTTGCTACATGATTTCTTAGAAATCCAGACACGAATGTGTCTTATATCAGATTGCTGAATGTGTCTGTAAAATATATGAATAATCAGCTACGAATGACTACGTATTAGTGGCAGCAAAATAAAACGTTATTTTTATAAATGCTTCTTTAAATTTTGAAAATATATTGGCTTGTTAAGTTTCTAAACATACAGAACACGTTTAGGAATCGTTGGTAATTCGGAAGAGGTTTGTATATATCTTCGATCGTGATTCTGTTATATTTTTCTATATTTATAAAAATTTGTTTTCTTTTATAGTGTAGGTGTAGTTCACAATTTAACGAATTCTAATGAAATGTTAAAGCAATTTTTATAACGATGATAATTTTAATAATTGTATCATTGTGTACTAGGTGTAATACGCCTAGTACATATCATGTATCTAATGGTATTGAAGGGTTGAATATTAAAAATAATAAAACAATTGAATATTGACGACACTCTAAAGTTCCATGTTTGAATTCACAAAGAACTTTAATGAAGCTACGCGGAAAAATAGGGACAACTTGAATGCATCATGTCAATGTATGTCAATGTATGTCTATGTAATTAGAAATTTCACATAACACACCAACAAAAATTCAATAAAATATATTTAACATTCCTAAAATTTCAATGTTATTATTTTTCACTAAAATAAATTATGTATTTGAAGAAAAAATACACATTCCAGTAAATAAAACAACTCGTTAAACCAGTCACTGGGAATAAAGTTGCATGTCTGTCAGAGATGTGTTCTTCTATAACGACATTTTCATTCAGGAAAATGTTTTGTGATAGTTTTGTTCAGTTAGAAGCATGGCATTTGAACTATTTTTAAAACTTTCACTTAAAATCGAAAATAGCAAATTTCGATGTCATATTTGATGTTTTTGCGGATGATATTATATAATTTGTATATTTCTATTCTACAAACAATTTCAATATAAAATTCCTGATGGGCAATGTCTGACAATAGCGATTTTATCTCAAATGCTGTAAAAACAAACATTTAAAAATATATATATAATCAAAAATTTTGAAGAAACAGTTTATCATCCGTAAATATTTTATACACATATATAAAAGTAATTCAAAAATGTGTAACTGGAATTTAAAATGCTTTGAAGTTTAAAAAAAATGTGCCTTCTCCATAAAGTTTCATGTTCCAATTCCCTAGGGAATTTATTAAAGCGACGTGAGTAAAATGAAACTGTATAAAAGCTACAAATATGTCAATTCACGTCAACATATTATGTAACTGAATTTAAAATTAAGAAAAAAATGTAACTCGGTATGCTACAATTTCAATTTTAAGTGTTTCATGGTAAAATTGAAGAAAAAATAAATGACATAGTTAAACGGAAAAATATACAACCCAATTAAATAATAATTTCGTTTCGTTCAGGCGTTTCGCTTTAAGTAAGAATGGAACTGCATGTCTGTCCTCACATATAAATATTTCCTGAAACACATGTGATATTATTTTAAACAGAATGGTTGGTATATCAACCTCTGTCAAAAAGAATCCGATTCCATTTCAAAGAAAATCCGATTCCATTTATGCGTTTTTTCCCTTGATCTTATATGTATTGTATAGAGGGTGTCATTTCTTATCGTTGGCTAATAGATAATTTCAAAGTCGTGAATTTTAGGGGTATAAGGCCAATTTATAAAAATATTTCTAATATTGGTCTCCAGTATACACTGAGGTCCAGAGATTAAGGGGCAGTGACCGATTTTATACGTTTTGTCGAAATTCGTTAGGAAATGTCCAGAATGCCCTTGAATTTTGAGAATGTAAAGAACATTTTGCACTTCATGTTTTTCAGAGAAGATTTAGTCCCGAGGGCAATTGGGCGGTAATAATAAATTTAGTAATAAAATAATGTTTGCCTTTCTCCAAGAAACGGAAAATGCTCAAAATTATCCGTCACTATAACAAATGACTAAATAAGTCTGGTTTAACGTTTTCGTGCATTTGTGTAAGACTAGCACATTCTATTCTTGAAAATGTAAACGTTTCTGTGAAAAATTCCACTTTTTTATAGCATGCAGAGTTTTCAACCGACTTTAACACCACTTTTCAAAAATTGGACAAAGAATTTTACACTGTAAAACATTGGGTGTAAAGTTCCTTAGAAAAGATCTGGACCTTTCTGCCACATGTTTTCCCAGGAATTTCACCAAAGGAATGGCAGAAACTTACACAAGCCATTCACACACAAAACATATGGAACTTTATACAGATCACCGATCACTCTTTAACAATAATTCTGAAAAGTTACACAGAAGTTCAAAAGTTTACCTGAGAAAACTAAGGAATGTTACACACAAAATTTATGGAACGTTTCACAGTTGATCAGTAAATTCCACTTTCTCAAGTATTCCAAAAAGTTACACAACATTGTGGAAGATGTTACACCAGATTACTTGGTATTCTCGGATCAGCAGAAATAATCCGAGAAAACCCAGGAATGCTACACAGTAAACGTTAGGAACATTACGCAGATTTTTCACAGTGTAGAAATTGTATACTGCAATTCAAATATTAATATACTGAATATTTGATGGGATATGCGTATTTGTATGAAATTAATTTTAACTGCGCAATGATTTTTTGTTATGATTTGATATGGGTTTTCCTTTCCAATTTATCAATTAGCTCACTCTATTGCCTGTATCCTTTTGAGTTTTTACGATATGTGACTGGGCGTTTTATATGAGTTGCTCTATAGTTTTAACTACCAAATCATAACAAAAAATCTTTGCTGTAGTTCACGCATGCGCAGTTAAAATTTATTTCATACAGCTACCCATATCTCATTAAATATTCAATATATTAATCTTTTAACTGCAGTATACTATTTCTAAAATTCTTTTTCAAATTTTTAGAAAGCGGTGTTAAATTTTGTTGAAAACTCTGCTTGCTATAAAAAAATTGAATTTTTTACAGAAACGTTAACATCTTCAAACATATGGGTGCTATTTTTACAGAATTGCACAAATCGTTGAACAAGACCTATAGTCATTTGCTGCAGTGACGGATCATTTTGATTATTTTCTGTTGCTTGGGGAAACGCAAATATTATTTATTATTATGATTATTATCACCCCCCCCCGCCATAATTGTCCTCTGAACTAAATCTTGAAAAACTGGAAGTCAAACATGTTCTTTACATCTTTATTCAAGGGCATTTCGGGCATTTCCTCACAAATTTCAGTAGATATTCGACCAAACGCCTGAAATTGGTCACTGTCCCTCAATTTCTGGACATTAGTGTATAATAGTCAATTTTAGAGAAAATATTATATTTCAAAAAATAAAATTTAATTCTATATACGTTTCCTGGCTCCTATAAACAATATCTAGAAAACATCCTAAATGCTTTAAAAAGTAAAACATCATATATTTCATTCTACTTCAAAAAAAAAAACATGTTGATCTATGATACACTTATTTGTATGAATCTCAATAAAAACGGAAAATACGTTTTTCTTATCAAAAACAGCTTTTAGTCTTATTCAAACAATGCACACTTTGTTTGATTAAAATATCTGAAATTATTTTATTATTGTTGAAATTGTTAACGGAAATACGGGGTCAGCATATACTGAGACACCATGTATTTTGGACTGAGTAAGTAGATTTTGAAGCAGGTTACTATTCAAAAAAAAAAAATTTTAGTAATGGGTATTACCACTCTTGAATTATTTTTTCATTTATTTAGAAGCACTCTGTAGAGGAAAAATAAAGATTAAAAGGTATCTGATTTCAACAAAATTCTAAAAGAACAATACAAACAAAAGAAAACATAAAAATATTTTATGCTTCAGTGCGGCTTCCATTATTTTATGTAATTCAGTTTCAGTGAATTAAATTTCCGATACTTAACTAAAAAAAAAAAAAAAAAAAAAAAAAAAAAAAATACATATTCCATTTCACTAAACAATTCGTTGAAGCGAGTTATATATAATGCAGCATGTCTGTCACAGATGTGTTTCTCGAAAAATGCCATTTTTTTTTCAAGTCTTTCTTTTTTGTTTGTGATACTTTTTTTAAATAAATGCACGGTATTTCACCTATTTTATTATCTTTCAATATGTAAAACAAATCTATCGCATTTTTGCTAGTTTTGAAGAATATACTGTATAAACAGTACATATATATAAATAAATATATCTATGTATTAATTAACAGTGATTATTTTAATTGGATTTAGAATATCAATAAGTTTTCTTGATACCTGTGAATACGTAACAGATGTTTTATTTTAAATAAAATGACCTGATATTTTTTATGTTTTGTATTTCACCAAATGATTCAAAATTTTCTAAAATTTGCTTTTTTTAAAACTTTTTTTTTATATGTTGAGTTAACACAAAATATATGAGAACATATATGTTGCTGTTGTGTAGACCTTTTAAAAAAAAATAAAATTTTAGGATGCATTTAGAGAACCAATTAAATGAAAAAAAAGCATATATTTTTATATGAAAAAACGTTAATTTTTTTTTCTTTTTTCAATGCCAAAGGTTATTAAAGTCTACGGTTTGTTTTTCTACATACTATAATGTTAAAAGTCGAGGCTAACGAAAAAGACAGGTTACCGCGGTGCATTCCACTTTTACAGACCGCTAGAGTGACGTGATGCTCTTTTCGTACACCTGCATTGGTGCATTCGAGCATCACGTGACTCCGGCGGTCTGTAAAAAAGGATACGCATAAAGCACCGCGGTAGCCTTTCTTTTTCGTTAGCCTCGGTTAAAAGTCGAGGCTAACGAAAAAGACAGGCTACCGCGGTGCATTCCACTTTTACAGACCACTAGAGTGACGTGATGCTCTTTTCGTACACCTGCGTTTGTGCAATCGAACACCACGTGACTCCCGCGGTCTGTAAAAAAAGATACGCGTAAGGCACCGCGGTACCCTTTCTGTTTCGTTAGCCTCGGTTAAAAGTAAAATGACGCAAATAAATGAATAATCATATGTATTAAATCTGACGAATAGGCATCTGTATTTACAATACTTAATTTAAAAATATGTATCATTAATCGAAGGTTATAAAAGCAACCTTTTGTGTATTCTTAGAATAGAAATCACGTGTTTATCGGATGAAACTTTGTTATTTTGTATTTACACGACATATTATAAAATTGCACTAATTTTTTCAAAAGTCAATTTTCCCCATGCTTTAAGTAACTAAGATCGAAGCTGAGTTTTTTACATGCATTAATGTTTTTGAGTAAGAGGAAAATTGGAATTTAATTTATTCTTGGAGCTGAAGGACCCAAATTAAAGATTATGAGGTACAATTTATTTCTTAGTACGCATGATGGATTTTTCTGACGAACTTTACTGGTATATTTTGTGAAAAACCTTTGAATGAGAATTGGCCTGTGTACGCAGTATTTAAGAAAAGCAAATAAAGTATAAAAGTGTTTTTATAAATATATTGTTGATTTATTATGTTTGATTACATAATTTCGTGTATTTAAGAGTTCATAACAAATTGTATTATATAAGGTGTTCGTAAATGTTTTTTACAAATTTGAGAGGCTATATTACTCATCAAGGTAAAAGTAAAATACAGGGTGACAAAAAATAACTTGTACGAAGTTTCAAACCAAACATCTGTAACTACACTAAAGTTATAACGTTATTGTCACAGGGAATTGATTCTAGACAGCTACTAAACAGGTGTAAGTAAGTTAGTTGTGATAATAATCATGGTTAACAAACGATCTGCCATACTTCTATTACATGAGCAAGGAATGAAACAATGTGAAATTGTTCAACGATTGAAAGTGCCTAAGCAGACGGTTTCATACACAATCAAAATGTTTAAAGAACTCGCACTTGATGGTGACAGGCCAGGAAGAGGAAGAAGCGCACAGTTAACACATCAAGAAGTTAGTATCAAAAAGCGAGTTCAGCGAAATCCTAGGATTTCAATGAGAAAGGCTGCTAGAGAGAGATGAAGATCAACAGAGAAACTGGACGTCTGATGGCATGAGAAGAGCTTGGTCTTCACCCTTACAAAATGAAAGAGGCTGAAAAGCTAACAGCAGAGAACAAAAGCACAATACTTCAAAGGTATAAAGAACTGTTAAAGCGGGCTGCAGGTGATCGATGACAAACACAGATGAGAAACTGTTTTCTATTGAACAAGCTCACAATAGCCATAATGATAGAATTTGGTCAGCATAAGCATCTGGACCTTCTTGCATTGTTGAACGGCGTCAACGACCCCAATGTGTAATGGCTTGTGGTAGGATATGTGCTAGTAGGAAAACACCACTTGTTTTTACTGATCAAGGAATAAAGATTAATCAACAAACATATCGCAAACTCATTTTGGAAGATGTCGTCTTACCTTGGTTACAAAATGTCTTTGGAAACAAAATATGGACCTTCCAACAGGATTCCGCACCTGCACACAGAGCCAAAGGCACTCAAGATTGGTGCAAGACACATTTTCCTGACTTCATTGGAGCTCAACAATGGCCACCGTATTTCCCAGATTTGAACCCAATGGATTATTCTGTTTGGTTCATCTTGGAGACAAGGGTGTGTGCTAAACCTCATAAAACTTTGGCATTCCTAAAGAAATCCTTATGCAAGGAATGGGATAAAATATCAGTAAGTGTGTTGCGGCCCATAGCCGAAAATTTTTTGACTCCTTTTAAGCTCTGTATTGAGGCTAAAGGTAGCCACTTTGAAAATTTGTAAATATATTAGACGAAATAATGTATTCATATTGATTTTGAAGTTTGGTCGTAATATTTTCATTAGCATTAAAGTTATAATATATCATGTGTGTCCAAGTTATTTCTTGTCACCCTGTAAATGTATGGGAAACCAAACTCGCAATTTGCTTAGTCAACGCATCTTAATTAAAGCTGAGCCCGATAAATGACGAAAGGAAAATACGCTAACGAAAGGGAAAATAAGTTTGCGGGTTTTTCAAACGACTATCTTTGTTTTGTGTGGAATATGATAATATCAGAGAAATTGGTGAAAGTATATTCTCTGGAAATGAAAGAAAGTAAAAGGTGATTTAGAAGAAGTATAAGATGTTTCTCAGTATTCAAGGCAGATGTTTGCCTAAGAAACTATATATTTATATCACATTTTGTAAAAATAATTTGTTACAAGAATTAGTCTTTGCAAGGGAGATGTTTTCCTAATAAACTATATATTTATATCACATTTTGTGAAAATATTTTGTTATAAGAATTAGCCTTTGTAGGGGAATATTTTAGAAGAACATTAATTAGTAAAATGATATTTGTATGAAAAAAGTTAATACACAATTTTTAATATTATTTTCACGAGTTTAGCAGTTAATGTAAAATGTTATAAAGTCAGATAGATAAAACTTAATACAAACCTGAACATAATACAGGGTTAGGAATTAAAATCCTGAGATTTGATTTGTCAATTATAGTCATTTTTGCAATTATTAAGCAAACAAATTTGGTAGACATTTTTTAATACACATGTAATATAACTTTAAAATAAAACCTAATTATTCTACATAAATAATGTAGCATCCCTGTTTAAGTAGATTTTGTCTTTGTATAAATGCACAGTTTGATGCTTAGTAGGCTCTTTTAAAAAAAGAAAATATATGTTTAAGTAACTGGGAATAGTTTACCGCAATAATGGTCAAATGTGATATGTTATATGACGTAGAATCATTTATACATATCTTTATTCTAAATTATTATATTCCCAACTTAATTTTTAATCTATTAATTATATTTTCTTCGCTAAAATATCTCTTATTCTAAAACATCAAATGTTATTTCCTTTTCTCATATGAAAGACTATCTTTACTAAATGCAGCATGTACTTTAAAAATCTATTTTAATTCCAATGCGGTTATAACACATGTAATGTTATGTGTTCCGGACATTCATTCACAGTTGCATCGGCGACCAACCTTTTTGTGTTCATAAACAAATTGTGCAAGTAATATAATTTCCCAGATACAAAGTTTAACTCTTTCATTGTACTAAATTCCATTCCCACCGGGTTTCCCGCATGTGTCCGCTAAAATTCACAAAAATTACGTTTTCGCCAAATGTGGTAGCCTATTCATTACATCCGCCCAAAACATTTATATTAATTATCCATAACGTACATACACTATATGGCCATTAATGACCGGCAACTTTCAATTTTAGACATTTTGTCGAATATTTAAAAATATACTTGTCAGATTCTTCTGGAATTTCAGGATTAAACTGAAGTCAGGATTGACTTCATATTTATCAATGTCGGTTTGATAAAGAGGACAATTAGGGGGCTAAAAAATATTAAAGAAAAAAAAGAATAATTTGGTTCACCCTGTAAAATAAAACGCACGAAATGATCTATCGCTACAGAATATACATAGGCATACATTGTACAATATGTGTATTCACTTGTGTAAGAATAGTATGTATATTAATAGAGATATAGCGATGTTTTTACAAATTTAAAAAAAAAATCTTGCATGTTTTTTGCTTATAACATACAGGGTTTTTAACGAAATTTAACGCCAGTTTCAGAAAAATTGACAAAATGTAGTAGAAATAATATAGTGCAATTGTAATATAAATATATTAAATATTTAAGGAAATATGGGCAGTTGTATAAAATAATTTTTATCTGCGCATGCGTGAACGATAACAAGGAACTTTTAGCACAATTTAATAGTCAACTCTATCGAGCAACTTATTAAGAAAATCAGTCAAATATCGTAAAAATTCACAGAGATATCGGCGTTAGAGTGAGCTGTTTTTTAGCTTCTCACTAAAACTTGTTGAGTGATAAGGGATTGTTCACAAATTGTCATGTTTAATTTTTATACTATGTTTAATTTTTTTTATTGATACTTTAGTTTGCCTTGGAAAACATAATTTCACCAGATTATAATAGTTTTGGAACGGATCCTTTGATTTTGATTATTCTTTTTTAGTTCGAATAAGCTCGCTAGGGTAGTTTTTCAAAGAGAACTAAAGTATCATTAAAAATTTGAAAATAGTATGAAAATAAAAAATGACAATTTGTTGAAAATCCCTCATCATTCAGCGAGTTTTAGTGAGAAAGTAAAAAACAGCTCACTGTAACGCCGATATCTCTCTGAATTTTTATGAAAATTGACTGTATTTTTTTAATAAGTTACTCCATAGAGTTGACTATTAAATTATGCAAAATGTTCCTTGTTATTTTTCGCGCATGCGCAGATAAAAATTATTTTATACAACTGCACATATTTCCTTAAATATTTAATATATTTATATTCCAATTGCACTATATTGTTTCTACTACATTTTGTCAATTTTTCTGAAACTGGCGTTATATTTGGTTAAAAACCCTGTATGTTATAAGCAAAAAACATGTAAGATTTTTTTTAAATCGCTATATTTCTATTAATATACATGGTAGTCTATTACAAATGAATACACATATTGTACAATGTCTGCCTATGTATATTCTGTGGCAATAGATCATTTCGTGCAATTTATTTTACAGAGTGAACCAAAGTATTCTTTTTTTTCTTTAATATATTTTTAGCCTCCTAATTGTCCTCTTTATCAAATTGACGTTGATAAATATGAAGTCAAACCTGTTCTTTTTAATCCTAAAATTCCAGAAGAATCTGACAAGTATATTTTTAAATATTCGACAAAATGTCCAAATTTGAAAGTTGCCGGTCATTAATGGCCATATAGTGTATAAATTCTTCTGCGCGTCTGCGGTCTGTTGGCTCAATGTAAAATCGAATCTTGGCGAAACAATCTATTGCTGAAGAGCAGATCACTCCTAGCTCTTGGTCTGTGAACAACTGTTTCAAGCCTCTACTATCCGAGACCACCCCATTCTTACCATCTTATACTTGTTATATATCAATAAATAAATTCCAGCTGAGATGACTTCGTTTTCATTGGATATTCTTGTGTCTGCCTTCCGGGATTTCGAACTGTTAGGTAATTGTTTACAACGCGAATGTACGAACATATAGCTCACAAATTATTTAAAATCATGCATTATGCATTAAAAATATTTCAGCCCAAGATCATTAGCACAGTCATATTTAATTGTTAAGATAGATTGTGGATTCATTTTAAATCTCACTGTTACTAATACCGGTTATTTAACAGCAAAGTAGCCGATCATATATGGGACTTTTTTTAGGTATCCCAAAAAACAAAGCAATGTCCAGGTTTGGTGACTATTTTTAAAACATAAATTATTACTATGAACCGTAACAACATATTAAAATTTTGCAGGGAATGGATATTTTTTACAAAAGCTACAGCCTAGAAAGTCAAAAAGAAACTAAAGATTCAAAAACAAGAAAATGGATAGGTAGACAAACTTGTGATTTCTAACCCTGGTGATATGTATCTATTATAAGTCAAAAGCTTTGATAACAACAACAACAACAACAAATCCTGTTCAGAGCATTAGTCGAAAGTTTATTAGAACACATGTGTAAAAGAAACGAGAAAGAAAAATCGTGCGTCCACTATAGATTATGAAACACTTTCCATCGGTTCCAGAATACAGGAACTGAAATTCAGTGTTTAAAAAAGTTAAAACCAGATTAAGCAGTTACCGTCTGTAACCAGAAATGGCCACAGTGTGCAATTGATTAGCTTAATTACAAAACGAATAACACAGTCGAAAATTCACCTTCAGCAATTTCCACCAACAGGCGGAAATATGCGCGAATAATTTTATATATCCCTGTATATTATCTACAGATTTCTATATACTTCTCATATTAAACTAAAATTTAATTCATGAAAAAATCGCACAACACAACTGAAAACGTAATTTTAGAAATTACCATCCATACACGGAAATATATCCAGTTTTTTGTATAGCCCTGTACATGAATTTATTTATGTTCAAGAAAAATGTCTTAGTATACTAAATGAAGTTCATCTGGAAAATCAATAACCCAATTAAAAAACACCCCCAAGCAATTCACGCTCATACAGAGTAACGCTTTCGAATTACTTTGTGTAGTCAAGTGCATCACTATAGAAATTATACACACCACGCAGTATATAAAAATTTAGTTTTAGAATTTATAAACTCCGAATAATAGGTAAAAAAGTAGTTAAATTTAAAAACAAATACCACATCTGAAAAAGCATCTTCAGCTTTTATCACGCATATACGCTATTGTAACGGAAATATTTCGTGTGTCCCTCTAATTGATTGATAACTCTTCTGTACGTCAAAAGAATCTGAATAATGTATATAATCTCCATTATGTTTGAATTATTATAACATTATTAAATTACGTTGGATACAATTTCTCTGCATGTAACCTCCGTATATACCTGTATGTAACCGAATCGTTTTGAGTGATCCTGTAAATGAACGATAAATGATTCCTCAACATATTCTATATAAATCATGTTTTATTGCACTTCATAGAAACATATCAATTTATATATGTTTAAAATAGTGCAACAACATTAAAATGCATCGCGAACGATTTTCCACCATTGACCATAATGTAACGGGTTGTTTTGAGTGTCCCTGTAAAAGAACTGTTAATGCTTATATCTCTTTTTAGTGCCAAGTCGCAATAGTAAACTTGAATTACATATATTAATTACAGGGCAATCAGTGTACATTTGCGAAAGTTAGAACACGGATGGTAGACAAATGTCATAAACACTGTTCAACTGTTGGAACGTATTAAAAAACTCATATAAATTACTTGTATATACCTCCTTTGTTGGATTTCGGTTATAAATATATATGGCTTTAAATTGTATGCATGGTTCTTAAAATTTGGTTATATTTGTCAAAGATTTTAAAATTTATTATTTTCTAGAAAATGATGTCAAATTATAATTAAATTAAAAAACCTTTCTTGATTTTTATAAACCAGTATCCAACAGCTTACATGTATATAACTCCGTATTAAAAAAAACCATATAAACTACTTTTATATACCTCCTTTTTTGGATTTCGGTTACAAATATTGCTTTAAATTGTATGCATGATTCTTACCCTTTAATTATTTTTGTCAAAGCCTTTAAAATTTATGTTATTATTTTCTAGAAAATGATGCCAAATTAAAATTAAATTAGAAAATATTTCTTGATTTTCATAAATCAGTAACCAACATATCTCTCTTTAGTGGCATATAGCAATACCATAAGGTACTCAAATATCAGTTCTAGACTGTTCTGTATTTTTTGTTTATATATGTATTTACTTAGATTCAGAAGTATCATCACATTTTCATAGCCTTCGCAAAGATTACTGAAATTATTATAATATTATATAAGATAATGTATATTAATACTAAATAGCGATATCATTACTTAAAGCCTTTATTATACTTTTTTAGACTGCGTATAACCCAAGAGCTTTTATACATTAACTATTTTTTCCAAGAATACTTCAACTATTTTATCCAAAGTATACATTAGTGTTATGTTTGCTTTTTACAAAGTATCGTATAAACAAAATGTAAGTAAATACATAAATTATTCCTACATTCTATGTGAAAGTAACTATTATTTTCTTAAACATTAAATGACTTGAATGGAATGACTTGGTTGTTTTATATTTATGTAAATTATTAAAATTTGTATCTCTACTTTTCACATGCAGAATGCATATATCTGATAAATATATGTTGTTGTTTTAGAACCTTTTTGAATTTAGGCCGAATTTTCACATACATAGAACTTTTAAATGAAAATAAATATGTATATTTATAAAGAATCTTTCATATAGAAAAAGTAGCGATTGTTTCTTGTCTGTGTCAAATAGAAAGGCTCAGTATAAGGGGTGTTCAAACGAAAGTGATTCAAGTTGTGTATCCATGAGATGCGTAAGGACAGAAATGAGACAGACACATAGATAGAAACAACAATATTTAATGAGCGAAATGCATACAAAGTTTGTTTTAAAAAATCACCCATGGCGTTTAGGCAGGCGTTCCATTGCTGAAGGAAGGTTACAAATTCCGTCCGCGAAGAAAGATGTCGGTTGATCATGGAACCAGTTCAAAACTACAGCCTTTACGTCCTCGTCGGAGCGAAATCGTTGACTCTTTAGGCTTTTCTTCAGCGGTCCAAAGATGTGACATTCGCAAGGCGACAGATCTGGACTGTAAGGTGGATGTTCCAGGACTTCCCGCCTTTTACGGGACAGTTCCTCGGTGACACACCTTGGTGACACCGCCAGCATTCTGCAATGAATAGTCACTGGCTTACACCCTTCCAGTGTTAAAAACTTAATTATAGCTTGCTGATCCATTTTGGACGCAGTTGCATCCACACCAGCAATTTTTAACTGAATGCCACGTACTTACGGATGAAGTTATCACAAATCTGCTTGCGCATGCGCACGCGTCGTACCTTCCTACGACGTACCTACCGACGTACCTTCCTACTACGTACCTTCCTACGACGCACCTTCACTATTGCGTTTGTTTCACGAAGATACATTGAAAACTGTTTGCATGCGACGCTTCGAATCATTTTCATTTGAACACGCCTCATATAATTATGGATGATATTATTTTTTTAACATATTAAAAGTATTAAAAGGAATTTCTTCAACTTAATAAATCAAAATAGATATTAAATATGACGAATAGAAGCTGTATGTTGTATATTTTAAATTAAACAAAATGTGTATCATTCTACCAATATATTAAAATGCTATATTTTATGTAATCCTAGTATAGAAATCTCCTATATTTGTCTGAACAAACTTTGTTACTCTAAATTTATACTACTTTTAATAAGATTTATTTCGTTTTTCCAAAATTTCTATAATTCCCTTGCATTAGGTTTCTAACATGGAAGATGAGTCTTTTAAATGCATGAGTGACTTTGAATCAGAATTTGTTTTATGTATGTCTGGAACTGAAGAAGCCGAAAGATGATTTTGAGGTTTAATATATTTCTTAGTACGCCAGAGTGATTTTCCTAATAATCTTTATTATTATATTTTGTGAAAAGGTTTTGAATGAGAATTGTCCTATGTATAAATAAGCAATATTTTAGTAAACAAAATAAAGTTTAAAACGATTTTTTCTAAATATAATGTTGATTACATTTTTTGAAAACTTATTTTTATGAATTTAGATTTACTATTATATTTAGTAAAATGTTTTAACTCATATTTTGCCTGTGAAAATTGTGTTTTGGACGGAAAATAAATTATTATAATAATATAGTAATTATATTACTTATTAAAAATTTTAATATTAATGGTATTCCATTACAATTGAAATTGTAATTGAACGATAAACACTAAAAAATATATATATGACAATGTTACGTATGTTAAAAAGATGATGTTAATTCTGTGGTTGGCATTAGCATTTCGAAAGAGTAATAAATGTAAAAAAAAAATAAATAAATAAATAAAATAAATAATAAAAACGTATTTATATTTTCGGTAAAGTAGTTAGCTTTCACTCACTAAAATGTCTGTGATATAGAAAAAAAAAACATAAATTCAAAATTATAAAATCTACATTTGGTTAACTGCATCAACTCCGTTCACTGTGTGTGTCAAAATTCAGAAATTAATTTCCGTTTCAGTGTTGACACCTTCGAGTTCAAAGAGACAGTGTGCATTCTTGCTACAAATAAAAATTTATTCCAGGGTAAAAAAAAAAAGAAAAAAAAAACTTTGTGTCATTGTTGGAGATAAACAATCAACATGGCACATTTTTTAATTTCTTTTCTTTATTTAAGTTTAATTTATTGTAATTGATAATGTTTTTTTTTTTTTTTTTTTTTTTAGCAATCGTTTTCTTTGTTTGTTTTTTTTAAATATCCTCTTTAATTTTTATTTTCCATCCATAAATATGCATATCATTTTAAAGCATTTAAATAGTTAAATGTCAGTATTTTATTTATTTTTCCATTAATATAATATTTTAAATTTTATTCCACATTATTATTTTGGATCAGCGGGTATTGGCAATTTTCACACTAGCAACAGCAACTCTAGATATTCTCCAAAGTTAAAAAGGAATGTACGTGTTGTCTTGTGAAAAGTGACCTCATAACAGCGTCACGTATACATCTCAGGGTCACTTTTACAGAAGATGACCACTTCAGAAAAAAAAACAATCTCTGCATAGGTACAGGGGCGGTAAAAAAAGGGCTCCAGTGGAGGAGGTAAGTTCCCCTGCGTTAAGCCTTCAGTGTTCCTGATTTTTTACATAGTGCAACATCTCTCATGTAGACGTCCAAGTAACGTGTAGCTTCGGGTCGGGGCGACCTAGCCCAAACGCCAGGATGCAGTTATCTTCAGCCTTCACCTCTTCCACAATGTCTCCAAAATAATAATTATCTAGAATGTAAAATTTTGTAGTATTCATCATTTTAAAACAATGTAGTTACATGGTGGCTGTGTAAAATTCAAGTCTGTACTGTACATTCTTTTAAATAACCATATGAATAAATCACGACTTTTATTGGTATTTTTGGTATTTTGTAAAATCCTTTAAAAAAACAGTAGTTTGTGTGATTATTAAAAATACTTAAGAGTATTTCAGGTACTTAAATTAATAATTAAAAAACTGTATTAATACGATTATTAAGATTATGCATTTTTTTGTGTCTTTGTTCCTTTTCAAAGTCGAGAAAACGATTTTTAGCAATTCAATCCTAATTACCTTCTTTTTAATTAAAAATAAAAAAAATACCTTTATGTAAAATTATAGGATTCTTCTTTCCCAGCATTTCTCATTTTTTTTGTAATTGTATTCATTAAGTGCATTTCCTTTTCTTATGTTGTTTTTTTAATTTTATTTAGTGGTCTCAGGTAATCTAGATCAGCATTAAAATATCAAACCGGAGCTTGCTTTATTTTTATCGTCTTCACAACGCGGCGATTAAGAAATAAAGCTCTTAAAATTGTAATAACCACCTTTCTTTCTCTTTTAACAACTTGTGATACCTTGTAGGGAATTAACACCCCAACTTCTTCCCTACAGTCATTTCTGCTCTAATGAAAAATTAAATAAATTAGTACTAATTTGTGCAGTTTTCTCGATGTATATATGGTATCATGTGGTCTATATTTGAGTAGCATTGTTTCCAAATTGGTATCTTTGGCTTGTTTAATGGCGAAAAAATCAATTAAATATCTGCAATTTAATATTTAAAAGTTTATTATACGAAAATTGTGGTATTCAGAAATATGGACAGTATGTATCCTGATACTAATATGAGTGAATGAATTGTAAATAAATTTTAACGATAATGATGATTATGAATCTAAGAATGATTATTTGCTGTATGTTTCGAAGATCTAATAAAGCTTGAAACCAAAATGACTAAAAAAGAAAAATACTTCTTAAAAGATTCTTATTCGAAGATTAATGAGAGGTTAAAAGTTTTCTTTTCTAACAGAAAACTATCCTTATTGGAGAATTATCGCGTCAAGAAAGATTTACAAGCTTAAAATACAATCTAGTGCCAAATTCGCCTGTTTATTGCATTTTATGAACTTACGATATATCTTCTTTCTTGCATTAAACTTATTAAGTGATTGATGTCTTTTGTTTTTCGAAGGAGAAAAAAGTGCATTTAATTGCTTCTGATAAATTTATTTAACATTTCTGTTTTATTAAAGGGAGAGTTTTTATTTCATTTATGGCTGTAATAGGTGACTTGGACATAATAAGCAGCATGTAAACCTTATCGGTGTTTGTTATATAGCTAAATATAAAATTTTTGTCAATATTTTTATACTTTTTGGATGACATTCAAAGTTTTATACTGAGAACTACATTGAAAACAAACCTGTATTATCTTTTCATTTAGAACGAAATTATCGTACAGTGGGGTTTTTTCAAAAATTTCACAACCTACATTCAATATTTAACTATTTTACATAAATATAGGACATTTGTGTTTTATGCAGTTTGTTTTGAATGTTTTATGATAGAAATCTAAAATAATATATACTAATTTGTTGGAAGATTTTGAAATATTAATATTCACTATATTTTGTTTTGCCACTGGTGTTTGTTTTTAATATGACTACCTAATTTGCACATCACATTTGGCTTTTAGTTAAACGCTGAGTTTGGGTCGAATGTGCCCAAATGTGTTGGGTCGAAATGGGCCCAAATGGTCGAATGTGTTGGGTCGAATGTTTGGTATTACTTATAAAAAATACCAAATCTCTTTTAAAAGTCGCGATTATTTTATCTAATAGTTAAATGTTCATAATTAAAATAAAAGTTAATTTGTATTATTAATTTGTTTATATTGATTGTTTATTACTATTGAATTTACTGAAAAATTTATTAATGCTTAGCTATCAAACCGTTCACAATATACAGAAAAATTAAAGTTTTGTTTTGTGACCTTCGTTTTCTAGATATTCAAACTATGTTAAAATAATACTATTTACATTTCAGGTATCATCTGTTTTAATAAAAATATTTTGTTACATAGGATTAAAAAAGATATGAATAAAAGTAAGCGAATATCCACCAAAAGATTATGCGATTATGTCTTATTACATTATGCACAGAAAGATAAGCAATTCTTGTTTAATGGGTGTTTTATGAATATTTATGATCATTTGTTACTTACATTTTTTAACTTTTCATTAAAGTAATTATTTCAGATTTTTAGATGAAATGTAACTGCTGTATCTATAAGAAGTTACGTCGTTTACATCGAAGAAATTAATTTCTTCTTTCGTATTTTAAAAAAAGCAATGTCACTTTGTGATAATATTAAACAGTTACATTAAAAGACATTTTGTGTTTGGTATTTGTTTAAATTATAGTACAAGTGTTTTGAAGATGATATTTAGTCCGTAATTTAATTTATAGTATTCAGTTAGATGAGACTATTTTTTCTGTATACAAAATTCGCGTTTGTCTGAAACGTGATTTGAATGTCAGTAGAAAAAATATGAACTCGTGAATATTTTATAAATATATTAGTACAGCTAGCTTATCCGCCCGGCGTTGCCTCGTCCGTCAAAAAATAATACGACACGCTAAATCACTCTAAAAATCGCTGCACGAACCGTTCTTTTGGTAACTCTTTGGTAATTTTAAACAGAGATGGACCCCGAAACGGAAGTAAATTCAATACCACCCACTCAGATGTCTGGATCATTCGATTCAAAGCGGGTCAGTTTTTGGTCAAAATTTAAAAGAAAAAGGTTACCGTCGGATTTTCACAAAATTTTCATTTTTGGAAATAGAAACATAAATTACGTTCAGACTGTGAGTTTCGATTCAATAGCTCCAATACTTTTCTTAACCCCCTGACCGCCGAGCGATGGGTTGTCAAATTTGTAATGCTGTTTTCTCCGTAATTCATTTAAAATGCTAAAAAAAGAGGAATTTTCAAACTTGATATAAAAAACTTAATTACTTATATGAGAATAAGCTTTGAGAGTATTAAACATTGCTCAATCTTTTAAAACTGCATTATATTTGTAGAAATATATTAATTTAAACAATGTTATTATTGTAGTGAAACCTACAGCATAGTTGACGGATATATCAGTTCGCGGCGGTGAGAAGTACTCGAGTATTAGTGAAAATAAAACTATTTCGTTGTCTGGGATTATCAAATTGGTAACTTTCTTTTGCAGTTTAAAAAAAAAATTGCCGTTTTCGGCTCTCGTGCAAGAAATTCTTTTAGTTCCACAGCCATGGTATAAAGCAAGTAAACTTCTTGAAAACACCATCAATTTAAGTCCACCAGTCTTTCTCGCACCTTCCAAATTATAGCACATATTTTGCTCCTCATGAAGAAAGACGAAGTTCTCTCAAAAGCCTAGCGTATCACTTAGATTTACAGTGTTATAAAGACGCTTGTTTGCTTTATTATATTACACCAGTGTGATAATTATTTTAAAACTAGATGGAACCCGTCAAATCTGGACGGAAAAAAATATTATAACAATACCATTAAACCAAGCTTCTTTATTATTTAAGAAGAGTGCAAATGAAACAGTCTTTCAAATATTTTATTTTAAAAGTTTTTTTCTCAGTGAAATACAGTACAATTTTCAATGCAAACTTCAAACAAACAATCCGTAAACAACTGTGTAATGCAAATCCGTTTGACATTACCGCCATATGCCCTACGGCATTAACGAAAATTTCATGGACCTATGAAGTATCATACAAATAGTATATTCCTACGTTCATCTTATATTCAGTAAATAAAAGAACATAGTAAATAAAGCACACATCTCCACCCTTCCCCCCCTGTGATAATGCAACCGAATGATCTCCTATGAGCATGTGCATTAAATCTGCCCAAAAGCACCGTCGAGATTCGACGTTAAAAATGTTTTAAAATGTTTAAATTAAAATGTTTAAAATGTTTTCTTTAATCATTGTTCATTTCAAATCCATATCTTCTAAAACGCATCCATTGTTTTAAGGTAATCAGATGAAGAATTTGTTTTACAATAATAAAACAATCTTCAGATGAGGGAGATTTTTAATGTTTTCAAGTGTAATTTATTTGTATAGTTTCCTCCGTCCCTTTACATAATCAGGATGATTGTCCATTTTCCATCACAGTCGGGGATCTTTTACCTCTTGTACAGTTAAAGACCCAAGAGGTCTTAAAAAAAAATACAATTCGTAGCATATTCTGATGCAACATATACATCAGCGAATTCAACATATCAATTTTATGTTAAACAAAAACTCAAAATAGTTTTCTTTCTTTTTTGACAGATTTTAGTTTAGCGCCAAAATGCTCTATCTTATGGATAATCTGATCTTATGATTTATCAGGGTTTATTATTTTTTTTTCACTTTTTATGATGGTTAGAGAAATCTATTTTCAATTGTGGCAACTTTCCCAGGGGCTATTTTACATTATTGAAGCAAACTGATGGTCATTGTTAAGATAGAAATGAAAAACATTTCATGTTTGGAAATTATTTAAAAAGTCGTTAAATTAAGCTGCAGTTTTCAAATAAATTTCAATCGAAAGCTATTTTTTCTTTCTAATTCATGATGTAAAAATTAAAAATATTAAATGTAGTAAAAAATTGAAAGCTAAAGCGATAGCGTCGTTTGTTGTCATAACCGTTATACATTTCTAAAAATTGCCACTGTGTTTTCATTGGCGTCCAAAAGTAGACTACCATTTTTTGACATCGAAAGAGAAATTCACAGTGAAAGAAATATGACTTTGCCGCTAATATGGAACTGTTAAATGAACTCATAATAAACCTACCAAAATAATTCCTATAAAATATTAGCCTTGCACTGTTTATTCTAGCTAAAAGTACAATCATTATTTCAAGTTATTTTTTTCTACCATAGCACTATTTTTAATAATTTTAATTTTCCTGGAACCCTTTACTTTTGGGATTTTTTTATATTATAAAATGAAATCTTCTAACCTATAATAAAAAAAAGTAATTGGTAACATGTAATCAAGATGAAGCAATCAATAAAGACTCCAATTCTAATCATTATAATTAAGAATGGAAAAATCAGTTAAAATTACGTCATGCTGAAACAATCATATAAATTTTTCTCTTTAGTTTTATCAATGTTAAAATGCATTTCAAGCTAAACATAACGTCATTTTCACCGGCGCAAACTTTTCACACTTACTTTGTATATGTTACTTTTATGTGTAAATACCATGTATACAAATAAAAATATATTTGTATTTAACTGTAATGAAAAATGGCATCAACAAAGTTATAATGCATAATAATAGACGCTTTCAGTCGTGACGTCAATCATGACGTTTTGCTTGGAAACTGACTCCAAACAAACGGTTGCTATGTGGTATTTTCTATTATATTTATATATGTAGCTATATAATATAGCTATATCTCACGGTAAAGTGTTTCAATACATTATATGCAACGGTAACATTTTTTACGATTTATATTTAATAAGAAACGAAACATAGCAACCGTTTGTTTGGAGTATCCAACCAAAACGTCATCACTGACGTCACACTGAAAGCGTCTATAAAATAAACCCAATGAACAATATTCCCGTGACATCACAATAAATATGAATTTTTATTCGCTTATAAAACACGCGGATAAATATTTTTACCTAAATTTAACTTGCAAATTAAAAAATTCGGTCTAAAAGCCACGTGCTTTTAATATTATTTATCTATTATCTCGCAACCACAGAGTTCAGAAAATAAACTATGTGCCTCGCAACAGTGGGCGTTAATCCGATTGTCGACTTTATGACGTCATAAGCAGAAGAAAAAGTTTAATTGAAAATTACGGCTAATTAATTAAATTTTCGAACAAACGAATGCACGATAACAAATCTGTGTCCAAATGTCTTTCATTTAAAAAAAGAATGATGTAATTTGATGCAGTAGTTTGTTCTCACGGATTGTCGAAAGAAATCGCTTAGCGTTTTAAATATATAGATATTAGTACAGTTGCAGGCTTTATTGGACTTTTTAAAATCCTTTTTATTGCAAATTTCTTTATTAAAATATTGGGTCATCTAGCAGGTTCTGCCGTTTTCCAAAGTGAGCACAGTTCTGTCCAGTTATTATGATACTGCTGATAAGGACAGGTCTTGAATGATCCAGCCAGATATGTACATTCGGTCTTTTTTTATTTGCGTTGTATAATTCTTGCTTGTGTTGCTGCATAATTTTTAATTCACTGCAGTGCTAAGATTAGAGAGCGGAAAAGTTCATTTTCGTCATCCAGCTCTTTTATTTCTAGAAAAGTAAAAAACACGATTCAGATTGTTCGTAAAATCTGTGCTGTATATGAACAAATTGCTGATTCAGATCACTCAGTTCGAAGCTTCTTTGAGAAGTTAAATTTCAACCTCGAAGATGATGCCCCACTGTACGATCATCATTTCTAAAGGAAGATCTCTTAAAAGAAGCTGCCGCTGGATATCCACGTTACAAAGTTCAAAAGCTCTCGCGCAGATTTAATATTCCAAAAAGTACAGTACATGATCATTTGATAGTTGCTTATAACATGTCTTCATTTTGTCTCTTTATGGTCGTCCAGAGCTGTCATTATCTTCGAGACCGAAATTCCTGCGCTTTTCAAATCACTGTCGAACTGTGTCATCTGAAACGGAGCTTTGTCCCCATACAGCACAAGTTTTACGAGCCGTCTGACTAGCATTTGTACAGTTTTTTGAAATAAAGAGCCCGATATTTCCTTAACGACGAAAAGGAACTTTTTTGTTCTCCATTCTTTGCATTGCACTGAAACAAACATTAAGCTACAACACAATCGAAAATTATGCAGAGATAGCAGAAAAGACCAAGTGTAGATATCTGGGCCATTCAATATCACTCCTAATCATCAGTAGCAAAATAATTAAACGAAACCGCACTTCGGGTTTTAAAAAAACACTGCATTTTCCGGATGATCCTATAGAATTCCATAAATAAAAAATGATATTTTTTATTTTTTTCCTGCACCTTTTTAAGCGATTCTATTTTTTTTATATACTGAAAAAAGCGATATTTTCTTCCTAACACGTAAAGGTTTTTCCAAAAATATTAAGAACATCCAGTAACAACCCATGGCTCTATTGAACTTTACTTTCAGTATATTTGCTACAAATATTTAAGACTTCACATCTTCACATATGTTCTAGACGGCGAAAATTTGACGTATTTTGGATTTTTTTTAGGAAGGGAGTAAAATTAATTGAAAAAATGATAATTCCACGGTTTTTTATTAATTTAAATATTTAAAAATGTATTTTTGTTAAATTTGGTCACATATTACGACGAAAAACTGCAGCCGCGTTGACCTGTTACCAAAATATCCGGCTTCGATACACAGCTTCCTAGCTTCCTTTCGAAACAAAAAATTATTAAAATCTCAGTTTCTTCTTGTAAAATATTGTTGTAACTAAGTGTCATAGGCTCATATTTTTCAATTTTTGAAAAAAAAAAAAAAAAAAAAAAAAAAAAAAAACACTTTTTCCGCCTAAAATTTTGACTTTTAAACGTATAGGAGAAAAAAATAATAATTTTCAAAAAATGGCTCGATGACCACTAAACAATTTAATTATGCGTAGATAAGCGTAAATTTTATTGATTTTTTTTTTTTTTAATGTGCAAGTTTTCATGCTGCTCATGTTGAAAAAGTAATTTCTGGATAATCACGTTTAAAGTTTTAGAAGAAAAACATACTGATATAGTTTTAGAATTAAAAAGTTTAAAGATTTTAAAAAGTTGAGAACGTATGTAAACCCTATAGACATTTAAATGTCTTTATGACTCTGCGTCATTTATGACTAAATTTATAACTTACCAATTATTATTTTTTTTATCTATATGACTAATTTCCTTTTTTTTTAATTTAGAAAGATATTCTCAATTTGCTTTGAAGTTGTATGTGATAACATTTTTTGAGAATTTTCCCTGATATTCGTATTCAAAAATGGTAATGAAACACTTGTTAATTTCAATAAATAAATTTCTTCGCATGCTTATACAATTGAAACATAATTACATATTTCGGTTTTATGATACTATTATTTTTTTTCCGAAAATGAAACATACTTGTATTTTAATCGAATTCAACTGTCTGTATTATATGTGATACTACAGCTTGGCCTTAAACCTATCTACCTACATTACCCGTCAGCTTCCCTGATAATACTAAGGGTAATCATTTGAAATTTGTGTGATATACTCATGGAATTTTAATGTTACTCGGCACGATTCATGTTGCGAAAAATCACGAAAATATCAGTTTTCCAATTATTTGCTTATAAAGTATTTAGACATCCCTAGTATAATCTGGCGATTTTGCCTAAAAATCCAATGATTATAAATATTTAAAAATTTTTTGTAATGCATCAATTTATATTTAGATGGAAGTTGAAATCCTTAATTTCATTTTCTTTGCTAGTGTTTTTTTTTCCGAAGATCAGTAAGAAAAATATTTTTAAACTTTAGTGCATACTTTTTAACACTTCCCAACATTGTCGAAAAGTATTTATGACTTAGGTCTGTCTGTTTTTCTGTGTTATATAGTCCATACTATAACTCGCGTACACCCAGTAAAAAGTTTTGTTGAATTTACAAAAATTTGGTTGACGCAACAAAACTTTTTGTTTAAATATAGGCCAATGGAAATTTTGTTTGAATCAACATATTTATTTTATTTTTATTTTTATTATTATTTTTTTTTTTTTTGCAATTCCAAAAAAAAATATTGTATCATCATCAAAAAATGTTTTGTTAATTCAAGTAAAATGGTTCAAATTTACTTGAATTTTGCTAAAACAACCAGAATGTACTCAACAAAACATGTTTAGTAATTTTAATCAATTCCTTTTTCTGGGTGTAAATATACTCGGATGGCCATGTAATTAACATATGCTTTATTGATTTACCATGCCATGTTCGACAGTAAAAATGAAGCATTAAACGTTCACAAGGATGCATAAAAGATTTCGTTTCATTATTTTATATGAAGAAATTCTTTTGCAGTTTATTTAGATGTTAGCTTTTGTTTAGACGTTTAGTCCATAAAACAAATTTTTTGTTAAATTGTTATTTCTTTCGTTAAATTAAATTAAAAAATGAAGAGATATTATATTTATGAGAGATAAAATATTGAAAAGTTATTTACCCAGATAAAATTTATTAAATTATGGAATATATGTGATTCAGTAAATAAAACAAACACGCTTCTTGTAGAAAAACGAAAACTTGTTTTTAGATAAAAGTTTGTTACATCGAATGAACAAAGCATTTTGATTTGTACATCTTCAGTTGTAATTCAAAATGGAGTTTCATTTGTCTCATTGTTATTGTAGTTTAATAAAAGCTAAACAAAATGACTGAATATTATGTTTTAAATTTAAATTTAAATTATCAAAATTAAAACCTATTCAAGGTAAAAAGGTCTAAAAAAGGTTTAAAACCAAGGTAAATTTACTGTAAACATTACATAGGTTAAAGGAATGTGTGTCTAGAGAAGGTAGGGTATTTTTTTTTCCAAAGAACAACATAATTTTATTTTTAATTTATATGTTCGATCATAAAAAAATATTTTACAAAGATCGTGGTCAGAACTTATAATTCGTTTTAACATAATTTTTCGAATTATTAAAAACGTTTTTGATAAGATCTTTTTAAGAAATCCAGTGTAATATTATGCAGAAAAAAATAATATACCGAGAACAGCCATACCGGTATACAATTTATTTCAGGATTTTTTAAAAATGATTTTATAAACTAATGGGAAGGAAGAAAGATGTTTTCTTTAAATGCATTGATGAAAATGGTAGATAAATAATAATAATATAAAAAAATCCAAAATTTCACTTTTTTAAAACTTAGTTATGTCAAGGTCTCTATAACATAGAAATACTGTATTGTCTCCTATGGAATGTGATAAAGAGTTAGTTAATTATTTACGTTTCTAATTATCGGGAATGAAATATTTTGCCTAATTAATGCATTTATTCTTCTTTTAATGATACGTGAACGAAGTCACGGGTAACAGCTAGTTATTATATAAACAAGGGACATTCACTCCTTAGAATTTCCAATTAACTACTTTTGCTTATAAAAATTTTCGTCTAATATTTTTTCTACAGATTAAAATCCTTCCAGGAATTAATTACAGATTTTGCAATATTTCCCCTCAATAAAATAAGGCAAAAATTCAATTTGAAAATTTCAGCTCAGCTGTACTCGCCTTGTACAAATGATGCTGTTAATTATTGGTGCAAATATTTTTTAAATATTTTAAATTGTTTCCAGTTATTGAAACGTGTTCAAACGTGTTACTCTAGATGAAAATTGAGAGATTTTATCCCACAAATATAGCGAGTCAAACCATTTGAACAAAAACGTATAGAAATGCATGACAATATGTATACCAAGCTCTAATTAAGTATCTTATCTATTAGATCTTAAAATAAAGTACACTTTACAGGAAAAATTTCTGCGCTAACTTTATTTACTGCTAGGAAAGACTTTACGGGGTCAATTGGTTATTTTTACATTATACAAAAATTTAGGTACAAATGTAGGTACTTGTAACCCCGACTATAAAGATGTAAACTGTAAAATCGAACAGCCGTTTTAAGTTTAAATTAGAAAAATAAAAATTTGAAATATATTACATTAAAAATTCATTACAGTGAGGCATTTATCATCCTCTTTTATGTAGCCTTAATTACAAAAAATCAAATATCTACCTAATGCAGCCGTTCGGAGGAAAGTAATTCCAGAAAATGTTGGTATATTTTAACCGATCATGACCCCATGCCCAAAAACCACCTACAGTTGAAATGTTGATTTATATATATATATATATATATATATATATATATATATATATATATATATGACATTTTTCAGGCTGTAACTCTCTTATCTGTGAAGCAATTTTTATGTGACTCAGTATGTGTATAAGATATGCCAAGATCTCAACCGAGTTCGTTGGCCAGCTTCATCCACCGTCTTGTTTCAAAATGGTGGCCAGTTAAAATTTTTATTAATTATTATTTTTTATTTCAAAAAATGTATAAAAATTATAAATTGATTAATTTGTTTCCGTTAAGTATTAGATCGTAATGCAAGAATTCCGCAGCATTTTTCGTTTTGGCTTTATCTTAAAAAATAGATGAGCTATAGCTGTTTGGAATTCTAGGTTGGCTAATATTTTGAAACAATCTGATTTTTTTTTATGCTGTAACTCTCATGTTGAAATTCGCATTCATATTTAATATTAACGAAAACCCAGATTGAATGTTCATTTTTTATTTATGCATTCTTTAATTTACAAAATATAAATGGCTCAAAATGTTACGTTCTTTTTAGATCTTAGTGTTGGTAGTTTTAAAAATATGAACTTTTACAGTAATTTTTACAGTTATTTAAAGAAAAATGCCTTTGCGCTTGAGATGCACAAACCTTCATCTACGCAAAAAAGTTAACTGTAACCTTTATACTTTGAAGAACTTTTTAAATCATTAGAAATTTCAAGCGAATCATACACAAAATTATTTTTTATCCATTCTATGACTATCTATAGAAATTCAGAAATTTCTGAATTTACAAAACACCCATTTGAAACATATCCCTTTTAAAATCTCCCTCAATGCAGCATTTATCATTGTTTCAATCTGTAATGCTTTTGTTGCAAGTCATTCCATTCGTTAAGAATATGATTTCATTTAAGAACCGCTATTGTGTCGTTGTTTAAGTGCTCTTGAAACGCAAACACTTCAAGAATAAATCGAAACCACTTAACAATTTTCTTGGTTAATCCTATTCTTATGTGTCTAGTTTCTTTTAAGGAGGATCTTTGTGCTTCTAAATCAATGTAAAATATTTAAAACTTTTAACAGAAAAATTAAGATGAATAAAAACATAGAATAAAATTAAAAGCTAAGTGAAAAAAATATATATATAGTGAAATATTATTTCATGGAATTAATTGTAAATAAATTAACATTTTATATAACTATATTTCTTTTTATAAAGGCACACATTTCCATTTGGTCTTCTTATTTTTATTTGTTATTAGAGATTTTATATAGTTATAACTTATTCTCGCTAGAATTAGTAGAATTAATCTATTAAAAATATGATTATACTACAAATTTTTAATTGTTAAATGGTACACATTTTTATACATTGTCTATAATTTGCATACCTGAAACCAACGATAAAGCAGCAAGTTGAAAAAATCGACTACCAAACCAGATTTACAAACTTGTTTAGTTATCAAAAATTTCAGAGGAAGTATATGATACAGAATTGAAATTGTGATTTTATTATATAATTTAATTAGTTATAGAAATTCACCAGTTTCTGAATTTTCAATCACAATAGTTTTGTTTGTAGTTTTCCTTAGAAAACCTGAAATTTGAATATATCGATTTATACTTAATACATTCATTTATTTAGTAGCTAACATTATGAAAAAATGAAAGTACTTAGTTCGGCTGTACAAAATAGGCATAGAAAACTTTCAACAAATGAATATATCAAATTTATTTTATGGATACAGACCGAATGTACAATTAGGAAATGACACTCTATCGAAATTCGAAGTATGTAAATGCGAAGAATTCTTCAAAAAGGACCTTAAAGTAAATGAAACGAAGTAATCCGGTATGGAATACTGTAATGTGAAACTTCTTCACCAAAGCAAAATCTGATAAAGTTTTCATTAATACTTTTTCGAATTTACGGTGTATTTTGTACGTACACATTCTTCCTATATTACGCAGTACATTAATGTTAATTTTACGGAACAGAAAAGCTGCACACCTGTCAAAATTTTTTTTCATTCTGGTTTCGATGTTTATCTTCTGCGGGACATTGCAATTCATCTCACAATACGTGTAACGATACAAACATTTCGCTCTAAATTACACGGCCATCTTCCTTATACTCCGAATTTATCATCTTCGGACTAACATAGATTTGGATCCCCTTAACCACAACAACAAAAATAACTTTTAATGTGCTGACATAGGGACCGAGAAAATTTTCCGCCGTAGACAATATTCCGCCTTATGCAAAACAGCCAAAATAAATAAATAAAATACATATGCGAAAGTCACTTTTTTACGTTCGTAATCTTTAGTACAGTTTTTTAAATGAAATTATCCGTCTTATTAAATTTATTATTAATCTCAAAAACATTATATGAATAATAAAATAAATATTAGTAACAATGATAAATTTCTTCCATTTTAAAAGTTAATAAAAATCAGTTACCTTAACAACTAGTTCAAATTTCACATAGTGGCATAGTAGTTTTTAAACAGTCGAAAAATAATCTTTTATCGATGCTTGTTTTTTCTTTCTTTTTACCAAGCATTTTTCAGTAGTACATTGCAAGTCCGTTATTATGGGTATCAATTCTTCATTTTTTTGAGCAAGAAATTTTTTTAGAGATACCTAATGCTCCTCAAGGCGTCTTCATACGTTTGAATTCCTCCGTTGTCTTCATGGTTTTCATAATCGTGCTCATCTTCATTTTCACTAGCACTTTCCAAATCTTGATATCGCTGAATCAAAATATCCACAGAAGTGTAAGCTTCAGTAGTACGCACTATATTGTCAGCTGATACGTATTCTTCTTCATTAATTTTTTCATTACTGTGAACACATTTTAAGTCATCTATCAGATTTTGTAACTCATTTTCCTCCAACTGGTCAACTGATTCATGGTCATTTTCTGAAACAAAACCAGCTTGTCTAAAGCAATGGACGATTTTTTCAGGCGACATTTCTGAGCAGGATTTGGCAATCCATTTGACAAAATCTAAAACACTTATATTTTTTGCCATTATGGTGGTAGAAGAGCAGTTATCTAAAGACGCAATAATGGACTGCAAAAGATATTTTTTGCAATGGGTTTTCATCATTTTTATAACTCCTTGATCCATAGGTTGTGTTACTGCAGTAGTATTTGCGGGAAAAAATTGTAATTTTATATTTGATAGTTCGAAAGTGGCATGACAAAGTGCATTGTCGAGAAATAACAAAATTTTTCGATTTTCTTTGATCATACGGTTATTGAATTCAGCCAGCCATCCATCCATTATGGCAGTCAACATCCACGATTTTTTTTTAGATCTCCAAATCACAGGCAGTTTATCAATGTTCACATTCTTAAAACATTGCGGCTTTTGCGATTTTCCTATCACTAAGGGCTTTTCTAAACTGCCCTCCATATTCGCGCAAAGCCAAACAGTGACACGCTCTTTGGAGTTTTTAACCACCGTGGGATTCACTTCCTCTTTTTGCAAGGATCTTAGTGGGCAACGCACGATAAAATAGTCCCGTTTCGTGGCAATTGTATATCTCCTTAGCTTGATATCCTTCATTCAGTAGAGGAAAATTTATTTTCCATTCCTGAATTTCTTGGTCTGGGACGTCTTTCGAGTCTCCGCAAACTTGCTTCATGGCAATAATGTGTCGATTAAGGAAACTCATTAACCATCCAGTAGAAGCCTTGAAATCTGTTTAACTAATTTTTCGGATATCTCTTTGCCTTTTCACGCAACAGAATTCCAGGTATGGAAAATTTTTAGTTCTAACATTAGAAAACCATTCAAGTGTTAATGCATCAATGTCTTCATTTTTCACAGCACCTTCCCGCTTTCCGTTGGATGATTTGCTTTCCAATTCCTTTTCCAACTCTGTTCTTCTGTTCATAAATTTGTGTTTTACCGCATTTAAAATTAATACAAAGATCTTTTACAGAATATTTTTTTTTCTTTTAATTTAATAAATTCTATTTTATCCCACAGAGATAGCGTATTGAGTTTAGATTTTGAAGCCATTTTTTACTGCCACTTAGTAATATAAGTTGACAATATGAAATGAGGAAGAACAAATAACACTTGCAACGACCTCGTTTTCTGACTATTATATATTATATACTTAAATTAAAGTAATTAAAGCAATATCATTATTAATTACTCGAGGTGGACTTTAAAGACGTTTAATTTACATTTAAATCACAAACACGTACTTCATACATAACACACGTAACATATACATTTTACAGTAAACAAAACTTAATACCGGTAGGTGACGTAGTTCGCTGTGGTACTGCCATCTATTAATTACATTTCCAACTAAACACCACATACTCTCCCCTCCTTAATTTGGAAATTTACATGGAGCTTTTCTTTTCCTGGTGGAACTTCTAGGTACCTGTTGGGAAGAAGAAGAGTTAATTAAAGTATCTTCAGCATCATCAATAGAAGTATTGGGTACCATGGTTTTTGGAACTGAAGGGATCACTTTAGAGTCCACTGGAGCAGGACTTGGAGTATTTGGGAGGACAAAGTCATCTGGTTTAGGATTTGGAGGAGCTGGGACAACACAGCATCTGGTTCAGAATTTGGACTAGATGGGACAACAGAGCATCTGGTTGAGGATTTCGACTAGATGGGACAACAGAGTCAGCTAGTCAAAGATCTGAGATTCTAGGAGGCATTAGTTGAGAATCACTTTGATTAACAACTGCATTATCACTTTTGTGACTTTCTGTATCACTCTCTTCAGACTTTGAATCATTAGTTAGATGTATCTTCGAACCGACATTAGTTATCTGATCAACATGCCTTTTCCAAATATTCGAACCAACTTGAATTCTATAATGCAACTTGCCCTCTCTTGCAATAATGCGACCAATTTTCCACTTGGCTTCTGGAGTATAATTTCTTACAGCCACTTTCTGGTTAATTTGAAATTATTTTACTTTAGAATTGGCCTTTCTCGCCTTTTATTTATCATGCACAAAATTTGTAACATTTGGAATAATCAAATCTGTTTTCGATCTTATATTTCGTTTTAGAAATAGAGATGCAGGACTTTCCCCCGTAGTAACATGAGGCATCTTTCTATATTGTAAAAGAAAGTTATTTATTTTCATCTGTAAAGTACGAGATTCTGAAGATAAGGCTTTTAACTATTTTTTTAAGAATCTGTACATATCTCTCTGCCTGACCATTTATAGCTGGAAGGTATGGAGCACTAAACCTATGTTTAACCCCACGATTCTTCAAAAATGTCTCAAATTCTTCAGAAGTAAATTGTTTTGCATTATCAGATACCAGAGATATAGGATACCCGTATCTGGCAAAAAGAGAAGAAAGACAAGTAATTGTATGTTCTGACGTTGTATTAGGAACAATAAAAACTTCAGGCCATTTGCTATGAGTATCAACCACAAGCAAAAGCATTTTACCCATCACAGGACCAAAATAATCGATGTGAATTCTTTGCCATGGAGCTGTAGGCCATTCCCAATGATGAGTATCTACCTTGGGAGGATTATTTTTTTATATGACACAAGTAGTGCAATTTCGTGCAAGATCTTCAATATCTTGGTCAATCCCTGGCCACCAAACAAAATTGCGAGCTAAGGACTTCATTTTCACTATACCGAAATGTCCAAAGTGCAAATCACGTAAAATTTGTTTGCGGTGAACTTCTGGGATAATTACTCTACATCATTTTAAAATACAACTATGTTGAAGAGTAAATTCTTTTTGTTTGCCACCAAAAAGTAAATTTTTAGGAATTGGAGAACCAGAAATTAGATGATGAAAAAGTTGACGTAATAAAGGATCAGATTTTGTAGCTACAGCAATTGATTTGGCGTTTAAAGGCAATGTAGAAATTTGGTTAATTTGAAACAATTCAGATTCATCAATTACATTACTTGAATTTAATTGTGAGGGTAAATCTTCACTACGTAATGGAAGTCTTGAAAGAGCATCGACATTTTCATGTTCGGATGTTTTCTTATAGCGAATATCATATTTAAACGCTTGTAAGTATAATGCATATCTTTGCATCCGAGCAGCTGAAAGAACAGGAATACTTTTATTTGGAGAAAATATGGACACGAGTGGTTTGCTATTTGTAAATAAAGTAAACCTATTACCATATAAATATTGAAAAAAATTCTTTACTCCAAAGATAATAGCTAGTGCTTCCTTATCCACCTGGCTATACTTTTTTTGCATTAGTAAGCGTTCTGGACACAAAACCAATTGGTTTTTCCATTATATCTGGCATCACATGCGAAATAACTGCAGAGATACCATATGGAGAAGCATCTGTTGCTAACACTAAAGGCAATTTAGAGTTGAAATGAGTAAAAACTCTTTCTGAAATAATTTCATTTTTTATATTTTTAAATTCTTGTTCACAAACAAGAGACCAAATAAATTTTACATTCTTTTTGAGCACTTGATTTAAAGGATGAACAATTGTAGATAAATTTGGTACAAATTTAGAATAATATGTGACTAAGCCTAAAAAAGCTTTAACTTGTGACACATTAATTGGTCTAGGAGCATTGACAATAGCTTCAATTTTATCTTGCGTTTTATGAATACCTTGCTTATCAATTTTATAACCACAATATGAAATATGGTCAGCCAGAAAAATTGCTTTATCTTTATTTATCCTAATATTATATTCACGTAATCTTTCTAAGACTTGTTTTAGCCTCGTTAAATGAATTTCATCCGTTTCCCCTGTAACACCAACATCATCAATGAACACAGTGACACCATCAATACCACTTAATATTTGTTCAATAGATCTTTGCCAAATTGCTGGAGAGCTAGTAAGACCCATTGGTAACTTTAAAAATTGAAATAAGCCCTTCGGAGTATTTATAGTTAACAATTCCTGTGATTTTTCGTCTACAGGTAACTGAAGATAAGCTTGATTTAAATCAATTTTAGTAAAATGTTTAGTAAAAAAACCACGACCTAAAGTAGCTAAAATGTCCTCTACCCTAGGTAAAGGATATTTTTCCACCTTCAAAAATTTATTTACTGTAACTTTAAAATCTCTGCATAAACGTATTTTCCCATTAGGTTTTACCACTGGAACTATAGAAGTTGCCCACTTACTACTGGTGGCAGGTTTAATAATACCCTCATCCTGTAAACTTTGAATTTCATCATTTACTGCATTACGTAGAGAATATGGGCGTAGAACCTTTTTCTAGAAAGTTCTGCTTTCAAACCTTTTATTTCCCCTACTTTATCCGAAAATAAATCAGAAAAATCATTTAATAATGCTTTCAATTTATCAGTAGAATTTGCAATTTCATTGACATACACAGATTTAAAATTAGTGGGAAAAAAATTAAATGCAGCTACCCAGTCTCTGCCAAATAAAAGTGGGAAATTATCTTCTTTAATTAAATATAATTTAAGCTTTTTAATAATATTTGCATAAGAAACATCTACTGTTACATACCCCACAGGTGTAAACACCTCACCCGTTGCAGTTCTCAATTGAACGTCTGGTGGAAAAATTTTATTATTCGGAAAATTTCTCCGAAAACGATTTACAGGTACCACAGAAATTCCGGAGCCCGTATCTAACTCCATTTCAGCTTTAGCTTTGTTTTAAATTAAAACCCACACTTTTATAGGTGTAGGACTTTTATCATGGCTGACAGATAAATGTCGACAGTTTGCAATACATTTGTTTGTTTCTGAGAACTACTTTTACATACTTTTCCAAGATGGCCTCTTTTTTTATATATTTTACAAATAGTATTTATGTGCTTACACTTGTTGGCAAGATGTGATAGATTTCCACATATATAACATTGTAATTTATTTTTATTTACTTCAAAATTCCCCTTATTTACATTGTTAATTTTTGGTTTCTGGAAATTATTTGAAATTTTATTCGGTTGAACATTTTTAAAATATGCCAATTTATTAACATTAACATTTTTGTGTTTCAATTCAGAAATGTCATATTCGTTATTTTGCAAAATAATTGCTTTTTCAATAGCTTTCTCAAAAGTTAAATCATCTATTTGTGGAAGTAATTTACTTTGGATACTTTCATTTTTTAAACCTAGTAAAAATTGTTCCAACAAATTTTCATTAAGTGTTTCACCAGCAAAAGCACAAAACGTGGTTAACTTCTTTAATTTTGAAACAAAATCTTGTATAGATTCGTTTTCATTTTGATAAGAATTACGGAATTTTATTCTAGAACAAAATTTATTAGGGGCGGGGCTTAAGTGCTTTAACAGAATTTCAACTATTTCTTCGTATTTTAATGCTTCCGGATTTTTAGGAAATGTTAAATCTGACAGCAAATTATACAATTTAGGACTCATACATGAAATAATTGCAGGTACCTTTTTTTTCTTCAACATCATGTAATAAAAAACTCTGTCCCAATCTCTTAACATACGATTGAAACGTTTCGATGGAATCATTGAATTAACTTTTACTTATTGCAGAGAAGAAAAAAAATGTCAGCACTTACCACCCTCGAAATGACGTACGTATTTAGAATATTACTCTACAGCGTATACTCTTGTAGATGTAAAATCCGAAGCTTCGCCATTTTGCGAATCAGTTGGAATTTCTTTTCAATTTAATTCCGGTAAGAAACTTGACCTGCGTCGCCATAATATTATATATTATATACTTAAATTAAAGTAATTAAAGCAACATCATTATTAATTACTCGAGGTGGACTTTAAAGACGTTTAATTTATATTTAAATCACAAACACGTATATCATACATAACACACGTAACAGATACATTTTACAGTAAACAAAACTTAATACCGGTAGGTGACGTAGTTCGCTGTGGTGCTGCCATCTATTAATTACATTTCCAACTAAACACCACACTGACCATGGGATTTATTGAAATAAAACATACGTCACTTCGAATTCATCTTCCATCCTCTTCCCCCTCTGAAACCACAACCAGCGCCTCATACAGAATGTAAATTATTGTAGCTTCCACCCCCCTCTCTCACTCACATTAGACAAAGAGTTATGGCGACCAAATGACTGATTACCGTAAACAATGATCAGAACTCAAAATCCGAAGGAAGCAAAAAAAGTGATATTCTTTCGCTAATATGATGAAAAAGAGAGAAATGTTAACGTATAGATATTTTTTAATCAATTTCTTTTTTTTTTGAATAATTAAAAAATGTACTTGGTATGATGTTTTTTCTTTCCTTTTTTTAAGAGGAAAAACATTTTGCTTATTTAAGAGAAATAATGGAATAAAAAATTATTCCTTAAATATTTAAATATTTTCCGTTCTGATGAATCAACTTTATAATTCTATTACGAAATTTAATTAAAATGTTGAGCATTTGAAGTATGTATATCAGTTTCGAAGTTTCATAAACCAAATACCTTTCAACTTTTTCCGTCTTATGCGAATTTTTGATTTTGATGGGACTTTAAAAACGTTTCCGTTTCCGCGTTAGCCAAAGTTCGGCTTATGGAGCATGAATTAATGTTATCTCCTATGTGTTTGCCGAGACTTTAAAATTTTTACGCATTAGAAAAAATTCCGGATTACACAGAGTCCGCCTTATACAGAATTTACTGTACTTGATATAGCGTTTCCACTGCATAGTTTTATGAATACCAGCATTTCTGAGAAGAAAAAAAAAATTCGTGGTATGAATTTAGAATATTTTCAATAAAAATAACTTCTTTATATAATTTTTGCATGGTAATCTATGAGATAATTAATATTTGAAACAGTGCTACTGAAAAAGCGGACCAAGTGGGAGCCGTGAGATATAGAAAAGTGATCGATTATCAAATCATTCTATTATTATCTATCGAAATTCAGTACTTTCTGACTTTGGAAAAATGTATCTCTCTTAAAATCTGCTACAATGTGGCATTCATCATCATTCCAATCTAAATTCATCTTATTTCAAGTCATCTTTATTCATTAAAAATCTCTATTTAAGGACAGATTTTGAATCGTTACTTGAGTGTTTTTGAAACGTAATCACTTCAAGAATAAATTGAAAACATTTAGCAATTTTCTTGGTAAATCCTAATTTGTTTGTATTATCTCAGCTATTTGAATCATTCGAGGATGATTATTTGAGCTTATAAATTAAAGTAAAATATCTATAAATTTTAACAAAAAAGTGAAGATGAATAGAAAAATTATAAATAATCATACTTAGAAGTAAATAAAACTAAATATACAAATTAAAAATAACTTTAATGTGTTATAGTATTTCTGTAAAATTCGGCAATATATATTTTTATCAAAACTTGAATTAAACTCAATTAGAACTTTTTTCACTAAATATAAAAGGCTGGAAATATTACATTTTTCTTTTATTGTAGCATTAAAATTTAAGAAAAACTGCATTGACTAACTGGGGAAAATGTCTTTGTTCTTCAAGGAAAGTACCTTACTGAAATGAGTTTTAGAATTAACAAAGCAACAGATTTTTACAAAATTTTTAAGTCATCGAAAAATTGAGATTAATCATATCATACTGGACGTCCAGTATCATGATACTTTATGAATATCAATAAAAATCCAATAGTTTCAACATTTGGAAAATACACACCTGGTATTTATCTCTATTAAAAACACCCACAATTTGGCATTCATTATTGCTTCAATCTGAAGTACTTCTATTTGATGTTATTTATTTCCTTAAAAATATGTTTTCATTTGAAAAGAGTTTTAAAGGCGTTGTTTAAATGTTTTTCAAATATGATCACCTTCATGCCTAAATCGAAAAGCTTAAACATTTTCTCCAGAATTTTCTTTATTTTTCATAAACGTTCTTTGTGTTTGTAAACAAAAGTAATATATATATATATATATATATATATATGTTTAAACGTAAAAAAGTTTGAAAAATACAAAAAATCTGGTAAAAAATAATAATAACTAGAGGTAATTATAAAATATGCACATATGATAAAAATTGTCTTAAAATGTGATATCCTTGAAGCATAAATCGAAACCCGTAAACAATTTCGAATACATTTTCTTTTTTACCTGGCGTATCTGATACTTTTCACGAAGGTTCTTTGTGCTTGTAAACGAAACTAAAAAAAAAAAAAAAACGTAAAATTGGAGATAAATGGAAAAAAAGCAAGTTTTAATTGTTAAATATACACATACAATATCATTATTTAAAGATAATATGAATGATAAGTAATTGAAATTAAATAAATCAGGTATAACTTTTCTATAGAAAAAAGAATTGCCAATTTTTATAGTATTTGTTAAAATTGTAACTTGAAATCTAACATATAACTAACCGATAAAAAAAAAATTGAAATATTTTTATTTTTATTTTTATGTAGTAACTTGCAATGACCAAAATTGTTATGTTTATTCCATATTTTAGTGATACCAGTTAATAAAAACTCGATCGGTGCACTAGCCACTGTATTAAAAAAATGTCTTTGTCTTCGAGTTACATAAATAACCACTTATAGAGAAGTGAACCGTGAATTGAAAAAAATCTAATTTTACCTGCTTGTTAAATTACAAAAAAAAAAAAAAAAAAAAAAAAAAAAAAAAAAAAAAAAAAAGCTTATCATACAGAATAGCATTTAACATTCTATTCTATTATTATCTATTGAAATTCAGAGCTTCCTTAATTTACAGAACACCAATTTAAAACATATTCCTTTTAAACTTCTCCCATAATGCGGAATGCATCATTGTTTCAATCTCAAATCCTCTTATTTCATTTCATTCGTTAAGAATAGGACTTCATTTAAGAAGAGCTTTTGACTGTATATTGAAGAGCCCTTAAAACGTAGTCACTTCAAGAATACATAGAAAGCACTTACGATTTTCTCGGTAAATCCTTAATTTTCTGTATTATCTCAGAACTTGTATCGTTTCAGCACAGTCCTTTGTGCTTATAAAACGATGTAAAATACTTAAAATGTTCCTTAATAATTGAAAATAAGTAGAAAACGTAAAATATAATGGTAATAAAAGTTAAATAAAATTGTACACAGTAAAAATAACACAATATGTGCTATGGTAATGCTGTAGCATTCGTCTGTGTCTTATGTAAAATACGGATTCGTGGCAATTTTGACTTTGAAACATTGTTTGTTCTTCCATTTTCTCATATTTACGGCACTTTCTTTGTCAGAATTTGATAATTACATTGAAATTAACATTTCTCCTTATTTAATTACATAATTTCTTCCATTTCATAAAACGAAAATTTCTATACGAAAATAGTAGCAACGAAAACATATAGAAAGTATAATATCTGTATGGTTTGTGATGAAACGCAACAATTTCTGGAAAACTCCTTATCGTCCTGCTCCCACTAAAAATAACTGAATTCTATGTCACTAATCGCCGATATTTTTCTTGAAATTTTACAATACTTGACTGGTATATACTATATATATATATATATATATATATATACACTGCGTTAAGAAATTATAAGACCACTTTAATTTTGAAAATTATGAAGTAAATAAAGGTTCTAATTATAGTTTAAACACATGAGATATCAAAATACAACATATGTATTAAAATTAATTTGAATCGTTTGAATAATGCAATAAATATAATAACGAAAATATAAGCAATGATTAAAAAATACACTGCTAAGAAATTATAAGACCACTTGTCTAAAAAGAAAAATAATACGTAAATTAATACGATATTGGTCGTCCATTTTTCCTTATAACCTCCAACACTCTTTTTTTTTATAGAAGTGACCAGGTGATTAAATAGAGATTCAGAAATATTGTGTTATTCTTTTACAATGGCTACTTCTAGTTCATTGACAGGTAAAAACTGTTTATTATTAGCATAAACTTTGCTAGTTAATACGCCCCAAAGATTTTTCAATGGGTTCAAGTCTGGACATGGCCATGACAAAACATGATTTTTTTTTTCTTTTTTAAACCATTGTTGGGTAGATTTAGACACAAGGCAAGAAGCATTGTCCCGCTAAAACTTCCAGTTAGCACCACCTAAAAAGGTCCAAACGGTGTCAAATGATCATATAACATAGCCTGATATTGTACAGAATTTATACGTCCCGAAATTCGGGTTAAATCACATAATTCATCATGACTAAAAGCTCTCCAAACCATTACTGATCCTCTTCCCATTTGTCGACTGAAGCATTGTCCCTTCCTCAAATCATTCCAATTGTGTTTATAACCATCCGGACCGTCAATATTATTTTTTTTCATCTGAAAATATCACTTGTTTCCATTTCTTGTCCCATGACATGACATTTTTAGTCCATTTCAGTCTTCTTCTTTATGAGGTTTCAGTAACCTCATTTTTTTCCCAACAGTTTCATTCCTTTTGCATTACTATTTGATTTCAGACTCTTCCGCACTGTTACGTGTGAGGTTCTTTTGCTGAAACGGTTCGAAATTTTCCGAGTTGAAAGACCTTTTTGAGTTGATAATCGAAATATCAGTCGATCATCCCGTGCTGTCAAAATCCTTTTTCTTCCAGATCGTTTAATTTTATTTGAATCTTTTTTTTCTAATTATTTGATTGTATATGGCAGTTTTAGAACGTTTCGTTAACCGAGCAATTTCTCGTTCAGATTTATCAGCACCCTTATAAAATAAAATTTTTCTTACTTCGGTCGCGGACAACTCTTAAGCCCGCGGCATCTTCAAATATTTCGTAAATAACATTATCTAAAGCTGCACCTTTGCTTCTCGGGAATACTTTCAAGATATACAAACGCGTACTTTTTATAATGATTCTGATGTGACCTATAATATGTTAATTTCCTCAGGCGGTCTTTCAATTCCTTAACAGTCACCTTATTTACATTTTATCAAAATTAGGAGATTTTAATAAAATGTAACTTAAATTTTAATGTAGCAATTATAACAGAAAACGTTCTACGATAAATTTTAAATACACATGCTAAAATTTTGCATGTTATGTCTTCTACGACGTGCACCAATTCCATTAGTCGTCTTATAATTTCTTAATGCGCTGTATATACCGGGTGCGTCATAAGTTCGTGCAAACTTTAAAAATTCATAATAAAAGAAGTAATGCTCGGAAAAATTTTTGGTTTGCGCGAGTATGATCGGAAGGATTTTGGATTTTTTTTCCACGCATAATAAAAAATAATTCCAAAAGTAACCGATAGAGGGCGCTCACACGTCATACTGAGGCGCTTTATGCAAATCAGGCAAACTCCCCGTTTCCTCAAAACGTCGTACTAAACTGAGTATCCCATTCAATGAAATAGGGTTTTTTTGCGCCTTAAGGCCTTTCTCCGAGCGAAACTTTCGCAATGCAATAGTTGTAGATTCACCATTCTTGTAGAAAAGTTTAACCATCAGCGCTCGATTTGGTAACGATAGCATGCTGCCGAGATCGAATGATGAATCCATTTCCAGCCAGGTGGTTTATTGCGAGCCTGATTTGCATAAAACGCCTCAGTATGACGTGTGAATGCCCTCTAACGGTTACTTTTGGAATCATTTTTTTATTATACATAGAAAAAAAAATCCACAATCCTTCTGATCATAGTCGCGTAAACCGAAAAATTTTCCGAGCATTACTTCTTTTATTATGATTTTTTAAAGTTTGCACGGACTTATGACGCACCCGGTATATATATATATATATATACCGGGTGATCCAAAAGTCAGGACGAACTTTAAAAATGAATAATTCGAAAACGAATCAAGATACAAAGATACGGTTTACACCAAACGGATGGAAAAGAAACCGGGTTTTGTGTGGCAACGAAAAAAAATAGTTCTGTTGGCGACCAACACATGGCGCTATAGTGTTTTATTGCACCAAAAGATGATTTACAAATGAAAAAATGTTGACAACTTTGAAGTCAGCTTAATTACAGTTAATTAGTACTACAGTAAATGTTCAATGTGCTGTCCACCAATCAGAAGTACAGCTGTGAGACGAGGCACCACACCGTTCACAGCATCAGTAGCGTTTCTTGCGTTATTTTTGCGTTATCTTGCAGAAATCCGACAGCGCTATCTGTTGGTCGCCAACAGAACTATTTTTCATTTCGTTGCCACATAAAATCCGGTTTCTTTTCCATCCGTTTGGTGCAAACCGTATCTTTGTATCTTGATTCGTTTTCGAATTATTCATTTTTAAAGTTCGTCCTGACTTTTGGATCACCCGGTATATATATGATAAGTTGCTCTAAATAGTTGATTACTAAATTGTGAAAGAAATAATGTTATTTCTTTTGCTCTAGCTCATATATATATATTTTTTCGTATACATGCACATATTTTATCAAATATTCATTTTGAATTGAGGTATAATGTTTCTATAATATTTTGAAAACGGCAATAAATTTGGTTGAAGATCTAGAACAAACTTGTGAAATGTTATCCGTTAAAAAAATAAACATTTATATCTTTTTGAAAACAAGTCCTAATCTTGCACAAAAACACGCAATTTCTTTGAACAAAGTCTGCATAATCATTCATTACAGTTACAAAAAAATTCAATGTTCTTTTCCTTCTTCTTTTCTAATGTATGATGATAGCAATTTTTTTAATTCAATTTCCAGTTGTCTCCGAATTGTCATCATGACTAAATTTTCACTATGTTCCAATATGTTGTTAAGATCCCCAAATTAAAAAAAAATAATTCGCCTTTTCTAGATATTCGACAAAATGTAAAAATTCAACAATATCCGGTAATCGTTGACCACATATTCTACTCCACTTGGCAAGCTTAGAGATAAAAAAAAATTATATATATATATAAATGGAGGATTTTGTTCGTCTTTACTTAAAATCTTATCAGCCCATTATACATGACATGCAATTTATTGCTTTAATAAAACAAGCAATATTCACATTTCCTCTAAAACGAAATTTATAATATACGATTTCGTTCAGCATTATGTGTTTCTAGAAGTTATATACCTTGTGAATATCTCTAAAATATTTACAAGAAATTATTTTATGGAAATTTAGCTATATATATTAATAAAAGCATTTTTTTAGTTCGGTTAATGAAAAAAAGTCAGATAAAAATAACTTAGTAATAAATATATATTTTTATATTATTAGATTTTATTAACTCAACAGTAGATTCTTTTCTTTAAACCTAAAACATTTTTTTTCTCATTATCTTATTTTAACATGATACGGTAAAGTTTTCATTGTACTTCTCTAAAATGTTATTAAGCCTTTGATCAAGATCATTTGATCACGATTAAGCTTTTGATGAATCTAATTTTGATGTATGCCTTATGCTTAAATTAAACTATTTTCCTATCGAGCAGATATCAAACATTTATCAATTCGATAAAAGGAAATTGGTTTCGAATCCGGGAAGCACAGACCAGTTATGTTAACTGTATTTCCGTTGTATTAACCACTGCAATATCTGATTTATTTTGTAAGTCATGCAATATAAGAAAAATTCCTTAAATTATTCACTTTTATATATTTATCCATCCATATATATACATTTCTTTCCCCTCACATTTAGATTTTTTTTTACTTAAGACAAACCCGTACAACAGAATTTCTATTTTTTTTAAACATATTATGTATAGAAGACATCGGAAAACAATCGGAGCTATTGTCTGATTGTATCTTATCCGGTTGCTTCTTTTAAAGAATTTCCTTGTTATTAAAAAAGAATACGCTGGTATACAATTTAAAATTGCAATCACTATACTCTAAAAATCTTACTAACACTGCCACTGCAACTGCTATAATTGAATGTATTGTGACATATTTTACATGCAAGAACTATTGCATATAAAAAATTAAAACTGGTAACTGTACAGAAAAATGTATGATAAACACGCTGAAGCAGTTTTTAAATCGAATAAATATTTCTAGCCCTATTTAATGTAGAAATCAGTCAAGAAAATTCAGTTACATATGTTTTTTAGAATCAAAAACTATACATAGCAGTTTAACTATATTTTGCAGGTACATATTGACAACATTGTGGTGTGTTGTGTCCAATCAATTTCTTTTAATTTATCTAATTTTGAAACAGTTTTGGTTTTCATTTTTTAATTCAAAATTTCATTATGTGAATAGATATTTAATTTCTATTTTCAAATAGCAATTTTTATCTACTCTTGCCAGATTCTAAAAAGCTCAAATAGTAATATTTTAAAACACTATATTTTCAATTGAAATATATATTTACAGGTGTGGCATTGAAAATAAAAGAAATCTTTGAAATAATTAAACTGTTATTTGCGAAAAATATTTTATGGTGAAAATTACGTCATATTAAACCTATACTTTTAAAACGGTATATACACAATTTTTCTCTTTCTTCATCTAAAATAAAACTTTTATTCTTATTTCGTATATTATAATAGTCCTGAAGGTAATGACAAATCTTTTTAAAATTACTGAATTTTGCATGTTTTAGAGCCCGTGTGGCATGGACGAGAGTTGATGAACGTAGATCGTAGAGGGCAGAGCCCCCTATGTTATGCAAAATGTATTTTACTTTAATTTTCATTAAAATAGCTAGAAAAAAAAATTTCTGGATGATACCTGTACGCGAATAAAAAAACAAAATTAGTTCCAACAAAACAAGTAATTTTGAAATCACCTGTTCACAAAACAATATTGTAGAGAATTCAAACTAATATCTAACTAAATAAAATATTTATACAAATACAGCTGCATTTTCTAAGTGCTTTCACAAATGATCACTGTGGATGTTTACGCTAAAATTATATACATGTGAAGTCACTACAATGATGAACTTGAAACAGGTATTTCAATAATTATTTGGATACAACAAATTTTCCCCTTCAAAATAACCGGGTAAATGTCACGCAACCAAACATAAATCAGACACTTCGTTTACATCTAACACAATTAATCTTGAGCGACGTCATCCAGATAGAGATTCACTGAGATTTTGAATTAATGTTGACTTGAAGTGTGTAGTTTACAAAAGGATGATTTAAATGCAAATTGTTATTACAATTTGCATTTCACATATATACAATAAGAACCTTTTAATATTATAAGGGTAGCTCATTAAATTTGGTTATAATTACTGAAAATATTCTATTCTAATATTCACATAATATATGAAGTACTTTAGTTAAAAGTGTTTTATTTTATATGGAGAGCTATTGCGACAATATTTGGTCCTCCTTTGGAAACCATTTGTAATTCTGTGTTTTTATCTTTTGTAAAATGAACGTTCTCCTTCAGAAACATGTATTTTCGTTTATTTCAAAGTAAACATTGCTTTAAAATGTATATCATAAAAAGGAATGCTTAAAGTACAAATTTTTATTATTATATTTTGAAAATGTAATCAGAAAAATATATTAAACCTGCTAAATTGACGACATTGATGTAGTGATTTTTATATAAAATAGAAAATACTTATTCAATGTATGGAGTATCATAGTTGAGATTTATACCAACAGAGCGAAAAATGCCGGGACCAGGCACTGACATAATTCACTGTTATTATGTTGAATTATGCCAGCCGTGATATCGTTGGGCTAGCTCCTTAGGAAGAGCGTTGGCACAGCAAGTCAAAGTACTCAGGTTCGAGTCCTGGTACCACCATTTTTCGGATTCTTGATGTAATTCTCAACTATGATACTTTAACCATTGAATATGATTTACCTAGTTGGAAATACTTTCCTTTGTTCATTATAGAAAATATATAATTTTTTTTCTATTGGAAACCATTTGTAATTCTTTGTTTTTATCTTTTGTAAAACAAACGTTCTCCTCCAGAAACATGTATGTTTGTTTATATCAGAGTAAACGTTGCTTTAAAATGTATATCATACAAAAGGAGTTTTTAAATACAAATTTTTATTACTATATTTTTGAAATATAATCAGTAACATATAAGAAATCTGCCTAAATTGACGAAATTGGTGTAGTGATTTTTATATAAAATAGAAAATACTTATTCAATGGTTGGAGTATCATAGTTGAGATTTACGTATACCAACAAAGCGAAAAATGCCGATACAAAGCACTGGTATAATTCACTCTTAAGAGGTTGAATTATGCCAGCCGTGATATCATTGGGATAGCTCAGTAGAAAGAGCGTCTGCACGGTAAGCCAACGTACCCAGATTCAAGTCTTGGTCACAGCATTTTTCGCTTTGTTGATATAAATCTCAACTATGATACTCCAACCATTGAATACGATTTACCTTGTTGAAAACAGTTTCCTCTGTTCATTATAGAAAATACTACAGGTATTTGTCTACAACAAACTTTCCACTCCAGAATAGCCGGGTAAATAGCATGCAACTGAACGTTTATAATTCTCTTCGATCACATATAACGCAATAAGTATTTCATGAAGTTCATCACTTAGAGATTTGCAGAGATTTTGAATGAACGTTGCTATAAAATGTAGCCTACAAAACTATCGTTTTAATTAAGATATTCATTTTAAATGTATTAAATACGAGCCTTTAAATATGTTCATCGAAACCTTTTTTAAATGTTTATGTACATGACTAATATGTCGAAATACATTGCTCATGTATTTACGGAAATTAATAACTTTTAGCATAACCATTCATATAATAATCAGTTATAGTTTAGTATTGGATTACATTGATGTAAAACACATGTCTAAGTTTCATGCATAAAATTTTTATTGGAAAAAGGAAAATTCATTTTCTAAATTTATTCAATACTTTCGCAAACATTCCTGAAACAGTAATAGTTTCAGAGCTAATATGTTTCATAATGCAGTCATGTCGTGGCATGAGCTGGTTTCACTTTGGTAACCTTGAAACAACTATTTCAATAGATATTTGACTACAACAAACATTCCACAGCGGAAGAACCGGATAAATGTCATGCAGCTAAACGTACACACGTTCACATCTGAGGTAATTAATAATGAGAGAATTCATCCAGATAGAGATTCACAGAGGATTTGAATCAACGTTGCCTCGAAGTGTGTAGCGTTCAAAAGGATACTCTAACTGCAAATGGTTATTAAGTTGTTCATTTCAAACTTAGTGAATACGAACATTTAAAGTTGTTCAGAGAAACATATTAGATCTTCTTATAATTACTATGTTCTTGTGCAGTATAAATAATTAAGATATTTTGTATATATGGAAAGTTATTCTTACGAAATTTATTTCTTCACAGAAACGTAGTTTCAATTATTACTTTAATTTTTTTCAAAAAACAAGCAAAGAAAAGAAAAGAAAAAAAAAGACTGGATAAATTGTAAAAATACTGTTAAAAACTGCAATTATAGGTGAATATAAAATAAAAAAAGCTTCATGTACAACTTTAATAATTGTTCATCTAATCTTTTTGAGCACTATAAAGAAGCTTTTCAAAATGGCTTAATTTAAGCCAATGCACAGATAAACATGATACAGTCAGCTTTAGATCACAAAGAAAATACTAAATTAAAATCATTTTGTGCTTTATACTATTTGTAAATGTTTACAAATGCTAAATCTCCAATACTTTCAATATATATGAAACACTTACAAAAATAACACTAAAATTTCTATCTACATGAATATATTTTTTTCTCGATTGAGGGGGCTCAACATTGTTTCAGTACATTTAATTTCAAGTTTGTTTTAACCTTTATTTCATGTATCATAGTATCAGTCTGATTATTATATACCATGATCCATTTTAATATCATTGAATAAAATTTTTATTTATAATTCGAAAAATATTTACCATTAATTAAAAGAAAAAAAAATCCAACTTTTGCCCGCAACAATACAGACACAAAAACAAAATTTTACTTTCAATGTTTAGTTTTCATTAATATAAATACATTAGATATAAACATAGATCTACTGCTTTGTACAATATGTGATGTAAATTTTATTTTTTGTGATTAGGATGCATTTTTGAGTGTAGTATTGTACATAATTCAATTACATACTCTTATCCATTGAAATATTTTTTCATAAATATTTAGGTTTCGGTTTATATCTATTGTATTCGTATTAATAAAAACTTAAAACTAAATCTAATAATTCGTTTTTGTAGCTGTAAGGTTTCGAGCAAAGATATATTAAAATTTCTATTTTTAATTAATGGTGAATATTTTCCGTTTCCTAAATAAAATTGTATTCATTGATATCAAAATGGATCTTAAAATATCATAATTAGATTGTGAAGTATAATATTTTAAAAGTAAGCTTAAAACGAATAAATTTGATAAAAACTATGATATATGAAAAAAAGGAAAAAAATCTTGCAATTATAGTTACTGTAAAACTTATAAACCTCCTTAATAGGGAAACAATAATTGTGAGAGTAATCCACTCATTGGTGAACTTGAAATAAGTATTTCAACAATTATTTGTCTACAACAAACATTGCATTCCAGAATAACAGAATAAGTGTCACGCAACTAAACGTAAATCAATCTCTTCGTTCACGTACAAGACAATTAATTTTGAGTGAAGTCATCCAGATAAAGGTTCACTGAGGCTTTGAATGAACTTTGCTTTGAAGTATGCAACTTACAAAGATATGCGTCAAAATCAAACTGTTATTAATATATTCATTTCAAATATAGCCAATTCAAACATGTAAATATGTGCATAAAAAACGTTGAATTAAGTTATGATTAGTGAGACTTATATTGTATTCATTAGATAAAAAAAAGTACGTGTTGAATGTTGTCGAGAAAATACGTGCTTTAGAAATACGGAGAGTTATTGCTGCGATATTTATTGAGTTAATGAAAGTTAGTGTTATTTTTATTTTTAGAGGTATAAAGACTAATTTATAATTTATAAAGCGAATGTTAGGGGCTGTAAAATATAAATGAAAGGGAAATATTATGTAAAAAGCTTCATGTAGGAATTTAATCGATGGATATGCTAATCCTTTTTAACACTTTCCAACCTAGTTGAAAAGTGTTTATGACTTCGGTTTGTCTGGCCGTCTGCCGTCTGGCCGTCTGCCGTCTGCCGTCTGTCCGTGCTCTAACTCCCATAAATATGCTAGGATTGCTCTGCAATTTTTATATGTTATAGTCGTTATCCATAGCATGTTCCCTATTTCAACGGAAGTGTGTAGCACTTATAGTTTTTTTACAGGTACACTCAAAAGCATTCCGTTACATTGCGGTCTATGGGGAAAAATCATTTTCGGTTTATTTAAATAATGTTTCACTATTTTAAACGCATTGAAATATATATATACCACTAAGGTGCATTATAAGAAGCTTAATATGGAATAGGGTGTGCATAGCACTTATAGTTACTTTACAGGGACAGTCAAAATAATTCCGTTACATTACGTCTATGGAGAAAAATCGTCTGCGGTTTACTTAAATAATGTTTCCCTATTTTAAAAGCATTGAAATTTATATAAGGTGCATTACAAGAGGTTTACTACAGAATATTATGTGTATAGCAGTCATCGTTCATTTACAGGGACTCACAAAAGAATTCTCTACTGTATGTTAACAATAATTCCTGGAAGTGCGGTTTAAGTTACTGAACGCGATTTTAATTTTAACTCGCTTTTTGTCTATTACGTGGTATGTATAAATTCTGTAGATCCTATACAGGGAAGCACAAAATTTCGCGAACACATTTCCGTAGTATTTAACTCCAGACAAAGAATTTTAAACTGTGCTACGCGTTTCCTAACTGAACTAAAATTTAGCATCCTATGTAGTATATATACAAATCTATAGATCCTATACAGGGCTGAATAAAAGTATTCGGATTACTTAGATGTTATATTTTAGCTTATTAAACGGTATGATTTTTAAAATTATTTTGGAAGCGTTGGAAAGTGTTACATAATCTATGCTTGACGCATGATTTTTCGTTCTTGTTCTTAATAAAAAGGAAACATTTCAGTGTAGCTAAAATTAAACAAATACATAGTTACATAACTACAGTGACAGGAATTTTCGCATAGCTGCTGTGATCGATCTGTGAGACAGCTTCATCGAAATTTGAATAAAAAGCTCGTTTAACTTAAAGATTCTGTTTCTGTACTAAACTTTATATATAGGGTTATTATAATAAAGAAAACACCCATTCATACCTATAACGCGTTAGTAGAAGGTCCTTAAACACAACAAAATTTTACTAGTGTCCATAGTTGAAATGAAAACTACAAGTGAATCTGTGGAAATTGAAAAAAACGAGGTCTGTGAGACCGCTAACATAATTTATTATTGTCTGAGTGCAACGAAGACTCATACACAGCGCAGTATTACTTTGCCCCATATATAGCTACGATGGATATTAAAACCTTTCGTCAAGCATAACTCAAAAAATATTTAACGGACTTCGTTCAAATTTTTACAGCAGGTACCTATAAAGGTAACAACGACGGCTATTTATTACCAAGAATAAATGTCAAACCGTTTGGAAATTATATTAAAAAAATAGATAAAAAAATGCACAATTAAAGTACATACGTCACGAAAATTTTGTGCGTACGTCATTTTCACCGGCGGGAGATTTTCGTAGACAATCGGAATTGAAAAGTTCATGGAGTACATGGAGAAAAAGAATATGCACGCACTAATATTCAGCACAATAAAATATATTTCAATTTAGTAGAAATCTAAAATTAATCTGGATTTTTTTCTGTTTGAAAGAAAACCCCCGCAATAACTTGGTAGACTTGGTATTAGAGATTTGGCGCAAATCTCAGCAATAGCAGCTTTTTTTATTTCGCGTGTGTAAATAAAAAAAATCTTTGGTGTTTATATAAAAGGTTTCGATTTATGGCATTATTTCTTTTTTTTTTCTCTCTCTCTCTTTTTAGCATTTTAAATGGGATTAATGAAAGGCACGTATTTTAAATTAAATGAGTGAAAGGTTTACATTTAAATGAAATGAATTCAATATAAAAATGTTATTAGGAACAATATTTGGCGATTTATGAACTGCGCCAGGATAACATAAAAGTACCAATATATCAAACGGTATGTAGTATGTGAAATGAAACAATTATATTATAATCACCCATCGTACATGAAAAAAAAAAACTAATATTCTGCATTCAGAGGGAAACATCCATCTCCTGTGCCGTAAGATTTGGCGAGTTCTTTTTTGGTGATAAGTTTGTCGATGTGATTGTTGGGATCTGCAGGATTTGGCTTACTTTCTCTAAATCTTATTTTTTTTGCAGATGTAGTATTATGTAAATATATTTTTTTGCAGATATTTTTCTATTTTGTATATTTGGCATTCTATTTTGTATATTTTCTATTTGGCATTTGGAAAAGAGATTTTTACCTTTTTATCTGTGCCTTCGGAAATATTAAAAAAAAAAAATATTTACATATCAAACGTATAATGTTATGTTTTGCATTTTTATACAGACCACTTCTCCATTTTTAGATTTTAAATGCTATTTATTATTTACTAGCCGTTTATTAATTGTTTATAATTTATCCCCCTAACAATAACAATTATTTAACACAAAAATGCCTACGTTTGTTAAATAAGTTTGTTTATATATTTTCATTACTTATTAAAATATCGAATATGGCGATAAAAGTTTATTTTAGCATCGTGCTTATATTTTTAAGATGGTGCAAAAACATGGTTTAATAAACGTATGTTTGTAAATATTTGAAAAACATGTTTTACCGCTCTCTTGAAAAATTTTGTAAGATGCTAAAACTACCTTTTGGCACCATTTAAAATTTTTTTCGCCAACCGACATAGGATACGAAACTTTTCCCCATTCAGATACACAGGCAATGCTGGTCTCAAACAAGAGTAAAGCTAGCAACAATATTGTTTTAATTCTATAAGAGTTACAATAATGTTATTAAATGCTCCGACTGGCTTTGGGCCCAATTACGAAAGTTCCTCCTAAAAAAACTGTAGAAGTCTTTTACATTTGTTTCAAATGAAGCTCGGTCTATAAGGTATTAGTTAATAATACAAACAACACTAATGACATGGAGGCAAAAGTTTTAATTTAAATGTATATATTTGAAACCCTGCCCCCTAAAAAAAAAAGAAAAGAAAAGAAAAGAAAGTTACAGTAATGAATTTAAAATGATGTTAAGCCACGCTTTCTGACATAAGCAATTGGCTGCAAACGCGATAACGAAACTTTCACTTAACTTAATAACATGTAGCTAATATAGCCCTCAGGGTACTTTGCAGTTATATAGACCTTGTGGTTTTTTTTAAAAAAAGCTTGAGAGAATTCTGGTTTAAGAAGTTGAGATTTACTGTCAAATGATATAAAAAACTATGAACACAAAACTGATGAATTATTATTCAGGTTTATGTATGTATTTAAAAAAATGGTATCTGATTACACTTATTAGATAAATTACTTCTGTTTGCATTTAATAACTGATAAACGGCTTCTGTATATTAAATGAATTGTTTAAATATTGAGAAGAGGTGGCGAGAGGTAGAAAGACGAGTAAACAAACGGGTAGACAGACGGGTAAGAGAGACGAGTAGCGACATAGGTAGGCTGACGGGTAGCGAAACGAATAGACAGACGGCTAGAGAGAAAGGTAAAAAGAGGGCTGACAGAGGGGTAGCGAGATGGGTCACGAGACGGGTAGCGAGATGGCTCACGAGACGGTTAGCGACATGGGTCACGAGACAGGTAGTGACACCGGTAAACAGGAATGTAGCGAGAAAGGTTGCGAGACGCGTAGCGTGGTAGATAAAGAGACGAGTAGAGAGATGAGTACAGAGACGAGTTGACTGACGGGTAATGAGGTTGGTAGCGAGTCGGGTACAAAAACAGACGGATAGTGATACGGGTATACAGACGAGTAGAGAAACAGTAGATGGGTACGGAGATGGGTAAGAAGATGGGTAGAGAGGCGTACAGCCAGACGGGTAGAGAGACAGATAGACAAGTTGTGAGACAGATAGACAAATGGATAGCGAAGTGGATAGAGACACGGTTAGACATACAAGTAGTTAGACGGATAGACAGACGGTTAGAGAAATAGATTGGCGGGTAGCGAGACCGGTAGTGAAATAGAGACAAGTAGCGAGACGTGTAGACAGATAGACAATCTGTTAGAGAGACGGGCAGAAGAACCGATAGGGAAACATCCAGATTGTGGAGAGACAGACAGGCAAAAGAAAAGTCTGCGTATTGGCGCAGTAAAAGCGCAGGGGGCCAAACCTCCTAGAGAATAATCAAGAAGTATCTGTTAAGCTTAACTTTGAAATATATATAATTTTTCAATTTTGCCTATATGGAGATTTAATGTAAAAGTTACTTTACAGAAGTCATCGAAAGATTTTTTGTATACTTTAATAATAATTTAGACTATAGTTTTGCAATCTGGTTTGTAGCAAATCATGCTATCAATGTGGTTTGAAGTGTAAGAGTTTCTATAAACAATTATACAAATAATAGATATATAATCAAGGAAGAAAAATTTTAAATTCACACACAAAAAAAGGTGCAACAATGAAGTTAAATTTGCGTTAAGCCACGCTTGATAGAATAATCTATTGGCTGCAAATCCAATTACGTAACTTTAAAAAGCTTGGCGTTTTAAAAGATCATGCTTTTTTTTTTCAAGTTTTGCGCAATACGCGCTTAAGAAAATGAGATTCTTTACCACATGTTAAAAAAAATTATGACAACACATCTGATGAACGGTCTTTCTTTTCTATTTTTTAACAGTGTATATGAATTTATATATGATATTTTGTAATTCTATCATTTAATTTGCTCTTTTTCTTTATATTGTAATTGTTATCCCTATGTTCTCAGCAATATCACTCAGACTAATCCGTTTGAGGGAAGTCCTAGTAAGGGTTAATACATGCTTTAGTCATATGGTGAGTTATTGCTGCAATACTTATTGGGTGAATGGAAATTAGTTTTTATTTTACACTTTCAAGGTATAAAAACTAATGTACGATATATGAAGCTACTCTTAGGGGCTGTAAAATCTAAATGATATGCAAATCTACTCAAATATATATATATATATATATATATATATATAGCAAATAGGAATTTCTCTCCTTCCGCTTAATCTCCACTTTGCCTGTCAAATAAATTTTAATGGAACTTACACTGTTTGTTAGATGATTTTTCAGGGAACCTTTCAGTATATAGCTTATCATTCCACATTACTTAGTTAGAGAATTAATGGGGAAAGTTCTATAATCTGACGAAACCGATTGTAAAATGTTAGCCTTTTAAAAGGTTTTGCTAAAGAATTTCGATGGAACTTGAACTATTATTTAGATAATTTTTCAATGAAAGTTTCATTATATACCATATCGTTATTTTTTGCTTGGTGGAAAGATCTATAATAAGAGGAACCGGATTACGAAAAAATAGTCTTTTTAAACGATTTTGCTGAATGAATTTTGCTGGAACATGCAATGTTATTTAGATAACTTTGCACTGTTAATTAGAGATATCTTTTCAGGAAAGATTTTGATATATAACATATCGTTCTACGTTTTTGAATCACAGAATTATGGAGTAAAGTTCTATAACCAGGAGAATAGAAGTGTAGCCTTTTTATAAAGTTCTACTGGGCGGATTTTGATTAGACTTACTTTGTTAGTCAGATAATGTTAAGTGGTGGTTTTAGTATATTGCATACATTTCTATTGTTATTTCCAAATGTTACTGTAAATTATCAACTAAAAATGTTTGTCCTTAACAGCCAAAATTTTGTCTGACAAATTAGAAAATATAGTAGCGCAATGGCATTCGTATTGTTCTCAGCAATTCGGAAGGACATTCTTGGTAACGCTCCATATTTTTTTTAACAAAAGGTCAAATTCACCGATATATTTCATTTGATTCAAGGTTCGTTTGGAGATACCGACCAGTGTAGTGGACGAAGCCTGCAAGTATCATATAAAACGCTTCATGTAGGAAGTTATTCAATGCATATGTAAATTATTTTGCTTAACAAGAGTAAATATTTCAGTATAGCTATATTAAAAAAAAAACGCAGTTTGTAATTGTTACAGCAGGTTTGCAAGCTTGGCTTTATTTTTTATTCAGAAATTCCAAAAAAGAATTTTTACTGTACCTAATCACCAAATGTCTGTCTTTGGATAAAACAAAAATTACTATTCGTATTTTGGCATAAATTCAGAATATCTATGAAAAAAAAAGAGAGGTCCGATTTGCCACTATGTTTTACAGTCTGCTTTAAAACACAAAAATACAATATAAATATAAAATCAATATGAGTTTATAGCATTTTTGATGCATTAAGAATATTATATTAAAAATATTTTCTGTGTAAATAAATTTCATAATAAAAATAACACTGCATTTTCTAATTGCATTCATAGATGTTTGCTATGAATAGTGACACAATATTTATTTGTGTAAGCCATAAATGAGTTTGAAGCAAGTGATAAAACAGCTATTTTGCTAAAACAAACTTCCCACTCCAGAATAATTGGTTAAATGTCACGCAACTAAACGTTAATCGGTCTTTCAAATTCATGAACATAAATCTGGAGAGAAGTCACCCATACAGAGATTCATAGAGGCTTTGGATATCTGTTTTTAAATAAAACAAAAATTACTATTCGTATTTTTGGCATAAATTCGGAATTTCTGAGTAAAAAAGAGATGTAAAAGAGAGACATGCAACTCTGTGTTACAGTCTGCTTTAAAACACTAAAAATACAGTATAAATATATAATCAATATGAGTTTATAGAATTTTTGAGGAATTAAAAATACTATATAAATATATTTTCTGTGTAAATAAATTTTATAATAAAAATAACACTGCATTTTCTAATTGTATTCATAGATGTTCGCTATGAAGAGTGACACAAAATTTATTTGTGTAAGCCTTCACCACTTAAGTGAGTTTGAAGCAAGTAATAAAACAGCTATTTTGCTAAAACAAACTTTCCACTCCAGAATAATCGGTTAAATGTCACGCAACTAAACTTTAATCGGTCTTTCACATTCATGAACATAAATCTGGAGTGTTACAGACACCCATATAGCGTTACCAACCCATATAGAGACAACCCATGTTTGAAGTCACCCATATAGAGATTCACAGAGGCTTTGGGTGTACGTTGCTTTAATGTGTGCAACTTAAAAAATTATGCTTCTAATACAAATTATTATTAAGATTTTTAGTTTCAATGAACCAGAATTTTATGTTTTAAATATGTTCGACTAAATACATTTAAATATTCATCAATAAGACCAATGAACATGTAAATAACCGATATGTCGAAACGTATTGTTCATTTCATTTTGTTTACTAGAAAGAAACAGTTGTGTCATAACCATATAAATAATAAAAATAGTTTCGTTTTCTTAGTTTACCATTAAGTATAGAATTTTATTAATGTAAAACACAAGTATAGTATTAATTCATGTTAGTTATAAAAAATGAATTTCCAAAAGGTTTCATAAAATTTCACAAATAATTGTGAATTATTAATAAATTTGCGTGAGCATTCATAACGTCTATCAAGTTGAAACAATTGTTGCAATAAATTTTTGGTTACAACACAAAATCCACTCCAGAATAATCGGTAAATGGCTCGGGACTAAATTCTATTCTGCCGTTTTTTTTTATCTAAGGCAATTATTCTTTAGTGAAATCATCCGAATAACGTTACAATGATCCTTGGAATCAATGTGTAATTTGTTGAAGTGTGTAACTTGAAAAATCTGTTTTTAATGCAAATTGTTATTAAGATGATCATTTAAAATATACACAATACGGACATATAAATGTTATTAGCGAAACGTATTGAATCTGACAAAAATTGTTGACATTATAATATAGCAATATTTATATAACGCAGAAAATACTTAAGATTAACATATAACTTTGGTGTGTGGAGAAGTGTTGCTACAGTAATAATTGCGTTTCAGGGTAGTCCAATTTTATTTGATTTCTTTTAATGCATCAAAACTAAATTTTAATTTATAAAGCTACTCTTAAGTTATATATATTAAAGAAAATCATTACATTAAAAGCTTCATTTAGCGGGTATCTAAATCGTGTTACTCAAATAAAGTAAATATTTCAGCATTTCTAAATTTGAACAAATACATTTTACAATTTACATCTATACTAATAAAAGAAAGTTCCACTCTGTGTGTGTGTGTCTATATGTGTGTGTGTGTGTGTCTGTTGGGGATGGATAGGAAAATCTAGCCCACCTAGAAGGCTGGAAATTTAGGTGTGGATAGTCCAAGGTCTGACCATGTGCACCTGAGCCTCAGAATCTATAACAATAAAAGAAAGTTCCGCTCTGTCTGTGTGTGTGTGTGTGTGTGTGTATCTGTTGGCGATGGCTAGGAAAATCTAGCCCACCAAGAAAGCTGGAAATTTAGGTGTGGATAGTCCAAGGTCTGGCCATGTGCACCTGAGCCTCAGAATTTTAATATTTTGATAATTAGCCTAGATATTAATTAGATTCTCATTAACCATCGCTTCTAAAATATCATCTTTTAAACCAAAATGGCGAAAGAAACGGACAGGCTCATTGGATTTGCAACCGGAAATGAACGAATTCGAAATTATTTAACTAATTAGCGAATTTTAAGAAAATTAATTGAGATATCAAATTGAAAATTTCTGAGCATATGTAAAAAAATATTCTGTATCGGACTATGTGATTTTTGAAAAATTCGGTTGGTAATTTTTTTTAATTTACGCAAAAAACTGCCAAAAATTTGCCAGCGCCAGTGAAAACGGTCCGAGAAATTTTCAGACAGGGATCGGCTTTCAATAAAAACTGAACTAAAAAGAGAATTGTTTCTCTGGCTGATCCCTCTCATTTAGTTTGCGAAAATGAAAGGAAATAATGGCCAAATTTTACTAATGAACAAATATTAAGGTAACTAATTAAGACATAGATTTGAAATTGAGGTCGGGAAGGGCTGTCATCTGCCGGCTATTTTAGCGTAGCGTCTTCTATATGTTCTAATTATCAGAAAAATGTAATTCTTTTTTTCATGATCGCGTTAATGTACGTGACGGTGGTTCTCTTGAACAAATTATTCATTATATTTGCGGGTAGGGGGAGGGAGGGGGTTAATGCATTTCTCTGAGATTGTAATTATCTTGGGCCCGGGCAACGCTGGGCGGGTTAGCTAGTTATAACATAAAAAGATGTTTGCAAAATTAACAGCATTATCAACTGTATAACCGGTTTGTCTAAAGCCGCATCCTTTGAACATTTTCTTGATTCCATTTTAAATGTTTCCTGTTAACAAATTTTTTAATTAAATTATCCATTTTAAAATAAACTTTCTGAAAAAATATTTACATCTTCTTGGGCTTTTCAAATTACAGATGGGATTCACTTTTCTGGCTTCTTCCCCCTCAAAACTTATTTTACACTTTCCCTCTCAGAAAAATGTAATGCTAAATTTATCATGATTTATGTTTTTCTGTAAATTATTAAGTTTTTCTATATACAATAAAAAAAGTGTTGGATTCGTGAAAAAATTCTATTTCCGGTTTTTCAAGAAGTTATTCATTTTAGAAGGTCTTCAATAAGATAAGGTCTGTATGAAAATTTTGTTGGTGGTCTGACTCGCGAACTACTGCACGTAATTTAATAAAAGTTGAGGCCTTGATTTACATTGGGGCTGATTAGGTTTTGATGCATATCGGTCAAAAGGTGGCGCTGCTATGTTGGATTTTTCACGATATCCAAAGTAGCTGTATCGCGTGTACTAATACACGGAAAATTATAGAACTTTTATTCTGACTAGCCGGCCGCTTCCGAGTGCGGCCCACATACAAAGTACTACTTGGGCCCCACCCCTAGATAATCACGGGTAGGGCCCAGTATTACTTTGTCAGGGGGTTCATGAAAAGAAATATTTATGTCGCGAAGTCTTTATTTAAGTATTTTTTATGTTATTTTCGTATACATTTAATTAAAAAAAATTATTTATAATTTTCTGGTTGCATGTAAAATGCACTTTCGGAGCTCCAAGCAAAGTCAGGGTGGTACACTGCACTATGTATCTGGGGAGCGTCCGACGAAGCGTCCGGGCGAAGACCGGCTAGTCTTCCATAATCGGGTTCATGGCCGATGGTGGCGACAAAATTGCTAAAATTGCTCTAAAATTGCTGAAATATGTGTTTAACAGTTTTTTAATAGTTTTGTTATCCTGAATTTCAAGCTCCTACCTAAAACTGCTGCTGAGATATGACATAAACCTTTCAACCCCCATTTAACCTCCTTAGACGTTGAAAATCTAAAATCTCCTGAAAAACATGTTTAACTACTTTTTAGTAGATTTGCTATCCCAAATTTTACGCTCCTACCTAAAACTGCTGCTGAGATACGGCGAAAATACCTAACAATTTAGACCCCATATTTATCTCCTTTAGAGGTTGAATTTCTAAAATCGCTGAAATGTGTGTTATTTTTTGGTAAATTTGTTATCTTAATTTCACGATAATATATAAAACTGCTGCTGAGATAGGACCAAAAGGCGAAATGACCTAAACCTTTCGACACCCTCCCCCCATTTAATCTCTTTAGAGGGTGAATTTCTAAAATCGTCTGAAATACGTGTTTAACTATCTTCTAGTAGATTTGTTATCCTGAATTTCACGCTTTTAACTAAAACTGGTGTTGAGAGATGGCGAAAAAGTCAAATGTCCTAAAACATTCGACCCCCTATTTAACCCCTTTAGAGGTCGAATTTCTAAAATCGCTTGAAATACATGTTTAACTATTCTTTAGTGGATGTGTTATCCTGAATTTCATGCTCCTACTTAAAATTGCTAGTGATATATGACGAAAAGACGAAACGACCTAAAACTTTCGACCACCCCCCCCATATAAACCCCTTAGGGTGTGAATTTTTAAAATCCGTGAAATATATGCTTAACTATCTGCTAGTAAATTTGTTATCCTGAATATCACGCTTTTAACTAAAACTGCTGTTGAGATATGGCGAAAAAGTCAAATGTTCTAAAACATTCGACCCCCCATTTAACCCCTTTATAGGTCGAATTTCTAAAATCGCTTGAAATACATGTTTAACTATTCTTTAGTAGATGTTTTATCCTGAATTTCATGTTCCTACCTAAAATTGCTAGTGATATATGGCGAAAAGACGAAATGACCTAAAACTTTCGACCCCCCCCCTCCCCTATTTAAACCCCTTAGGGTGTGAATTTTTAAAATCTGTGAAATATATGTTTAACTATCTTCTAGTAGATTTGTTATCCTGAATTTCACGGTTTTAACTAAAACTACTGATGAGATATGGTGAAAAGGTGAAATCATCGAAAATTATCGGCCCTATTTAACCATACATTACCATATTCCAATTAGCCTAACGCTGTCTAGGCTCTTTGCAATAGGCCTGAAAAATAGCAGGCTGATTGGTAAAAGGTAGATGATTCACCAATTAGACCGGCTCTTTGAAAAGAGCCGGATTTTCCAATTAGCCTACGACATATATAAAGTCTTCCAACATCATGATAAAATAGTATATTCCCGATTTCTTAGATGAAAATAAAAATTAAATTATGTCTAAAAGTTATTCAAATTTACCATAATATAGCTTTGCTAGTTTTAAAGGGTGCATTTAGTTAATCCTCCGCTACATGTGTATGGCTCCAGCAAATCAATACGAGGCTGGATTGACACAATTTATTACTAATTTATTTAAATATCCTCTCTCTCCCACACTAATCACGTGACATATACTAGCTGGATAAGAATGGTATTTTCTGTGCATGAGTTGGAAAATGCCTTTTAAATTTAATTCTTCCTTTAAAAGTACGAGAGGAAGATCAATAGGAAGATCAAGAGGATGATCAAGAGGAAGGTCACTGCTTACTGTACTCGAGTAGAGGTGGTGTAGAGAAAAAGCGTCATTTGTGCTCATTTCGTATGTCAATTTTTTTACAAAAATCACCCCAAAATATTAAATAACTTGGTTGCCAGATAAAAAACTTTGTAGACAGTGGTGACCTGACGACTGCACATGTCAAGCCCTGACAATAGCATACTATTTTGCACATGAGTATCTCAAATTGCATGGAACTTATTTATCCCATTGTGAGGTTCGGATATCGCTATCATTATTACAGTGAGATAAAGTTGCATATTTAGAGATGGATATAACATACTAGTTTGTACATGGGGATCTAAAATTGCATGGACTTATATATGCCAATGTGAGGTTCGGGTATCGCTTTTATTATTACAGCAAGATAAAGTTGTATGTTTAGAGTCATATCAATAATGGTGATGTTCATTGTTTGTCATCAGCTGACGTGCACCCCTGCTTACTGAAAGGTTGGATAGATCTACTGTATAATCTTATATATGGTTTATATATGGATATAATACATAGAAAATAAAATTGCATTGTAAATTTTTGCGATTCATAGTAAAACAATAATTTATCTAAGTGATGACTAGAACGTAGTCATGACACAGTTTCTCTACTTTGATGAACTTCAAACAATTATTTGAATAGTTATTTAGCTACAACAAATATTCTACTTCCGAATAAACGGATAATTGTCACGAATCTAAATGTAAACAAGTCTCTTCGTACACATCTAAGACAGTTAGTTATGAGGGAAGTCATCCAGTTAACTAATGTTTGAATGAAAGATCCTCTGAAAGGTATATAGCTTATAAAAGGATTCTCTATATGTAAATTGATGTTATAGTGTTCATTTTAGTTATGTATATTACGAAATTTTCAATATGTTCAACGACAAATAGTATATCTGCATATATATTTTGAGTTATACGTATTAAGTTCTTTCTCATTCTGATAAAACAGTGTATTGTGTATAGATTAGAAAATAAATCAAACCAAGTCATGTCTAAAATGTATCAAAATAAATGTTATTGCAACTTGAATGTGCTACTTTTAATTTCTTAACCCTTTCAGGGGCAAGCAATTGTGTTCCTGTAACGCTGAATTTTCACCGGTATTTACGAAAGAATTTATTTCAAAATAAGGAAAATCAAATTTTCAACTTTTCTTGTCAAAGTTAAAAAAGTAAAATTTAACTAAAAGTTTCTGGTTCGAATCAGATTAAAATTAGGTGGGATATAATATATCCCACACTTTACGAACATAAATTCGTAACATGTGTTCAGCGAAACATATTAAAATTACATGATTGGTATATATCAAGTTTTTTTGTAGTTCTGATACGTCACGTAATGTCGATTGTTTAGAAAGTAAACCAAGACCAAATGATGTCTAAAATGTATCACCACAAACGTTTTCCAATTTCATATTGTTAGGTTTAATTTCCTCAAAATTTAATGGTGTATATTGATCATATATTATGGAAAATAATCATTTGTAACATTTCCATACAATCAATGTATATAATTTTCGTTTGATACTTTACAAATAAGTATAAACTTTTAAAAATTAATACAGAAGTTTCAGATTAATACACGATAATTATAGAACAAAAACTTCATATTCTATATAAATTCACAAATTTTCGCTATAACAAGTAAAATAATAATTATTTGTCTAATCCATATTGGTGAAATTGAAGCGAATGGTTTAAATGTTATTAACAACAATAAAACTCTCAGTCTTAAATAACCGTGGGAGTGTATGTCACGCAAACAAACGTGAACTAGTCCCTTTGTTTACATTTAAGATACTTAATATTGTGTGAAGTCATCCAGATACAGATTCAATGTATTTATGAATGAAAGCTGGTTTGAAGTGTGTAGCTTACAAAAGGATGATTCGAATGCAACGTTTTGCTCCTTTCAATTATAATCAATACTAATAATTAAATATGTTCTGTAAAAAATAATAAATCTATCCAAATACTTTTAATGATATATATAAAGTCTTCCAACATCATGATAAAATAATATATACCCAATTTTTGGGAATAAAAATAAAAATTAAATTATGTCTAAAAGTTATTCACCGCAAAATTTACCGCGATATGGCTTTGTTAGTTTTAAAGGGTGCATTTAGTTAATCCTCCGGTACTTGCGTATGGGTCCAGCAAATCAACAAGTACAATCAATTTCGTACATTTTATCGTGAATAGATGTGCTATCTCTGCATGCCGCCAGGTATTCCACAAATATGCAGTATCATGATTTTACTACGTATGCAAAATCTATTTACCTGGAATATTCTGCTGTGTGGAGATATTTACGCTTATTGCTTCTAACAGTTAGGATTCATTGACAAGTCGCAACGTCTATACGTATTACTTTATGGGCAAAACTTTTGGTCTAATAATAATTTTCGATTATTATCCAAAAAAAAAAAAAAAAAAAAAAAAAATTACAAAATTCCTTGTGTCATTGAAAATTAGTATGTTCATTACAAAATTACAAACATATTCGGATTTGAAATATTCTAATACAGTAAACTCTCACAAATCTCACTCTCTTAACTACTAAACGTTAAGTGGACAGTGGACATTAAAAACCGAATCCTGGCCGACTAGTTAATGACAAGCTCAAGTAGTCATATTCAAAATTTGGTGTTAAAATAATAACAAGTTTCTAAATTATTCAATTTTTAAATTTAAAATTAACAAAAAATTATGGTATTTTTAAATGCCCCATGCGCATTTCTTTTGCATAAAATAGGACATCATTTATTTATGAGGTACTTTTTATATATTAGAATAGAAGTTGGCATGAATTGTCAATGTTCGCTGAATGTATAATCAGAAAAAATTTATTTTCATAATTATAGATCGGTTTTTTTTTATATATAAGGTAGTTATTTTTTTCATATGCTCACATATTTGAACATTAAAATACTCCTGAGATACTTTTTTTCTGCTTACATTTATTCATTAATATATAGAGGACTATAGAGAATAAATTTAAAAAGAATCTGATAATTGGAAATGCGCATGGAACGTTTCAAAAGTTAGAAATGTGCAAAATTTTCACTTTTGATAAAACAGCATTTTAATTTAAAAAATGTATAAATATGTCGAGTTTTAACAAAAATAAAATATCATATCTGTGCAAAGAAGCCTCAGTATTGAAAAATTATTTTTGCATCAGATAAATTTGAGCACCTAGTTTCATAATTTGCAAATACAAAAAATCAATTTTTCAGTCACATTTCATAATTTTTAATGTCCACTGTCCCCTTAACAGCTATAATGACAAAAAAGACATGTAAGTATACTAAAAAGACAATGCGCTCTTCGTTGAGATTGCTTACTAAACGTCTCTCCTCCTATCCTAGCTTTTAAATTTAAGGATTAGCTGTCCGATCTCTAAAATTATAGAAGATGCAGAAAACAGTCAAATACAATGTATAAGAGCAGCATTCGTTTAGAACAAAACTATTGTTAGCGAACATAAATGTTAAGAAAATAATGTATAAAATGTTCATTTGTTTACTCGCGAATTAAATCACTCTAGCGTAACAAAGTGAGCGATGTAAATACTTTTAAATTTGTAAAATAATGTGAAATGATTGAAAATATATTTTGAAAAACTTTGTATTTACTATTTTAATGAATTTCAGCCTGTTAGAATTTACATTTAATAGAGCTGGCTTTATCATATTCATTACGAGTGGATATCTTATAAATATGACGCGGTAAACGGAAATATAACTACACTTATGGATTATACATTTGCGTAACGTTATCATTTTCATCATTTCTACATAAAGGATAAAAATAACATTTCTTCACAATTTGCAAATAAGCATAGTTTTTGAGATTGTAAAACACAAATTTAAGATTAATACATGTTAATTATAAAAAGCAAACTGCATTATTTAAGGCGTTTTTATACGTTGAGAATTATTGGTGGAACTGTAAATGTTTGTGTGATTATTTTCCACATAGAAGAACTTGAAGTATTTCAACTGTTATTTTGCTATAACAAATCATTCACTGCAGAATAACCAGGTAAAAGTTACGCAAAAAAAGTAAATCAGTCTCTTACTTTAAAGGTAAGGCATTTAACGGGTCTCAGGACTCTTAAAATTGGAAAACAAGAAAAAAAAATGACCATTTTTAACATTTACTATATTCAAATGTATATGACTTAAAAACACAATTTTTATTGGGCTGAAAAGATATAAGCATGTTCTTTCATTTCACATATTTAAAAAGTTACAAGATGCAGAATTAATATTTATAGGAGCTTCAAACTGTCAGACATTTGTCGAGGAGAAAATTGACATGACAGCTTACGCGCACGATTACAAAATAATTTTTGCATCTAGAATAAAAATTTTGTAGTCTAATTATACTTCATATTGTAATAATTACACTGAATCTCAAAAAATGTGTATTTAAAGCATTTTTATATTTTTAATGCAAAGTTGTATTGAGCTAATATATATATATTTTAAAATTTCAACATTATAACCACTTAAAAAATATTTTTTTTAATAATAAAAATGAAATTTTAGGTTCAATTTATGTACACTAACATGACACATATTTTTGGAAAATTTCATGAAAAAATATTGATAAGTTTTGGAGATATCACGCGCGTTGTTCCCAAAAACATCATTTTGAGAAAAATGATGTTTTGTTTCAGCTTTGAGTGTGCTTCAGCTTTGAGTGGGTATAATTCTAAAAGCCATAACGTCTGTTCTAATGGGAATTTCAAGAAAACCTTTACACCAAAATGTTCAGGAAAGATAGGAGTTTAATATATAAAAAATTAAGAATTCGAAAATGCTGAAGGATTAAGAGTCCTGAGACCCCTTAATCTTGCATAATTTGATTTGTACAGCGATTTAGTGAGGTTTTAAATTAATGTTTATTTGGTTATAATGTGTAACTAATCATGTTTTAAATACAAATTGTCGTCATTTCAAGTATACACAATACGAACATTTAATTATGTCCAGTGAAACATATTTAAAGGATTATGTAAATGACCAATAAACATATAAATTCTCATATGTCTAAACATATAGTTAATTTATTTTCGTCGGAGAATCACTTGCACCATAACTATACACTAACAATCATAGAATTTTTTTTGTAGTTGTTGCTTTAGAGTTATAGATAGAGTTTTTTTAATGCAAAACTCAACTACAAAATTAATGCATAACACTTCTAAAATAAAAACTGCATTTTCTAAATGCATCTATAATTTTGCTATTAATAGTGAAACAACAATTATTCGCGTGAGAAATCATCGCATAGGTAAGCACGAAACAAATATTTCAGCAGTTACTTGGCTGCAGCAAATTTCCCACTCCAGTATATCCGGATATATGTCACGCAATTAAACGTTAATCAGTTGCTTCGTTCACATCTGAAGCAATATATCTTGCAAGAAGTCATCTAGATAAAAATTCAGTGAGGTTTTGAACAATTGTGTATTTGTTTGAAGTGTGTAGCTCACTGTAATGTTGTTATAATTATATAAGGCTAAAAATTACTTAAGCTTAATTCATGTTTTTATTGTACAATGAGTTATTGCTGAGATTTTTCTTGGACCTAAGTAAATATGTATGTGTGTGTCTGTGTACTGTACACTATATATATATAAATATATGTGTGTAATATATAATAATTTGTTATTAAAATTTTACGTTGCCATATTATAGCCCGTATTCGGCATTTAGTCTATAATTTCTGTTTTAGCTTTTTTTTGCTGATTTGTAATTTTGATTCTATTTTTAAATTTTGTTAATTGCATTGATGTTTTACATGTATGTATAAAAATTTGGATTTGTATGAAAGTTTTATTAATTCATTAAGCAATAAGTCTAAAAATAATTGTATTTTTGTATTTATCAAACGTGGGATATGATGCATTGAATTTTTATCATGAAAAATAAAATATATTCAAAAATGGTGTAGTACATATGCATAGTGAAACGACAATAGTATTCTCAAAATACAACAGAAATTTATCTCTTTTAAGTCAAGGATTTTAGTCTATTTAGTTTGAATGTATATTTCAATGTCTATTTAGCTTTTCTATACACAACTCTTAGTAGGATAATGAATGCTAATGTTGTACCTTTCTACAAAACAGTATTTAACTTTCGTAAAACTAAACTTTAAAATTATTTAACTTTCAATAGTTAGGAATAAAAATATAAAATCAATCTTAAAATGCTAAAAAATTATATATATTGCTACAGAGCTTATTTCTAATTCTCATAAAAAGTGTACAATTTCTGAAACAGCACGTTTTATATATTTTTTTTTATTTCAAACATCGAAGTAAGTATAAATATTTAAAAAGCAATACTATATAAAATAGTTATAAGGAAATTCACAAGTACACTTGCAGTTTTAACTGATAATGCAATTTATTTACCTTGTTCATTTTTTATGCGTTTGTTAAGTGGATTCCCATTCAGGTTCTTTTTTAAATCACATAATTTTAGAAATCAAAAGTTTAGCTTGCTACTGCAAAAAAAAAAATGTATTTGTATTCGCAGAAAAAAGAATGTTTTTGAAAGAAATTTCTTTGAAGATTCAGTATATGTGTTCTAAAGAATTGAAAAAAAAATAGATAATATGGGAAGAACACCTTTATTTTTTAACGAAGAATAAGAAACTATGCTTTTATTTTTTTATTCGTTCTATGAATTATAACGGTTAGGTATTCATTTGATCATTTTTCAAACGAAAAGAGGACGATCAAAACATCTTTCTTTTTAGTTTGTAAATAATGATATTTTCGATTTCTTTTGGCACTAAAAATTTCAATCACAGAGGTAACCGTTTATATATATATATATATATATATATATATATATATATATATATAATTTACATTATTTATTCAAAATTTTAGAATTTTAGAATTTCAATTTTCAAATTGGCAAAAGACGTAGTTTTTAGACCAAGAGACATAGCGCTCAATTCTTTTTTTTGCTAGATAAGTTAGTTTCTTACAAAGTAAATTATATTCAGGTTATAAGTTAATAATAGTTCAGTTGAACGTTGAAAGTTAATTATAAGTGTGTTATGTATACATTTTTTTAAAATATTAACCAAATTGTAGGTCGTGTGTTGGTTGACAACATCCCCCAAACCCCCGTTTTCATGTGTTACAAAGTAAAAAGATTATGCAAATGCCCAATAAACATATAAATTCTCATATGTCTAAACATATTGTTAACTTATTTTCGTCAAAGTGTCCCTTGCACCATAACTAAAAAACTAACAATCATAGTAATTTTTTGTTGCTTTAGAGTTATAGAGTTTTTGACTCCGCCTAGCTGATTTCGAATGGTAACCGTGCCCCAAAGTAGAATTTCAGAAAATATATCTGTGTTTTTGGAATATATTGCTTGCATAAGTTGAAATAAATATATCTTCTCACTCTTAACATTGATTATTGAGTCTAATTTAGGTATTCAACTGTAAGTTTCACTAAGCTAAATACTAATCTCTTTTCACAGTCCATTATTGATTGTGGCCTATAGTATACAACTCTATTTTCTTTAACATGGACTCTGAGGTGCAATAAACACAAGTCCCGGTGAGATAGTTATCCTAACTCGAAACCCTGAGTATTTACTTCCCAAGCAAGCTTGGTACTGACTATCGACGAAAAAGGGATGAAAGGTTCAGTGAACCATGTCCAAATCCGGAGTTGATTGTGGCCTATAGTACACAACTCTATTTTCTTTAACATGGACTCTGAGGTGCTATAAACACAAGTCCCGGTGAGATAGTTATCCTAACTCGAAACCCTCAGTATTCACTTCCCAAACAAGCTTGGTACTAGCTATCGACGCCAAAGGGATGAGAGGTTCAGTGAACTATGTCCAAATCTGGAGTTGAGCTGCGTACCTGTAGCGTAGAAGCGCCATGTGCTAGCCACTGAGCTATCGGGTTTACAGTAAGCAGAACGACTTTCAAATTCCGAAATGCTGGATCAGTAGACATAAATAAAAGGTACAACGTGCAGTAATTAATCTCAGCCAAAACAGATCGGATATTGTATAGTTTGTATGTGTGAAAACATAGAATGAATTCATCTGAGGAAGAACAGTAGAAGATACAGTAAGCAGTTGTAGAGTTTTATTTATAGTCTTCCAATAACTTGTCCGATGACGTTAAGTGGATTACGGATGTTACGGGGAAAGAAATAGAAAAACAAAAATGGGGCAGGAAACTCATTATTTAATTTCAAACTAGATTCTGCGAGTTGCTAATATTGCTTGTCAAATTAATTAAGAATACATTCATCGAACTATTGAACTATGCGTTATTTATAGTTAACCCGTCAGCACACGCGCTGGGATAAAATCTACCCCAGCTCAAAACTATTACTTAAAAATGTGCGAAAATCGTTCGTGATCATTCTGAGCTTTATAGTACCTTTCAGGCTGAAAGATATCAAGATGTGGCCAAAAAGAATTTACCTCCGGTTGTGAGATTTTCCATTCTTTTGTTATAAAAATGTCACGTTGGAGGAAATATACCCCACGCGTGTTAAAACGTAACCCATACTGATAGGAAAATATTAATGCAAATGTTTATGTAAAAAATATAGTGTGCAAATAACAATATAATTTTTCTTTTAAACATTAACAACTCTTGCACATACAGTTTGTATATATCAGTTTTATATTTTTTTGTATTTTTATGGCTGAATTTGGTGTGTAAAAGCTTTGTATGTAATGATATGCAGAAAAAATCTTAGTGCTAAATTTTATGGGTTTTTTTTCTTTAAATATAAAAGAACGTCTTATTTTAAATTAAGTTATGGTCTTTATTGATTTACAGTTTATTTCAAAATATAAATTTTTGTTTATAATCAAACTGGGGGGAAATTGACACAAGAAAACCCCTTGGGGTAAAATTTATCCCGCGCGTGTAGTACCGTAATGGAAAGGGGCGCGTTTGCTGACGTGTTAATAAGGTAAAAAATGATGTCTAAGTAAACAATTTGGAAAACGCATACCACATATGAAAATACAGAAATCATTAAATTAAATTCAGAAATCACTATCAATAGTCCAAAAAATATCCCAATTATTTTTACAACCTTGTAAATTATCTATAGATTTGTAAATATATATATATATATATATATATATATTACATAATAAGCTAAATTTTATTTCAGATAGGAAACGCATAGCACAGTTGAAAATTCCCCCTTGGCAATTTCTGTCTATAAATGGAAATTTCCTCTAGATTTTTTATGCAGCACTGTATATGATCTATAGAATTTATACACATCAAGCGCTATGCCAAAAATTAAATAAATTTAAAAATCTATACCACAAACTAAAATGCACTTTCAGAAATTATTGCTCATTCACCGTACTGTTATCGAAAATTTTGTGTGTCCTTGTAAATGAAAGATAAATGCTATGTTCAGCATATTCTAAAGTAAACATTTTGTAATGCAACTAACTGATGTATATCAATTTCAATATGGTTGAAATAGTGTGACATCACTAAAATACACTGCAAACGATTTTCGCATACACCGTAATGTTACGGAAAACTTTCGAGTATCCCTGTAAACGAACTAATATGCTACACACTTAATTTTTAAAACCTAACATGCTAGGAGAAACCTCAATAATGTATATTAATTCCATTACAATCCAAGTATATTTACGTGAGTTAGTGCACACAAAGATGGAAGACAGTCAAACGGACGGACATACAGTCAGTCAGACAGACAGACAGTCAGACAGATGGACATACTGACAGACAAACCGAATTAATTTGCACTTTCCAATGAAAAGAAGTTCATCGACGTAACAGAGTTGGGAACTGAATAATTTTTGTTCCTTCCATATTATTGTTCAACATTCTTCGTGTTAAATTGTATGAGCATGCTTATTACAGCAGATAGTAGGTAGATTGCCCTTTATATGAGAATGTTTAAATACAGAAGATTATGTATCCAAGGACATTCTAAAGACCATTTATCTACTGGAAAATGATTTTTAACAACAACGATTGTCCACTTAGTCTAGTCAAACATTTCAATCTTTATGAACGATTCCTCACATATTATCGAGTTAAAATGTACTTTTAATGATATATATTCCGAAACAAATGTCTGTGTTGAACGATTTTTTTCGTTAATTTATATTTCGATAAAATACAAAATTTTCTGGTTTGATTTTCCCATTTTTGCTAAAATACAGATACGTCCACAAGCGAACCTTAAAATTACTCAAATCTTCTAATTTAAAGATGCATTTTCGTCAAATCAAAGTGGCGTTTTGAAAACCGTGCTACATATTATTTTATTCTTTTAAAAACGCTCTTTAACGTTTGTCATTTTCCCCTCGGCACATGAAAAAAAAAATCGCGAACCTAAGGTCAAATTTTCCCGAGATTATGCAATTACAGGGCAGAAATTTCTACAAGAAGCAATTACAGGAGTATTCCGCAAACGTGGTGCCTGTAATTTTTACGTTTTTAGAAGAAATGCTTTTTAGAATGTATCAAATTACATGTGTGTGATTAGTGTAATTCTGTCTGTTTCAATACGCACTTACATTTATATAGACACTTTACATTTATATAGGTAGAGAATGGTTACCGTTGGAAACCACTAAGACTCCAGCATAAAATATCTCCGTCAATTAGACAACCTTAAAGAGTTGAATCTAAAAATTACTGATAGCAATATGAAAATTAAGATGATATTCTATGGAGTGCAATATTGGCTGATAAAACAATATTTTATACATCATACCTTTTTTACTAAGTGCATTTTACTTTCAGCAGCATTCAGCGTACCGTAATTAGTGCAAAGAATGATGCAATTTTGCCCGTGTATATGAAGCAGAAGTATATTTGTAAAATATCCTTATTGACCCACGTAATTACAGGGAAATACAGGTAATAGCCAATAGTAATTGCATAGAGCAAGGAATTGGTTTTATGCGAAATGATAGTAGAATTTAAGAAAATAGGGTTTTGTTGTACTACTTCGTGGGAATAGAGAAATCACAATTAAATATTTTTCATGAATTTAATATATAAGGAATACTTCAAGAAAGTTGTGTTTAATTATAGTGCGATTGGAGGGGGGGAGATTTCATTTCAGCGGAATTCAAGGTCAGATGTATATTTTATTTGACAGCAATATTTTGCAATGGCCGATTTGTTAGTTTATTGCATTGCTTATGTTCTTTAATTCAACATTTTATGCCACATTTGTTTTGTCCAGTAAAGCAAAGACCAGACTGCCAAGTAAATCTGAGATAAACCTAGGAATTAGAAATTTTACCCGAATCTTTTTGTTCGCAGAAAGTAAGTTTATTCCCAAGGGTGAAAATTATTTCGAAATCATATTGTTTAGAAATTTTAGCATTGGAAAGGTTGAATTTAAGAACGTCGGGTGCTAATACGACGAATCTTAATAAGGATTAAGGAACGAATGCTAATATAGACTAGTCGTTGGGTGCCACCGTAATACTTACCCATCATGGATATGCATAATGTAAAATATTAAAATAAAAAATTTGTAAACTACTTATAAAATGCATTGCAATTCGAATAAAATCGTGGCTTGATGACGTCATAAACTTTGAAGGCTCGATTACTGAATTACTTAAAAGAAACATACTTATAACTCCAAAAACAATAATCCGTTTAACTAGCAGTTTAGTGCATCTGATTAAGCGGCTTATTTCCAATATCTTTGAATTGAAATTTGGATGAAATACAGGATCATGAAAAATCGAAGAGTGTAGAAAATAGGATTACAAGTATCTCAGTAACTCATTATCCGATCGACTTCATGCTTTATGGAAAATTTATGTTTTTTTATTGTCTTTTATATTCACTTCTTAAAATAAACAATTTCAAAAATTTTTATATACCTTTTATCAGAAAGAATATTTCGAGAGTCCGTAAAAAATAGTTCCGGATAATCGAGGTTACTGAAATTCAAAAGGCTTCTTCCCATTATTACATACTATGTACATACCAAATTTCAAGTCTCTATCTCAATTTGTTCGGGAGATAGAGCGTTTACAGACACACTGTAAAAAATGGGTACTCAAAATTGAGTAAAAAGTACTCAATTTTGAATACGTCACATACTCAAAATAGCTCCGATCCAAATGTACTCCAAATTGAGAAACACATGTAATCATTTTTGATCCCATGGATGTATTCAAATATGAACTGCTATGTACTCATTTTTGATCCCATGGATGTATTCAAATTTAAAATTTTTTATGTCGTTAAAATAAAATTTATAGGATAAAAAAGACACTTCCGAGTACAACCTTATAAGGGACAAACACATTTCGGCATCTTTTTTTTCATTTCTGAGTGAGTTTATAGAATTTTACCAACCCTTCCAGCGAGCGGATTCGAACCCATGTTGTCCCGTGTACTAGCCGGATGACCCAGACCCCAGCGCCATGACCGCTCGCGGTTTTCGTTCAAATACTGTAACTTATTTGAATCGCGATGGATTTTTCCAATGTTTTTAATATTTTCTTTTCACAACTTTCAATAATTCGCTATACTATTTGGTGTCTTATAACAGACAAATTTTAATTTATTATGTATTATATGCATTAAAAAATTGTATTAAGAGTAATAATTGCTGCTTTTTGCAACAGTACTAACCAGTGTTGAATTCAGACATTTTTCTCCTGGAGGGATTTCTGTGGCTCCGGGGTGGGGGGTGGGGGACATTGCACTTTTTGCTCATTAAAAGTATAAAATATCAAATCTTCCGGGGGGGGGATTTCAATTTTCCGGGGGATAATGTCCCCTCCGGGCCTCTCCCTGAATTCAACAGTGGTACCAACATTTTCTTTTTCGAACATATACTTTTTTTAAATTATTTGCCTGATTATCTATTTATCAATTCTAATAAAAACAACAATTATATTAATCAGACGTGTTTATTACATGCTATTAAAATATATTTTTTTAATGTCTTATTTAATAGAAATTATGTAAATAAATTTTTTTATAATAAATTAAATTATTATATTTCAGCTATGCTGAGAGCTTTTGCGTATGGTTCGGTTAAACTAAATAGTTTAAAAAAAAGATTTTTAAAGACAAATTTAAAATTAATGACCTTGGGATAGGTAGGTTTAAATCTGGACTTATTGATTTTATTTAAATTAAATTAGTTTAATTTATAAAAATATAAGCTAAAGAAATAAATTAAAAACGTTATAAAGTTAAAAACTTTATTTTTATAAAAGTAAAGAAAAAATATTAACTAATTTTATAAATTTAAGGAAAAAAAATTATAAACTTTGTAAAATTATAATTTATAAAATAATAAATTTTAGTGTAATTCATAAATTTGTAAGCCAAATCAGCTTATTTTAATACCAATTTGCATAGCTATAATTTGCAAAGATATTATGTTATGAAACTTTTAAATAACACAATATTGCCTCACGTTAAAAAATTTTAAATAAATTTTAAAAAAATTAGTGGGAAAAAAAATCATAATTTTGAAGGACTATCAAGGAAAAAAAAAGTAGATGTGTAAAATGTGAGGGGAAAAAAAAAGAGTAAATATGTTGTAGTGGATCCACTTTGATGAAAATCCAGAACAACCAGATCCACTTTTCATTTCTCTTATTCTTCGTTTTTCCTTCAAATAATAGCTTTTTAGGCTCCGAAATTTCGTCATTACACATTCTGAAATATACAAGTATGTTAGGTTTGATCATATGTTCATTTTTGATCCAAAAATACTCATTTCGAAATGAGTACATGAACTTACTCATTTTTGAGAATACATATGTTCATTTTTGATCCAAAAATACTCATTTCGATATGAGTACATGAACTTACTCATTTTTGAGAATGCACATGTTCATTTTTGATCCAAAAATACTCATTTCGATATGAGTACATGAACTTACTCATTTTTGAGAATACACATGTTCATTTTTTATCCAAAAATACTCATTTCGAAATGAATAAATGGACTTACTCATTTTTGAGTACTTCATGTTTTACAGTGCACACATACACACAGACATACAGACACACAGACGGACGCAATTTTTTTTTTCTAAAAATATGTTTTTCGGAATCTCCATTGTGTGAAACGTGTAAATCCGTCATTTTTTTCGATTTTCAAAACGATTACAAGACTTAACGAGGAATATCGAGGTTAACGTAAATAATGCATTAAACTGGCATGACCAAGTGAACAGAAAATGCAGATTTAAATCATATAAATACAATTAAAAAGAAAAGCTGTAACGAAACTTTCATTAAACATATTTCTGCAATTTCAGTACATGGCGTAAATCATTTAACCCGCTTGCTCCAAATGCAAATACAAGTAGAGTATTTGTTCCATAGAGTTATTGCATCTGAGCGTGAATGGGATAATAATTTTTCTGTACATTTAGAGTTCTTTGCTACTAATATTATTACATACATCGATTATCATTTGTTTAAGATTAACTATATAAACAGAGCTACCAGAAATAAACGATCCAATTTGAATATTCATTAATTCCTTAACAATGTTAATTATAAGGAGGAATTAAGGAACATTAATCTCTGATAATGCCTAAATTGCAAATACTGTAATTTAAAAAAACTTTTTCAATATTCGCTGCAATGTCTCGAACATAAAAATGCTCATATAAATTTGAAAATTCAAGCCTTTTTTGAGGTTTGAATAGCTAAATAGAATAAAGAATAAAACGTGAGAGATTTTTACTGCAGATTTACATGTTAGCTTGAGCATTCTTACAGTTTGAGAAGGTGAAGCGCCATCTATTAACGAAAATCTGAACTGTTTTTGAAATTTCACCATATGAAAATTATGTGCTATCACAGCTGTCACTTATTTTATACTCATATTTATTATAGTTAACCACTTCAACGGCTGCATAGATAGGGAAACAGTGTTACAATTTCATGTACACAATATTTAATTTTAAATATTGTATGCAGTTTTTTGTAATATTGTTTCTGCAGCAAAGATAAATTTTATTAATTGACCACTTTGAATTTGGAAGCGTAGGAAGGGGTATAAAAATTTAATAGGTATCTTTTTTTGAAAATTAATAGGAGTACCATTTTGAGAATATAGTCTTACTACCGACATTTTTTTTTAATTTTGCAATTTGAAATCTTTACTTATCTTCGACTGGTAGCAAATTTAAGTGCTTTTGAATGTTTTTGTGACACTCAGTATAAATATGGTGAGCTTCAGTAGTAATGAAAATTAGATTATGAAAATATCACAAAACTTGTAAACTCCTTAAATGGCAAATTCCTTCATTAAGTCAAAAAATAAGTAGCAGTCACAAAGAAAAAATACTTTGCGTGCAGGAAAAATGCATTGGGTGTGAATCAATTGTAAAAACATTCTATGGGTGTCAGATGTCGTGATAACAAATATTTCTTTTTTTGCCGTAACTGATGTAATTATCATAATTGTAAGGTTCCGCTATTATGCCGACTTCTATTATTTTGAAAATTGCATGACTAACTTGTATGGATTATTCAGTGCTTAGAAATTACTGGCGGTAATTTATTGTACGTCTGCTTTACTTTGAGTAGTTTTTGTATGCGTTTCCTAATACAGACGTTATTCTTCATCTTTTGAGAGGAAAAGAAAGAAATTACAATAGAAAAAAGATTTGGAAACACACATTCAGTAATTTGGAAATGAGTTCTTTATTACTGCAAAATCGAAGTAAACTGTTTAATATAGAATGCGCCAGTCTGCAATTTAGAATTTCTTTTTAATGATAAGAATAATATTTATTTAAAAATTAAAAACGAAGAGTGATAATTGCAAAATAAATATAAATTAAACTCTAATTTTAAGAAAACTTGTTGACAGGAAAAGTTAAATTTGTATTTAAGATATTATACATAAAATTCCAAATTCAAAAAGAGAGCATTTTCTAAACGTTTTTAACGAATCTAAGTTTCCCCCCCCCCCCTGAAATTCTAAATGTGTCTTATTATCACAAAATATCGATTTGATAAGACATTAGAAAAATGTATCAATATATTGTTTTTCATAAGGGTTCCTGATACAGATAAATAATGGATTGCTCTATGATGTTTCAGTATGTTAAGCTATTTAATGTTTATAATTATTATTTAAAAAACAAACCAGTTGAAATTTGAATATGCTGCTTTGGGAAAAAAAAGTAGTGAGGCATCTAGGGATGCGAATGCAGTGTCCGACGTGGTTGTGAGCATGCGCGGGAGCGCGAACATGATGCAGGAGAGGAGTAGGCAGATATCATCCCGTCCAATTGACGCGGCAGTAGCATGCATCACTTCTCACCAGGTCGGTCACGTTGTCGATGAGTTCGGCCGTGATTACCGTGTTTGCCTGGCCTGGTCTAGGATCATCACTCAAAAACTCCCGGCCTTCACGAAAACGGGCACTCTACTTTCTCACTGACATGTCGGGCACACTCGAAGATCGCGCAAAGGGTTTCGTTTAATATTCCTTTCAAAATACTGTATTTAATAAATCCAAATAGATTTCATTTTCAAAAAAAAAAATCATGTTTTTTTATAATTTAAAAATTTAACGGCCTATTTTTCTCGTTTTTTCGAGTATCTGAACCAGCCTGATAGCGGACGAAGCCCGCTATTATACTCTGGCATAATAATTTCTGTCATGTGAACTAAATGCGATATTAAAAAAATCAATTTCAAAATTAAACATTTTATATAGAGACCTTCAAAATGTTAAATTATGCCAAAATTTCCATAATCAGGTTTTTTTATCATGATTCAATACGTTCCTCAAACTCATATGACGTTATAATCACTTGCTGACGTCATATCTACTTGCTTTCTATATTACTCATATTGATACTCTTTTTGAATTATTTTCAAACATTTGAAAAATCTGTTAAACTTCCAATATTACGTCAGATTGATTTTCTTTTTAATTCTCTAATTGCATCATATTAACCTGCTTTCTGTTCTTATACATACTCATACTCCTTGTATTATTGAGAAATGTTTGAAAATTTCCGTTTTATTACCAATATGACGTCATATTAATCTTTTTTTCAACTGGTGAAACTTTTTATTTCATTTTCATTTTTCCCGTGGAAATATTTCAATAGAAAATTAATTATTGTAGAAAGAATTTTATTGTGGTTTTTTAATTGTTGGCAACTGCTATAACGAAAAATGATTAAATTTAACAGGAAAAGGCTGTTAGATTTTTTGTTTTTTATCTCTCTATATTAAAATAATACGATATTTTCAAAAATTTTTGATTTTCAGCGTGTCAGTAGGTAATCCGCTGTAAGTACACAAAATTTCAAGTCTGTAAGTTATGCAGTTTCTGAGAATCGGCTCTGTGACAGACAGACAGAGAAGCGGGACAAATAGGGTTTCGTGAGATGATCGAAACCCTAAAAAAAGAGCTTATTTAAAAAAATGAAAAAAAAATAAAATTCGTACCCAAAAATTATTAGGATTGTTAAATCAGAAACTAGAAATCAATTTAAAATATAAAATATATTTATTTATATAAGAAAACTAAACATTTTCTAGTTACTGCTCATATATATGTTGATGTGATACAAATGATAAAAGGACACGATTTCTTTATACTTTCAAAAATAAATATTCTTCTATATCTCGGAACTATATTATCTATAGCTAAAACGCTGAAAATTTACTTGTAAAATTGCGAAAAATCATCGCAACTGCATGCAGTTTTTCACAAATGGTACAATACAAACTGAAAAATAATAATACACACAAAAATAAATTTTGATATTTGCTCAAATAAAGGACCACGGCCCCTTTAAAAGAAACTCGGTAGTAGCAGCCTTGCATTTGGAACATTTTAAAGAAATTTGGGCGTAACTACCAGTGTATATATTTAACAAATATGTCTTTTCAAAAATGTTGTTTAAAAAAAAAATCGATTGTTTTAAAATTTTCACTAAAACAAGAATTTCAAAATTCTATTATATTACTACATGTATCACTGGGACGTTTTTACCATAAAAAAAGCAAATATTTTTGTAACCACACACGCTATAGCCATCAGTATAGAAAATATTGTGCACACATGTTACAACTCGATCGTCGGCCTCTTTTGACGACGGACTACAGGGAAACAGTAGACTTAAATCATCCCTTTATGACATTTTTAAATATCCTTATGTTTATTTAATTTATTTCATTAACAACCGTGATAAAGAAAAACGTACGCAAAGTTTATACTATGATAAGATTTTACAAAGAAAATAGTTTATAAATTGTACAGTTGCATTATATATAGTGATTAAAAAACATTCAACCATTTAGTTGGTTACACACATCATACATATATATATTATCTTCCTTGGTATCAAGAAATCTCTATGATTTCAAACAATAAAGAAATTAAGTAGCAACCGATAGTTTACATCTGAATATTTGCTCCTCAATGAATGCGATTTACATTTTTCAGGTCATTCGACTATCTAAATAACGGGAACTTAAATCATCCTATTATTTATAAAAAAAAAAAAAAAAAAAAAAAAAACCTGCACCTAGACCAAAACTCGTCAACTAGATTGATTGTTCAGCAAGCTTTTATTTATGTTTCGATAAATAAATAATTTCTGCTATCATTTTTCCGGTATATTTTATGTCAATACTTCTTTTTCTTTTATTGCAGAAAATGATGATAGGAGCATTTAATTTTTTTGTTCATTTTACAGTTTCTCATGTAAGGATATTTTTTTCTGTTCTCAATGAACCGTCAATGATTTACTTTTAAAATTATCTCGAATTTTTTTTTAATCATAGAAGTGTAGTTTTAGCGAATCTTTATCTTCATGGCACTGTGATCAAGGGGCAGGTGATGGGATAGAAAAGACGGTAATCAGATATAAAAAGGTGTAATCTACAACCATATTACTAATTTATAATATTATATGTAATGAGTCACAAAATTCTGATTTTGCGCACTTTGAGAGTCAATGATTTGATTAAAGACTTTGACGATTTGCTATAGTTCTAAGTATTTTGAACTCAATCTTTGTTTGGGTATGGGTTATTAGATAATTATGTCGTGTTTTGAAGTTAGTTCTTCAGATAGTTTTACGGATATGAGAAACGCAGATTTTGAATATAATATGTTCATTTTAAAAATTTTATTTAATTATATTTTGAGTTTAGCGTTATTGAAAGTTAACAGCTGCTATATCTTTATCTCAATGATAATTTCCTTAGTTCTCTTGTATTCAGAATGATTCATGCAATAGTTTCAGATTCAATTTTTAGACCCTTTGCAGGATATTGAATATGTGCACATTGCAAGAAATATCGAATTAAACGTTTATTTTTGTTTTGTTTGTTCTGCTGTGAACAGATATTTGCATGCCACTTTCTTTAATGATGCGTTTGGCAATTAATAACAATTATAATACTCTTCTCCTAATTTTCAGATTATATGTTTATATGTTTCTTAGTGTTTTGTATGTAAGAAGACTGATGCATGCACTTACAAATTTCCATATAATGCACTTCTTTGCGAATTTAATAAAATATCGCTGTATTCCACAAGGAGTTCTGCAAGGTCGTGTACAAACTTTAAAACGTAATGGACTACATATTTTTCTGTTTACTTTCCCCTATCTTTAAAAGAAGAAAGTATTGGATTCGTGAAAATTTTCAACTTCCGGTTTTCGACGGATTTATACGTTTTAGAAGGTCCTGAACACGATTTGACTCTTTTTAGATAATGTCTATATGTGACTCTGTGACTCTGTCTGTCTGTCTGTCTGTATGTGACAAAAATTTTGTGAGCGCTCTATCTCAAGAACTAATGCACGAAATTTAATAAATCTTTATTTTCAGTTAGTGCCTGATATAAGTTGGCGCTGATTAGTTTTTGGTGAAAATCGCAAAGACAGGTGGCGCTGCTATGCTGCATTTTTTGCGATTTCCTCAATAGCTCTATCTCAAGAACTAATGCACTTATTTTAATCAAACCTCAGATTCCGTTAGCACTTGACATAAATAGACGCTGATTACGTTTTGGTGTACATATCCTAACAGGTGGCGCTGCTATACCACTTTTTTCGTTATTTTTGCGATAGCCATAGCTCAAGAACGAATTCACGGAATGTCATCAATCTTTAGATTCTGTTAGACCTTGACATAAATAGATGCTGGTTACGTTTTGGTGTAAATATCCCAACAGATGGCGCTGCTACGCCAGTTTTTTCATTATTATCATGATAGCTATATCTGAAGAACTAATGCACGGAATTTCATCAAACTTCCGATTCTGTTAGACCTTGACATAAATAGATGCTGCTTACGTTTTGGTGTAAATAGCCCATCAGGCGACGCTGCTATGCTACGTTTTTCATTATTATCACGATAACTATATCTCAATACTAATGCACGGATTTTCATCAAACTTCAAATTCTGTTAGACCTTGACATAAGTTGTTGTTTATTAGGATTTGGTCTAAATCTCCAAACAGGTGGCTCTGCTATGCTGCATTTTGCAGGGTTTACATAACATTAGCAGTAATCATATATCAAGAACTAATTCACGGAATTTAATAAAACTTTAGATTCAGTTAGACCTTGATATAAATTGCTGCTGATTCGTTTTTAGTGTTTGCGAAACCTGTGTGAGATAGAAGACAGTTTTGGGATTGACATATCCAACTTTTTTTTTTTTTTTTTTGTAGTAATCTAGAGTCGCAATTTACTTATTCTGTCATGATGTATCACTCCAACCGGAGAACGGATTTCCATTCATAACAATTAAATAATGAGGATAATGCATCTAAATATGCAACGAAATAACTTAACTTTGGGGAAATATAATGATAACCCGGGATGTATACTGTAATTAGGTCAGTGCTATTATTACATGTATACGTGCGCGCTGCAATTCAAAATAACTTTCATTTACATCAATGTTTGTTTAAACGCAGATCGTGGCCATTTTTATCAATATACGTGGAGTTATCACATTTCATAGACAGTAATGCTATTAAAAATATCTTTTCACACCATTTTTATTAGTATTAAAGTTTTGAATAAAAATCCGTGCTCGTATAAGTGTAAAACATTTCGTAATTAAGACTGAATAAGTGTATTATATCCCTGGTTTCCTTAACAAAAAATGTTTGTTGTATTGTGATCCATCGTTACTTAAAGTTTGTACACGACATTTCGGGACACTTTATATGTCTGTTAGTTGGGATTATGATGAGTTGTAATTCTTTTCTTTGTTTTTTTTCTCTATTTCCAATATTACGGATTAATATGCAATATCGCTACTAATGTTTTTGGGGGGATGGGATGGAGTAATATTCAACTTCAAACAAAATTGGATATTTCGTATAGTTTTAAATCACACTTTAGTTCATATATATTTTTTTAAATATAATTTCCAGTGTATACACGAATATAACATGTTTCGAAATAAGACATTAAGAACTAACAGATTACAGAAATGTTTCCTATTTTCATCAAGATTTTATTATCTGAATTTATTGTAAAATATTTACTCTGAATTCACTGTAAATTTATAATGCAAAATACACTATCCTTTGAAGATATATTATCAAATAATTTTCTATAAGTAGCTATTTCTTAATTTTCTTCATGGACTTCTTATTATTTAATAGGTTATCTAATCACTTCATTTAATCTTTTTAATGTACAGAGAAAAACATTAAAATTTAGTAGCATCGGAAACAACAGGAAAAAAGTATCTTCATTTTACCGTAACTTTTCGATAAAATTTAACTGCGAAATTTTACCAAAATTTGTAATCGAGGCATTTTCAAATTCCATATTCCATTCTAAATAATAAAATAGCACATGCTCCAACTCTAGTAGCCTTAAAAAGTTAATTTTATCTGCTGCAAATAATAATAAATATCAAAACTGTTTATGAGATATACCCTATAGCAATGTATATATCTTCTAAATGGATTATTTCAATTGCAAAAGCGGATTACTACAGCTTATTTTTGTACGTCCGGCTGTCAGATAGTCAGCTTGCGACAACTTGCGCTAAATTTATTGTGTTTATCTAGGATGTCATGGACCCCAGTGTTCAATCACAGATTTTTTTATAATTATTATTATTGTTATTATTATTATTATTAACAAACTTTTTATTCAACATAGTCCGTGACACTGTCACACAACATTCAGAAATATATAAATACATTTTTTTAGATTTAAAGAGATTACATAAATTGGATGCTTGAAATAAAACAACAAATAATATCAGAATAATCTTTTGAAGAAGTAATAAAAGAAAGTGACCAGGTATTTTAATTTTAACTAAACATTTAAGAAGCTGGAGTCTATTAGAATTCAGAAGTGGGGAAAAATAATTTGCATGTTTTATTGTTTGATTTTTATTAAAGTCACATTGACATCTATCTGTATGTATTCGAATGCTTATACTTAAAAATATATTTGTTTATAGTTTTATCTTTGCCAAAATTCGTTAGTCTTTTCAGAACAGATGCTTTAAATATCGATGAGATACCATCTCTTCCTAAAAGGCAATAATGATCCTAAAATCTACCAAGTAATAATTGTTTTTCACAGTTATTGTTAATCTGTGCTTCGTGGTGGCATGATTAACAATAATAGTGAGCAAAAGAAGCGCTTTCTAGATTTTAAGATAGATTTCTGTACTTTAAGGAATGACTCCTTGTCTATACTTCAAGCACCCATCCTTAAAAGGTTAATTCATTCGTATGACAAATCTGCCTATTTAATCAGTCAGTAATTGAAGGGAAAAATTTTGCGATTTTTTTTTTTAGTATTGTTACAATGATTTTACTTATGAGGAACAATTGCCTCACGAAATTACCATTAATAAATGATTATGGAATTGTTTTATATTTATAAAACCAATTCATAAATTTCGGCAATACATTTTTAGGTCATGAGCGTGGTAAATAGAATAATTGTGTACCATTTTTCCTTCTAGTTTAGGTTGCTGGCTATTTAGCTAATACGGACTCAATTCGATTGTTTTTTCCGGACTTCCATGTTCAATAGAGTGCTTTGATGAGAGAAATTCTTACATATGGTTGGTAAAACTTGGTTGTTTGAGAGGAATTTCAGCAGCACACATTTGGTAAGCTTTGTATTACAATAGACTTCGGTAGCTTCCATTCATTTGAAATCTAATGTTTCTTTACTTGTATAATTTGTCTGTGCCTACTAGCTGAGTTTTTCTAACGAAATTGTGTAATGTCAGTTGTCATAGTTAAGATATAAAAAATTCTAATCTAAACTGTGCCATGTGCGTATCTAGACACACTAATATATATACACGATCATGTTTGTAGCAGTTTACAGCCAAAATTAGCTGTATGTACAGATCTATAGGCTGTCTTGCATAAAAATTCATAATTACGTCAAAAAAGTTTCAATGAGAAAACTCTTTATTAAAGACTTTTTTTCAACATTAAAATTGTGTTATATTTTACACTAGTATTACATGTTTATGTCCCACAGACAAGTTTATGACACTAATTTATAATACAGAAAAAAAATAATTTGTAGTGGCTGTAAAATAACTTATACGGTTGGACAAAATACATGTCCAGTTCCCTGTTTACAAATAACCAACCGAATGTAAAAATTATATGTTCCTGGTAAAAACTAAACAAAGAAAGCGCAGGATGGGTCTGAACATAATTGAGCTAAGCGAGTTAATTTGCAAACGTTCATTGTTGTTGTCAAATAAATATTGATAATTTCTAATTTTTAGATGTTTGTTGAGTTAGCCATAAAGATTTCAAACATCCATTGGTTCACTGTATTGGCACATGAAGCATAGTCCCTCAGCGAAAAAGGCAATCTTTCTAAATTATGTAAAAAATTTGGCACGCGGATTGCCGTTTAAGCTTTTAACGTGAAAAATGTGGCACATATGATTTCTAATTATTGCTCAAAGATACGATTTGTATCAAACACACACACACACACATACACACACACACACACACACACACACACACACACACACATATATATATATATATATATATACGTATTGTTCAAGCAATCCATACAGTGTCACGGCAGCTATCACTACGTTGAATGGTTTTTTTATCGGCCGGACCCTTTACGAGAAGTAGCGTCACTAAACACGATTGTAGTAGACACCTAACAGCTGAGTGAAGCGAATCTCAATTACTATATGGGGCAAATAGATTTTCACAGTATGACAAATACATAATGCGTAATCTACTGTATTATGTAGTATAGAAACAGAACTTCATTAAAATTTTTAATTAGTAAAAACACATAAATCTAAGAAACTTATTTAATTTTTCTGCGTAAACCTCTCTCTCTCTCTCTTTTTTAATTTTTATTTATTATTATTTTTAACTTTTAAATAAAATAAATTTGAAAAGAATAATACTTTGGTTTAATAAAGTCATTTTTTAATCATTTCGTACAATCCATAAAAAATACCTTTTTAAATAATTTCTCCTTTTTACTTTAGTTCGATTACTAAAATAAATTTTCATACGAATTTTTTGCTGTGAAATATCGTGTCCCAGGGCAAGAAAATACTGAATTAATTTCCTCACCTTACGTCCTATAATGAATTATTAAAAGAAAACTTGACAGTCTTTCTAAACTAGATTAAACTCTTCTTTTAATTTTGTACAAAATTCCATTAAGAGTTTAAAGCTAAGAACAAAATTTAAATAAAGTAAGTTATTTTTTTTTCTCCAAAATTAAATATTTTAAAATATCGCCTATAACTACATTTTTTTAGCTTATTATAAAAACTGAGTTTAAGAGTAATAAACTTTTAAAAGTTGAATAATTAAAAAAGTATTATTTTTGAAATATATTAAATTCAATGAGTTCTGATATTAAGCGCGTTAAATAATACACTTTCTAGAAAAGTTTGTAGATGATTTAAAACGGTACAAATACACAACAGGGTTCCGTATATTATAATTTGGTAAAATATTAATTAAAATAGAAATTAATAAAAATATCTGGCCATTTCTTCTTTTATTGAGTCATAAGGAATATTATGCGGTTTTTGATGCACTGTTTCGTCTAGTTATATTTTGCTACTACTGATAAGAAGTAACCTTGAATGACCCAGATGTAAATTCCGTCTTTTCGGCTTTTGATGCATAATCCTTGCTTGAGTTGTGATTTAATTTTAGTTTCAATGCAGTGCTACGGAGGTAAAACCAAAAAAAATTTTTTCGTCAATTATTTTCTTTTATTTCAAGAAAGACAAAAATGGTAGTCAAACTGTTCGTAAAATTTGTGCTATATATGGACAAAATCAAAAGGTGGTTTCAGATGTTTAAGCGCAATAATTTCAGCCTCGAACAGGATGCAAACTCTGGACGGCCATCATCATTTGTAAAGGAGGACCTCTTAAAAGAAGCTGTCAAATGATCATACACTGCACTTTTTGGAATATTTAGTCTATGTGATAACTCCTGAACTGTGTAACATTGATTTTAAGGTATAGCGTTTTTTAAATGGTTTATACAGGATCATCTTCGAGGCTAAAATTTCAACGATTACACTTCTCAAACCACCTTAAAACTCTGTCATCTGAAACAGCACTTTGGCAACATACAGCACAAATTTTACGAGTAGTCTGACTAGCATTTTTATTTTTTTTTAATTAAAGAGCATAATTCAAGAAAATGACTTTTTTGGTTCTAAATTCTTAGCACTGCATTGAAATAAAAAATATGCCACAATGCCACGTAGTTAATAATTTGTTAAATTATTAACTATAACAATTTTATGTTATGTTAAAAAAGAAAACTGCCCAGTTAAACTGAGGGCATTGAGCTCACAGTCTATTCACACTAATTGTATATTATACTCTTATTTCAAATAATTTGAAATAAGACCCTCGAAAAATAAAGAAATCAACAATATATTAAGGGGGGTCATCCTCCCGTTACCCCCCTCAAAGTTAACTAATGAACCCCTTAAACTAATCAGGGAAGTCTCTAATTACAATGAATAAATATACAAAATTTGAAGAAAATCGGATAATTCTGCATGAAAAACCAATTTATCTAAATTAGGTTGGGGTTACTCCCCGCTTTCCCCCTTTATACTTAACCAATGAACCCCCAAAACTCTTCAGAGAAGCGCATTATCACAATGAACCTATATAAAAAATTTGAAGAAAATCGGATAATTCTGCATGAAAAACTCATTTATCTAAATTAGGGGGGGGGCTATCCCCCTTTCCCCCTTTGTACTTAACCAATGAACCTCCAAAACTATTGACAGAAGCGCATTATCAAAATGAACCTATATACAAAATTTGAAGAAAATGGGATAATTCTGCATGAAAAACTCATTTATCTAAATTAGGGGGGGGTGTTATCTCCCTTTCCCCCTTTATACTTAACCAATGAACCCCCAAAACTAATCAGGGAAGCGCCTTATCACAAGGAACCTATAAACAAAATTTAAAGTAAAACGGTTAGTTCTATCAAGAGTTATCGCGTTACGTACATACATACATACATACGTACGTACGTACATACATACATACATACGTACGTACGTACATACATACATACAGAACCGGCGGGCACATAAGCTCTCAGGCTTTGATAGCCTGTGAACTAATAAAAAATATTAGTAAAATTAGTAAAAATATCTGACCATTTCTCTTTTTATTGCGTAACCCGGAATTTTATGCGGTTTTTCAATGCGAAGCACGGTTTCGTCTACTTATATTTTGCTACTACTGATAAGGAGTGGACTTGAATGACCCAGCTGTGAATTCGGTCTTTTTGTCTTGCGTTGAATAATTCTTGCTTGGGCTGTGACTTCATTTTTCTTTCAATGCAGTGCTAAGAAAAGAGAACCAATATACTTAATTTTCATCAATTATGCTCTTGTATTTCACGAAAGGTAAAAATGCTAGTTAAACTGAACGTAAAATTTGTGCTTTATATGGACACAATCCGAAGATGGTTTCAGAGGTTTAAGCGAGAAAATTTCTGCCTAGAGCTAATGCAAACACTGGACGGTCATCATCATCTGTAGAGGAGGACTGTCAAATAATCATACACTGCAGTTCTTGGAATATTTAGTCTGTGTGATAACTCCTGAACTGTGGAACGTTGACTTTCAGCGATAGTTTCTTTTCAGGGGTCCTCTTTTATAGATGATTGTTGTTCAGAGCGGGCTAAAATTGAAGCTAAAATTTTCGTGCTTACACATCTCAAACCACCGTCAAACTCGGTCATCTGAAACAGCACTTTCTCCATATACAGCACAAATTTTACGAGCAGTCTGACTAGCATTTTTACTTTTCTTGAAATAAAAGAGCAAAATTGAAGACAATGAATTTTTGGGTTCTATATTCTTAGGTAATTTAGCGAGAATAGATAGTTCGTAGCATTGGAATAAAAAAAAAATATTGCACAACCGAAGAAATAATTATGCAACGCAAGCAGAAAAGACGAAATGTGTTTATCTTGGTCATTCAAAGTCGCCTTTTATCAACGGTAGAAAAATAACTAGATGAAGTCGTTCTTCGGTTTATAAAACCGAAGAACTTTTTGGATGACCCAATAAAAATAACCAATAAAAGATAAATGTCATATATTCAAGTAGTGTTGCCAGATGTCCCGATTTTCAAGGTTTTTAAGACTCGTCCCGCCAAACCAATGCGTTGTACGCCAAAAGTCTCGATCTTTCATCATGTACAAATTATTTAAAAAAAATCTTTTAGTATCATGCTGTTGGTTAGTTTGAATTTAGAGAAGCTTAAATGCGTAAAACTGTTGAAACACAAACTGTATATAACGGAAAATTTTTACGTTCCCGCCGAAAAGAATCTATTTGCTCATGCAGAAACCTGTCTAAAATGGAATATTTTTTCGGTTCTTGGTGAATTTTTTTTTTTTAGATTTTACTGTAATTAGTTCTCTTTACGTCGGGACCATTGGCCTTTTACGTTTAAGGCAAAATTCAGCTATAGACATGTTCTATTTTTAAATGTTTTTTTGTATTTATATTTTATTTTATACATTACAAAAAAGCGTGTGTTTTAAAGAAGTATTTTTTTTTCTTTTTTTACCCAGTAGTATGATTATAAAAATTGATCTTCTCAAATAAATCTTCATATGAAATATTTTAATGGAAAATATCGTGTCCATAAGATAGATAATCAAGATTTAATTTCCTCACCATATATCTAATAATAAATTATTAAAATAAATCATGACCAATTCAGGTAGATTAACCACTTTTGTTAATCATGCGCGAAATTCTATTAAGAATTTAAAGGAAAGAATAAATTAGGATTTTTAAAATGTTGCAATTAACTACTTTCTTTTTGCATATGCTAAGAAAAAAATTTGAACGATAATTGACACTAATTTAATAAATTCAATTATGCTATTCATTTTATATAATTCAAACAAGAAATCATGCACCAGGCATTGATTATGAGAAACTTTGCGACATAACTAGAAAAAGTTTGAGAAATTTTGTGTTTGCTTACCATATAAGGAGATTTGTAAATTTAAAAAAAATTAAAACTCATAATCAATCTTCATCAACTACCGTGTACAGCCGATAAACTCTACGAATTATCCCGTGCAGTCTTTAATATGATATATAAAATTTACACACCCCACGTAATACATTAAAAATGCGTAAATTCTAAAGTTTCCTAACACAATCCAAATCACAATTCCAGAAATTATCTCACATAAGCAGTTTTGAAGCCACATGTGTTGTACGTCTCTGTAAATGAACGGTAGATACTATGCACCTCTGAATCCATTGAAAGTATATTGATGTCCACCTCAGTGTTGTACATAAAATTCATTATGTTTGAAGTATCATAAAGTCATTTAAATGCACTACAACGATTTTCCCGTATACACTAAAGAAGGTATATAGTAGTCCATCTCAATGTGACATATAAATTTCATTATGTTTTAAATAATGCAGCATGATGAAAATAAAATTACAAACGATATATGGTCATAGACTGGAATGTAACGCACTTCTTTTGAATACCCTTGTAAACAAACTATAAATGCTACATACTCTATTTTAATAGTAGAATGTCATCGTAAGCATCAACACCTTACTTAAATTACGTGGCAATATGAGTATATATTTACGACATTTGGAGTATGAACAATCGGCCAGACAAGCCGATTTCATAAACACTTTTCAACTATGATGGAAATGTTTTAAAAAGCGTCTTTTAAATAAGTGATAATTTTTTTCTGTAGCTTGATTATAAATATCAATCTTAATAGAATATTTTGATAGAATGTATGAAGTCTCAAAACAGGAAAGTGCTGAATTATTTTTTTTTCCAATTCGATTACTGATATTTTCTATTAACATTTTTTAATACATTTTTATTTATATTTGTTACAATAAATATTACATGAAATATCAGAAAAGTATGTGCTTTATCTATATGTAACCGGAAAAATACAAATTTTATATTTATAAAAGTACAGTCAATTGGACAATTTGGCTTTGCTCAGAAATTTGCCAGATAGTAAGGGTTTTTTAACGGATATTTTACTGTCGGAATTGTGACATATTTTTTAACACCCAATTGGCACTTCAGTTCCATCAGTAGTTTGAACAACTGTGCAGCATAGTTTGTAACTTAAATGTTACTGTAAATGATCACTGTGACGGCAGTCATTAATAGAATATGCACGCTGAATTGCCTTGAAAATGATTTCTGGAAACTATATAAATCCTGATAAATACTCGTACAATAAACACAATAACCCAACAGGAGTGAAAAATTAGTCAGGCCCAGGACACAGGTCTACAGCGTAATCTGCTGTTGCTCTAACTACTGAGCTAACCTAGCCGATTCCTAAACCGGTAATTTCTCACTAATAAATCATGTTGGGGAACGTCACCGGATAACAAACAGTCAGCTCATTATGACGGGAAATACGATGAATGATTTTTAATATTGCACCGATACACAATTTATAGTAAAGCAATTAGATAAACGTCTGAAATTCAGTAAAGGCACACTTAATGAGCGGTATAATTCATATAAATGCAGTAAATAAGATAACCCATCAGGAGTGAAAAAACAGCCAGGGCCAGCACTCGAACCTGGGTCTACAACTTAACGTGTTGTTGCTGTAACCAATGAGCTAACGTAGCCGATATCTTAACGCGGCAGTTTCTCACTAATAAACCATGTTAGAGAACGTCACCGGCCAACAAACAGTCTGCGCAAGAAGATGGGAAATACACTCAGAAAAATGACAAATCTGAGTAAATCGATGTTTTGTTTAAAATATGACGACACGATGCTTTCAATTCTGAAATACCAGAAACATTTAGACTATAAACATGAACATACTCAAAACTGAGCACATAGAGATCAGTTCATACTCATTTTGGAAACAAGGACATACTCAAAAATGATTAGGATCAGTTCAAACTCATTTTTGAAACATGGACATACTCAAAAATGAGCACATAGAAGTCAGTTCATATTCATTTTTGTACTATGGTACAACTCAAATATGAGAACATGAGGTTTTATTCTTGAGTGTGTCTATGTTTTCAGAAATGAGTATATACATGTTTCAAACTTGAGTAAGTTTGATTCAGAGCCATTTTAACTATGGAACATACTCAGGTTTGAGTATTTTTTCCACAGTTTTGAAATTGTCGTTTGTAGAGTGCACGATGAATATTTTTTTAACATTCCATCGATACACAATTTATAGTAAAGCTCATAGATAAATGTATGAAATTTATTAAAGGTACACTTAAGGAACGGTATATGTCAGATAAATACAGTAAATACAATAACACAGCAGGAGTGAAAATTTAACCAGGGCCAGGACTCGAATCTGCGTCTACAGCGAAACGCACTGTAGACGCAGTGCAGATAGCGTGATGTTATCTACAGCGTAACGCGCCGTAGATAACATCAAATTCAACTTGTGCATTCATTTTACTTCACACATTTGGAACCACAATTTTTCGTCGATGTAAAAGAGTGCGTTTATTCCAGCAAAATATTTTCTGTTGTGTTGTATGTATTACAATTAGATACACTTAATATTGCTAAAGTTTCTAGTGTATGCAATTATGTGCATAAAGCAAAGGTTGTACAAATATTAATAGTGTGCATATTTACAAAAAATGGTGTATCGCATAAAATGCCAAATTAACGCTCATTATTGGAATTACGTTACGAATATCCAAAAGACATAAATTCAAGTCAGTAGTGGCAAATGTGTTAATCAGTCGGTGATTATAAATAATATATTTTACAGTGCACTTTTCTTAAAATAACTATGTCAAATAACTCATTGGCATGCCAGGTCATCGTAATGATTTTTAAATATTTAAAAAAAAATCCAATTCTAAAAATCTGAAAACGTATATTTGCCTTTAAATATGCACATTTGTTTTCAGCACTCACGGGTAAAAGTTTATGCATGGTAGAGCATAGTACAAAACGTACCTGCATACAAAAACTGGGTTCTAACATAATTTTAGTAAAAAAATAAAGATTTTCACACTCAAAGCAGGCACAAGATTTTCGATAACAACTTTAAGAATAAGAACGAAAAATCATGCGTCAAGCATGGATTATGAAACACTATCCAACACATCAAGGAAACTGTAACGAATATTCAACCTTGTGAAAATGATATGTAAATAAACAGTATAGGAAACATACAACACATTTAAAAGTCCAGTTTTAGCAATTTTTTTATATAGTAAAAAATGTAGTCGAATTATTTTGCGCAGCTCTGTATATGATCTATCAATTTGAATATATACTACGTAGCATGATAAAATTTAGTTCATTTAGAAAATTAACAATTGGAAATTTTCGCCAATCAATGCAAATGTACTTGAAATCTTTTGTAGAACACTGTATGTTATCTAAAGACTTTTCTACACACATCATATTAAGCTAAAATTTAATTCAAGTAAAAAAACGCATAAGGCAACTTAAAACAAACTTCCAGCAATTACCATCAACCATAAACGAGAATGTACCTTGTTCTTTGCGTAGCCCTGTAAATGAATTTATTTATTTTACACTAACTTCTATAAGTCTATTAACCATACTTCAACAGGAAAAGGCGCAACACAATTAAAAATCTATCCTAAGCAATCCAATTCCATAGTCTGTAATACTTACAAATTCCCTTGTGTAGCCCTGTATCTGATCAACCGAATTTATACACACCCCGTCCTATGCAAAAATTTATTTTAACTTAAAATGGCAAACCAATTTTGAAAACGAACTTATCACAAACAAACTATAATTATTGCACGTATACTGTAACCGATATGTTTTGTGTTTCCCTATAAATGAACAATAAATGCAATCCATACCATACTTTTAAGTGAGCAATTTATATTGCACCTCAGTAATGCATATAAATTCCATTATGTTTGAAATTGCGAAACGTAATTACATTACACTGCAAATGATTTTTCCCCGTAGAACAAAGTGCAAAAGAATTCTTTTGTTTAATCCAGTAAATGAATAATAAACGCTTTGCATCCCATATTTAACAAACAAGTCTTTGGAGCCCACCGTAATAGTTACCGATCATGGGTATGCATAATATAAAATATGAAAATACAACATATCTAATCAATAAATGCATTGCAATTCCAATAAAATCCTGGCTTGATGACGTCATAAACTTATAATGCTCTATTGCTGAATTGCGTAAGAGAAACATCCTTATAACTCTAAAAATGATAACCCTATTAACTAACAGTTAACTGCGTCGCATTAAGCGTTTTACTAATTAAAATATATCTTTGAATTGAAATTTGAATGAAAAATAGGGTTACGGAAAATCGAAGAGTGTGGAAAATGTGATTACAGATATCTCGGCAACTAATTATCCGATCGACTTGATTCGTTGTGCAAAATTTGTTTTTTATTGTCTTTTACACACACGCCTTAAAATAACAATTTCGAAATATTTTATATATCTTTTATCAGAACGAATATTTCAAGAGTCCGAAAAAAATAGTTCCGGATAATCGAGGTTCCTGAAATTCTATGAGCTTCTTCCCGTTATTACATACTATGTACATACTATTCCATACTAAGTCTCTATCTCAATTTGTTCGGGAGATAGAGCGTTTACAGACACACAGATAGACAGATGGACAGCAATTTTTTTTTTCTAAAAATCTCTTTTTCAGAATCTCCATTGTCTGAAACTTGTAAATCCGTCAATTTTTTTTTTCGATTTTCAAAACGATTACAACACTTACTCTATACTGCGTATGATGGGTAAGTAAAAGTATGTTTTAGTGATCTTCATAATTCTATATCAATTTCATCATATTTCAAATGGCGTAGCATCATCAAAATGCACTTGAAACGATTTTTCCCTTTGACTGCAATGTAAAGGAATAATTTTGACTGTCCCTGTTAAAAAACTATAAGTGCTACACACTTCATTTTCAATAGGAATCATGCTATAGTAAACAAAACGACAATCACATACAAAAATGTCAGGACAATCCGAGTATATTTACACGAGTTAGAGCGCGGATAAGCAGACAGACGGGCAGATGGTAGACGGACAAACGGCAGTCCGACATATGGCAGGCGGACAGACAAACTGAAGCCATAAATACTTTTCAACTAGGTTGGAAAGTGTTAATAAACAATATAATATAATGATATATTTAACAGTATTAGAGTAATATTTTTTTAATGTGATAGTATTAAGAAAATCGCAGGGCGAACACTGAACATTGACAATGTATGTAATGTGTAATACACTCTTAATCATGGCATGCCTAGTTCAATGCTGTTTGCAATCTCCTCCTCACAACAATGGGATAGGCACTCAGAATTCAGAATATAACACAAACCATATCTAGTATTAATGAAAAAAATCTTGTGTGGATAAATACACTAAAAATATCAACGTTTGACACACAATAACATCGTGTAATAAACAGACGCACGTTTCATGAGTATCCTGGACTCATTTCCTCAGTGTAAATAAACTTAAACCCTATTGTATCCCCCCAAAGACATGAAAATGAATCCAAAAACCCAAATGAAAAACAACAACACACCGAGAAACTCCTCCAATCTGATTAAGTCGGTTGGTTGGTTGTAGAGGATTCACTATGACAAAGTAACTCAACCCAGAAAGGTGAGATGTACGGTACACTTGAAAAATCATTAACCAGGGAGTTACCAAATTTATGAATATAAACTGCCTCAAAGAAGTCTAAATCTAATGGAGTGTTACATTTCTTAATAATAGTGGCTGAGTCGAAGTTAAAATTATGTCCCTCACTCCAACAGTGACAGGCAATAGAGGACTTTTGTAATTCTTTTTTCTTAATGTAATTTCTGTGTTCATTGAGTCTGAAACGGAGTTGTCGTTTAGTCTGTCCTATATAGGACAAACCACATTGACATTGGATATTGTAAATGCCCCAAAAGTTTTGATGTGGAATTTTATCCTTTAACTGTGAAAAATTTAGTTTATTAACTGGCTTAAAAACAACCTTAAAATCATATTGCCTTAAAATATTAGCTATTTTATAGCTAATGCTATTGTGAAATGGTAAAATAATGAGGTTAGAAAAAGATTCTGGGACATCAGAACGAACAAGATTACTATTTTTATTTAGACAACGAAAAATTAAACGGTTGATATAAGTCAAACTAAAACCACGATTAATAGCAACAGATCTAATATAATTCAATTCTGTACCAAGGGAAACATTATCAGAACAAATGGAAATTGCTCTATTAATAAAGAAATGAAAAGCCGAGGCTTTCTGAGAAGGGGGGTGACACGAATTAAAATGAGGGGGGAGTGAGACTGCAAAAGGTTTCCGGTATACACAGGTATCAAATGTATACATTTGATTTTTTTTCACAGTTAAAGGATAAAATTTCACATCAAAACTTTTGGGGCATTTACAATATCCAATGTCAATGTGGTTTGTCCTATATAGGACAGACTAAACGACAACTCCGTTTCAGACTCAATGAACACAGAAATTACATTAAGAAAAAAGAATTACAAAAGTCCTCTATTGCCTGTCACTGTTGGAGTGAGGGACATAATTTTAACTTCGACTCAGCCACTATTATTAAGAAATGTAACACTCCATTAGATTTAGACTTCTTTGAGGCAGTTTATATTCATAAATTTGGTAACTCCCTGGTTAATGATTTTTCAAGTGTACCGTACATCTCACCTTTCTGGGTTGAGTTACTTTGTCATAGTGAATCCTCTACAACCAACCAACCGACTTAATCAGATTGGAGGAGTTTCTCGGTGTGTTGTTGTTTTTCATTTGGGTTTTTGGATTCATTTTCATGTCTTTGGGGGGATACAATAGGGTTTAAGTTTATTTACACTGAGGAAATGAGTCCAGGATACTCATGAAACGTGCGTCTGTTTATTACACGATGTTATTGTGTGTCAAACGTTGATATTTTTAGTGTATTTATCCACACAAGATTTTTTTCATTATCGTTGGTTTCAACGGACCTTTTGGGGATTTTTTCATATCTAGTATTAGTTGTAACTTCTCAACTGTGTGAAAAATTAGCTAGTGATAGATTTGTATCAGTGATCTTTGGATTAAGCTGCTCCCAGTGATTTGTCAACAGAGGAGTCCTGGACAAATCTGGAAGGCACAATTCACTCAGTCCGCCTTTTGATTAGGGCATCTAGCATATTATTTGAAACCAGTTCAACATAATAACAGGCGAGATGCCCAAATTAATACGTTTACTGAGTAAGTTGTGCCCACCAGAATTCTCCAGGATAGCCCAGTTGACAGAGCATTGGCAGCTAAAGCCACAGGTCCATGTTTCAAATCCTTGTCCTGGACACTATTTTACGCAGTTGGAAAATTATTATTCATATGATTTTTTTACAAATTAGAATGATTGTGTTAACATTAATCAGGCGCATAAAATATCACAGACCGGAATTCAGTGCAATTATTGTACACTTTTCATGGTAAGTTGTTCCCCTTTTGTACAAAGAAGATTTATTCCGTTAATAAGTTTTATAAAATATCGATATTATACTGCTCAAAGTCCGTCATCCTGTATCATGCACCGTATAATTTTGAAAAATAATTGGTTTGCAACCGATTTATTTATTTATTTATTTTTGTGCAAAAAAATGTCTGCTGCACTGAACAAAACCACTCTTTACAATTTTGGAAATAACATATAAGAAAAAAACATAAATGTGTTATAATATATATATATATATATATATAGAACAGAATTTATAAACAAAAATAAAAACTACAAAATTAAATATTTAAAATATGTACTATAAAGATAAATTTTAAAATAATATTGGCAGTATTGGTAATTATTATATGTTTGATCTCCTTTTCAAGTTTACTTGTATAACTTTAGGGAATCATATATGAGCAATATTTCTTTTGTTCAATATTTCTATTACATGTCTTTCATGAAAAAATTAGAAAAGGTTTCGTGAGTTCTTTGATATTAAACATGTCAATCTGAGTTTGTACTTAAAGTTCTTAGGAAACGTCAGCACATTCTTTGGATGATTACATGTGGAGTGCTACACTTTTTTCTTTCTTTTTTAACAATAGAAGAGCCGGAAGATACTTCTGGTAGTAGTAGATGCATTTTTAAGTTTCAACAATGGAATGATTTAAAAAACTGAATCTGCTTGTATTTATTGAAAAAGGGAATTGTATTAATCGACATAAAGAGATCTTTAGTCGGCAAAATAGTGTACATTAAAGAAGAAATTGCTGCTACCTATTTTTACATTATTATTAATTGCTAGTTTTGTGTATTATTACACATGTTATTTTAATGAAATAAAAGAAAACGAATATTATAAAAGACCGATATTATAAAAAAAAAGTTTGTTATTAATAATACAATCTATTTAATATTTAAATATCTCAGTATATAATGATAATTTTAATGTAATTTTAACACATAGTTTTTTAAATATTTTTTTTATTAAAACGTAAATATCGCGGTTAAATATTGTCTTAAAAGTTTTATTTATTTATGCTTATTAAATTAAAAAACAAGAATTTGAAGCAAACTTATTTAATATACAACAGTTTTATTTTAATGGTTTCTTCAAATTTTTAGGATATCAGTTTTGTGAAAATTAGTATTATGCATTTATTCTATTTAAATCTTTGAACGAAAAATTGTGAACAAATTTCTATAGATGCTGTTATATTACACACAGCAATCTGAATTTGTAATTTAAGTTCTTAACCAAACATCAGGAAATTCGGTAAACGATTATATTTGAAGCATTTTTTTTTTCTTTTAACAATAATTTCTCGAAACAGTAATTTTAAATTATAACAATAAAATGATTAAAATACTCTATATACTTGTATTTATATAAAAAAAAGATGAAGTATTAAATCGATAAAATACTGTCTATTGAAAGTTGAAATTATTAGTATATTTTTCCCATTATTAAAATTTCCTTGTTTTATTGTTTCTTAAACATACTTTTTTAATGAAATTTAATAATTAATATTACAATAAGTCGTAGTTGAATAAAATATTACAAGATGCAAAATATATATGCACATTTTAATATAATTTTTTTTATCATTTTAAATCTTTTAAATTAAATATTATTTTGAAGAATACAGCCTCTGATAGCATGTTTTAAATATTTCTAAAAGATTCAAATGTATGGATTGTCAAATATGTTACTATGTTTTTGTTGTTTTTATAAATATCGTATTGAAATAGATAAAAGAAGCTTTATATTATATAGGAATTATTTAAAAAAACATTTATAGTGTTGAGAGATTGGTAGATTTTCTCAGTAAACTGCGTATGTATCTTAGCTGATTTGTTCGAAAGAGTAGGAAAAGAGTAGGAAAATCAAATCAACTGTGTCTGTTTTTTTTTTTTAATTTATGTAACGTAAACACAAATTGACAAGAAGGTTTTCAATTAAAATATCTGAAAGAGTCTATGAGTCATTATTGAATTTATCAAATAATGACAAACAATTCTGTATTTCAGAAATACAAAAATACAAAAAATATATATCATTAAAATAATAGTAACAAAGTTACTGGATAATTGTATCTTTATTATAAATATTAAAAAAATATATTTTTATAATTTTTTTTTGTTTTGAAGTTAATCATGCACTTTTTCTTGAAATGCAGTTATACATTGCGTGTTTTATATTAGATTAAAGTACATATAAATCTCTGAAAAGATGTTAGTATGTGAGATAATACAGAACATATCAGGTTTAATGATAATATTGTTGAAAAGTTTTGATTTATATGAATACGTGTAAAGTAAATTCTAACCAATGATTCAAAATCGCTTGTTAAATGAAGACATTTTTGTCGAAGTAATAACTTGAAATAAGTGTATATAAACAATCAAACAATCGCGAACGCCGCATACTAAGAGATAATTAAGAACGTATCGATCTTCAGTAGATTATTACTGTCAACATATCAGTTAATATTAGTATCGATAATATCAGTAGATAATTGCTATGAAGTGAAAATTGCTTAATTTCATGAGATATACCTGATAAAATGTTTGCTGACGACGAATTTCGAGATATTTTAATGGTTGTTTCAATTTGCTTTTAATTTTTGTACCATTTCATTACGTACATCGCAATGGCAATGACAACGGGTTGAAATATTGTTGTTGGGATGCAAATTCCATTTTTAGCACTTTCCAACCTAGTTGAAAAGTGCTTATGACTTCGGTTTGTCTGGCCGTCTGCCGTCTGGCCGTCTGGCCGTCTGGCCGTCTGCCGTCTGGCCGTCTGGCCGTCTGGCCGTCTGCCGTCTGGCCGTCTGCCGTCTGTCCGTGCTCTAACTCCCGTAAATATGCTCGGATTGCTCTGCAATTTTTATATGTTATTGTCATTATCTATAGCATGTTCCCTATTTCAACGGAAGTGTGTAGCACTTATACTTTTTTTACAGGGACACTCAAAAGAATTCCGTTACATTGCGGTCTATGGGGAAAAATCATTTGCGGTTTATTTAAATAATGTTTCACTATTTTAAACGCATTGTAATTTATATATATTACTAAGGTGCATTAGAAGAAGCTTAATATGGAACAGGGTGTGCATAGCACTTATAGTTACTTTACAGGGACAGTAAAAATAATTCCGTTACATTACGTCTATGGAGAAAAATCGTCTGCGGTTTATTTAAATAATGTTTCACTATTTTAAACGCATTGAAATTTATATAGATCACTAAGGTGCATTACAAGAGACTTACTACGGAATATTGTGTGTATAGCAGTCATCGTTCATTTACAGGGACACGCAAAAGAATTCTCTACTGTCTGTTAACAATAATTCCTGGAAGTGCGTTTTAAGTTATTGAACGCGATTTTAATTTTAACTGGCTTTTTGTCTATTACGTGGTGTGTATAAATTCTGTAGATCCTATACAGGGCAGCACAAAAGTTCGCGAACACATTTCTGTTTATTGACAAACTCCAGACGGAGAATTTTAAACTGTGCTACGCGTTTCCTAAGTGAACTAAAATTATCATCCTATGTAGTATATATACAAATCTATAGATCCGATACAGGGCTGAATAAAAGTATTCGGATATTTTTCCGAATATTGTATATGTTGGAAATTCCTGAAATTATGTTTTTAAATATGTTATGCGTTTTCTAAATTGTTTACTTAGATGTTAGCTTTTAGCTTATTAAACGGTATGATTTGTAAAACTATTTTGGTAGCGTTGGAAAGTGCTATATAATCTATGCTTGACGCATGATTTTTCGTTCTTGTTTTCTATATAAATAATATTTGAACGGTACAAATTTTGCAAATAATATTATGAGATGTTTTATAATCAAATTCAAAGTGAATATTTGAATGAAGAATAATACGATAAATAGTATTTTGTTTTTAATAATCGAGTTAAATAATAATAACAATTTTTAATGTCTTTTAATTATTTATTTTTAAAAATAAAACTTACAAAATTAAATTTTATTTACGAAATTTAAACCATTTAAGGAACTCATAAAAAACTCCCTAATCACAGGACTGAGAAAGGCCATTTATCGGTAGTTTTTGATAATTTGTTAAGATAAATACACAAATCCCAAAACAAATCGAACACAATTCACGAACAAAAATTTACTAATCGCATTTTACATTAAATTACCCTGCTTTGTCTTCCATTTAATTCTTTTTACACACTTCATAGAAATCAAAAAATCCTTTTAATAGAACAGATTAATCTAATCTTACACTGGTACTCATTGTTTGTAAAACAAAACACAGATTATTTTCTTTTACGTTAAATGACATATTTGCTTACAGATAAAGTTTGTTCTCGAAATCAAGATAAAATACTTTAATTAAGTGTATAAAAGAGAAAACACAGAATATTCATAAATTTTCATTACGCTCAATAAAAGAGGGTTTCGTTTTCCTTCTGTTAATCAGTGATATATTTTTAATCCTACTGATAATTTTTTGGATAAGATAGAACTTTCTGTTATTTTTGTAAAACATCATTTTCTAATTACATGATATTTTCATCCTAATAGACAAAATAAGGAAAAATAATTTTTAAAAATTGTTTAATATAATCTTAAATTACATAGATTGCTATCTTTGTTGTAAAATATAAGTTTACTCACAGATATATTTTATCAATGAAACCAATAAATATTTTAATCATTTCGAGTGTTGCGCTTTATTAAGGGGGCATGTATTTTCATTGACTATTACTCTGTCTTATATTTTGTGACTATTATTTTGAATCCCAAAAATATTTTGCTAAAAAATAATTTTTGAACAATTATTATTATTTTTTTACAATCGACGGGCAAAACTTCATTCACGTTTCAAAAGTTTGTAGTAATAATAATAATAATAAAAGTTTGCATGAGTCGCGTAGGCGATTCCTTTATTTTGCTGTGGATGTTCAATTAGCTTTTTTGCGCAAAACATTTTTCCAGATAAAATTTTGATTAATAATTTTTTATGCGTGTATTATCTTTTATCAAAATGTTTCTTAATTTCGCTGGCATAATTCATTTCTCATACATAGTGTGTGTGATACATTTTATCTTTATAGTTGAAGAATTTGGAGGTACAAATTTATTATGGCGATAGATATTTACGATTTAAATATTGATCATATGAGCAATTGTTATATAATCCTTTCATGAGCATGAAGAGCGCAGAGCTTCGTTATATTAAAGGTTCACATTATAGTGATTGCCGTAATAATATTTTGCAGGCTCGAAACGCAAAAATCCACCTATAGCAATTATTTTAATTATTCATAGCGCAAAGACTGGTTGGTATGAATTTATTTTTGGATGTGCAAAATGTTATTAAGAATTATTATTGAAAAGGTAATTGAATGTCGTTCATATTTCACACTTTTTCATAACAATAAAATTTCGGATAAAAAGTAAATAAATTTCTTCACATTAATGCTTTTAAGCAATATTTTCAAAACACTAATCTATCGAAAAATATATAAAATCAAGCGATTTTTTCTTTACAGTAGTATATCGGCTCGGGAGTATACCAGGTGTTTAGTATATCAACAAAGAATAAATACATTAGAAGAACGAGGAACAGTCTTGGGAAATTAACTGAACACCTCGTTCTACATCGGGAACAAATTATTGTAGAAGAAAGATTTTGGTATCAAGTGATTGGAAATAAAGTCTACTTTTAAATGATGTATATAAAGTTTTCTGAGACACTATTTCATCTACATACCAAAAAAAACAAAAACTTTGTTTTTTTTCAATAGCAAGACCCAATTTTGACACGATATTTTAAATCTTCAGTTCAAACTCTGCTTATATACCAATTTTCATGAAATTTCTACAATTAGTTTCAAAGAAATTAATTATTTTACAATGAGTATATTTTAGGGGCTATATCCAAATTGACATTCGGTATTCGATTGTTGAAATGCTGCAGAATGATTAAGTCACCTTGGTATGAATTTTGGTATGAATTGCTTGGTATGAATTTATTTCTGGATCTGCAGAATGTCATTAAGAATTGTTAATTAAAACTTAATAGAATGCTATTGATGAATCCAACTTTTTTATAAAAATGAAATTTCAGATAAAAAAAAAATTGTTACCATTAATGCTTTTATGCAATATTTGCATAACTCTAATGTATCAAAAAGTACATAAATTCACGCGTTTTATTTCTTTACAGTAGTATACCGACTCAGGAGTATATCAGCTGCTTAGTACATCAACAAAGAATAAATACATTAAAAGAACAATTGTTATCAACGAGCAATCCAAAAAAAATTTGCTAAAAAATATTTTTCAATGCAAAATATAATTTAATAAATTACAATGTATAAATGCAGCAGTAACCGTACGATATTATTCAAAAATGACGTTTGCTAAATCTCGTATTCACTATCTACATCATTTGCCGGTTAAGTACGAAAACCTTGTCGAAAGCTCAAATGGTATTCACGCTTAATCTGATTGGACACAAGCAGCGATCAAATCAAATAATGTTAATGATGAATATCATTTTAACTTTCAACTGATGTTTTCTTTATAACCAGCAGTTTAAGTAGATGGCGAATGCGAGTGTAATAGTATTTTTACAAAATTGCATGTCACTTTCTGAATATTCAGGCCCTTCAAACAGCGTCGAGCATTTACTCTTTAAAAAAAACATCAATTTCAACAATTCCTAAAGTGAAAATTAACTCCCAATTTAAAAATCAAATTCACTCATGCGAACCTAAATAGTACTTTTGTAATTGAGTGCAAGAAATGCCATCAGCAGTTTATCATATGAAAAAAATAATCCAGCAGGGTGAATGTCGAAAAGAATTTAGTTTAAAAAAATCTAGGGGTTATCACATGTACCTGACACATTGGACATCACCAATGTTGCCAATTCACAAACATTTTGTAAATATATACATCATAGATTACTACTTAAAAATTCTGGTAGATATTCTGAATAACAAAACTTATAAATTAATGACAAATATACTCGTCACGAGTCAACAAAATTTTAAGAAAGCAAGTTTCGAAATCATCTTTCAGTAACGAAATTAGAATTAAATTTCTATTAAATTGGAACTTTTATGTACTTATCACACTGAAGGTAGATTTTCGAATTTTAAATATTTTATTAAGATTAAATAATTATGAAACACTCCTAAACAAATCTTTTTAATTCTAACATCTCTCCAGCAAACAATAGTTTTTTTTTTCTCAGGCTAACAAAAAATGCTTGTTCGAAAAAGATATACTCTTAAAATTCTCATTCATAGATTAATGAGAGATGAAAAGGGTTTCTTTCTAACAAAACTCATTCTTCTTGGAGCCTTATCGTGTCATGAAAGATTTACAAGCTTAAAACAAAATCTATTTCTAAACTCTCATGTTTATTGCTTTTTTTTCACGATAAAAGTTGTTTTTCATTTCATATTAAACATATTACATAGTAGATTTTCTTATATTTTGTTAAAAGATACTTTAATTTATCAATGTAAGTGAAAATAACTTATTAGAATTTTCTTTATATAAAACCAGACGATGTCATTTGGGTTGATTATTGGTCAGCCATGTCACCCGTGTGTACAGTTTTAGAGAAATACTTGTCAATAGCAATAATTACATATTAGAATTACATACTAATCTTTTTAAATGAAAAACAAGCTATTTCGTTGTTTTACTTTAAAATCTATGTTGAAACCGTCCAGATATGTCCATTTTTCTGATAAATATGAAACATATAGGTAAACACAAATTCGTATTTTAAACGAAAATTCTATAATAATAGTACAATTAACCTTTTGATTACTGACCAGGACTGGCGACTATTTTTATACACAGGGTGATTATGAAAAAAACTATCCTGATATATGAGCTCGTAACTATTATATCGTTCACAGAAACTGAATAAAACTTTCTTATAAAATAAAAAAAATATATATGTATAAGTTAAACTCTAAAAGTTATGGTTATAGTTAAAAAATTACGAAAATTTCAAATGGTAACATCAACTTTTTTTACTGGAATGTGATCTTCATAGGGGAAAACCATAAAAAGCGTTGGAATGCTAAACTTGCAAAAAATGGTAGCAACCCGTCGCTGCTGAACAACTTTATTGAAACTAATCTATTTAAACTCTCTTACCAATTATGAGGGGAGATCTATCCTTACTTTAATCAATCTCCTCTGGCTCTGGGGTAAAGCAGGTCTAAATTTCTTATGAGGCGAGATCCGACCAAATCCGAAGAGACACACATTCACATCTGCTTATATACGATTACTGACAGCCCAGAGCAGCCGAAATTTGAATAAATACGCTAAGAAACGCAGAAAAGCCACAAATTCCGAAGGCTACATGCATTCATCGAAACATACAGTAAAATAAAGTATAGATGTCACTGGTGCGCGCACAAATATTGGGTTATGACATCACATCCAGAATCAAAACACTAGAATGCCTTTATGAGACAGTTACTAGTCCACTACAATATAATAGAAAAACTCAAGAAAATTTAAAGTGGAATGACACAGTCATCTTGTAGTTAAAATCGATAATATACTTGAACAAGGGCCAGTCTATTAATCTGTAGGGGTGCATAAAAAGTCCGATCTTTCAGGTATGGTTCAATATTTTGAAAATAACAAGGAATGCAGCACCTGAACGCACGGAGTTTTCATATACCCATGCAGATAAGTAGACTGGCTCTTGTTCAAAACCGTTATGTAACAGCACAGTAGAGGCGAAAATTCAGATCCCCTTGAAAATGATCACGTTTGTGATAGAAAGATCTTGGATTTAATTATGTAATAACATCTTTTACATGTCTTATTTTCAATAAATTTGTGGACTATTTTAGTAATTTTAATACGTATTTTCTTTATTGTACTTTTTTATTTCGAAAAAAGTGCTTTATTTTAATTTAATTTTTTATTTGTTTGACCTGTTCAAATAAAAAATATATTAGAATCCGTACGGTAATTGTTTATGTTTGTAATAGATGCAAATAATTTAATAATTTCGTATATCCAGAAACAAAAACATACCTTTCAAAGAATTGTTTCTTTTTTAGTTTAAGTTTATTATAAAAATAAATCTTCATACGATTTTTTATGGGAAAAATCGTGTCCCAGGGTGAGAAAATACAGAATTAATTTCCTCACCCTGCGGCCTTTAATAAATTATTAAAAGATAGCTTGACATTCTTTCTTACCTAGATTAAACTCTCCTTTTATTTTTTGTGAGAAATTCCATTAAGAGCTAAGAGCTAAAAACAGAATTTAAATAAAGTATGTTACTTTTTCCCCAAAATAAAGTTTTTAAAATATTGCACTTAACTGCATCTTTTTTATCATATTATGAAAGTTTCTTAATATTTTAAAAGTAGAAGAATCAAAGAAGAATTATTTTTTTAAATGTTTTAAATTCAATGTGTTCATATATAAAGCGCGTTAAATAGCACATGTTTTTTTTTTTTTTTTTTTTTTTTTTGTAGATAATTTTGAGCGTTAAACAATAATTTCATGTTTTTAAAAATTAATTTTTAAATGTTTTGTATTCCATGTGTTCATATATATAGTGCGTTAAACAGCACATTTTTGAAGATTTACTTAGTAGATGATTTCAAGCATTAAACTTATACAATAATGTCTTGTTTTTTTTAAATTCGATAATTTATGAATTAAATCAGAATTCAGGAAAAAATTCTGTCCATTTCTCATTTTACAAATAACAAACTAGAAGATAAATGTTATATACTCAATGTAAAATATTTTGTATTGGGAATACCATTGCACGATTTGGAAAGTAATAAAGGATTAATATACAGTAGAAAAATGTAAAATTTGGAACTTATTAAAAAGTTATCAATTGGCTAAATATAACACTATACTACATTCAATTGTTTTTAGGAATAAATGTCTTGGAAAAATATATTCGTTTGAAACTTTTAAGTAAAATCTATATCAAATCATAGGGATAATTATTTATTTTTACTCTTAAAGTTAGTTAAATTATTCATTTCATGTATTGCTAAAAAACGTGTATTTTAAATAAGTAATTCTGATTACATTAGTTTCATGAGATAAATCAATCTTCACCCAACAATCTTCAAATGAAATTTTTTGAAGTAAAATATCGTGTTTCAATCATAGAAAATCCCGAATTATTTTTCTCGCCGCATGTTTAATTATAAATTATTAAGAGAAATCTTAACAATTTCAAGTGCATTAAACTATACTGTTAATCTTGTGCGAAACTCCATTAAGAATTTATAGTTTAGAAAAATATTAAAGCTTTTAAAAATTGCACTTAACGACATTTTTTTTTCACTTGATGAGTGTAAATGAGAACAATAAAATTCTCTCTTTTTTTTAAATGTCTTTTTTTATTTCTATTTACAACTGTATTTTGAATAAGTAATCTATGTTTACTGTTCTATAATTATAAAGATAAATTATCATACGATATTTTTTGATAGAATGTTTCATGTTTCAAGATGGGAAAATCCAGAAGTAATTTACTTACCCTATGTATGATAACAAATTACAAAAATAAATCTTTACAATATTAAGTAGTTATCACTCTTCAATTAATATAGTCCACATTTCCGATTAACATTAAAAAACTAAGAACAGAATTGAAATTAAATAAATGATTTTTATTCATAAGTGAAGCTTTTAAAATATTGTACTTAACTACATTCTTTTTATAAATTAAACGGAGTTAAATAATTTCATAGCCGTAAGCTATAAAACAGAAAAAAATAAAAAAGATTGTTTTAAACATTTTTGATTAAATATGTTCATAGTTAAATTGAATTCTGAAATGCATGAAAAAATTATGCTTGTGGTATGGTTTGCAGACAGTTTTACTCTTTATAGCTCACAATAATGTTATTTTTTAAATAAGTATATAAATTATAAATTAAATTAAAATGGGAATTTAAAATATATTTATTCCGGTTGCTAATGCTATTTCAAGCAGAACATTTGAAAACATAATTTCCTATTTAAATATTAACAGTTTTGTACATTACTTTCTTAATTTACTGGTATACAACAAGTACTAAAGTATTTCAAAGTAAATGTTGACATTTAACTTACTACTGTTTTCATTTGCAAATACAACAATTAATGACAATTTCCTTGGAATATCAATAATTTTCTTCTGAAAAATTATATGAGTTGTTATTCACATTAAATATAAATAATTGTCTAAAAAAAAAACGATTCTAAATTAATCAAGTAGGTGCGAAATGTACATTTCAACATATGTTATTAAAATTTTAGAGAATAAATAACCAGAATGAAATAAAATATAAGCTATTATTATCAACTAGAGATTGTATACCTAACTAAGAAGTGTTACGGATATTGTCACATATATAGTTTTTCATATGTTTAAACAAACAAATGTAAATCGCTACACCTCTAATTGTGTTACATTTTCACAAAGTATTATACTTTCAGAGATATTGTCGAAAATACACTGCAAACATGTCCCCCCCTCCCCCTCTGTTTTCGAATCTACTGAAACAAAAATTATGAAAACAAATTGGGGTAGTAGGAGTTTATTTCATCCTTGCAGGATACTATAGCGATTTTCTTAAGTCGTATATTTTATGAGAAAAACGCATTTTTCCATTACTCACAAACTTTACGGGCAGTTATTTTTACGGGCAAACTTTACGGGTAGTATATTTTTATCTATCGTGTATAGTAGCGTTTGAAAGATCTCATAACACCGAACTAAAAAATGTATTTGTTTTAATTTTGGTATTATATTGTCAGAGATATCGTCGATAGTGTACTTCAAACATATGTCCCCCGTCCTATTTCCAAATCTACCGAAACTAAAATTAAGAAAAAAATAGGGGTAGAAGGAGTTTGTTAATTAATAAATTTAATGTGCGGAACCATTTAAGCGCGATTTATACTCGCACATGAGTGATATATATATATATATATATATATATATATATTTATATATATATGTGTGTGTGTGTGTATTCAGTTACTTTCAGATAACCCGGTTACTAGGAACGATTTACTTCATTAGGTTTTTAATTCGTGGTTATTTCCAAATTTAAGAAATACAATATCTTAGGTTATAACGAACATTTTAATATGTAGTTAAAATAATATACAAGCTTCGCAATAATTTTTCTTTATTAAAATATTTTTGTTCGAATATTTTCGTCTCATTAAAAATAAATCCGTAAATGCGGCTTTCCAATGAATGTTGAATTATTTTACAAAAAAATATTTGTTTTTTTTATATTAATGCCCGTAGGTAGAATTACGGGTAACCGAACGATATGAATTCATGCTAGAGGTGGTGAATGTGTTAATCAATTGGTGAATTACAGCGCACTGTGCTTGAAATAGTTATGTAAAATAATTTATTGGCATGACATTCTTTTTTTATGCATATGTTAGAGAAAAAAAAATTATTGCCAAAATATCGCCAATACGCGAAGAAAAATCTTCATCCCCCCCACCACTCCAAAACAATATATATATATATATATTATTTATGTATCCATAGACCATTTAAGCAGCCACAAATCATCATTTCATGAAAACATCTTTGATGAAATTACTTGTAAATTTTGCCTCCGAGACAAACTAAAATCTGACAAAGGGTTAAACTTCAATAAATATAATAAAAATGTCAATTAGAAAATCGTAATTATTAAATTTAATCATGCCAAAATGAAATTGTGAATCACATTCATAGATGGGTCCAATGTGTTGCAGATTTATTAGTGTAGACTACCACTAGTTTGCTTTTTAAAATACACTGCAGTTGCCTTTATATATTATTGAATGTTGCCATTTAAAGAAAATTTTACATTTGACATTAAATTTGAAAAACGTAAAAATTTATACAAAAAAGAGTCAAACTCACTTTGCCAGCATTTCTTTCTCAAAAATTAGTTTTTGACATGGAATATTACAAAATATTTCATTGTATGCGTTTTATAAATATAAATGTTCCCTATTTTCTTAAGATAACGTCGTTATTTCAGATTTACTGGATTTACCATTCCATCCCTTAATCAAAACGCCCAGTTTACAGGCGTATAATACTGATGATGCATACGTTACGTAGATGAATGATTTTCCATCGAAGAGGAATTTAAACAGTATAATTTTTTCTGTGTGGTTTATTATATTTATTATCAAACAACGCTGATTTTCCAAAGATTTTTCATGTGTCATTGTACAATCAAAAGAACTTAAGCTGTAAGCAGACGTGGTAATATGCAACAAATATCGAATTTCTAAATCATTAGCTTTACAGGTACAGTTTCAATTTCAAACATTTTAAATGTTGTTCTTTATCGAATTAAACTTCATTTATATTAAAATATTTAGCTTTATAAAGTATCAAAGTTTGAATCTTTAAACCCTCTCTGGACAATATATATTATATTTAAAAAAACTTTCTTCGTGTTGTAAGAAAGGAAAAGGGTAATATTTCATTTTTTTTTTTTTTTTTTTTTTTTTTTACGAGCAAAACATAACTAATCTATAATATTAGCTATTAGCTACACTGTAAAAATTTTTTGTCAAAAATTACGGTACATATACTGGCAACTTTGCAACCAGTATATATACCGTAATTTAACTGGACGGTATATGTACCGTAAAATATTTAAAGTATATGTACCGGCTGCACTCCCCCCTCTTATCAGACCTGCACGCATTACGTAACAAGAGCAAGAGCATCACTTCAGGGGTTGCCGTACACCGAAGCGGGGTTACCAGCTTTTTCCTTACTGAAAGACAATAGTTTTACGGTATAAATGGAATTTATAATGGAATTTATAATGGAAATGGCACATATGCGTTTTTTTACGCTTAATATACCTTAGAAGTACGGTATCTATACCGTAAAGAGTAAAAATGGGACAAGTACCGTTAATTTAAGGTACATCTACTGAAATTTTACGAATTTTTTTTACAGTGTAAGCTATGATATTTTGAATCATATGTTTTAGAGTTTGGTGTCAAAATCCATTTTTCCTATTATAATGCAAAAAAAAAAAAAAAAAAAAAAAACTATTACAATTTATGTATCAATCTTCTAAATAAAAATTATTTATACTTTATAGGCGTATTTTCTCATGTTTCTGCATTTAGGAAATTTTTAGCATATCAGAAACTAAAATAAATAATTGTATTAAATTCTACCTTTCTTCCAATATCAGTAGTCTAGAATTTAAGAAGAATTATGAGATAATATAAAATATCGCATAATATTACTTTAAATCCAAATGCTGTCGCATAATAATGAAGAATAAGTAAATAAATATAGGTTTTTCATGTAATTTCCCCCGCTATTCAGAGTTAAGAAAAATGCAAATAATGTATGAGCTGGAGATTGAAAATGTTTCACTAAATATAGATGTCCGTTATTTAGGAGTGTGATGAGGAATCACATATATTTTTCTTAATTTAACCTTTTTCCATAAATTTCAGTTAAAACTAACTTTTAATTATTTATTTATTTTATCCTGACTTTTATTTCAGTTCCCGCCGTAATTTTCCTTGATTAAAAGAAAATATTTTTAACATAAGGCTTTATCAATAAAACTTCTCTCACATAGATAAAATTCATTTATACGATTAATCAGTCTCACCAGATATCCAACAAAATAATAAAAGAAAAGAGTTAAAGATTGACTTTGTAATCGATCTGCGGTTTCTTCTCATTCCGTTAAATGTTCGTTTAAAATGTCTTTGCTTAGTTTTACAGTTCAGCTTCCTACGTAAATAAGAAACATTTCCAATACATCAGATTTATTTTGTCGATTTCAGCTAGATTCTCAAAACTTTGCTCTCACGTATATTTGGCATTCGAAACCGTGTTGACTCTCTTTTATGACTGCTGTAGCCCTTCCGTGAAATTCAAAATTATCCTAATTGCCTAAAGGATAACTGATAAATTTAGCTTGTATATCATTCGTTTCATATTAGAACGAGAGCCGGCAGCACAGACAATCACCTCATCGAGTTCACGGATGAAATTCTAGGATTAGTTAAATCTTGATTCGCATATTAAAAAGCAATCGGTCTGCCAAGTCATATCTTGGTGGAAAACACCTGAAAACCCGATTTTAGCGGCTGACTCGTAGGTTTACCATTGTGTTTTCCTGCACCAAAAAATATGAAAACATGGAGGTCTGGGAGCAGGAAAACACAATGGTAAACCTACGAGTTGCCCGCTAAAATTGGGTTTTCAGGTGTTTTCCACCAAGATATGACTTGGCAGACCAATTACGTTTTAATATGCGAATCAAGATTTAACTAATCCTAGAATTTCATCCGTGAACTCGATGAGGTGATTGTCTGTGCTGCCGGCTCCCGGTCTATATTCTTTTTCGCCAATTTCGTGATGCCAATATGAGTATTAGAAAAAATCAAATTGTTATGGAGTTGACTCACTCTGTCTCGCTCGCTCTTCTCAAAAAGTCAATAATGTAAGCTCACGTTGCTTAAAAGTGCTTTCAGGCACAATCCCATTCCTTTATGTACGTACTTTGTGATCATACACATATAATTTAAACTTTTAATAAATAAATATCGTGAAGAATCGTTTCATTTATTTGTACAGCACGTTGTCTTTTTATGCTATTTTCAGTGGATGCATATGGTATCAGGATGATTGTTCATGGAATATACTTTTAAAATCATCTTTTCCTCGCTTTAGGGCATGCCAGTATACAGACTTAATTGTATATAGTAATTTACTCATATATAATAGAAACTATGCTATTATAAATGTAGAAGATCCGGCAAACTGGTTAGAAATTCTGTAAAAGTCCTGATATACAATTTTCCCTCGAACTCTCATATCAGTATTCACTCATATATGTAATCCCCATTAAGAAATTACAATAAAAATTAAGGTTTCTGTAACGCTTATTTATACATTCTGTCTCATTATAAACTTTGTTTTAGAAATTAGTAGACACAAAAATATATTACAGTACATTTTCTTATAATACCCATACAAAGAAATAAAAATGTTACTTTTTTAATTATTTAACTTATTATTTCTAAATTAGTAGACGTATATCAACTATTTCGGGTATAATACAAATCCCACTTTAAGGGGTAAAATTTTTGGGGTTAAAAGTGCACGTTATACACGAGTAAATGCTTTATATATAAATATATATAAATATAATACCGTATAAGAATATTATATATACATATTACATATAACAAACTACTACTGGAGAAATAAGTATATTTTCGCTTAAATGTTATTCAGAATTGAGGGACACTATTTCATTGATCGTATAGCATAGTACTAAAAAGTATTTCAGTACAAAAAACATGGCAGTAAAACAGTATCAAAACTTAGAGTGTCTCACTCCAAGACAAACCCAAGTTTTCTATCAGAACTTTGAAATATATTAAAGATATTATAATATTATTTTTAACAGTTTTATATTCATGTTTATGAAATATGATGACATTAAGAAAATTTCTGTAAAAGCAGATAAATTATGTCAGTGCCACGGTATGTAATGTGTACTACTACAAATTTGTTAAATATGACGCGTCCAGTTCAGCACTGCTTGGAATTTTGAAATATTTAGGGAATAATATCTGATAAAGATTTCTTTTGTTCAATTTTTTTATTACAATTATTTCGTGAGAAAATGTGGAGAAATTTTGTAGGTTCTTTAATATTAAATATGTCCATCGGAATTTGTACTTTACGTCTTAAGGCTACTAGTCAGAGAACTTCCCGATTCCCCTCGATAAGTTAATCCTACGGGCGTAGGATGCATTCGTATATTAAAATATCTCCTCAGGAAATTAATAATTTTAACTTCCTTTTTCTTTGTACTGTTCTTAAAATATCTCTCTTGTTTTCTTTGTTATAAAAATACTTCTAAAATGCGTGTTTAATTTATAATGCGTGTTTAATTTATAATGCGTGTTTAATTTATAATTCTCTGCGTTAAAATCGCAGCGAAACTGAATAAGATTTTAAAATCCGCACAAAATTAAGTATAAATTTTAGAAAAATGTATACTTAATACTTACTTAGTATATACTTAATACTTAATACTTCAAGAATAGAATGAAATTATAAATTGAATCAGCTTGAATTTATTGAAAATAAGGAATTGTAATAATCGGTATAAAGATATGTTTAATAGACAAAATACTCTACATTGAAAATTGAAATTGTGGGTACCTATTTTTACATTATTATTATTTCCAAATGTTATCTATCTTTACACATATTATTTCGATGAAACTTTAAAAAACCTAATATTATAAAATAGGAGTATTAATAATGCAATCTATTTAAAGAGTCAAAAATCTAAATGTAAAAGCAAATTTTCAATATAATTTTAATATATAGTGTTTTCTGCATACTTTATTAAAACTTAAATATCATGTATAAATATTGTCTCTGATAGAGGGTTTTAATATTGTTTTAGTAAACATAAATCTGTACATAATACAACATGAAATCTACAAACTTTTATAGCAAAAATGTGTACTATAAACTAAATTTCTAAAAAAATAGTTGCTGCATTATTATTTAGTATACACATGCGTTTCTTTAAAAGTTTCCTTAAAAACGTTTTCGGACAACATTTTTGAGAAAGATTTCTTCTGTGAAATATTTCTGTTAAATTCCGAAAAATGTGAACACCTTTCATAAATTCTTTTACATTAAACATATAAATTGGAATTTGTACTCTAAGTTCTTGAAAAACGTCAGCAAATTCTTTAGACGATTAAATTTGGAGCGATTCCCTTTCTAACAATAAAGAACCGGAAGCCTCTTTTCTCAGCAGCAGATGCAATTTAAAATTCCAACAATAAAATGATTAAAATAAATTCTACTTGTATTTATATAAAAAAATGCATTAATCAACATAAAAAAATTAAATCTACAAAATACTATCTAGAAATTCTTATAATCTTTATTCCCATAATTATCATTTATTAGTTTATTGCTTCTTAAATATGTTTTTTTTAATTAAGAAAAAATAATAATATCATATAGTATTACATATAGAGTTGATTTTTTAAAATTAATGATACCTAATATTAAAATATAAAAAAACTACGAATGTAAATACACACACACACACACACACACACACACACACACATATATATATATATATATATATATATATATATATATATATATATATATATATATATATATATAATTTTTAATTTAGGCTAAAATATTATTTTTAGTTATATAGTCTCTGATAGCACATTTTATTTATTTTAGGAAGTTCCACTTTACGAGTTGTCAATCATATTAATATGCAATTATTATAAAATCGTCTTGAATTAGATTAAACATTATTATAAATAAACCTTATATTTAACGAAATGTTTAGTTTCCGAGCTTATAAAAACAAATTTGGTAGAATTTCTTTATCCATTGTTGGTTTAACAACATTGAATAATGAATATATTGAATAACAAATAATCCAATTTTGTTATCAATGATTAACAAATAGTATTACGATACACAAGTATATTGTCACAGGAAATATTTAGTTTTAAAAACCATCAGAAGAAGGTCGCATGAGTATTTTTATTAAATTTTGTAGATATAAATATATTGAACTATAAAAACTTTGGTTTACAGAAAATAAGCATTAAAATATATAAGCATTATTTTATACGGAAATTCTTGTTGTCAGAACTTTTTGAAGCATCTGGCAAATTTACTTCAAAACATGTTGATGTAAATAGTATATTGGAATTTAAAAATATTGATTCTCCCAAATTAGGCATTAAAATAAATATGTCATATTTGCAATATACAGGGCGTCAGAAAATTATTGTACATATTTCCAAATTATGTAAAATAAAAACTAGATAGTATAGAAACAAAATGCGTTTACTAACTTATAATAAAAGCACAAAATTTAATACATCTCGATGTGAGATCGCTTGGTTATATGTAGTAGCTATGTCCAAGCGATACTTAATTCCATGCCATGTATTTGAAAGCCTGTTAGGAATTATGAATGGAACAACAGCTGCGATACGCTGCTTAAGTTCATGCAAATTAGTACAAGGAATCTGACATACACAATCCTTCACATAAGCCTACATGAAGAAATCCAAGGAGGTTAAAAATCTGGTGATGAAGAAAGCCAAGGACGCGGACCACTACGGCCGTTCTATCTTTTGGGGGAAATTCTAGGAATAACAATTCCGCGATAAAAAAAAAAAAAAAAAAAAAAAAAAAAAAAAATCGGATACATGTTATCAATACGTAACATCGAAACCACGCAACTGTTCTCTGTTTTTTTTTTCATAAATTCGTAATATGGCCAATAATTCTTGGACACCCTACATATAAATTTTAAGAGCCTTCAGGTTAATTAATTATTATTAGGTCTGTTAGATTTAGATTAATTCTTAAATAATGAACTTTACAATGTATACGATTTATTTGAGTACATTCTACGGCATACATATCTGCAAACCTTCTAGCGTTCTTTCGAAAAATGTTATTTAAATTGGAAAAAAAAAAAAAAAAAAAAAAAAAAAAACGCGTCTCAAACAAGACTTTGTTTTTTAGAAAGGAATTCAAATACGTTACAGGATGAAATATCAAATTAATTAAATAAAGATACATGAAATAAATTTTCTGGTTCAAAAGTGTTTAACCTGGGCCACACTAAATCACATTTTACGGAAGAATACAGTAAGGTTTGCAGTTATGTATAATCTACGTTTGTAAAACAGTTTTGTTTAACTAGCTGACCCCCCAGCGTTGCCCGGGCCGGTGATAATAACTTTAAATAAACCCCAAATTTTTATTATTTTATAACATCAACCTGATTTCGTATGAATTTATATTTTTTAAGGACGAAATCACGAAAAAAATACTGATAATAAGTGATAAAAGTGCTCGTAAGAAAACATTTTCTTCTCCTTTCACATAGGGTCGTTTCATATTCTAAAAAGAATAGTTTTTGTTCTCCAAACCCTTTGCAATTTTTAAAGGTTAAAAATATAACTGTTTTACAGACTGTGTAACATTTTCGTGAAACAATATTGTTATCTAGTTGTTTATTTGTTTTCGCGTCGGTTCCCTTAACATAACAATAAAAAATAGTTCTCATCTTCCGAACTCTCTGAAAATTTAATCGGTTATAAATATAACTCTAACCAAGCTCTATTTAAAATTTCGTGAAAAAATAGCCATATTTAGTTCTAAGAACATAAGTTGAAGCAAAGCGAAGGCACGCGGATTGGAGATTTTCTCAGATTCTTAAAAAATATTTCTATATTTCCGAATGTTTCAAAAATTTTGTAGGTGATGTAAATCTGGTCTACGAAGATGCTCTAAAAAGGTTGTATCGAAATACGTTACACTTAGCGTTTAGTTACTATTAATGTAGAAAAAAAGATCGTCTCCGAGAGGCGTGAAGTGACCTGTGTTCGTCAGTGTTTATGAAAGGGTTAAAATTCGTATTTTTTAAAACCGATTACACCATATATTAAAAGAGTGTCTCAGCTTTAAATGGATAGTTTTGATTTGTCAATACCTCTAAAATTGCGTCCTCGAGGAGTGTTAGCATATGAGGGAAAACGTCCTTTGGGAAAAGGTTTAACAACGATGTGTTTTCGATTTAATATTGGAATTTGAGACGTAAGAGTACGATATTTCTGAATATATCTTCCAATTTTAACTGTACCTTGTAGTTTGGTTGATTTAAGCCGATTGAAAATTATATTTTGACTAATCATTAAAAAAAAAAAAAAATTGAGGCATCAGGGCAGACTTTGGACTATCTTAACTTAAATGTCCAGACTTCTAGGTATGCCTGATTTTGCTACACATCGCGCACACACAGACTGACAGACATACACATACAGAGCGGGAATTTCTTTTATTAATCTTGATGTTTAAGAAATAAAATATTATAGAGATTGTTTGAATGAAATTATTTATTCTTATGTAGCTTTTATTTATTTCATTTATACATTTATTATTTATTCATATACTGTTGATGTGTCGGGCACAATTAAGTTATCAACTATAATTACCAATTTAGCGTTAAGTGAATGTTCAGCAAAATATTTATCAGTATATAAAACTTCCTTCTGTTGAAATTAATAATTACTATTTAAGAAAACACGATATTTTCTCGTTCAAAAATTTAGTTAACACTTTCTGGTATATATTTCTTTTCTGTTTTATAAAAAAATTCTTTATTTTAATAAAATTGAAAATAACTATTTACATCATAAAAGTTATGTTTTGCAGAAATTTAACGAATGCGTGATTTGCTTAAATTTAACGACTATAATTAGTCTGAGTAATATTATAATGGCAATAAGCTGAAGAAAAGTTTTTAACTATATTTGGAAAATGTCGTATTACAACAAAATTAAACAGACATTACAACTTTTATTTTTTTTATGTTTAACATAAAATATAATTTTGGAAAAGTAGCGCCTATTTTAAATTTAATTTGTGAAACATATGTTTGAAATAAATTAATCTCCACTGCTGTAAAGAGACTTATTCAAACATTTTTGGTATTATTATTGGTATTAGTTGAGGAAAAATTAATCGCAAAACAGTTTTGAGTAAAAAGGTGTGTTCTGTCAGTAGAATGATATCCGAACAGGTTAAAATAGTTATAATTTGATTCATTGATAAAATATATATGTGAATAAACATATTATCTATATCAAAAATAATAATCTTTGTATTGTTATACAAAGAAGAATGAAACTTTTATTAATATTTTCTTTTAAATGTTTTCTTTTTACTCTGTCTATTATGATGAAAATGTCATATAATTAGAAAATTCTGCTTTATAAAAATAAACGTCAGATCGCATCAAAAACATTATGTGTAGTATTAAAAATATATCATATATTAGCATAGTACTTAAAAGAAGAAAAACACAACCCTCTTTTGTTGAGCGTAATGAATATTTATGAAAATTTGTCGGTTGCTTCCGTTCAAACTTAATTAAAGTATTTTATCTTGATTTCAAGGATAAACTTTATCTGTGAGTAAATATGCCATTTACATAAAAGAAAGTAATTTGTGTTTTGTTTTTGTGTTGTATGCCACATTGAAACATTGTATGTCACTGTAAGATTATATTAATCTGTACATTTAAAAGGATTTAATATTTATATGCATAAATGTAATTAAATGGCCGATGAAACCGGAAAATTTAATTTAAAATGCGATCAGAAAAGTTGTGTCCAGGAATTGTGATTAATGAATTTTCTTAATTTAATAAATAATAAAAAAAAAACTAGCGATAAATGGACTTTCTCAACCGTATGGATTAAAAAGTTTTTTAAATGTTCCTTAAATGGTTTAAATTTCGTTACAAAATACTTTAAATTTTACATTATTATTATTATTAACAATTAGTAGTTAAAAGCAGTTAAAATTATAATTTAGCATTTTTATTTTATATGAAATATTTTCTAACCATTTTTATTTTATCATTCATCATTCAAATCTTCACTGTAAAATCCCTCATAAAAGATTTCATATAATTATTTACAAAGTTCGCATTGTTCAAACTCATTAATTAATTCGTCGATTTCAATAATATTATCTTCACATGAAAAAATGTAATTTGCAGCTCCTAGTAACAAAATTTCAACGTCTTCGATGCTTTTGTCATTGTGATGTACTTACAAGCATAAAATCAGACATTCTGGTCACCGAATTGCTTAACACAATGATGGTAAGTAGAAGACCGAACTAAGGAAATAGCATTGAATTATTTTTCTGAGACATCTCAAAAAATAATAATTAAATGTAAAATTTAAAAAAAACGTACTTTCATTAAAATTCACAAAAAAGTCATGCTCAATGCTTACGGCATAATGATGCGGGCAGCAATGTTGTGAAAATTGATGAATGTTACAACAATTGATGTACTTTTTCAATTAAAAAATCGTAACGTTATTTCTAAGGGGAAAATGCAAGTTTTGGGCCCACTTTGACCCGCTTAGGGAGTGAATTTTATAAAAAAAATATATCCAATTAATGTATTTCCCTCAGGAATACATACATATTCCAAATTCCAAAGCTCTACGTCAACAAGAAGTGGAGGAAAAATGAGACACAAGATTTGACCACCACATACATGCAGAAATGTAAGTTAAAAGAAAGTATGTAAATATATATATATATACTATATATATATATATATATATATATATATATATATATGAATGTTACTGTTACATCTACTTAAAATGTTTTGACGCAAAAGTGGTAGAAGCTTCATAACCGAATGATCAGAGGACTAACATTCAGTTATACATCAATGAAAAATATGTGTTCATCTTTAAAGGGACTGAAATATCATTTCTGAAGTCTAAAATGAAATGTGTAACATCCCCTAAATATTTTAACAGTTTGTACAATAGCAATAAATTTTTAACGCCCGTTTCCACCACATCACTTGCAACGGGAAACATGTAGTAATCATGTTTTGATGACTTTGAGTTTTTACAAAAATATTTTAATTGCTCTTTTTTTAAAGTTAATATCAATTCAATAGACAGCGGCAATCGGCTCAATTCTTCGGGTCGTCCGGATGTTAAAGGTGGGCCCCGGTACGCCACTGTAACAAAAGCGAATTTTTTTTATATTACTTAGTACTAACTTACCCGCCGGCTTTTCCTGGGCCCGTGATAATAATTTTAAATATACCGAACATCAATTTAAACGAAAAGCTTTCCAAACGAACTTAAATTTTCGGTTACAATGTTTTGCCAGCTTACATATGAAAATGTATATTATGTCATGTTTTTTAATGAAAAGCTATTCAAACGAAACTAAAGTTCGGCGTCACACTGCCTTCGTCAAAGTACAAATCGACAATCGCCCATTTATTAATTTATAACACAAAAAACACGGGAATTGCACTGAGACAGCAGTAAATCGCCAAAGTTGATACTCGGTTTCAGGATATGTGAAAGCATGAAACATTCTAATTATCTCACATAATCATGTACTCCCAGTCTATGGCCTGTCAATAAATTGATTTATTGCAACTGTAGGAAAAACAGAAACTGACAGTGGAAAAAACAAAGCTGAAGAAATTTAAAGGACATTTTATTTGTACTGTGTTTTCAGAGTAATTTTTTTTAAATTATTAAATATGTATTGATTATTTTTATGACGGACAATACTGGAGGGGCCGTGCCACAGTAATCCTAATGTGCCGTCCGCCTCTATTGGTAAAAACTAACTCGTACTGCTTTCAACCTATGCAGGTCATCGCAAAGGGCTTTCCTCCGATGAGCCGGTCGAAACGAGGTCGTCCCACTCAGTCACGGCGCGCAGCGCCCCATTACGCGCCAAGGTATTTCCGCAGGTTCGGTCCCGGAGATTCGAACCGTGCCATCCTCGGTACGGGTGGTTCTGCAGCCCACAAGAGCAACCAGAGACCCACAACTAGGCAGAGTTCTCTTCCACGGAATTAATTTGCCCTGGGCCACATAGAGACACCTACAAAGGTGCCCCCATTTTACACCCAGGGGTGCCTCTATTGGTAGCCAGCCATTCCTGATTCAATTATATTTTATAATGTTTTGCTAAAGGCAATTTTAAAAGTGAAGAAGACGTCCTATTTAAGCGACGTAATTTGCATAGATCGTTTCTTTAACACAATAGAGATTTCTGAGTTTTAATGCATCCAAAGTACATATAAGTAGAGTCATTTAAAAATGACTCTGAATCTGATTCTGGTAGTGAAAATTCACTATCACCAACTTCAGTATTTTTATTAGGGGGGAGGGGTAGTTTACGTTAGCCCAATACAGATACAAATGATCACAAAATAATAATGATAAGAGCAAAATAACAAATGCGAGTGCTAAACTCTAAATTGAACAGGCGAGGTAGGAGAAATTTGAGGTTACTAAAATCGTAGACTTGTTAAAATTTACTAAAAACAGAGATGCCAAGTCTCCGGCTTTTTGAACACCAGTAATTTTTTTGAGAAAATGTTCTTCTTTTAAATCGCAAAATGCTCCGATTCAATAAAACAACATTTTCTGTACTAAATTACTGGTATCCAAAAAGCCGGAGACTTGGCAGGTCTGTAAATATTATTCTCAATAGAGATAAAGTATTAAAGGTTAAAATTTAAGATGAAAACTATTTCATAAAATAAATAAACTTTTGAACTTACCTGTAATTCCTACAAATGGTGAAGTCGAACAAATACGGTCAATTGGTGTTAATATTTGAGACTAATCCAGTTTCTTAGTCACACAATAGTGTGACTTAAGAACTACAAAAAGTGATTCGAAATCAACATTGAATATAATCCCTACAATGTTTTTCAAGTAATCCGTAATACGGTATAGTAAGTCTTAGATTGTAACATGTATTGGAACCGGGCTTTGGCTCTAAGCTGAAATCTGATGTAATCTTAAGATTTGTTTCATAATGACTGGACACGACGGGAAAATGCATGCGTTTTTTATTTATTTATTTATTTTTTGCTAATTCAGTAAATGGATGTGTAGATCGTAATGCTAGGCAAATGACGAATAGAAGGCGCTGGTGGAAAGAGTCACTATTTGACTTGTCACTACAAAGGAAGTTAGATCGACTTGTCTTCAATGTTTTCCATACAAATTTAATCCTTATTGCAATGTGGAAAAATTACATTATTAGTACTAACCTAACCTATCGACATTCCAGCGAGGGCATTTTGCATTCACGATGGCCAAATGCCAAATTGGCGGCTGTTTATTAATGTATTGTTATTGAAACTAATGAAATCATCTACTTTTAAATCACTTTACCTATAAATGATTTTTTTATCATAAGGGTTTGCCTATATTATTCTTGAATCAACATATATATGTAAATTTTCTCTAACATTCAATTAATATTTAAACAAGATACTATTTTATTGTAAAATATCCTATGTCCTTATTATCTTACTGTATTATTCATATTTGGATTGTATTACAGATGTATTGTATTTACTGAATTGTGTCTGGAGAAATCTTTTCCGACCTGGACAATAACTTTGCCTCCAATAAACCTTCCTGTTAGAAATCGGAGTTGGCGCTTTTATTTCTCTGAATTCCGTGGTGTTTCACTATCGTCGAGATCTGATCATCTAATCGTTTCGTATTTGAATTGTATTACAGATGTATTGTATTTACAGAATCGTGTCTGGAGTAATCCTTTCCGACATTGACAAGATCTTTGCCTCCGATAAACTTTTCTGTTAGAAGTTGGAGTTGGCGCTTTTCTTTCTATGTACAGGGCACTATTTGAAAATCGCCGAGATTCGATCATCTAATCCGTCTATCACAAGGGTTATGATATGCTACTATATAATTATTGTACTTTGTTGTACTTTATCTGTTTTTTCTATTAAATATAAATATTTCATTTATAATACATAATTTAGATTTACCTGTATTTCATATTTATATCAAAATGTCTGAACTATTTAAAAATAGCATAAATGTAAAATAATGGAAATACATTTCGAAAAATGTTTTTAATTTTCGTATCTAATATTGATATTCTAATATCATCATTACGATTGACAAGCGTATCTGAAATTGTACTGGTCAGTCACTTGGTTAGCCAATAATCTATTCCAAATAACATCGTTGTTTTATAACTAAAGAAAAAAATCTTACAAATAATTTTCCTCTAGTAGATAAATAAAATTCTTGTTTTACAAAATGAATGAAAATCCGTTATTTAATTCGTCTAATATGGAAAGAAAAAATAATTTTATCGTGACAATTAAAAGCAATGAACATGAGCATTTAGGAATAAATTTTGTTTTAAGCTTGTAAACCTTTCATGACACGATAAGAATCCAAGAATAATGGGTTTTGTTAAAAAGTGAGGCATTTCCTTCTCTCGTTAATCTTTATATGAGAATATGTAAGAGGTATATTATTTGGAACAGTAATTTTTTGTTAGCTTAAATAAAAAAGAAAATTGCTATTTTTTATTAAGGAATGTTAGAATTAATAAAATTTGTCTAAGAATGATTCATAATTCTTTAATTGTAAGAAGTATTTGAAAAAAAAATATTTAATGCAAAAAACCGATAAAATGTCATCTTTTATAGTATTTTTACCCTAATTTCGTCATTTAAAAATCTTTCAGAAACTTGCTTTCTTAATTGGTTGATTGATGACAAGTATGCTCGTCAATAATTTAAAATTTTTCCTACTGAATACATCGACTTGAATTTTTTAATAGAAATCTTTGATTTATTTGATTAGAGAATGTCTGTGAATGTTAATATTATGGCTGCTCATCAGTAAACTTCCCGATTCCTCTCGCTAATGTTATTCCTATGGGCGTAGGATGCATTCGTAATTTTAAAATATCTCTTTGGGAAATTATTATTTTTAACTTCTGTTTCCTGTGTACTGTTCTTAAAGAATGTCTCTTTTTTTTAGTTATCAAAATATTTCTAAACTATGTGCTTAATTTATATTTTTATGTGTTAAAATCTTAGCGAAACTGAATACGATTTTAACATTTCATATAAAATTAAGTATATATTTCAGAAAAAAATTGACAACTAAGAAAAAAAGAGACATTCTTTAAGAACAATACAAAAAAAGAAGTTAAAAATATTAATTTTCCGAGGAGATATTTTAAAAATACGAATGCATCCTACGCCGATATGAATAGCATTAGCAAGGGGAATCGGGAATTTTACTGACGAGCAGCCTTAAATTAAATTTTAGATTCTACAAATACACTGCTCAAAACAACTAAAGGATATTGCAGTTTTAGGTGGATTTTGTATCTGGGAAACTTTTTAGGTGATTGATACATGGTCGACAGACATAGTAGGTTATATGAGAATAAATTACAAATGTTTGGCAGAAAAAAATGCATTTTATTGCGCATTTGTGTACAAAAGGAAAAAAACACAATTGGTGCATATGAGAAAAAAAGAATAAGAAAAGGTGTTTTCTTCAAAGAAAATCATTTTCAGTAGGGGGTATGGTTTCCACGGGCGGCCAGCAACGTTGAGCACCTTTGAGGCATGGACTCAATGAGGCTATTAATGACGAGTTGGGGTATTCTGCCCCACTCTTCCAGAAGAGCTCTTTCCAGTTCTTGGAGAGTTTGTGGGGGTTGTTGGCGGCCAGAAACTCGTCTTCCTAGAGCGTCCCAAACGTGCTCGATTGGATTCATGTCTGGAGAACACGCTGGCCATTCCATTCGAACGATTCCTTCCTCGAAAAGGAAATCCTCCACCAGGTTTGCACGATGTGGCCTGCAGTTATCGTCCATTAAAATGAAGTTACCTCCGATTGCTGCAGCGTAAGGGACTACAATAGGTCTGAGGATCTCATCCCTATATCGGCGACCAGTCAGAGCTCCATCTCGAATGATGTAGAGGTCAGTGCGCCCGTCAATGGAGATGCCACCATACACCAACACTCCTCCACCGCCAAATCTGACACTTTCGTGCACGAACGCAGGATTATTCTTACTGCCACGGTCCCTCCAGATGAAAATACGCCTATTATCCGGATGCACAGAAAAACGGGACTCGTCAGAAAACAGAATATTGCTCCATTCATTTCTCCTCCAGTTGACATGCTCGGTTGCCCACTCCCTGCGGTCGCGACGATGCCTTGATGTTAATCTAACATATACCATCGGTCGGCGAGCATACAGACCTACAGCATGGAGCCGGTTTCGGACAGTCTGAGTTGAAATCATGGTGCCTGTAGCCGAACGAAGGTGTTGTTGGAGAAGAGTAGCGTTCATGTTTCGGTGTCTCCGAGCTGTTAACGCTAAATACCGATCATCATTGGGCGTTGTTGCCCGTCTACGACCTTGCCCTGGTCTTCGGCCTGCACAACCACTCTCCAAAAAACGGTTCCAGATCCTGGAAATGACACTTTGTGACACTCCAATGGCTTGCGCTACTTCGGCTTGAGTTTGGCCCCCTTCTAACCTACCAATAATTCTCCAAGCTTCTGAATCTGTCAAATGACTTCGCTGAGACATCGTACTCATCGAAACAAAGCAATCACTGAATGCCGATCATCCTTGTCTTCATTCTCTTTTATCCAGTTGAAAGTCAAATTTCATTCGCTGCCGCTGAAGCGACGTTTTTGACGTCGAACTCAAAATTCGCATACTCCACAGTTTGAAAACCAGAAAAATTTGCATTTGTGATTCTCTTCTTCTATTTTCGGCAAAAAAAATTTCGTTTATATCTTTATTTTATCTAAAACTTCAAATATCCTTTAATTGTTTTGAGCAGTGTATAATAACTGCGTTCAAGCAAAAACATGGGAATATAAATTCATGTGACTTAATATTGAAATAATATCAAGTTAAAATTTATAAAACTTCAGACATCCACTAAAATACTAAAACACAATGTAAATACAATAACAATTACCGCAATTTCCTGCGTATAATCCGCAGATGAAACAATCATGTTTGGACCCAGAAATTTTATTTTATAAAGTGTTACTTCCCAGATCGTTGTAAATGTTTAGCTTCAATTATTGAATAAAATTTCTGGGTTGAAACCGAATTGTTTGATCCGCGGATTATACGCCGGAAATTACGGTAGACGTTTCTGATCGAATTCTGAATCCCCCATCAATGTAAAGCTTTACGTATACACAAAAAATCACAAAGAGAACCAGGTGGAACCGGGGCTGCTTCGTTCATAGGTGATTCAATAAACTTTGTGAGCCATCTTGAAAAGATCTATCTGGAACGATCTAGTAAACAATCAAGAAAAAATTGTTTTTTGTAAATGTTGCAATTATCTGTGCATTCGCAAAATCTGGAATATGATCATGCTGTAATGCATATACAACAATTTTCGAGCAAAGAATACTTGTCTTAAATGAGTTTTAAGCTCCATTAATCCAATGTAAAGAATACGATCTGTCTTGTCAATATAGATGTAATTACTACTTTGACATGGTATTTTATATATGACTCCTTTCTAATCTGATTATGGATATTTATATTTATAACCATTAAAAAAATAATAATTGAATTCTGGGGTATATGAGCAGAATTAATATTGTCACTTTTAAAGAGTAGTGATATTTTCTCTGAGATATCTTTGTATTACGGTATAGCTACGTAACTTCTTCGAGATCCACGATAAAACGTTGCGGGATGTTCAGTGGCTGTTATTGAAAACTCTGAAGCAAACTTTTGACACTATCGAAGTGTGTAGCTCTTATTAAAAATAAATGTACAACGCTGAAATAGCACAAATTAAATACATATATACTGACAAACAGCTGTTTCAAAGCCCTTAAGCTCCATCATCAGTGGCTATTTAAAATTGAATTGGCACTGATGATGGAGCTTAAGGGCTTTGAAACAGCTGTTGGCCAGTACATATGTTTTCAATTTGTGCTATTTCAACGTTGTACATTTATTTGTAATATAACGGCACAAAGTTTAATACACCTTTTTAGATATAGTTCTTATGCTTAAATCCATGAAAATTTTCTTTTTTCTCATTGTTAAAAGAGATGCCGTCACTACAGAACTTAAAATTCTGTGCTTGAGAAAAGTAAATTACATATCAAACTTCTAATGTTATATATATAGGCGAATTTTTTTTTAACCTAGTTATAAATACAAATATCCAAATCTAGATGAGAAAAAAATCCTATAATAAAATTCCACGTTGCAGTTGTAATTATATATATATTGGTGAGACTGTCCGTACTCTTAACGTTTAGTTAAAGTAAAATAAACTAAAGAAAATAAGCACTGATTTAAGACAGGTACTTTTAACTCAAAAATTGTTGTATTTTTTTAATAATTGTTGTATATTTATAATAATAGGTTTTAATAATTGTTGTATAATTTATAATATTCCAGATTTTGCGAATGCGCAGATAATTAAGTCGAATTGTAACATTAACAATAGCCGCCTTTTTCTAAAGAGGCGGTTGAAAAATAGCACGTTCAGCGACGCGGGTGAATCGTATATTTGGGAAATTACGTCATATGAGTTTCTCAGGGTAAAGTTGGGTTAAAACGGTTGTGAACGTTCTTGGATAAAATTGTTGGCATGTTTACAAGCAAACACTCCAGTCAACCATTCTACCACTACATATTTATCATAGCTATCATTGCAAGAATCGTCCTGCCGGCGTTGCCCCATTATATCATAACGTAGCCCAATCAAATGATCAAAACGCTAGTGTACGGTATGAGTCCTAAATAACGACAGTTAACAGTTGCAGTTACCTAAAGCGAAGAAACAAACCAGGTTTCCCAACCACGTGATTGATTTACCCAACAAAATTCCTTTGGTAATTTGTGTTATCAGAAATCTGGTTGGTCATCTCGTTGTTTCATGCAGACTGAACAAACTTTTGCATATTTCTCATTCAAAATAACTGACGCACGTAAAATACCCTGCATTCTTAGATATCTAATGCAAATAAAATAATAAACTGAACTTTCCAAATAAGAAATGAAGTCTTTTGCTAAGTTAGAAAAATCTAAAATAACGAAGTTATTTTTAAAAAAAGAGAACATTTGTTTTCAGAAAATATATACCATCTAGTATTTAATCATATTCGATAATGAAAATGGAATTGTTTACCATAAATATAGTGAATGTAAGAGTATGTAATTTAATTTTTGTTTTTCGTCTTTACTAGGGGGTATTCACGCGTTTCACTGATTTGTTTTTCCAAACGAACATTGAAACTGGAGTTGGAGGCACCACTGCCTTAAGCAGCGTAAACCTGTACTGGCTACGCCCGCTTAGCTCTAGATTAAATTGAAACTGGAATTTCTGTGAATTTTGTATTTTGATCCAGATTAAAATGAAATGTTCAGCATTTCGTTCACCTTGCTTTAGGAACTGATTTGGCATTTTTTCTACTTGAATTTAATCACGTCTGTATCAAACATTGCCAGAGAGTTTTCTCCGTTTAGGAAAAAAATTGAAAAAATTTGCCACTAAATGGCAAAAATCGTTAAAAATCACATGAAAATCGAGGAGTGATTAAAAAAACCCGTAAAAAACAAAATTTATTATATTGGATTAAAATCGGAATCTTATATGAATGTGAAATATTCTCCGCGGAATGCGAAAAACGCTAAACTTGCATGAAAAAGTCACGAAAAATTTAAAAATCTGTGTAAGAATTCTGAATAAACTGTAAAGAAAAGGGGACAAAATTTACTACATTGGGCGAAAATATTTTTTTTCATATATTCTATAATATTCTTAGCATTTTTTCCTAGAGACGGGTTGATTGGCCTCATCTGTTTGGTTTGTGACATTCAGCAGATATTTCATATTATATCAACGTGAGCCTTTCTTTGTTATCCTTACCGGAATATTTGTGTGGTAATTTCATCTGAAAAATTTATTTTTATATGGACTTGATACTTTCTTTGATGTCTTCTTCCAGTTATTTACAGCTTAACATGCCAACTTCTAAGAAGTCCAAAAATCGCAATACATTTGATAAAATATCGAGTTCCAGCTATTGCTTGGACATTTCTTCCACGATAATGGTGCACCGACATTAACAGACTGACATGAAATAATTGAGAATGCTGAAAAGCTTTATTCAACAATTTCTAAGGAATCTTCCTTTCCAAGAAAATCAATAAATATGGTTTCGGACATTTCGAACATTCTTCCGCTGACTGAAGATGTACGCATATGAATACGGAGCAAAGTCAAATACCTGGAGTGGTCCATTAGAAAATAGGAGAAGAAAATATCTGCGTAAAACAACAAAATATATGGTTTCATTAACAATTCCGTAAAATCAAAGAGATTCCAAACATCACAGACTAATTTTTTGTATCCTAACACCAATGAGCAGCTGGGTAAAAAAAAACATCAATCGTCTGATTCCGCTGACAAATTTGCAAAATAACAGTTAACCTAGACATCAAATGCAGAAATTCTGCAATCCAATACTAAGGAACATTTAAACTATTTAATTTAATCGCCAAAGAATGTCGAATCTTTATTAAATGATCTTTGCATATTAGAATATCACGCGGTAGTATCGCCTATTGCAATCACATCAGATAACACTCAATTTAAAGACAGTATTACATCAAAAAACTTCGTGTCGAAAATGGGATTTTCGATTACTGATGGGATTTACTGATGGGATTTACCGATGGGATTTACTGAACTCTCAGTCTTTTGGTTTAATACCTCTACTTCTTCCAATTTGTTAACCATTTTTAAATCTATCTCAATTGCAAAAATTTCCAATAACAACTCAAAACACTCTTCTCAGGAGCCACAGTTTACAAATTCCTCACCCGACAATAGATGTGCCATAATAGCTAAATCTAAAATTACCAGGAAATTATTTCCGGAGGGGGCGCATTAAAGCTCTACAGACTTGTTTTTCTCGCCTGAATTGTTACCCTTATGAAATCAAATCGGATTCATTTTACTGATGTTAAAAAATCTTTGAGAAAGAGTAAATATTGCGTAAAAAGGGATAAAAAAATCAAAATCGTAGAAGACAAAATTTACTATAGCAGGCTAAAAGATTGTATCCAGATTTATTTTTCTGATATCATAAAAGCTCTGCGTAACTCAAAAAAATACTAAAAACCACATTAAAAGTCGCTAAAAGTGCAAAAATCTCAGCTAGCAAAATTTACAGTATTAGACTATAAGTTTATCACCAGATTCATTTTTGGAATGTAAAAAAGTCAACAAACTCTAATAATCGCAAAAAAAGGTTCTCAAAGAATTCAAAAATCGCTGTACTAATTCCGAATAAACCGTATTGAAAATAGGAGAAAATTTACTAAAGTAAGCTAAAAGTTTTAAAATATGCACTAAAACACTTTTTATTTTGCTTAAAAGACTTCAACATATCAATATAAACATTGAAGAACTTAATTAAGTATTCTTTAATGTTTATATTCATATGTTGACGCCTTTTAAGCAAAATAAAAAGTGTTTTAGTGTATATGTTAAAAGTTAATTCTAATGGACGTATTTTGACTCTCCACTTTATTTGAAATATAATAACATTTGAATGTAAGCTAAAAGATTGATTAATTTTACTAATGTTGAAACATCAACGCAAAACACGAAGTAATATACTAAAAATCGCACTAAAATATAAATTTTAAAAAATCTAATTCAAAAATCGAAACACATCGAGATGCATAACTTCAGACATATAGGTACCTTCCTGTCAAATATTGCAGATCTGCGTGTAGCGATTACATCAGAACACATTGCACAAACACATACACAAATAACCAAACATCTATCTTTATTATTATATTCAATACTAGCATAGTATGACATACAGAATATTGTTTATTAAAACTAGAGTTAGTCTACTCTAATCAATCTGCAGCACATAGGCCTCAACGCTAGAGGTGCAATTTACAATTTAATTTTTACTTCATTTCTTTTAACACCGATAATATCGCATTTTACAAAATATACAAAACTATACAATTTAACAGAAATTCCAATTTTGAATATTAACTATGTACAAAAGGCTTAAATGCAAAAATGTGAGACTGTAGAAACACATGCTGTTTATACAGGGTGTTTCAAAAATGACCGGTATATTTGAAAAATCAGTAAAATCTAAACGGGCAGCGATAGAAATACACCGTTTGTTGCAATATGCTTGGGACAACAGTAAATTTTCAGGCAGACAAACTTTCGAAATTAGTTACAAAATTTCAACAACAGATGGCGCTGCAGTCTGGAAAAGTCTAAACCATGATATTTTCCATATATCCACCATGCGCAGTCATAATATGGCGTAACCTCTGAACGAAATCACCAGGAACCTTTGTAAACATGTCAGGCGGGATGGCTTCACATGCAGAAGAGATGTACTGTTTCGGTTGTTCAATTGTTTCTGGATTGCGGTGGTACACCTGGTCTTTCAAGTGTCCCCACAGAAAGAAGTCACAGGTTTACAAAGGTTTCTGGTAATTTCGTTCAGAGACTACGCCATATTATTGCTGCTCATGGTGGATATGTGGAAAATATAGTGGTTTATATTTTTCCAGACTGCAGCGCCATCTGTTGTTGAAAATTGTAACTAATTTCGAATGTTTGTCTGACTAAAAATTTACTGTTGTCCCAAGCATATTACAACAAACGGTGTATTTCTATCGCTGCCCGTTTAGTTTTTATTGATTTTTCAAATATACCGGTCATTTTTTAAACACCCTGTATATAGTATAATAAGTATAATTATATAAAATCGTACATTATTTTAAAAGTAGGACATGCATTTTGAAAATTATTATTTTCTTTAATCTGAAAATTCCAATTTGTTTAAACAAAATAAATAAATTGATGTAAATTAATGCAATAAAAAAAAGTATTTTGCATTGTAAACTTCAAAGAAATAAGTAAAGGCAATATTTTGTACATTTGCTTTCTACTTTTATTGTGCACTTTACAACGCATTTATGCACATGTCAGTTTTATTTCAAAATTCATTCATAAAAAGTAATAGTAAGCATTGTCTAGAGAATGCCTGTTGCATGATAAATAAAATATTAAACCCCAGAATCATCTTTTCGCTCCTTCAAGACTAGACAAACTTCTGCATATTTCTGATTCTACTTTGATTCAAAATCATCGATGCGCGTAAAAAACTTGGCATCCATCTTCGATCTAATACAACAGAAACACTAAACTGAACTTTCAAAATAAGAAATGAAGTCTTAAGCTATGTTGGATAAATCTAGAATAACGAAGTTATCTTAGGAAAAATTGAGAATATTTTTTAATCTGGCAATGTAAACATTTTGTATTTTATAATATTTGTTTAATGAAATAGTTTTTTTTTTAAATAAAGATTGGAATTTTTTTTTCGGGGAGAGGGGGGGAGGTGTATTTAACTATTTTATTCTTAAATTTATTTTGAATGTCAGTAATCAAAGTAAATTTACAAAAAATGTAGGATTTTGCATTTAATATTATTCGATAAATTAAATGTACTTTTGAGGAGGAAAGATTGTGAACGATTATTTTATTTATTTATTTATTATTTATTCTTCATATTCATTAATTTTTTTTGTTAAATGTGAAATATTCTTTCAATGTCAGTTACAGATTAACACATTTTATATGTTTTATATATTAATAATTTAACAATTATAGATTAACATGTATATTCAAGAATTTTAAATCTAACCATCTGTTATCGGCACTAGTAAGCACTGGTAAATTTATAGAGCATCGAATTGAGTGTCAATTGTAAAATTCAGTATTTTAATTTGATTTCATTGCATGTAGTACTTATGAAATTTCAATTTAGTGTATTAAAAAACTGTACAATTCAATAGAATCTTAATTTATGGATACTAAAATGAAAAAAAAAAGTGTGAATATACAATAATATGTTATTTATGTATAAAAAATATGCATGATCTTGTGGAATCATATATTACTCACAATTATGCTATAAAGTTTCGAGAAATTATTCAATATTTTGTATTCTAAAAATTCTTAAACTAATTATCAAAAATCACTTTTAAAGGTAACTTTTAATTTTAAAAAGATGGCAAAATCAGTTATACCTAGAAAAACGGAAGAGGTCACTGCTTTCCCTTGTACGTTATTGATTTCTAGTACAAATTAGATATTCTATTTGTTTATAATGTAAAGCTATGGAAATGATAAAAACATATAAAATATTTAACACTGACCTCAGTTTTTGGAACATTTTACACATTTTTTACTGATGCTATCAATTCATTACACTTCTCTCGAGGCACATATAAAGCACACTGGTCTTTTACAATCCTGGCATGTGTTTCTGGTAGGATTTTTTTAGAAGATATTTTAATTATGAACTTGTTTCGTTTGATTTCTATGTGTTTCATATCAATAGTTGTAGGAACAATGATTACTCTTCCGGTTGTAGAATATGAAGTTCCCTAGTTCTTCACACAGTTACAGAATAAAAAATTTTTGACTAGCTTCTTTTATTCCTGTCACTGCTGTATACAAAATTCAGTGCAAATATATTTATGACGTAGAAGAAAAACGTGAAAAGATCAACGAAAACTACCGTATTTGTTGGTATGAAGAGTCGTTTTACACTGTCCAAACAATCCATGTCTAATTGAGGAGGAAATCCCATATAATACTATGATTTCATCTTCAATTTATCAAATATTGCTGTAACTGTTTGAGTTTTCAGTATATTTTACTGGTCTTTTTATATGAGTTACCCTATAGTATTTACTATCATATCATGACAAAAAAAATCTCTGCTGTAGTTCGAGCATGGACAGTTAAAATTGATTTCATACAAATAACCATATCTCATCAAATATTCAACATATTCATGTTTTAATTGCAATATACTATTTCTATAATTTTGTGGCAAGTTTTAGGAAAACAGTGTTAAATTCGACTGAAAACTCTGCATGCTATAAAAAAAAAAACTTTTGAATTTTTCTTAGAAACGTCAACATCTTCACGAATATACGTTCTATGCTTACACAAATGTTGAACACGACATACATAGTCATTTGCTACGGTGACAGACCATTTTTAGCATTTTCTGTTACTTGGGGATAAACAATATTATTTTATTAATGAATTTATTTTTAACCTCTTAATTTGTCCTCGCGACAAAATCTTCACTGAAAAATATGAAGTCAAACATGTTCTTTATATCCTCAAATTTCAAGGGCATTTCCTCACGAGTTTCATTAGATATTCGACGAAACGTCTGAAATAGATCACTGCCCCTTAATTTCTGGACATCAGTGTAGTATTGAATCTCGGCAAGACCCAAAATAGCATCTTACATATATATATTATAAATACTAGGGAATCGAACCCGGGCTTCTACAGAACGCAGGCGAAAACCATTTTTTTCCTTAAATCTAATAGATTTTTCATATTTTTATTTGTCAAAGTTTCTGCATTTAGTGATTTTTTTTTTCTGGTTTCTTTGCTTTTCTTGTGCGTGAAGCGCTCATACATGCGGTATCCATCCAGTTTTTTTGTACTAAGCGTTCATACATGCGGTATAGTGATCACGACATTAACGAATTTCAAGGGTTTTGTTTATTTTTTATTTTTTTGGTATTATTAATACAGGGAGTTCGCTGCATCCAGTGATGCTTCTTTGTTAATTTATTATTCATCATTTTATGCATTCGATATAGTGATCGCGATATTAACGAATTTCATGTATATTCGTTTTTTCCAACTTCGCAATGACCGCTAACATTATTTGTAATACTGATGAATTAAAACGTTGTTTCTTACTGCTCATATTAACTTTTTATATGCATTTTTATTAAATTTGTGAAATATTTTTTTTATATTTTATTCATAAAAATGCCATATCTAAAACAATATCTTCTGTTTATATTATCTGTTAAAATATCCGATGTTTGTTCATGGTGTAAACAAATAATTTTCTTTAAAATTTTTAAATTATTACAAAGCTTCCTTTTCTCCAAAATCGTCTGAACTAATCAAATTTTGTATCCGGTATAACGCTACTCTCATATAAAGGCACCCTATTCTTGTGACGTTTTTATTTCAAAATTCATTAATTTTACTACCTGTAACTATTTAAAAATTTATAATGGCAGCATTCTTCCATTTGTTTATTGGGCATTTCAAAATTCATGCTTAAAAATTATTTTATAAGCTATAATATATCAGGCAATTAAGATATAGTTTTCAAACAAATTGCATTTTGAAAGTAATATTTTTTCCCCTATAACGGTGTAAAAATTGAAAATGTGCTATGTTTAGAAATTAAAAAAATTGCAATAGCAAAAATTACAAAACCGAAATTTCATCGTCAGCTGTTGCCATTCGCAAAATGACGTATGCTTTACGCACGGACACGTTTGGCCTTTATATTATAGATATATATATTTTTTTTATTTTAGTCACTGAAAAGTTAAGAAATAGCTAATTGCGAAAAGTATTGAAATCTGCTGCGAAGTTCAAACTCATGTATTATACTCGTACATAAATAATCTATGAAGTTTAGAGACATATTTATAATTATCGATAACAAAAATGTGTAATTTATGAGCAAATAGTTTTTATAGAAAATTAGAATTACAAAACTAAAGCAGAATATGTTACTAGCATTATTTATTGCCTATTCTCTGCATTTTACGATACACCCTGTACAACAGTTTTTCCTTTAAAATCCTTTTGAGAAAACTATATCTAGAAATGCACTGCTGCAGTTTAAAAAATATATTAAACCAGAAAATCATATTTTCGTTCTTTCAAATCTAGACAAACTGTGCATGTATCTGTAACTACTCTAATTCAAAATCATTGATCCACATAAAAATCTTCTGGCATCCATCTTAGATGCCTAATGTAAAGGAAACACTAAACTGAACTTTCGATGGAAAGTTGTATAAATGTAAAATAAGTGTTGCTCGGGGAGTACAGAATATTTGTGTTTCGGAGATGCAGACTATTTTCTACTTTATAAAACTCTATAAATAAAATGGAATTTTTAGAAAAAAAATCAATGTAGAATATAGTAATCTTCAATGTTTTCCTTTTAAAGTATACATTATATACGTGTATTTTTTAATAATCTCTTCGAAATACACGGTATAAGGCATAAAACAAAATGTTATGATAAAGATCAAAATCGTTGAATCAATATTTAAATAATGTATTGTTAAACATTCATATTTTAAAAATTATTATTTAATGTTGAATCCTGCGTTTTATTTTTTATGTTGTTCCTAATTAATATAGTCATTAACAAAAGTTAAAAACCGCTGTATGTGTATGAGACCATTTGGAGACCACTTGCTTTTTACGATGACAATACAAATTCTTATCTTCAACGCTTAGATACGGTCTTTATGCTTACATTTCTTCCTGCCGCAAGCAACGTTGCCCTTATTTTCTTACGGGAATTCCTAGGCGCCATGATATTTGCTATGTTATATTAATGTATAGAGACGTTGATGCTCTTGGATCACCTTCAATTGCAGTAAATATCCATCTATAACAGGCATCAAAATGGCGTTATGTAAAGTAGACTTGCTTACATTTAGTTTTAGATGATATTTATGCAATAAGTAACTTCTTTTAAGTTCCAGGAATTGTTTTCCACACTACAGATTTGTAAAAAAAAAAAAAAAATCTGCAAAATTTAATACAAGCTTCTATTTTAGAGATTAAATGAATAGAAAAGATTACTTAATAGCAAAACTTATGTAAATACAGCTATAAAATTAAAATTATTTTCTATTAAGAAATAGGCTATGAATATTTGTTTATACAAATTCCTTATTTCACGAACAAAGAATGTTTTCTAAGGCAATTTTCAAATAAAAACTTAGCGAGAAATATTTATTGCGTATCGGGTCTGCTTAAAAAATTATGAGCGAAAAACCATGAAATAATTGGAGCTTTTTCGGTTTTTCACTTGTATTCCGGAAAGGGTTAAATTGTTTTTAAAAAATTATTACACCAAATTAAACTAGAGAACATTTCCTACATTTTTCATACACAATTTTGTTTTCTAAGAGGAATAGTTTTGGCATACGAGTAGAAAGAGTTTTAGCGATATAATTGAAATTCCATCATTGGAGGGCGAAAACGCGATCCAATCACTATGCATCCATTTTAAACACCAATTTGAAGCTGTTTAGTTATTTCTGGTTGCATTTCAAATACGTTTACATTTTTTTACCAAGTTATAAACCTTTTATAGCACTAAGAAAATAAATTGAAATCAGGTGATTAGGAAAGATATAAAAACACAATCATTCTGCATAGATTAGAGAACCAATTTTTATTTTTCTAGCAATCTGATTTAAGTACAATTATAAGTATTGTAAGTTTAATATAATAATAACATACGTGGAAGATTATAAACAGGAAAAAAGAGGAATGCAGTATTGTTCTACAATTAATGCCGTTTTGGTCGCTTTGAAGGTCCTGGTTGATATTTTCAACAGGAGGTTCATCAGTATCTTCTCTCAGGTTGTGTTTCCACTTGACTTAAAATATCTTGTATTGGGTCGTCAACTTATGCTTCCAAGTCATCTTCGGCGATGTAGGAGCTGACATTGTAACAATGACCATCGCAGTTCAGGCAGAGGAGTGAACAAAATAAACCTATTTTCCTACAGCCACACGTTCCACTACAGTTTGTTTTGTATTTGCAAGATATTTTTTTCAGAATAGTTTCTGGTGCGGGAGGTTTGGTAGTTGTTATGAGTATGATGTCTCTCTTGGTTTTATTTCAGCCTCATTCCTCAGCATTTTTACAGTTACCTAGCAATAGCTGTACTTGGTGATAAACTCGCAGACAGTGATATCGAGCTGCTTCTTCTGTTGGAGGGAGCGATGCAATATTTGGAGCGGTCTTAAAAGCAGATTTTATTTAGTACCTGTACCTCAGGCTGTTTAGGGAAGGTATTGCTTTCCCTCGGAATCCGTACAGGTATATAGGAAACAACAGCCCAGCTTTAATAACATCGTCGGCTACAGCACTAGTGTTTTTAAATATATCGACCACCTGTTGCAGGTCGGCAAATTTCTTCAAAATTTGAAGGTATTTTGTTTTTCCTTGACTGTAGAATGCAGAAGTGGTATCGCATCTACTCATGGCATGTAGAAATAGGACTCGTTTGGTAATTAATTTTTCGATTGCACCCAAAGGTGAATAGATCTTCTGGGGACTTTTCCATTTTCCTGGTTTCAAGAAATAAACATTCGGAAAATTGCAAAGTCCAATTAAGATTACCAGGAGGTCTACATCTTCACCAATACTATCACGTTCTTACGGTTAGGTGCCAACTTCAGAGCAGTATTGATAATGAGTGTTTTGGCATCTTATTTTGCCATCTTGCAAACCATATTTTCAGAGCCAAATCTACACATCAGCAGGGCAATTAAACGGTTTTTGTTCTTGTCATTTGAAAGAAATTTCCCCTGAGAAACCGTTGGTACCATAGTCTCATTAAGAACAACCTCATTAGATACCGTTTTGCGAGATCGTCTATCACGTTCAACAAATTTAGTGCTCATTTCAGTAATGTTTTTTGGGTATCCATCGAAGATTACTAGAGCGATCGCTGCGTATTTCAACTTAACAAAGTCCACATAGCTGTCACAAATTGATCCAAATGATTGACCGTCCTGCCATAAAACTCTGCGTAGTAAATACCCGCCATCTATGACATATATACATCTGCTCCTAAAAGTGATATCTGGTGGTAGTGGAGTGAATTCCTTGTACAAAGAGGATTTGGCAATTTTTCGCATTCCGGATTCGTCAAAAAGAGACAATGGGTAGGCAGAGAGCTCCAAAGTCAAATATTCCTCACGTTCTTGGTCAGATTGCTTTGTTACACTCATTCTTTGGAAGAGTGCTGTCAGGTTGATGTGAATTTTTTCTTCACCTATCTTGACAACGCTATTCATCACAGCTAATGCCTGCAATGTTTCATTACGCTTGAATGTAACGGAATGAAAATCGCTGTTAATGATTCTTGATATGCCAGCAGTGCTAACGTCCTGTGTCATATGACAGTTTATTCTCTTATCTCCAATAACCCCAGTAAAGATTGAAATGAGATCATTTGTTTCTCGGAAAGGAATGTGTTGGTGAACCCATTCCAATAATTTATTCATATCAGCGTTGTCCCGGGCAACTCTGGAGTTTCTCATCTCTACATGTTGTTCAGAAGTTCTAAAAGCTGTCCCGCTGAACTCTTCAATTTCTTCACATATCCGTTGAAGTGGTGTCATACCCATGGTCCATCTTTCCAAAAGTCCTTCACTGATCCCACGCCCATGAGTGAGTCCACCTGCTGTTTCCATGGTCTTCATTAAAGATTGCTCTATCGTCATGTCAGTCCATGTTCTTGAGCAGAATTTGTGCGTACGGCGAATGGTGAATCCCCCATCAGTTGTGAATATTTCAAAGTCATCAGCAGTCATTTTTTGTTCAACTGATACATGTCTTGAAGATATAGGTAAGAGCACTTGGTACACAAATTGTGACCACTGGCGTGGAAGTACGGCAACATTCTGTATATAGTTTGAAGATGCAAATCCCAATCACTCTTTCTTTCAGATTCAATGAATTGTTTCACAATAGTCACCATATCAAAGTATTGGATCCACAGTTTTGCTGTAGGGCCTTGCTGCTCAAGTGATATCATGTGCGTGGTGCCATGGGGGTGTTTCAAGGACATCCTCCAACGCGTTTTGCATCCACAAAAACATTACATTCAGGGTTTTCACCTTGCGATTATGGAATTTCAATTATATTGTTAAAATTCATTTTACTCGTATGCCAAAACTATTAACTATAGAAAAAAACTGTATATGTAAAATGTAGGAAATGTTCTCTACTTTAATTTGGTGCAATATTTTTTTCAAAAAAATTTAACCCTTTCTGGAATAGAAGGAAAAAAACTGAAAAAACTCCGATTTTTTCATGGTTTTTCGCTTATAATTTTTTAAGCAGACCAGATACGAGGTGGCAAAGTTGAAATTTGTGTTCAGCACCCCAAAAACATAAAGGAAGAAAGAAAAAAAACTTCTCCAAAACTTCCCAGGCAGAAGCTTTTTTTGGTCATGTAATTGAAGCACTATTTACTGATGGAAAAAATCCTACTATTTGGTTTTACTTTTTAAAGAAACTTCGATGGGATTTAGTGACTTTCTGTAAAACCTGAATTGGACTATTGACTATATTTTTCGAATGATTGAGTCTTTTTTTTTCTGTTACACTTAGATTAACCATTATTTTTCTAATTATTTTTCTCATTTTTTTTTCAATATTTAGTCTAAGAAATTTGTCTATTAAATTATGTAAAAATAAAATTGCTCAATTCATATATCACGACTATTCTATTCTCTGCCATATATTTAATTATTAGTTTAGAGAGTGTCGTTGGTATCTGGATCCAGAAAATCTGGAACGTGTTGATATAAGATTTTACGTTGGTGACGGGTTGCAATGTTATGTAAAATTGGTGATTTTCTAATCGAGAATTTAAAGGTCTTTTATAACCAAATGGTCTCTTAATAAGTCTTAACAAAACGGACTGTTGTATACTACAAAAAATAAATTTTAGAAATTCGAATAATGCAAAAAACATTTTTTAATCTATATTTTGTCCTCAGAAAAGAAATAAAATTTGTTTAAATAAGTATTATGTCTTCAAATTGAATTTTAGGTGGATGGATAAACATTATGTTTAATAGAGTGTTAAAGCTGTAAAAGCACACCTTTGGTAATTAATACAAAAATTATGGGGGGAGGAGGAGAAGCATGAAATCAATACATGCATGCTAGATGTTGGGAGAGGAATGGAAAAGCTTATGTTAACATGTTAAAATTTTGGGGGGGGGGGAATTTGAACTGAAAGCAAGATATATGACAAACGTCTTTGTCATAACGTCAACATCAATGTAGCCAACTTTTGGTTTTCCCTTTAGAATTAGTGGAGGAAAAAGCAGCTTTTCTTTCACGAGCTATATTTTTTGCGGGTTTTTTATTAGAGGGGAAATTAAATTGCAGTTTTAGATAAAATTTCAATCTGATTTTCGTATTTATTTGAATGTATGTCATTTTACTTACGGTGGGGAAATGTTGTGTAGTATAGCAATCTGAACTTTTTGCAGCATTTTAAATGGACACGTGAAGAGTTAGATAGAATAACTAAAAATTACACAAAATAGCTTCTTTTGAAGGCAGAATCTGAAATGATATGCTTAAAACCTGGTTCTCAAGGATTTTGATGAAAAGGGTTGACTACTTGGCAGTGATCTGCTTTCTGAGAATTCAGCCCTCTCATGGCCTAAGAACTATCTCTTCAACACAACGACAAAATATATTATTGATTTCTAAACCTTATAAAAAGTATTCCACCTCAGTGTTGTGGTAATTATCAGAATTAACACATCTTTATATAAAACTGTAAAAATAAAGAAAAAACAAGGATACTTTGCCTAAGCATACCTAAAGGTGTATATTTGTGTTCATTAATCCTCCGTAATGTATCCAAATACCTACTGCATACATATAAAAATGTGTTCCATATACATGATGAAGTGGAAGTTGTCTAGGATTACGGCCGAATATAGTAATTTATAATGATGGCTTGATGAGAGAGTTCGGACTGACTATGTTTTTTGTGTTTTTACAAATAGAATTTTACAATTTTCATATTCTTTTAAAGCAGAAGTATTATTATTAAAAGAAACAATTCCATGAATTTATAATTCATCACATAACATAAATGATTTCTGATTTTCAGAGACATTGTTTCTGGACATCAATCATTCGAAAACTCTGACTCATCAAACTATCGACGTATATCGACAAATATCGTATAACACGAATAAACAATTTCTTACAGAACTCAGAGAAGCATTTTTGTATAATTTGGTAAAATGCATGCTAGTACATATAGTTTATGGAAATGAAGTAGCAGATGTTCTACAGAAATAACAGATACTACTCTACAGAATGTTTTTCCACTTCTACCTTCATTTTTGAAGAAAATAATTTTAGCTAGAAAAATGGCAACATTAATTGAATATTGTTGATACGGAAAGATATAATTACAATTACAAAAGTTTCTGAAGACTGCCTACTTCGGCAAAATACTTTATATTCGTTTGCATCTAATCGCGAATCAATTTCAAGTTACTTATTCAAATTTAATAGAGTACTATTGCCATTTTCTATATGCAAGCGTATGTTAACGTCTCTGTATTATACATTAAAGTGTCTTCTAACATTAACATTTCATGTAACAAACAAAACAAAAAAAAGCAGAGATTATCACATTGGTTTCCATATTTGTGAAAAAGAAACGATCTAAACATAAAAAAATATCAATAAAATAATAGAAATTAGCAACACATTTTTCATAATGTATACACATTTCGATAAGACAATTCACTTCTTTAATATACTGAATAACATAATTAAATATATTTGGACTAGTATATTTAGATTAATTTCAGTTCTACTTAGAATGACTATAGGTCAATTGTAAAAATTTATAGCTATATATATGCTATTTGTTTCAAAAGATACCGATGGGTCACAGAAATTATAAATCTCATATGGTGGCAGACCTACTAAGTTTGACTCTGACTCGCATATATTTTCTTGATAACCATTTATATACTTTCCGGCAGATTTGCGAATTCATCTAGATTCTTAAATAAAATGTTCATGTGTTCTTATTCAGAAACAAAAAAGTAATGTTTTCAATATTTTGAAAAACATTAAAGATGTTTAATAAAAATTGCCAAAATTGACTCTAAAACTAATTTTCCAGACGCGACAGCTAGTGAAAGGTCGTCATGTGATGGCAATAATTAAAAACTGAAGTTGTAAGACACTTAAAAAAATAAAAACGCCTATAGATCATTCTAATAGTTCATGCCATCAAACTTCATGGATTTTATAACGTAAACATTATAAGTATTTGTAATGTAGCAGAAAGTTTCGCGTTGTTCCATGAAAAAAAGATATTTTTTCGAGAACAGCCTTAAAGAAAACACTTGTTTTATATTTGGTATTTTATATCAGAGTTTTCTAATATGGCTCCCACAAAACACCCGAAAATTCTTACAGAAATATTTCCCTATTTTAATCGTAGATATTCAAAGTGTAAATAAGGAAGAGATTTCTATAAGAAATTTCTGATATCCCATGGATGCTAGGTTTGTCAACCACTTTTTACTCAAGTAAAACTGTCTGCTACAGAAATGCTTATTGTACGAAGGAGGATAAACATAATACCGCTGATTCTATGTTTACTATATAGCCATAGCAAAGTTCCTTATATTATATCATTAATATAAGTTATTCTGGAGATTTTTAGAATGTTTTCTGCTAAATGTAGGAAATTTGGTTTGGTACCTAGGAACATCTGACAGCAATTAAGTAATCTATCTCTGAGAGTGTAGTTTTATTATGCTCATGTATAGTTTAACAAAAAAGTGTAAATATTTTAAACCATGCTAGTACAAACAATTTTCAAAATCTAACGGCACATTGGATGCTTAGAACTGCACATTCTTACACGATTCGGACAAATGCCTGCGTACTGTTTGTAAAAAGAGATTGGTTAATCCATGAAAGGTTGCTTGGTGTTCTTTTTTTTCAACAGAATCTCTATGTATTAAATCTGTTGCAAAATGTTTTTTCATAATTGCATAAAAGTTTCTTACAAGAAAAAGATGTATCGATAATTAATTTTTAATGTTGTCATTTGTTTCTAATAAAATTCTAAAGCAATTCATATATTATTAGCAAGTGTGTGATATAAATGCTGTTAATATAATTAAAATAATTGTAAATGTGATCCATAGCTCTTATCTTGTGCAACAGTCGGACGTTATTGATGATTTCTTTTAGCACTATAAATAACCCTGATTGAACACTCTGTATTCTTTTTCAAGAACAGAAAAACATCTTCAATAATCATTGTTTAAAACATAATAAAAATTAGCGGTATAATTTAATTAAGAATGGAGCAATCTTCATTGACAGAATATAAATCCTCCCAATGCAATAGAACCGAATCCTTGGACACGCGTATCTGACGCACGATTTTCAGCGAACAACACTAGCATGGTTCCGACCACAAAATGTATAGGTAATGTTTACTCTTCTAGCCAGTAATGGAATTTTTTACTACCAAAAAACCCACTGAGACTAGCGTTGCATTTGTTAATAGAGTTAAAATCGCTTAAAAAAGGTATAGTACCCTTATTTCGCATACTATCACTTTTTTAAACTGAATACAAAAATCTATGAGTTATGCGAATTGCTTTATTTATCCGAATTTTCAATTGATTGAAGTTAAAAAAAAATATTTGTGTTCATAGTTGAGCTGTTGGAAACATTAGCGCGACACCGCCACACCCGAAGTGAATATTCAATCTAGAACTAGAAATTATCGTGAGTTTTACGTCACCATCATTTTTTATTTAATACTTTGATGGGTAGTTGTACCTTATTTATATCACTAAACTTAAATCCCCAATTGTCAACCCTGCACCAGATTTTTAAAGTAAAATTTTGCTTTTATAAAGTATTTAAACGAAAACTTTACTTCATTTTAAAATAAATTTGTTCGTACATTCTAATGACATTCAATCATTTCAATATTTTAGCAAAATATGTACTTTGTTCTTGAAACGATTAAGATGTAAGCATAATTTATTTAATGAAGATGAGTTTTTAATACTTATATAGAAAACTTTTTTGAAGATATTTACCCCAAATTTTATATCCTAGACTAAATAAGCATTTAATATTGAACGAAAACGTTGTGTACTTGTATCCTCATTTACAATATTATTAAGGAAATTTCCTCCTAAATCCTATATAAAACAAATTGAGGGCCAGATAACGAAATGACCATTTGACCACCTACGTAAATCCTAAAAGTGATGAAACAAGAACTGTTGATATTAGTATAAAATGTTTTTCGTTGAATTTATTTATTGAAAAGTTTATGCTCAAAAAGCACCGTTTTTCGTAAAAAGGCACATATACCCTTTTACTAGCCAGTTTTAATGACGCTTAGAGTGTCTATAGAGAAGACCATTTCCGCAAATACGCGAATAAGAATTCTTATTCGAAGGCAATTACAATGATTCTTAAAACAAGGGGGCCATTTCAGAGAATCAGTACATGAACAAGTAAGATAGGTATGCGCATTATGATATGATCCGCAAATATGTCATTCTAGTATATATATAGATACATAAACATAACATTCCTCTCATTTAATTTAATTAATTATGCATAATATTAAATTACATAAGTATAATCTTTATTAAAATATCCATTTGAACTGAAGATTTCACAATGATTTTATTTTATGATGCAATTAATTGTAAATTGTATAATTAAATGTATTCAAAAGACAATTTATTCTCTTCCGCAAACTCTTAAGGGAAACGTAATGATGTTCCATAAAATTATATTGATGCAAATAAAATGCCGTTACGGAACGGTAAGTGAATTTCGTTGTCGCATGTTTTCTTTACACTCATAGATTAAATGTTAATATTTCTGTGTGCATTACCTCTAAATCAATTGTTTGTTTTTATTTGTAGACATATTAAATAATTATCACTATGATATCGGATATTCGTAAAAACATATTTACATATTTATCGAATATTTCCTAATGAAAATAATAAGTCAAATGGTATGGCATTATTCAAAACTGGTTTTCGTGGAGAATATTTTGCCATTTTTATAGCAGTCTTTTTAAAAAATAAATAAAATAACTATCTTAATGGTATCTTGAGCTTTTTGAAAATGTATAAATGTAAATATATTGGAAGTAAAATAGATACTTTATTAGTTGCGTTTTGAAGCTAGAATTGCAACAAAATTAAATGAAACTTTGAGTAAATACTCGACATTTACACTTGTAAAACAATTATAATATATGTTCGGTTTAACATATCGCAACTCCCTATACCATGAACGCTTAATCTAATCTGAAAGTCTTTACCTAAATATGATACACATATCTTGTTTAGCTCTCAATCTTCACATAACGACATTAAAAGTTCAAGAGAATATTTTGAATGACTATAAACCTGTAAATGACGTTATATCCAGTCAGATAGACATTTTATTTACTGTTAATTTGCAAATAAAAGCATATAGCAAAATGTAACCTTTTCCTTTAACAGTCTTTCCTTTTTTCTCCCGCCAGGTTTAAAAAGATTTTACGCAAGGCTAAATTAAGAACTATTTTACGCGCAAAATTTAGGTTTTTATGAAATATATACTACTTTTGATAGCGCAAAATCGTTTGCTATTTGCTGTACTAAAGAGTTGCTAAATCATCGATCGTTGCAGGAAAATCAGTCAAAGATAGAAACTCATTTTTAACTTTCTAATTCTAGCCATCATAAAACTGGAATCGTAAAATCTTCTGCTTAATGAATTGTTTATGAAATAAATGGAATTCAAGAGTATACATTCGTCATTCATGAGTTACTTAAGAAAGGGAAAATTAGTGAAAAGTTACATTTTATTTGAATTAAATCTGAAGTTTTAAAGATGTGAAAAAAATAAATGATTTGTGCAACCGTAATATAGATAAACGACTAACTTAACTGAAGATGACTTCAACAAACTTTTACAAATACTATCTGTAAAATCAGTTGTTGTTGAAAAAAATATATTTCGCAGTTTAAAGGATTTTATACCATAAATAAATAAATCTAACTGTTGAAAATTTAGAAAGACGCGTAGATGTACAGTTCAGCAAAAATTATTTTCAATTAGGTTAAAATTTGTGATATTGAACTTATGTTTACTAATTACATTTAATTTTTCTTTCATTAATTGTATTTTATTTTTATTTGATAGGAAGGAAGAGATGTTTTGTGTAAAATAAAATATACGTTTCTTGTTGAAATTAATTCTAAATGTGTTATATTAAGTAACAAATAAATAATGATTGCTGAAATATCAAATTTCAGGAAAATGCATCGCAATAATTTTATATTCTATGCCATTAATCGTAAATTCAATCAATTGCAGATATTCAAAACGTCTTTGTCCTTTTTTTAGGGTAAACGTAATCATATTCTATGAAATTATATTGATGCAAATAAAGTTCGATTACGAAACATACAATTGCAGGTTTTTCGCTGAGTAAAGAAAATTATGACCACGCGATATAACTGTTAAAAAACCATTTTGGTCGTAATGATCTAGTGATAAATGGCCAATTAATTATTAAATGAAATTATTAAATTTGAAACCTGTTAGAAACGCTAGTAATATTAAAGCTCTAAGAGAGCTATATGATGAATGTAAGATTCAGATTAGAAATCTCAATTCCTTAGGCGTAACGTCGGGTTCATATGGACACTTGTTATGTCCGATTCTTCTTAAACTTATTCCATCTGATATTGCATTAGAATTTAATAGAAAACGTACGAAAAATGTCGACTGGGACATTAAAGAACTGATTAATTTTATTAAAGAAGAAATTGAATCGCGTGAAGCAACTTTACAATTAAATGGCTTTGAAAAACCAGTTTCTGATAAACACGAAAATTACAAGAAAATTTATCAAAATTATAAAAGAAGCACTCCTTCAGCCTCTGCATTGGCTACTAATGTAAAAAAGTGTTTGCATATTTTCTGAAAATGATCACTATTCAAAAATATGCAAAGACCGTACTATTCATCAAAAACGTGATAAATTGCGCATCCACGGTCGCTGCTTTGTTTGTTTCCGAAAATTTCATGTGTCGGCCAAGTGTAAATTTAATTCTGAACAGTGCAAATTTTGTAATAGCAATTTTCATCATTTTTCGGTTTGTTTAAGTAGGAATTCTAATCAAACTGTCCCGAAAGAAATCAAATCAGCAGACTCTGTAATCACTTCAATTTCTCATTGTAAAGTCAATTCAAATGAAAATTCTTTTAAAGAGGTTATTTTACAAACAGCTTGCGTAAAAGTGGAATCTGGAATAAATTCTGAACTTTCCTTATGTTTATATGATTTAGGTAGTCAAAAATCTTTTGTAACACAACAATTAGTATCAAAATTAAATCCACGAATTATTCGTTGAGAAAAACTTCAGATTTTTTCCTTTGCAGCTCACTAAGCCACAAATAAAAACTTATGATTTTGTGCAATTAAAATTATCTCATGTTGAAGACAAATCGCGTTTCATTTTTATTGAGGCTTTGGTTACAGACGTAATTTTTAATGCAACGATTCATCCGCCACTTCTCAACAAACAGATAACAGACAAATTGGCGCCCTACAAGTTGTCGAATTTTGCTGCGCCATGCGATTCTCAAATAAATATATTAATTGGAGCGGATTACTTTTATCAAATCTGTCACGAGGGAGAAGTACAAAAAATAACTAAATCTCTATTTTTATGTGAAAGTTTATTCGGATACTCATTATGTGGGTTCTATGAGGATGAAAAAAAGAATTTGAAATACGCATCTGTTTTAAATCTGTCCGTTGTAAATCTAGAAAGGGAGGATTTGAAATTTTTATGGGAAATTGAATTTTTGGGTATTACGCAATCAAATGAAAATATTTTAGATATGGATAAGGAAATTATGAATAAATTTGAGAATAATTTCAAATTTGTAAATAATAGGTACGAAACGGGTTTATTGTGGAAGGATGAGAAAACTAGAGTAGATAATAATTTTATAATAGCAAGGAATCGTTTTAACGAATTAAATCGTAAACTCGAAAAGGATAATGACTTATGTAAAAAATATAATGCTATTGTATTGGAACAAAAGACTACCGGAAATGTTGAAGACTGCTCTGATAGAATAATTGAGAATGGGTATTTTATGCCTCATAGACCATTTTTAAGAGAGGATAAATTAACTACCAAAGTGAGGATGGTTTTTGATGCTTCTTCTAAAGAAAAGCATTTAAATTCTTTAAATGACTGTTTGTACCCAGGTCCTAATCTCCATCCGAACATACTTGATGCTATAATGAATTTTAGAAAATATAAAATTGCATTTTGCGCTGATTTAGAAAAGGCTTTTTTGCAAATTGGGATATCAGAAGAGGATCGGGATTATTTAAAAATTTTGTGGTTTGGTGACGAAAATGTGAACTTAACTTTTTTTAGATTTACTCGTGCTGCTTTTGGGGTAACTTGCAGTCCCTTTATTTTGGCTGCAACGATTAGATATCATATTCGAAATTATATTGATCATCCTGAAGTTGTTAAGATCTTGAATTCATCTTTGTACGTAGATGATTTAATAACGGGGTCAAAATCTGATGAAGACGCTTTTTATCTATCATCAACTGCGTCGGATATTTTTAGGGAAGCTGGTATGAATTTGAGAAAATTCAATACTATTTCGGTTAAACTTAGAAAAATATGGGAGGAAAATAAATTATGTGACTCAGAAGAAAATTCGAATAATTCTTTGAAGATTTTGGGATTATTATGGGATACCAATTGGGATATTTTACGTTTTGACGTACAATCCTTTCCTGATGATTGGAAATTTAATCCAACGAAACGCATTGTTCTTAAAGCCATGTTAAAAATCTTTGATCCGATTGGATTCATCGCACCATTTTCTATTCGTATGAAAAGTTTGCTACAGGAAACATGGAAAAGGGGTTTGGAATGGGATGAAAAATTCCCTGATAATTTAAAAATTGAATGGGAAAATTGGTGTTCAGAAATCGAACATTTAGATAAATTTGAGGTTCCCTGCAAATATTTTCCGCAGGGCTTAGAATTTTCGGACCCAATTGAAATTCATATTTTTTTCCGATGCCAGCCCTAAGGCTTATGGGGCTGTAGCTTATTTTCGATATATCACAAGTAATAATGAAATTATGACCAGTCTTATTTGGGCAAAATGTAGAGTTTCTCCGATTAAGTGTTTGACAATCCCTCGTCTTGAATTAATGGGGGCATTAATAGTTGCTAGGATGTCTAAATATTAAAAAAAAGGTATTTAATTTTCAAAATTTGGAAATGCATATCTGGTCAGATTCCACTATTACGTTATACTGGATAAAAGGATCAGCCCTGAATTGGAAGCCGTTTGTGGCTAACAGGGTTGTAGAAATACCGTCTTTAACTGATCCGAAATTGTGGAAGTATATTCCGGGTAAGGATAACCCGAGTGATCTTCTTACTAGAGGCGAGAATTTACATAACCGCACTAAAAATAAATTATGGTACAATGGTCCTGAATGGTTATCATTACCAAAGGACAGTTGGCCAAAACCTGAAAAGGTACCATTTATAGTAAACATTCTAAATCAAAGCAGTTTGAATGAAAGAAAATCATTGAATTTGAGTTCTGCCCAAATATCTTGTACAGTAGGTGTTGTACCTCCAGAATCATTGTTAAAAGTAGAAAATTTTAGTAATATTTTCAAATTACTTAACATCACAGCATGGATCTTAAGATTTACAAATAATATCAACAAAAGTAAAACTAAAATTTCAGGTGAGCAGACAGCTCCAGAAATTGAAAAAGCAGAAATTTATTGGATAAAACAAACTCAGTTATCGGTTTTTGATCGTGAAATTGACCTTTTGAAAAAGGGGAAAGCCCATCGATAAAGATTCAGCATTGTATAATCTGAATCTAAAATTAGATGAGAATGATTTACTGATTGTATCTGGCAGATTACAATTTTCATAATTTTCTCAAAGGAAAAACATCCTTTTATACTTCCAAATGGGAGTACTTATACAAAATTGTTGATTCAGAATGCCCATGAAAAGGTTTCCCATTATGGAATGGCAACTACATTAGCTCATCTACGAGAAAAATATTTTATAATCAGAGCACTAAAATTGATAAAATCCGTACTGAAAAAATGCCTCATTTGTACAAAATTTAAAGCTTCTCCTGGAAAGCAGGAAATTGCACCTTTACCAAAAGATCGTATAATAGAATCCCCCCCTTCCAGACCTGTGCTGTGGATTTTGCAGGTCCTATTTATGTTAAAACAAAAACTGGCCAAGAAAAGGTTTACATCGTTCTTTTCACGTGCGCAGTCACTAGAGCCGTACATCTCCAATTGTGCTCCTATTTATCTACTGAAACCTTCCTTTTAACATTTAAAAGGTTTATAGCTCGAAGAGGAATTTATAAGACAATGTATAGTGACAATGCGAAAACGTTTATTAAAACAGATAATTTACTTAGAGAAGTTTGGAGCCGAATATCAAAAGCTGAAGTTTTACGATATTTTAATAAAAATAATATCGTTTGGAAATTTATTGTTCCAAGAGCCAGTTGGTGGGGGGGATTTTGGGAACGAATGGTTCGTTCGGTAAAAACTCCGTTGAAGAAAGTTCTTGGTAGATCTTGTCTCTCATTTGAAGAAATTCAAACCACTTTAACCGAAATCGAGGCTGTGATTAATGGTCGCCCATTGACGTATGTCTATGAAGAAAACAGTGAACCGCTTCCACTTACACCTTCTCATTTTTTGATCGGCAAGCGAATAAATTCTCTACCAGATCTTCATTGTGTTTCAGAAACTAGATCGAATAAAATAACACTGACCAAAATTTTGAGATATCGAGATCAAGTTTTAAACCATTTTTGGAAACGTTGGAGACAGGAATGTTTGCTAGAACTTCGTTCTGCCAATTTTACAGTTCCAGTCAAAACTCAAACTGAATTCGAAGTGTGAGATATTGTGTTGATTAATGAGGATAAAACTCCAAAGCACATGTGGATGTGTGGACGAATAACAGAACTGTTTTTAGAAAGAGATTCAAAAATTAGATCATGTGCCATTCAGACTGTTTCCGGTGTGATAAGAAGACCAGTCCAATTGATTTATAAACTGGAACTAGATACTATGGACTAATAATGAACATTATAATGAACAATTTATTCACATTTTCTTACTATTAACGTTTTTTAATCCTATTTTTTTGTATATTTTAGTTTCAGTATTTACTCATATGAAAACCGTGATTTTGTGTAATCTCCTTATTGTAAGTATGTTCTATTTTTATCTTATCAATGTAGTTTGAATTTTTTTAGAAATTTAACTTGAATGATGAACAATAGTAATTGTTCATCCGGGGGCAGTGTGTAAAAACCCCCTTTCTGTTGTTTGGATTAGCGAAATCTGGCGTCGTCAATAATAATTATTGTAACCCTTTCTTTTACTGTTTTTCACTTTTTAATTCAAATTTAGATGTGATGTAAGTTTTGAACCGAGCTGTCAGCGGTATATCTTTTCTCTGAACTTTTCTCTGAACCAGGCTTTGCTTGGTAATAATAAATTTGTTAGTTTTTTATTTATCTGAACACTTTATTATGTGTAACATCATCGAGGATATTTTATAAAAAAATAAGAAACAGTGAACTTTTAGCATGAAAAAGATCTGATTCGAAGAAGAAGCCAGTAATTTCGTTTTGGAAATTCTTCAAAGGCAATTACATTGATCCTTAAAACAAGGGGGCCATTTCAGAGAATCAGTACATGAACAAGTAAGATGGGCATCCGCTGAATGTCATTCTAGTATATATATAGATATATAAACGTAACATTCCTCTCATGTAATTTAATTAATTAGGTATAATATTAAATTACATAAGCATAATCTTAATTAAAATATCCATTTGAACTGAAGATTTCACAATGATTTTATTTTATGATGCAATTAATTGTAAATTGTATAATTAAATGTATTAAAAAGACAATTTATTCTCTTCCTCAAACTCTTAAGGGAAACGTAATGATGTTCCATAAAATTATATTGATGGAAATAAAATGCCGTTACGGAACGGTAAGTGAATTTCGTTGTAGCATGTTTTCTTTACACTCATAGATTAAATGTTAATGTTTCTCTGTGCATTACCTCTAAATCAATTGTTTGTTTTTATTTGTAGACATATTAAATAATTATCACTATGATATCGGATAATCGTAAAAACATATTTACACATTTATCGAATATTTCCTAATGAAAATAATAAATCAAATAGTATGGCATTATTCAAAACTGGTTTTCGTGGAGTATATTTTGCCATTTTTATAGTAGACTTTTTAAAAAATAAATAAAGTAACTATCTTAATGGTATCTTGAGCTTTTTAAAAATGTATAAATATAAATATACTGGAAGTAAAATAGATACTTTATTAGTTGCTTTTTGAAGCTAGAATTGCAACAAAATTAAATGAAACTTTGAGTAAATACTCGACATTTACACTTGTAAAACAATTATAATTATATGTTTGGTTTAACATATCGCAACTCCCTATACGATGAACGCTTAATCTACTCTGAAAGTTTTTACCTAAATATGATACACATATCTGGTTTAGCTCTCAATCTTCACATAACGACATTAAAAGTTCAAGAGAATATTTTGAATGACTATAAACCTGTAAATGACGTTATATCCAGTTAGACATTTTATTTACTGTTACTTTGCAAATAAAAACATATAGCGAAATGTAGCCTTTTCCTTTAACAGTCTTTCCCTTTTTCTCCCGCCAGTTTTAAAAAGATTTTACGCAAGGCAAAATTAAGAACTATTTTGTGCACAAAATTTAGGTTTTTATGAAATATATACTACTTTTGATAGCACAAAATCGTTTGCTATTTGCTGTACTAAAGAGATGCTAAATCATCGATCGTTGTAGGAAAATCAGTCAAAGATAGAAACTCCTTTTAACTTTCTAAATCAAATCTAGCCATCATAAAACTGGAATCGTAAAGCCTTCTGCTTAATGAATTGTTTATGAAATAAATGAAATTCAAGAGTATATATTCGTCATTCATGAGTCAAATAAGAGAAAATAAGAGAAAAGTTACATTTTATTTGAACTAAATCTGAAGTTTTAAAAATGTAAAAAAAATAAATGATTTGTGCAATCGTAATAGAGATGAACGATTAACTAAACTGAAGACGACTTCAACAAACTTTTACAAATACTATCTGTAAAATCAGTTGCTGTTGAAAAAATATTTATCGCACTTTAAAGAATTTTATTGCATAAATAATTAAATTTAACTTTTGAAAATTTATAAAGACACGTAGATGTGTAGTTCAACAAAAATGATTTTCAATTAGGTTAAAATTTCTGGTATTGAGCTTATGTTTACTAATTACATTTCATTTTCTTTCAATAATTGTATTTTTATTTTTATTTGATAGGCAGAAAGACATTTTTTGTGTAAAATAAAGTATACTTTTCTTGTTGAAATTAATTCTGTATGTTTTATTTTAAGTAACAAATAAATAATGATTACTAAAATATCAAATTTCAGTAAAATGCATCGCAATAATTTTATATTCTATGCCAGTAATCGTAAATTCAATCAATTGCAGATATTCAAAATTTCTTTGTCCTTATTTTAGGGTAAATGTAATCATATTCTATGAAATTATATGGATGGAAATAAAGTTCCATTCCGAAAGAGAAAGGGATTTTTTCTGTTGTGTGTTTTCTTTACACTGATAAGTTAAATGTCAATGTTTTTTTATGCATTATCTATACAGTAATTGTAGGCTTATAGTATGTACATAGAGATAGCAAATATTTAATTCCATGACATGCATATTTCGTATGGTTACTTTTAGAGAATTATGAAAAGTTATGGGACAATAATTTAAATAGGATTATATTTATTTTGAAACTCAACGGTTATTATATTTTCTATAACAAAGTTTTTGCCATTTTTATTTTGTATTGCATTCTATGTACTCAGAAAGACTATCGTAAGACAAAATACCAGCGCTTCAATATATGTATATATATATGCATTTTACATGTGAATAAAAAAGGTAATTTTTAATACATACGATCATGACTATCTAAGCTCTTTATTAATACAAAATATTTAGCTTTGTAACAAGGATTATTAATAGAATATCTATATTCCCCATATATTACACAAAAGAGTAACTACCATTCTAAACGCAAAGAGAAAATCTTTTAAAATATGATACAAAAAGAACATTTCTGTGACATTTGTATCACATTTAGAGGCTTTTCGAGATTCTCAGCTAAATGAAAGATGCCTAGCATCCAGATTTGTTTCTATTAATAACACTGGGGAAAAATCTTTAATCATTTAATTCCAGGAATGATAAAAGCAGGAACAATGAACTAAATAACCGAATGTAGCATTTTCTATTGCCTGTAAGGATGTAAAGTCGATATTTAAAAATAAATTGTTATTTTTATTATATTAATTATAAATTTTATACTAAAGGTCACTAGTAAATTGTATAGTATATATGTGATTAAAGTTGTGACAAAAAATAGATAATTGACTATTTCTTTTATAATTGACATGATATACTAAAACAATAAAAATGGAGACGGTCGGGATAAATATGCAGTAGTTCTTTGCCTACTGATTTCATCTAATTCCTTCTTATTAAAATTATAAATTACTATTTCATTATTACTGATAATATTCAAATTGCTCGCTTATTTAAAACTGGCACTCATAAAAAAAATAATATTTAAGGAATTGGTAAAACAGTTTCACGCATTAAAACTAATTATGTTTTAATTAAAATGGATCAGAACAAATACAAAATATTTTGATCGAAATAAAAAAATAATTATTTTAATATCAGAAACATTATACCCTATCATTGAATGATTTGTAAACTGTGAGATTTGCAACTTCACACGGGAAAAATAATACAACTTTTTCAATACGGTCATTTTTAAAGACATTTAATCGTGCTTTTTATGACAAATGAGGAAATATGTTTGTGATTCACTTATATCAATTTCCCCAAAATCACGTCTTTTGAGTTGTGGCACTTTAGAAATAAATTTTTTGCATGATCTTTACGTTTTAATAAGTTTTAAATCTGTTTCAACAACCGTATTAATAGGAAGTAAGTTTTTCCGAAGTTTTAATATGTGTTTCAATTCAGTTTACTTCATGCATCAAGAAAATGCACAAATGATTTTATACGCGGTTATTTTGGCATAAAAAATAATACATTTATATTAGTTTATTGACTCCTTTAATGACCCAATTTAAAACAGAATATTTCTGCGTAAATTTCAGAGATACATTACAGACGAATTTGGATGTGCCATAGAAAAAGTTTACGTAATGTCGTGTATATTGTGAAGCAAACAAATATTTATTTGTTGTGAATCAGTTTTAACTTAATGTCATTATTTGTAACAAAATAAAAATGTAACTTTGTGTGATTCTTGAAAATATTGGTTGATAATTACAAGTACTTTTTGAGTATGTGATAGTAAAACAAAATATAGATTTTATATGTCTAAGTTTAAGAGCTGTGTTTTACAATTGGGCTCAAATGCGTGCTTTAGATTTACAGTTTAAGATTTTCTCAACATCTTATGAAATTACGGAGAGTCATATTTCATCCAGTATACTTAAATAAAATGTCAGATACTGTCACATAAATTAATACTTCAGAATCCAAATTCTACTACTGCAAGTTGAGTTATAAATACCGGGTGAACCAAATGTTCGTTAAAACTTTAAAAAAATCATAAAAAAGGAAGAAATTATGATAAAGAAGTGCTGCTTGTAAGAAAGTACTCACAAGGTAGTAGTTTTTAGCAGCAAAAAAATCTTTAGTTAAAAAAGTCACCAGTAGATGACGCTAACATGTGAGAAGTTCAGCAGAATTATGCAAATTAAAACTGCAATGACCGGGATACACGAGGATGTCTCATTCGCTTCGAGAATGTTATCATTACCCCGTCGAACGTGGTTGGTGAAGTTGTTCTATTTGAACGCAGATTTTCTGCAATTCATTCCGACATGCTGCATTAAGCTGTAACGGGCGTTGTGAGTTGCTTTAGTTGTGTCGTACAATGTTCTGGAGGTCATGTTGAAAAATTGTTATTGCAAGAATAAATGGATGAAGTGTCCTGTTGTCCTGTTCATTGTGTTTCGGGTCGTCAGCGCCCTCTACCAGTGACATTTTAACTAATTTTTTTTTCCTTCTAAAAAAGAAAAAGCCGGTAACCTTGTAAGCCCTTTCATGTACACCACACTTCTTTATCATAATTTCTTCCTTTTTTATGAATTTTTCTAATTAAATTTTGGATCACCCGGTATATGAAACAGCTTAAGACTGCAGCTGCATATATGTGTTAGTACTGTCAGATTGGAGAGATTTTTGTTCAAAATATTTTCCACAGTTTCGTGCTATAAATTCTTTCCCCCCTTTTTTATCATGGAATGTCTGTCATTGAATAAAACAAAAATTAGTATTCTACAAAAGTGGTGGATATTTTGAATGCGCAAATTTTCCAACCTGTCATCACTGCTGTATGTGAACAGTGAAAGATGTAAAATACATTTTGTCTTGTAGATATATTAGAAAGATGCTGTAGAAACTTTTTAAACTCTAAGACATGAAACAAGACTTTAAACAAGACCTCAATGCATGGGTTAAAAAGTGTTTAATATTTGGATAAAAACAGACATAAGGTACAATACTAACACAGAATTATACTGTCAGCGTAGGCGTTGTGGGATGTTGCGCGCATGTCCCCTACGCAGGGTTGTAAAAAACCCAGCCCGGGCGGGTAGCTGGGCGGGTAGCTGGGCGGGTAGCTGGGCGGGTAGCTGGGCGGGTACCCGTGCAACTACCCAGTACGATCCTGCCCCTACATGTTGTGGTATCTGAGATATTTGCATTATTTTATTACTAAAGGTAAAGAAGGTAAATATGGGATACGCTCAAGCACTTTAAAATTCTGCAACAGCATGGTGTAGGGGGGATACATTCAACGAAAGTGATTAAAATGCTTAGGCTTGAAGAAAAAAATAAGCTCTATCAACAAAAATACTATTTCAAATTATTTATTATTCTATGAAATATAAAAGATTTTTTTGAAATAGCTGTGTTTTCATTACTTAACAAGATATAAACTACTAGGTATTAATAACATCATGTGAATGAATGATGAGAGTTTAAAAGCTCTAATATACTCTAATTCATTAAAAAATACTTCTAATATAATAGCCTTTATATCAGAATTAAAATAACACATTAATGGAATTATATTATAATTAAATACTAGTACAATTAATGAAAAATATTCTCGCATTTCCAAACAGCTTAAACAACAACAACAAAAAAATGCAAATAATTTTAGAAGAAATTGATAATACGAAGCAGAATGATCCCATTGTTCAATAAATGTTTTCCATTTTCGTTATTTTTATAATTATTTGTGTGCCAAATTCACGGAAAAGTAAACATATAAGATTACAGAAATTAAAATTCCGCTACTTCATTATAAATATTCCATAAAAAGTTTTCCTTCTAAATTTATTATACAACCTTAGTTTATTAAATTATTTCCTATCTTAAACAATATTACATTTGTTTCATTTATTTAAATTCCTTTCTTTTTAAAATGCTTATTTTAATATTTTATTTCCCTTCAAAATATTCTAAAAAACGATTTCCCGTATTATTTTTTTTTTCAAAACCCACTTTTTTCTCAATTCTTAAAAATCCTAAATTATTCTATTTATAGTTATCATTTTGTACCATTTTGTTTTTTTTTAATTTTTATTCCAAAGTTAAATTCGCGTCCTTTTTTCGTAAGGATCTACGCATGTCAATTTTCTGTTGCCATAAGAATATAGTTCGTACCTGTTTCGGAACCGTGATGTGCTGTCCTACGCATCTGTAATGGGAATTTAACCTTGCGCTGGGGTTATTTAACGTCGAACATGAGATGCGAAGCGCAGATTTCTGTGATATTTGTTGTCTTCAAAATTATGTGCTGTCTGAAGTCAGAATCTAGAATATTCGAGCGAGTATCATGACATCCTTTCTGCAATGTAATTCAATTTAGAAGTATACCATGATTAGCCGTTAGAAAATTAGCGGTGAAAGAGTACACGATATAAAATATGACTAGAGAGTGCTTTTCTCATTTTATTCTGTTCGAAGAAAACAGTAAAATATCTTCAGTGATCGAAATAGTTCTTCTTTTTGTGGAAAATCCTAATGCTTTTCGACCAAAATCAATCAGTATCAACACGATGACTGCAAATAAACTTCAATTAATCTATTGATATTTATATTTCACCGAAATGGAGTTGTATCTATCAGCTTATCATAACATATATACAGAGGCGTAGCGTCAAGGGGGGCACGGATCACTTTACTACCAGTATTTTTATATACTATATTTGGCCTTATTTAATTCATACCGTTCAAAGTTTGAATAAGGCTAAATGTGGTGTTTAATTATACTGGTAGTAAAATGTTCGTGCCCCCCCTGACGCTACGCCGCTGCATATATACACAAAAGTGAACAACATTACTCTAGAGAAAACCCCTGAATTCCCCATGCGACCGTCTAGACGGTGGAAGAATGGCTAGTTTAATAAATGATAGTTTAAAAATGCTACATATTTCACTAGAAAACTATGTGACAATTCATTTCAAAAAAGAAGCATGCTTATTGATGGCAAAATGGTAGAGCAGGAGTGTCCGCCGATTTTGAAAATAATTTTCTGAGAAAAACGCACTTAATTTTGTTTATCTTACTGTTGAGCGCTTGCTTACTTCTATGGTAATAAAATACTTTTTTACTTTTAATGTGGATTTGTGAGTAATAAGCTATGATTTTTGTACGTTTAAAGGATATTTTAAGTTATGTTAATTCCATGTAAGTGGCGTTAGGTAGTGTTTTCAACGCTGTTCACCATTGAATTGAATATCGAAAAAAAGCTTCTTTTGGCGAGATATAGAACAATGAAAATCGACAAATTGATCTTAAAACACTCTTTTTGTTCTCTTGTTTTAGCACAGCCAAATCTCTAAATTATGTTACTTACAATTTGTGCCACTTAATTTGTTTAATCGTACCTTAGCACATACATCATTCGCTTTTTAGAAGAACGAGACTCTTTAAAGTTTCAGGAAATATTCACTTTTTAAGAAACTTTAGAGAAATGCCCATCCTTCCCCTAAATTTTTCATTTTTCTTGTCAATACCCAGCAAAGTAATAAATTTGTAAAACTCTTAATTTTTTTATCAATTGCTGCTTTTATTTTTACTTTATTGTTGCAATAAATAGTCTATAATCTACCCCCCTTATCACTGACACAGGATTTAAAATCAAATCTTAAACAGTCTTTAATAAATCAAAATATCCTGTATATTTATTTTGTAGTACAAAATCTGAAATAACCAATCATTTAAATTACCTTATCCCCCCAAGTCCTAAACATTTACACTTCTCTCCCTTTCTCCCCGCTGTCACTCTCTAAAATCTTGTATTTGTCTATTTTGTTTATATAAGTATGCATTTATTTATTTTTGTAATATTTGTTATTTAAATAATCAACCATCTTAATTTCTCTCCCCCTCCCCCCCAAATTAAAAAAAACAAAAAAACAAACAGCTTTTTTCCTCTCTTCACAAGAAACCCCCCTTTTTATTGATTGTTTCTCTGTTTAAAAGTGTTTTGGAAACTTTCCATTTATAAAATAATTTCTTTGATTGCCACTACACAATTTCTGTATTGATACGATTTTTTTTCTCTGATGAAATGATTTCGTGAATGTATTAGAAATTTGCGAATATAGATATACAAATGTCCTTTGCAGATAATAGTAATAAAAGTTTAGTTAAATTGTCGTTTACGCTAAGGATTGGAGATTTTTTTTTTGTACTTTTACAGCCTACAAAGAATTTCTGCATTTTGCTAGTACAATTTCCATATATAAGGATTTTTTTCTTTTTTTGAAGTTTAATATGATAAGTAAATGTATCAGCTTCAGAGAAATTGAAAATGTAATATTATCTGTCACAGATATTCTCAAATCCATACTTTCCAGTATATTTACGAAATACTTTTCTTCAGAAATAAATTATCTATAAAAAGACGGAAATTTTCATAGCAATCAACGGATTTTTTTTAACAGTAAAAAACATTAATTTAAGAATTGAAAAATAATGACTAAATAATATATATATATATAAATTTTAGCTCCATAGCTACTTTTTTGTTACAATGTAATAGCCGGGTTTTAACCTGGAACATTCCGTTTGAAAGCTTAAGACGCTACCACTGAGCCACAGAATTGACAGTTATTAAAAATAACCCTCAATAACTCAGTTATTAAAAATATTAATAAATTTTAGAGTTTCGAAATTTAATAATTTTGCATGTATTTTTAAATATATATATATATATATACATAAATTTTAAGATGCATTTAATATTCAAATTACTTCGTAAACAGACTTATGCTAATGTGTAGAAAGATTGTGTTTCTTGTCAAAAATTAACTTTAATTAACTAGTTCTAAATTAATAAATTACAGAAATAAAACTTCGATATGCACAGAAAAGTGAATACAGTTCATCATGATGAAATAAACAGGTTAAGATAAAACAATTGATCAAGAAATAAATCAATCAATGGTTTAAGACTTTACTTTTAACATATAAATAAAGGACCGAAAAAAAAAATCGGCCAAATGCGACTATTGCTGACCTTCAAAGTGTTCCGTACATTAAATTTAATAATTTACAACTGCAAAGGAACAAAAAATAGTTTCTAAAAGAATAAAAAAACTCTGTAAAAACTATACAACGTAGGTTTCGGTATAGCTATATATACTATCAAAGTATAGATGGATGTACCATAAACGTTGCGTGAAATATGAAGACACGCCTTATCTACAACAAAGTTTTAATTAGGCATTGTGCCAAGCTCGCTACGAAAGAAGATGCAAAGTTGCAACGCCGCCTTGGTCTGTGCCTTTTAGGTTTTGTCTCCTATATAGGTTTTTAATTAATGTCTCAGCTTATTACAGCCTTGGATGATGGGTCCGTCAACTCCCTCTCTGAGCTCCCGCAAATTAAAGTTTCTGTATAACTGAAAAAGGGATTTTTTTTTAAACTATGTGGCCGAACATAATCGCTATAGTTTTCTTGACCGTTTTAATTTATGTCCTACTGCCCCCATTTTTTTTTTCATAATTTTAGTTTGAGTAGATTCGGAAGTATAGGGGGGATATGTTTGCAGTTCATTTTTTACAATATTGCTGAAAATATAATTCCTAAAATTAAAACCAACATATTTTATAATTCGGTGTTACGAAACCTTTCACAGGATACCCCACAGGATATACAATAATATATAAGATTTTATTTTTTTTTATCAATTTAATTAGCCACCCTTATTTTGTTCTAAAGATATTTGTGAATGGCTAATAAACAATAAATATGTCGGTCAATAGCTTTTATAATTTTCCGAAGTTTCGACGTTCCATAGTTTACAAGGAAAATACATGTGACAGACAGACACACGAGTGATTTTATAATGATTCCATTTTTACATTTTAAGTGCGGAACCGTAAAACTCAAATAATAAAATAAATAAAAATTACAAAAAAATAAAAAATTAAGAGTAAATTACAAAATTATTGACTAAACAAACGGGAAATTCGGTCTAAAGATACTAAATTACTGAATATAAAACCTGCCTATGATAACTGAAAAAAAGAATTGTATACATATAAATGAAATTTAAATAGATGAAATAAACACTTAATGAAATAAGGAATTCTATATAAATAAACTGAAGTGTAAAAAAAAATTGCAGCAAACTATCCAGTTATTCAGTCGTTTTTCTGAGTAAGTCCCCAAATCCAATTCATGAGGTGTTATCGTTATACAGGATACAGATAAAATTACCGTTAACTAACCGCTAACTGATACTGATATGACAACTGATAAAAAATAATTGTATGCATATAAATGAAATTTAAATAGGTGAAATAACCACTTAATGAAATAAGGCATTCCATACAAATAGGGGGAGATGGCCTAAAATGATCCCCTTAGGGGGAAAAACTTGTGTAAAATAACATAACTGTTTAAATAAAACTTCGGCACTTTGCTAGTGTGTTTTACCCTATATTTTGCATTATAAACATATTTTAATAATATTTTAAACCCAAATTAAGTAATGAAAAAAATAGATTTTTTTAAAAGTGTCCAAAGGATCCTTTTACACTCACCAAAGGGCAAAATGATCCATCATTTAAAAATAATTGAAAATTTTTTTTTATCGGCAAAATAAAGGAGATAAAAGTAATTATGACAATACATACGTGTAATTACATCTAAAAACGCAATCCATTTAGTAAACCAAGTCATATCTCTGTGCATAAAAGACTGTAATCTAAATAAATATGAAAGTTAGTGCCTACTTTATGAAAGATGTTATAAAAAACAATTTTTCAGAGAATTCTATTCAGGCGCGTAGTACTGCGATCACTTGAATATTATCTTTGCTTCTTCTTTACTTATCACAACTAGTTTATGTGTTACCCTGTAGATAGCTCGACCTGCATGGAAGAAAATATATGTTGATCGTTTTGCGCGTTAGGATCATTTTTGGCCACCTTCCTCTAAATTGAATCTTAAAAAAATTTGCAGCAAACTATCCAGTCATTCAGACTTTTTTGTAAATAAAGCTAACAAGTTCAGATCATGATATGTTCTCGTTATTCAGGATACAGATATAATTACAGTTAAGTAACCGCTAACTTAATTAATAATTTAATAATTATTTAATAACTAAAATTATATAATATATTGTAAAATTTTAATAACTACAGTTCTCTGAAAGTTTTTAAACAATAATGAAAGGCTTAATATTTTTTCCCTTTTTTTAACTAAACATTATAAGTGATTTTGTTCTCGAAACAAATACAATTTAAAAAATACCTTTTAACTGATTTTTATCTTTAAAATATTTCGTAAACTTAATTATGCTATTTTGTCGAAAAAAGAATAGCATTCGTATAAAAATCCAATTTTCTTACATAAGTTATAATTAAGTAAATTACAGGAAGTCAATTTTCTTTCCTCACAGGTAAGTGAAAAAAGTGTAGGATAATGAAATAATCACTTTAAAAAGATAAGAAATTTCCAACAATTAGCTTGGAAAAATATTTAACGTTTTTCATTTTTACCTATAAAAATATGCATGATATATTTTCGAAACAAAAATAACTACAAAAATAATTCAATCTATTTTTAATATTTAAAGTGCCTCGTAAACTTAATTATGCTAATTTGTCAAAAAATTACTTTTTTACATAAAAATTCCTTTCCTTTAAATGGGTCGTAATTAACTAAATTACAGAAAGTCAAAAACAGCTGTGCGCAGAATAACTAGTTATATTTATATTTATGAAATAGTTACTTTTATTAACATGTTATATAGAAATAATTTAAGGAAAGCATTAATATTTTATAATTTTAGCATAAAAAGAGAACAGGACAAGACAAAATTTTGGACTCAATTAAAAAGCTATTGAATAAACAGACGGATAGTTTGGACTAAATAGACTAAATTATGTAAAGTGAATTTTTGTTCCGGTTACTGAAACACATTAGTTTATAGATAAGTGAAAACATTTTAAAATGTTAAAATATGTACTCTAAAGAAGTAACAGATTGTCTAAAAAAAATGAAGGAATATATTATTTTTTTTTACTTTTCATTCTGTAAAAGCATACGCGACATATTCGAAACAGAATTAAAAGTCATCTTTAACTAATTTTATATTTAAAATGCTTTAAAATATAATTATGCTAATTTGTCTAAAAACTATAGTTTTCGTTAAAAGTTCCCTTTGAATTAATTTCTTAATTAACAAAATTACAAAACGTAAAACTTCATTTTTCAGAGACAAGTGGATAAAGTTTAGTATGAAGAACTAACCACATAAAAGATTCTCCGGAAATAATTTGAAAGAATGTTTAATATTGTTTTTTACTTTTTCCTTCAAAATCCTTTATTAAATTTAATCGTCCATTTTTTTTAAAAAAAGGTACTAGATCTTAATTTGTTAATTCGTGAATATAATTAATGTCTAACAAAAAATTGGTACTGAAATGAATAATAAAATGAAGAATGGATTATATTAAATAATGGAGAGCATGTGATAGAACTACGAAATTAAACTTGAGCATTTTTGAAAAGAAAAAAAAAACTCTTTATAGATATTTTTTTTTAAATATGGATGAAAGCTGTTTAGCATTTTTACGATGTTTCTTTCATTTCTTTTAACTTTTTTTTTCTGGTACGTGGTTTAAAATATTGAATACGGATGTAATTCGTCGTATGAGTAATCAGTGTAACATAAAATTCCATTCTTAAAAAGTTGTAATATTATTTACGGTTTTTCTTTTGTTGTTCTTACTTACATGAATTTAAAATATTGAAAACGTGTGTAATTCGTTGATTGAGGAATCACTTTAACCAGTTCCTTGCTGCCTTTTTTGTTGAATAAAAAATTATTTTAATATTATATCAATTATATCTGTTTTAGTTTCAATAAAAATTGACTTTAACCCTTTATATCCTGAATTAATTTTCCCGCTACTTTTTAGATGCTCAGATTCCTCGATTAACCCCACCAGTTATTTTTTTTTGTAAAGCGTTCCTTATCTAATCATAGCATTTTTGCGATTCAATTAGGTGAAAATTTCTCATTTGAAAAACCGGTGGTAACAGATTAAAAATTCTGTAAAAGACGCTCGTCGCGAAGGGGTTAAAGTGGTACTTATAAGTACCGTCAGGATAAAAAGGGTTAAATTGGTAAATAAGATTTTTAAATTTCCTGATCTTTTTATTTTCTTCACATATAAAAAATACCAAAAAAAAAAAAAAAAAAAAGAAAGAAAGAAAGAAAGAATAAAAGAAAGAAATATGTTAATCGATTTCGCCTATTCTCTAAATTACATTTAAAGAAAACTGATAATGAAATGACAGCTAATTTTATTTTTCATATGTCACTACAAACCTCTTATTACCTTAAAAAATATTTTTTTAAATTTAACATAAGGACTACACTGGAACACAAATATGCGTTTAAATTTTTTTTTCCCGGGGAGCTAGATCACACGAATAAGTAATAAATGTTCAATGTAAAATTAGACGGTATTCTTTTTAATCACATTCGTAGCTACCACTAACAAAACATTCTTTTTTACTACACAACAAAAAAACAGATGCCAGTTTCTTTTCCCAAAATTTTAACCTCTTCTCGAGATAATAAAATGTAAAAAGAAGGCAAAAGAAAAACAACTACGTTGCTATAAAAACGAGCCGCATTTAACAAATAAAAAAAAAAACAATTTTATCGGCGTTAGCATCGTCTGCATAAATAAAAATATTAATTCACCGATTCCTAACATATATGTTACATAAGAACGCCGCTGGGGTTGGGAGGGGGGATATCAGGACTTTTGGGTTGCTTTGGTGGGGCGAGGCAAAAATGGTTGGGAACCACTGCACTAGACAGAGAAGCTACGGTTTACGTTTTAGCATCTTACACATTGTTTCTAATATATGGAGATAAGTAATTTCAGAAAAAAATATATATGAGTATCAAATGCAGGGGAATATAAAGCAATATGCAAGAAAATAAGTTAATTAAATAAGGAAAAAAAGTGTATTTAGTGAAAATGTCTTTTTAAATAACATGGACTTACGTTTCCCTTTTGAAAAGTTTTTCAAAAAGTGACTGAATGTTACTTCTTTGCGACTGTTGGAATTTGTTCTAAATAAAACATCCTTTTCAATTTGATTTTAACATTGTTTTACTTTCTGCTTGCGATTATTTTCCATTTTATTAATTTATTTTATTTATTTATTTATTTATTTATTTATTTTGTGAAAAAAAGGATGGAGTAATAAAAAAGTATTTATGGCATATTAATTTTACTTGACAAATTAGTTAATTTAAAAAATATTTTCATGGGGATTACTTCATGCTTAATACTTTATATCAAGATTAAGAATTTGTAACGTTCGTTTTATACTTATATATAGCTATCTTATGTGCTTACCTCCATTATACATATTTACATCCATCTTATAGATTATATACATACATATGTACAATTTTCTGGTCATGCAATATGTATTGCAAAACTTTTTTTTAAAATGTAAATAATAGATACTAATTAGGAATATTCCAGAATCACATTATTATATCTGAATAGACCTACTACGTTTATAAAGAAATTAGTAACGTTTAAATTTTACTTCAGTTAAATGATTTCGAATGATTCGCGAAACACAATTTTTTTAATATAGTGATGGTTTCTTTTAGTTATTCAAGTTTTTATATCAGAAAATACACGTTGGATGCCCTAAGCAATTCTGTCGATTAATAAACAGAAAATGTCATACATTACATTTATCATACATTAAAAAAAATTATATTCACCTGAAACGCTATATTTTATAATTAAACAAATAACTAAAAGAACTAGGAAAAAATCGCATGAATATGGTATTCTGTGATTAATGAAAACAGAAAGTAATAAATAACTGAAATAAATAACTTCAGAGCATCGGAGAACTATTTTCATTTCCCTCGGCAATTGTATGATTAAAAAATGTGAAAACAACTTTTGTCTGTAAGAAAATATATGGCTTTCAAACAATTTGTTTTTATGATAAAACAATGAGAAAGAAACCAAATAAAAAATGACTTTTTTGCTACATAGTTACTTCCTGATATGTCCCGCATATTATAAATGATTTATTTTTAATATTGAAGAATATTTATTTTAATTATTTGAAATTGTAATGTTGTGCCCTATGCAATATTTTTGCATATACATTTATTGCTTCATAAAATAATATTTATACAATTTATCAATCCGTATTAAGTAGTATTTTATTACCTTACACAGTTCTTTACCTTATGCTATATTACAAACTACAAACAATATTAATTGTAAATTTTTAGACACCAGACTATTTATTTGCAAACAAAAAGAAAATAGACGTCCAAAGCTCTTTATAACTTTTTAAAAACTTCAAAATATTAATACGTTTCTGAAAAAGTTTAGAAATACAACTATGGGCACTATGTTCTGTCTAAAATTAAAAATTTGAAAAAAAAAAAAACATCAACAATACAATTAAACAAATATTAAAAGAACTCAACTCTTAATTTTAAATTAAGAAAAACTAAAAAAAGTTTTGCGTGGCATATCAGAAGATGCAAGTCAGGACATAAAATATTGGATGTATTAATCCTCTCACTCTCCTATTATGTTGTCTAAAAAACAATAGTCTAAAATCTGGGTATGTTTTCTTATTATTATTACTACAGGGATGAGATTTCTCCGACTTTTTGCATACCAGTATAATCTGTTCACTACGAGAGGGAACGTGACTACCTCTGTATGTTTTCACACCCCTCGAGTTGTGGTAAAGCAAAAGCGGGTCGTAACATCCCGACTTAAGGCCAAGGGCCTGGTTTTCCTTCTGGGATTCCAGCTCCAAAGCTGTTGGGGGACGCCGGCCTGTCTTCCATGAGTCTCGCGGTGACTCCCCGTGGTTTCACCGCATGTCGCAACGGCCTACGTCGTCTTACGTGGGTTCAAAATTAGAGGGTCAAGGTTAGTGGTTTGCGGAGCGCCGTAGAGAGACAAAGCTACTGGCGCAATAAAAGTCTTTCAGGACTTGGGATCGGTGGTCGATTGTATGCGGTGAGTCCCGCACGGGGCGACTGCGGCGCATGTTACTGATACCTGTATAATGTGGTCCACTATGAGAGGGAACTGTGACTACCTCTGTAGGGTTCTACATCCCTCGAGTTCTGGTAAAGCAAGTACGGGTCAGAAAAACTCGACTTACGGCCTAGGGTCTGGTTCCCTTCTGGGTATCCAGCTTCGAAGCTGCTGGGGGACGCCGGCCCGTACGCAAGTGTCTTGTGGTGACTCCCCTACTGGGTTTCACCGTGTATCGCAACGACTTACGCGGCGGTCTTCTGGCTGGCCGAAGCGCCGTGGGAAGCAGCTCCTACTGGTGCGCTAAAACTCCTACAGGACTTGGGTTCGGTGGTCGACTACTCTGGCACCTGGCGGCGCAGCTTTCTTTTATACCGGTATAATCTTACTGAAAATGTATTTTTATTTTAACGGAACATTCTGCGATTTACCGGAACAACGCTTTCTCTAAGGATTATACTGATACACTAAAAGTCGAAGAAATCTCATCCCTGTTACTAGCAACCTTCGCTGCTATGTTGGTCAGTTTCCATAAACGAACCTTGAATCAAACAATATATATCTGTGAATTTCACCTTGTGTTTTAAAACAATATGGATCTTTACCTTGAATGTCCTTCTGAAAACCATATCTGAAAACCATACGAACAGCATTACGCAATTATATTTTCTAATGTGTCAGACAAAAGTTGGAATGTAAAAGACCAACTTCTTAGTTAATTATTTACAGTAGAATTTGGTAAAGAACAATAGAACTATATGCAACATGATACTAAAACTATTCCTAAAATATCTAACAACCAATGGAAGTCTAATCAAAGTGTGTGCAGTAGAACTTTTTAAAAAGACTAAACTTTCATAATCGGTTTAACTGATTATTGAACTTTCTCCTGTAGTTCAATAATGAAGGAACGTAGACAGATATTTATACAAGGTAGTCATAAAGTATTTCCCTGATTACAAAAGATTATTACGAAATAACCATTGAATGTAATACTGTAAAATTTTTATTATGGAAAAATCATGTTCTTAAGGGTTTTTTTTTTTTCAATTGAAAATTTCCAAAACCAGGCCTCCTCACTCACTCGATATTACTCCTGTAGATTGTATTTATTTTCGTTGTCCATACAGGACAGAGTATCTGCAACACCAGTAAAATATATTTAAACCGTCGAGGTCACGATCACAGATGCTGTGTCTAGTGTTACAGCCCAAATGTGGGACATAGGTGGCGAGAAATGGAATACCGCCTTGACATTATTCGAGCTACCAAGGGTGATCACATCAAAATTTACTGACGTAAGTACTTGTATTAAAAACTTCATAAATGTCTTTACAATATATTGAGATAAGCATATCCCTAATTCTATTAGTTTTTTTACAATAAATTATTGTAATTAGGGAAATACTTTATGACCACCCTACATAATAAAACCTTCTATGAAAATGTATCTATCAGTGCAAGTTCGATCAAAATCCATTCAGCAGAACTCATGTTATGAGCAACCTGAATGAAATTCACATTTGTATTTTTTATATTGTATTGTAGAAAGGTTATAATTCACACACTCAAACATGCTAACCTCATATTAGATTCTCTTCAAAAACAAACCTCAATGAAGTAGTACATGGAAACGAAAACTTTTTAAATGTTATCTGTATAGTTTAATCAGAAGATACATTTATACAAAAGTTCTCATGCTACTATTATTAGAAAAAAAAACATATCACATCGCTTTGTTAAACGATAACAAAACACGGTCTATGTCAGTCAGAGTAATTCTATTTCCCCAAAGGAAATCTGTAACATAAACGTAGTTTAATGCTCAGTACAGTCTAAAACAGAAGATGTCATTTATTCCTGTGACTATCGTGCAGTCGAATCCGAAATATAATTACTATTTCTTCTTAATTTCAATTTAACAAACAATAGATATTAACTGAAAGCTATCGTCTAGAATGAAGTGAGTCCAAAAAAAAATCACTAATCGGAATTGAAGTAAAGAGTAATCTCTCATAGCAAAAAATAATTTAAAAAAATATTTTTTGGTAATAAAATTTCTATAAAAATGTTAATGGTAACCAATGATTTGTTTTAACGAAAATTAATTTATAGGCGATTCAAATATACATATTGAAAAAATGCAGATCATTCCACCAAGCAGTTTTTTAACTATGCTTAAGAAACTACCATCAATGCAAGCAGCTTTGTTACATGTTGTTGTAAAATCATATATTCTAATACGAGCAAATCTTGCGTGTGGTTATATTATATATGCAAATTTTATCTCAAAAACGGTTCTAACCATTTTGACGAAATTTTGTATCCTACCGTTTTGAGGCACTAGAAAACCATTGGGGTAGGTCACGTGTTCGGGAAAATTCGATTAGTGGGTCATTTTGGGTCGTCAAGGGTCAGGGTCTAGCTAATTGTATCTAAAAAACGGTTCTAAAGATTTTGACGAAATTTTGTATCTTACCATTTTCTGGCACGATAAGACTATTGGGCTGGGTCACATGTTCGAGAACTTTCGATTAGTGGATCATTTTGGGGTCAATCCGGGTCAAGTTAATTTTATCTAAAAAACGGCTCTAACGATTTTGATTAAATTTTGTGTCCTACGAGTTTCGGGCACGAAAAAATCATTGGGCTATGTCACATCTTGAAAATGTGTCTGAGAAAATTCGAATAGTGGGTCATTTTTGGGTCATTGTGGGTCAAGCTAATTTTATCTAAGAAACGGCTCAGACTATTTACACTAAATTTTGCATCTTATGGTTTTCGGGCACGAGAAGACTGTTGGGCTAGGTTACATGTTCAAGAAAATTCAATTAGTGGGTCATTTTGGTCATGGGTCATTATGGGTCAAGCTATTTTATCTTAAAAACGGCTCAGACTATTTAGATTAAATTTTGCCTCCTATGGTTTTTGAGCACGAGAAGACTGTTGGGCTAGGTCTCATTTTCGAGAAAATTCAATTAGTGGGTCATTTTGATCATAGGCCATTCTGGGTCAAACTATTTTAGCTTAAAAACGGCTCAGAATATTTAGAATAATTTTGCCTCCTATGGTTTTGGGGCACGAGAAGAATGTTGGGCTAGATCACATGTTTGTGAAAATTTGATTAGTGGGTCATTTTGGTCTTTTCGTCAGGCTATTTGAACTCAAAGCTAATTTTGACCGAACTTAGCTCGGTCTTCCCTGATCGTGAATTTAAAATTAGGAGTTGCAAAATATAATGCCTTCAGAATTCCTAAATTACTTGCCGGAATGTTTTTCCCTTTGGTAACAAAAAGTGACATTTTCTGGAGAAATTATGTGTTAGTTTTGAAATTTTTGATGCTTTTCCATTTTATATATAAACACGACTCCATAAGCAAAATTGAAATATATCTTTGTTTAGTATATGTTATTACTAGTTTATTTGTACTAGACACATACTTAAGCGATGATTTCCGAAATAGTTAGTACGAAATGCATCGTTTTATTTTCCCCTCTACAAATACTGATAGGTCCAACAATTAAAACTAATTTATAATGCTTTATCATCAATCAATCATTTAAACCTGATACTGTAATGACTGAAGATGTGTTGTTTGACACGCTCTAAAGCAAGACAAATGTGTAATTTAGAAGAAGTGTATAGGGCATAAGTCTCTTTATCCTAAAATAACTCTTGAATGGATAAATCACTAATTTCGAAATAAGTACATATATTAAATATGTTAATAAATAATCATAATAATCTACATATATTAAAATCAGTATGTACAATCATATGAAAGTGACTGCAGCACCTGTTTTGGAGCAAATTAGAATTAATGGACCCTGTCTCTAAAAGTATAACAGATAACAAAAAATTACAAAAGAGTAGAGCGTTCTCGCTTTACTACTTACAACCAAACTTAGGTGACTTACAACCAAAAATAACTTTATTAGAAGCACTGAAATGATAATTTTTCTATAACCAATCACCAGTTAAAATAGCAAAAAATCGCTTGTGTAGCTTTTCGATGTAGGTGTCTATTTTCGAATAAACTAACACATGTAAACAAGTTAATGTTATTTTTAATAAGGAAACGATTTTAAATGTGATTAATGCGTCCGCTATCTACAGCAATGCGTCCATCTGCATGATAAATCATATGTTTGCTGCCGATGCATCTGCCTTATAATGCTACAATTGGTGGAAACCAGACTATCCTCATGATATGAAAGCTACAAAGTACAGCGCTCGGTATATTTCATTGGCTACAAACAAACGGTTAATGACGTATTTAAGCCATTCTTTTTTATTTTAATGGTTCTAACACAGTTATTTTTTACATTTTAGATACATATGAGATATTTACATACTAAGCTTTTTTTTCTATCTGCCATACTTTTCGAGATATAGTCCATATCTTACAAATTTCACCGCAATAGATACTGCAGTGGTTACCTTCTAGTATCGCGGGACGTTTTACTTTGGATACACATTTGCTACATAATTCCAAATTTAGGTACTCAAGAGTTTTTTCAGGATAAAGGGACTTTCCTATGCATCCTGTATAGAATTATGTGGTTAGTGGAATGTTTTACAGGATCTTTTTTATGAAATGAATAAAGCTGATTCAAGTTTTATTTTTTAATTACGTTAAAAGTTCACTGTTAATTCCTTTTGTTTCGAACAAAAAGAAATGGGATTAATCTTACCTATTATCCTATTATGGAGTGATACTATTTATTACTCCCGCCTAATTGAGAAATAGGATATTAACCTAGTAGAAAAAAAATTATTTTAAGGCTGCTACTGGTCTGCTTTTCGAATACCATTTTTTCCCGTCAATTATAATCGTATTCGTTTTAACGCCTTTTTGTACTTAAATGTACTACGGGATTGATGTTTGAAATTGATGATATTCAAAAAGAAGCTCAGTGGCAATCCTGCATTTTGTGAGTATTTGGTTATCTTTTGAGAACTGATACCAAATATAAATATAGGTTAATTTTGCTAAGAGAAACTATTTTTTTTTACATTAAACGTTTGCATCGAAAGGAAATATTATTTAACTAGTGAACCGAAGTTTTGAATTGTGAACTAAGGATATATATTTAAAAACCTTAGGTAGAGATGTATACATGCGATAGAGATAAGTTCAGGCTCTTTTTGTAGACCCCGAGCGTCCCGTGCCCGGTACCGAAAGTACGAAGTAGAAAATTATTAATTACATTTTTTAATATTACTTTTTTATTTAAAAATCTATTCTTTCATAAAACTGAATAGTAATTCTTAATATACCCTAACATTTCGTGATTTTCATGTCGCGTACAATCTGTTCAAAAAAGCAAATTTATTTTTTTATATTAAACAACTGTTATAAATCGGCAAAGGTCACAATTCTTATTGTTTTAACACACCATTTTTTTAAACATGAACTATGTTTTTAGTGTTTCTGAAAAATGACTTTACACAGAAAGCGTGGGTAGACAAGAGATGTCACATGGCTGCATTATGTTACTAGCACTGAACTTATTTCTTCAAAATCAGAGAAAACATTTACGCTTATACCCCTTATACCTTCAACAATAACAAATCAGTTACTTTTCAAACTGATTTTTAAAATATTTAAAAACACGTTAAAAATCTTAGACTACATTCATTTTTCTCGAATAACAGTTTTTTCCCTTATTTAAATTTGTGAATGAATGAAATTTTTTTAGAGTCCAATTGCCGGTCATTAGACTCGGGTACACGATTTGGACTGAATACGTCTCATCTCTAATGTTGGGATGTATGTTTCATTATTTTAATGCAAATTAAGCCTGCTAATTTAAAAAAAAAAATATTTGAAAAATATTACACCTTGTATTTTTCAAGAAAGAACTTGTGGAACTTGTTAAAATACTATGAAAGAATAGTTTTAAAATATTACATTTAAACAAAAAGATAACGTAGAATATATAACACGCATACTGTCTTTTTAGAAAAAAAAAATCTCCTCTAGACTAACATCATTACCAGATTCCATATAAATTTTTCAATCTTATTACTGTCTGCATTTGCTGAAAAATGTTGCTGTAAAATGATTTATCAAATTTACGAACAATGGAAAGCGAGTTTTTCATCACGAAAATTTTGGCAGGGATGCAATTTACGTAGAATACGACAAAATGTTGCTACATCATTAGGAGCATGAAGGTTGAATGTTCGTCGAAGCTTACAGTATTATGTAAACAAAATGCAGAATAAATGATGCAAAAATATTGTTTTCTGAAAAAAGTCTCTATTGTAGATTTTATAGAAAACCTCTTTTAGAAGTCAACACTTGCCGCATTAAAAAAAAATAATAATAATACACACGTTTTATTATTTGTGCTGAACGCAGTATATGAAGTATATATGGGAAACGATGAAAATGTAAGGAAATTCTTTTATTAAATTTTTATTTTATAAAATAAGGTTTCTTGATTTCTTTTTAATGTTATATTTATTTCTTAGGAAAATTTTATTACTATCATATTAAGCATATATATATATTATAATGATAAATATTAATTTTTCTAAACAAATGTCTAAGAAAGTTTCATTAAAACTTTGAAAATTATTTTCCATAGTACTTTTCTAGCTTACAGTACAAATAAATTATAATTTAATCAGCCAATTGAGTGTTGCGTAACAGTCAGGATGCAAATAGTTATATCACAAATGTTAATAGAAATTTTCGTATTATTTATTTGCAAAAAATGTTACAAATTCTACTTCCAAATAACTGCGATTTAAATACATTATCTACCAACAAATAACTGGACATTTGTGAATAAAAAAGGAAAACGAAAAATATATAAGTTCAATAGTTGGTGGAGACTTCACGAGCGGCGATTACAATTGCGACCCTCCGGGGCATAGTTTCAACTAGTCTTTATTCGACGGCAAACATTATTTGTTTCGACTCGGCTTGGTGAAGAGGACCCCACAGTTCCGTCACCGATGTCTTTCAGTGGTGGCAACCCTTCACTCGACGCTCCAACTCGTCCCAAAAACATCTCCATAGGGTTAAGGTTCGGTCTTTTCGCACGCAAGTCTAGTCGCTTGAGCCAATTTTCATCGTACAAAGCCATGGTAGCTCTCGCAAAATGACATGTGGCATTCTCATCCCTAAAGTAACATGGGTCCACCCAGTAAAACTGCCACAACGTAGGAAGCACATGGTTATTCGAAATCCTACAATAGGTCTAGGCACTGAGTGTACCAGGAATTCCGACCAAGGGTCCCATGCCATACCAGGAGAAACACACCTACAGCATAACTGTCCTTCGAACGGGACCGGGTGAAACTTGGTTCGTCACTCCAGATAATCTTTGTCCGCTGTCCCATAGTTCAGTGTCGCCGTTCTTTGCACTATGTTAGCCGAGAAGCACTGTTGGATTTGCTGATCATCAGCTTGTTGTCTATTGCACGTCCATGATAACCAATTCAAATCAATTCAACCAAGCAGGGAGGCCTACCATATGGCTTAAGCTCTACAAGCCCTGCTCCGCAAGTTTATTTTTAAACAAATATTTACAAATGAGGCTATTAGGCTTTTGCATAATTACATTACAATAGGTTTACATTAGGCTGAGATTTTGGAAGTTCATAGGAGTTTATGATTAAAAGTTCGCATTGAATAATAGTAGTAGTTACATGATTGTTTAAGTTCTATTTACACTTTTGATTGTCATGAAAAATATGTGTTCATCAGAGTTCATGATTTAAATCTCACAGTGAATGGTGGTAGTCAGCTGAAATTTTAAGTTTTATTTACACTGTTGATTGTTATGATTAGGAGTTCATTATGAATGAAACATATTTGATGAAGATGTAATATTCTTTTTACACTGTTGGGGATTATTTTCAAGACTTTACGGTGGATGTGGGGGGGGGGGGGGGGTGTGCAAATAGTTCTGGTTACACTTGTGGAAAGTGCTTAGTCTTTTTTCGAGGGTTTGAGAGATCATTGATTAGTCTTCCTCGTCCGTTGAGATGTCCACTAGTAGGAGAGGGAAATGCAGTCTATTATTTTTTGCATTGTTCTTGGTTGTTTTTGAATTACATCAAACCAGTTCAACAGAGTGTGAGTTTTTTACATGCAGTGTTCCTGTCATTGGACAATCCAATATGAAATGAAGTGATGTTCCACGGGAGGATGGTGATATGTCAAACTTATGCAGGTAGTGAGGGAATGGGCCATGGTTGGATGCGAAGATTTACAAATTTCTGTGGTGTAGTAGGAAGTTTTCAGCTACTTTCAGACAAAGCGAGTAGGTATAACTTCCTGTGAGTTCCAGATCCCAGAATTGTTGTCATTCTTTAATTAGTTGAACTTTCTGAATGCGTTTGAGAAGCGGACGGGTTTCCTTACAGATAGCATTCATAGAAACAACACTGATGAATGCCTGTTGAATGTTGGAAATCTTTGCGAATGTGGCCCATCAATTTTGTATGGTTCTTGCAAATTTCTCTGGCCAGAACCGGTCGGTCTCTAACTCCCAGTTTTGTGGGTCTGCCGAGTCGGAGCTCTTCTTAAACTGGACAATAACTGTCGATCTTGAGAAATGAAACTCACTAATGATGTTACGCATGTATCGGGCATTTCTGTGATACCCGACGATTACAACTTTCTCGAACACCCGGAACTCTGAACTGCGTGACATCTTACATGCGACTGCTTGCGTTATTGTTTCCCATGCGCTATTTTACATCGGCGGCTGTGATCGCAAATATCGTTCTTTGCGGGGTATCTAATTATTTGTTGGTAGATAGCATATTAAATTGAAATTTTGTAAACAGAAAATGTGGTGACAGACTCCTTGGAAATTCCAAACTGTGTACGCACATTGAGTATTATATACAGTAATGTAATTTTATGGAAACAATCAAAAGACTACTTGCAAATTTCAAAAACCTGCGTGCTTTTTATTTTTTGTTTTCTTTTCTTCTCAACGATCACGTATGCATAGGATATTTTGAATACTTATTTCACCGAGAATCATGAAAAAAATGTGTCTAAAATGAATCAAAAAATAGAAAAAGTCGAGAAGTGCTTTTTTAGTTTTTTAGAGATCAACCTCAGATGTACAATGCATATATATATATATATATATATATATATATATATATATATATATATATATATATTACAAATATCGAAATGCAGACATATCAAAAGAATGCTCCCATAGGTTTAACAATACCTTGCAATATAGAAAAAGGTAAGGTAAAACAGATGTAAAAAAATGAAAATTCACTCAGTTCAAATACATTAAAATGTGTTATACAAAAATTTGCCAATCAAATACAAAAAATAAAAATAAAAAATAAAAAAATAAATAAAAAATAAAAACATTTTTGGTTGTTGGGGCAAAAATTAATTCATATCTGCTCATTTCCTTTAGCTACACATTTATTAAGCGAAACAACAATTATATATATCAAAATGAACTTTTTGTGCAATAACAACTTTGAATGAATTTAAAATTTAAAAACCATTTATTTTGTTTTTTTGTGTGTGTTTTTTATAAATTTGCACTTGTATTTAATTTATTTATCATAGTGCCAAACATTATATTAATGTAACGTAATCTAATAATTTTCAACCAGAATTCAATTTAAATACAAAATGATTGTGTGCTTCAGTCTACGTTTCATTTTCATTCCTTTTTTATAAAGGAAATGACGAAACGTTTTTATATTCTTAGAGAAGCATAATATATTATAATAATTTAAATGTACGTATTTTTGAAAATGTAAAATGAAAGCCGAATTTCTTTATCTCATTTACGAGAATATAAAACATAGAATCCGAAATTATTTTATTTTACACAAATTTAATAAGTGTAATTAAATTTTAAGCTGCACATACATATATATATATATATATATATATATATATATATATATATATATATATATATATATATATATTTAATGGAATTAAATTATTCATTATTAACATTAGAGTATGTAATTTATAAACAATTTAAAATAATTATATTTCAGACTTTTATATCTATTACTGTTCCAATGAATATAAAATGTTCTTTTACGTAAATGTAATATATAAAGCCTGCCATGACAAAAAAAAAATAGCTCTATCACGTTAAAAGATTTATGAATTATGCGAACATGATCAGGAATGTAAAACTTTTAATAATATTTTTTGGAAGAAAGTAACATAGCTGACAAATACTTATATATATACATTATAAATTTGATGAATTAATTTGAAGAATTAATTTAGACATTGCTTAATATATTATATTCTTAAAATTGTATTAATAATATTAAATATAAAATTAATAACTACATTTTTCGAAACTTTTTCTAATTGCCGTCGAGGCTTACCTGTATACTTAATTTTTTTTTTTTTTTTTTTATATATATGAAACAAATTTAAAAAAAAATTCGCCTCATTAAAACTATAATTCTGTGTAAGTCCCATTATTCTAAATTATTTTCTCGTTCCAATATTTCGATTGTCAAAATTCCATCTAGCTAAAAATACTTTATTCTAAATTCATTCTCTTAAAAAAATGGCTCTGATCGCGGTGATCTATTAAAATTAAGCACTTTTGTTTCATTAAATAAATGCATCATATAATTTTATTTTTTTTAAAACACCAATCTCCCAGATAAAAATATTTTAACTCTCTTGAAATAACAACTTATATCTTTTTATTTTCTTATTTTTTTTCCCTATGTTTTCTGACAAAACAATATTCTTTCACAAAAATTATGAAAACTACTTCAGTCTCAATGTAAAAATTATCTTGGCATCTTGCCCATGCTCGATAAAACCTACGTATTTTTTGCTTTTCTTCTATTCTTATTTATTCGAAGGAATTAGACTTAAGTATTTGTTTCCCGCGTTTTTTTGCCAGCTTACGGTAAAATAGCTTTGAAATAAGAGCGCCGAAGAAGTTAATCCGATAGCGCTGATTGGTCGAAAGACTTTTTAATGACAATGTATTCTGGGGCGTTCAATAAGAGATATACGTTGAGTTTCCCGCGTTAGCGTCAGATTGTTCCTGGATCCGGTGGTGGATGCATTCCCGGCGCGTACTCCACGATTATGGAATTATCTCCTTGGCTGCCAATAGATAGAAAAGAACACTGCCTATAAGAACCAAAATGTCTTCTTAATTTAAATTAAGTCACCAAGTTTTCTTCACGGTATTAAAATCATCATGTATGGAGCCATTTTCTATTTGATTTTCGAATAAAAAGTGAAATGGAATGGACTGTATCTTGTTTGAGTTCTGTACGCACACTGTGAAGTGAATTCTCGGCGCCCGTCTGCAAAATCCTTCGGAGGAAGCCATTGCCTGGATAATGATTCAACAAAAATTATGGTGATACACGTTAAATCGTGACATTATTCTTTCTAAAGTCGACAAGGATGGCCAGATATTTTTAAAATCGACAAGAATGGCCAGATATTTTTAAAATCTAACGGATATGCCAGATACAGGTACTTTTGTTCGACGATTTGCCAGTGTACGGACTTCAACTGTCACGAACGTGTGGTAATTTAGATTGAAATATGTTTGTGTCGCTGATTTGGAATGTGTAAACATCGGAGCGAATTAAATGAAAAACGGTTGGGTTGGGTTGGGTTGATTATTGACGGCCAATTATCTACACTTGGGATATAGGCCCGGGAGGAGTGCCCTTCGTGGGGGTCTTTCAAAGGGAACCTAACCCGTATTTACGCATGGATAAATCCACGGCTCGAAGAAAACCACGAAAACTCCGAACGATTAGGCCGACGGGCGCGATTGGGATCGAACCCAGCACCTCCCGTCTACCAGCGTCGAGAGCAGAACCTCTCAGCCACTGGTGGGGCTAAATGAAAAAAGTATTTGATGATTTACTATGATATGGACTTGCGGTCAAGCAAAAAGAAGACACGGCAGTGTAAGTTATGTTTTATGGTTGACATTTTTTATTTTGTCGATTTTATGTTGTTAGAATATTTTTATGTATTTTTATTTTATTGTTAATGATTATTTAAATTCTATTGTTATTTAAATTTTATTAAGATCGGGGTTTTGTAAAGATAATAGAATATCTTCTGATATTCATATTGATAAAAGTAATCGGAAAATGGATGAAATTAAGATAATTGCATTTGACCCTGATTCGGGAATGGGGATTCAGCAGTGGCTAGAATATTTCAACCAAATTTGTAGAAGAGAAAATAAGAATGAGGGATGGAAATTTAATCATATATCTCAATATCTTACAGGGGAAGCTCTTAAAGTGTATGTTAATTATTGTTTAAATTGTGATGATTATGAACAAGTTGTAAATATTTTGATAGCGAGGTTTATTGACTTAAAATGCCCAAAATTTTCTGATTTTACTACACTTAAACTGGATAAATTGAGTGATTTAGAAGATTATTTTAGAAAAAAGGTAGAAATAGGTAGGCAGTTAAAATTATGTGAAAAAATTCTGTTACAAGGATTGACTGATGGATTACGACCAGAATATCAAAATTCCATCAATGTAAATCATCCTGAAAATACCACTGCCATAGGATTGTGAAACAATTTGTTGAAGTTTCTCCATCGCTCAGTACCCGACAACCAATCAATCAACCATATCGTCAGCCAAATTTTTCTGCTCCCCGTTTCCCAATGCAATCTTTTCGGCAAAATTATCAGCCTTTCCGACCACTTGGGCAAGAATATTCTCCTTGGAATTGGCTACTAGCACGACAATGTAATCAGAGATCTCCTAATTATAGGAATCCTGTACAAAACAACCATTTTCAAAACCTTTATCCAAGCAGACCGTGCAGAATTTGCAACAATAAGGGGGTCAGAAATGCTTACCATTGGGAAAGAGAGTGTGTTTTTATAAGTAATACTACTCTCTCTGATACTCCTAATGCTTCTTCTTTTGCTTGTAATCCTGGTAATGAATGACAATTAATAGTGTATAGGTACACCCCTAGTTATAATTTACCTTGTATTGTGGATAGTGGTTCCACAATTGCCATTTAACCATTGAAATTTGTAGTAAAACTTAATGCTAAAATTGAGAAAATACCTACTATTATTATTGGTCAGGCAAAAGGGTTTATGGAAATTAATCAGAAGTGTAGAGTGCTCATCAGGGTTGGGAAAATTAGTAAATGTATAGATTTTCTAGTATATAATATAGATCTAAATTATGCAATATTCGGGTTAAAAGGGTGTTCAAAATTTGATTTAACAATTAATTGTAAACATTGTATTGTCAAACAGGGGAAAAGAATTGTAAATACAGGTGTAGCCATACAAAATGAGAAAGCACTCCATTTTCATGTTATTGATGTTAATAAATTACAACAAGTGAATAATGAAAGTATAAAATTTGAAAATGACAGTAGTAATTTTTAAAATAAGTATGATCATTATAACAAGTTTAAATTTTGTCAAGTAAATAACAATTTTGAAAATAATGAAGAGCATAATGATTTGGATTTTTATCATGATGAACAATTGAATTTTAAGAACTGTGGTAATAGTATAATTATGCAATCAAATGAGGAAAATAATGACTATGAAGTGCAACCAGATTATAGAAGACTCATGACTCCTCAAATTTCTCGCGAAGTTAATAATTCTATTTGTGAACTAATGGGGGAGATAAATTTGATTCAAAATGGGGATTTAAGGGAATTAATTCAAGGTTACATGGATATTTTCGCTAAACATAAATATGATGTGGGTAGAATTAATATTGAACCGCAACGCGTTTATCTTAAATCTGACCTACCAATATCTTTGAGGCCTTATAGAACTTCACTAGCTGAGGAAAAAGAAATTCAAAATTCATTTATATTCAAATTCAAGGATTGTTAGAAGCAGGATTAATTAAAGAGAGCAATAGTCCTTATTCGGCTCCTGTCACTTTGGCTATGAAAAGAGAGGAAGGCAAAAAGACTAGATTATGTATTGATTATCGAAAATTAAATGCAATAGTAAAAAATGATGCCGAGCCATTACCTCGTATCGATGGGATCTTGGATAAATTGAGTGGTGCTCAGTATTTTTGAACTTTGGACTTAGCCTCCGGCTACTGGCACAGACCCATACATCCCGCAGATACTGAAAAATTAGCTTTTGCTACTAGCTCTGTGTTATTCGAATGGTTAGTCCTCCCATTCGGGATAAAAACGGGGCACCCCATTTTCAATAGAACTATTAGAAGAATCCTAAATAAATACAAAATAGATTTTGCTTGCCACTATTTCGATGATATTACAATTTTCTCCTCCTCTCTAAAAGAACATCTTAATCATTTAAATCAAATATTCAAAATTTGTCAATTAGAAAACATTAAACTCAAATTATTCAAATGTAAATTGGCTCAGACTAAGATTAACTTTTTAGGATATGAAATTTATGATGGAATTCTAACTCCTGCAAATGCAAATATTGAAACTATAAAGAAATTAAACCCCCCCCCCAACAAATATTAAACAATTGCAAAGTTTCCTGGGATCAATAAATGTATATCATAAATTTATAGATAAATATGCTCAAATTCGACAGCCTCTTAATAAATTACTTAGAAAAAATACAATATGGAATTGGACCAGAATGTCAAGATTCTTTTAATAAATTGAAAGATGCTTTAATCCAAAAACCTATCCTTAAAATTTATGATGCAAAATTGCCACTTCATATGTTTGTTGATGCCTCACAGTTGGCAGTAGGTGCAGTGCTTAAACAACCAGATAAAGAGGGGTTTTTGCATCCAATTGTTTACCATTCAAGGAATTTGAAGAGTTATGAGCAGAATTACTTCATTACAGAGTTAGAGTGTTTAGCGATTATTGACACTCTTGATAAATTTTATCATTACTTCCATGGAGTCAGATTTACCATCCATACTGACCATGAATCTATAGTTTGGTTAAAAAATGTTAAGAATCCTAGAGGAAGATTATTCAGGTGGTCTTTAAAATTAAGCATGTTTGAGTATGAAATCAAGTATGAAAGAGGGTCAACAAATGTCGAAGCCGACTTTTTGTCCAGAAACCCTGTAACTTCTTTCAACCAGCATATTAATTTATTGTTAAATAAAGATGAAATAATAGAGATGCAAAATAAGGAAAATGTAAATGATAGGAAATATCGATCAGAGAATGGAATAATCTTACTTAAAAAATGGATTTCGAAAAGTGGTAGTACCAATGGCTTTAAGAAAAAAATTATTACATGTTGCACATGAGAATTATGGACATTTGGAAATACAAAAATGCAAAATTTAATTTCTCCAAATTAACTATATTAACGTAAACTATTATTGGCCTAATATGACAATAGATATAACCCAGTATTTAAAACATTGTGACACTTGTCAAAAAATAAAAAACCCAAAACAAAAAGATTTGGCTTATTACAAGCTCTACCAGCCACAGATCAACCTTTTGAGTGCCTCTCTATTGATACTGTGGGTGGATTTAATTATTATAACTCAACAAAGAAATTATTACATATAATAATATATCATGCCACAAGATATGTCTGGGCTTTTCCATCTAAAAATGTTACATCAGCCACATATATTAATTGATTAAAACAAATTTTCAATAGTCAGGTTCCCCAAACAATACTCAGTGGTCGGCACAAGGCATTCCGGTCACCTCAATTTAAAAAAATTCTCAAGACACATAACATTAAACAAAGATTTACCTCTTCACATCATCCACAAACGAATGGGAAGGTTGAAAGGGTTAACCAGACAATAGTCACTAGATTAAAATGTAAAGTAAATTCAATCTCATCTAAAATTCCATGGACTTGGTTATTAGAGCAAGTCATTTAAGAATACAACAATACTCCTCACTCCATAACTAATTTCACACCAGCATATCTATTTTATGGCAAATTACCTTATAACTCTCCTTTAAATCAAAATTATTATCCAACTGTTCAAGCAGCACTAAAAATTGCTAAAAAGCGTACTAAAGAATTTCATTTCAAAAATAAAAAGTTATATGATAGGAAATTTGTTGAGTGTCCTTTAAAAGTAAATGATTTTGTAATTTATGAAGAATTTAAGTATCCCAATACTAGGAAGATGGAACCCACTTTTTCGGGTCCACACAAGATCATAAACAAACTTTCAGAAGTGACTTATGAAATAGACAGATTTAATTATGAAACTAAAGCGAATTCAGTAATTGTACATGTTTCTAAATTAAGACAATATTATTTTCCAGATGATTTCAAATTATTTCACGAAAATACACAAAAACCAACACAAACAACTTCACATACAGGTTCACAACACCAAACATTAGTAAAAACAATATATTAATTTCTTCCAAAAGTTTTTATTTACAATACCTGAATTTTTTTTTTTTAATTAAAAATAAATTCTTTTTATCAGGTATATTCTTGGGTCGACACAGGGATACTACTGGTGTAATTCAATTAACTTTAAATGTAAACAATAACTTCTCCACATTACTAGGTGTCTTCTAGCCTGATCAACTAGTTTTGGTACTTATTTTTGTTGAGTCTATTAAATTTAAATTAAATATTCTATATAATTACAGTTTTTAGTAAATATTATTTATATTATTTAATGTATTCGCAGTAGCTAAATTTATTTTGTTTAATACAGTAAAGGTCTTGAATTATTCTTGAATGCTGATATTCTGTATTAGTCTAAAAGTTGATATTGTGATATTGTAGTGAAATGTTTTGAAGATATTAATTGAAAATAAGGATTGCAATAGTGTAAATATAATAGTTTATATTCCAATTCTCTGTCATCTATCTATCTAACAACTATTATTATTATTATTATTATTGTTATTATAATTATTATTTTGCTTATTACTTAAAAAAGTGTAAAAAGAAGCATATGATTCTACACTTAAATTTTGGTAATTAGCTATACCCGATTATGTCATAGATTTTAGTAGTTAAAAGAAGAGTATCAGAAAGGGATATTATTGTTCACAAGTGTTGGTTAAGTGAATCGTATCTAAATATTTGGGCTTCTAAATTATTTAAAATTGGAAAAATAATGCATTGTTATTTTTTAATTCGGCTAGCAAAAAAATATTTCCTTATCTTTTCAAGTAAGGAAGCAAACAGATTTTGCTATGTATTTTTTTTTCCTCAACCAATAATTTTATATGGAATGTAATATTTACTGTGATATATTACTAGAGTAGTTATTGAAGTTTGTGGATATTATTTATTATTTGAAGAAATTTATTAATGTTATTATTTATTAAGAGAATATATTAGAAAAATATATGATGAATTTAAGAAGATACAATTTGGTACCTAAATAGTGTATATGAAGTGCAATATGAACATAAGTAGGGTAAATACAAAAAATTACTGATTGTGACAAAAGCTAGCTATAACAAATATTCCACTCATGGAATAATTTATCTCTGATCTCTAGTGTGACCACGAAAAGAGTGGCACCATAGATTAGAGTGGGGTCAATCCCAAACCACAATAGAGACGAAAAAAGACTAAAAAATTTTGTGAGAACTGTTTGAGACTGTTGTTGACTGCTGTTGTTGTTCAAACAGTGACTGTTTAAGACTACTGAAGCTTCCGTATCAATGCAATAAAGTTTTTCAATTAGTATGTATAGTATTAGTATTCTTCAGAGTTCAGTTTTTCAATTAGTATGTATAGTATTAGTATTCTTCAGAGTTCAGTTTTTCAATTAGTATGTATAGTATTAGTATTCTTCAGAATTCAGTTTTTCAATTAGTATGTATAGTATTCTTCAGTTTTTCAATGTAATTAATTTCCAGCTTTATTATTTATTATATTGAATTATTTATATATTATGTTATTATGTTAGTTATTTCTTAGTTTATCTTGATGTATTCTCATTTATTTAATCTTGCAAAAAGTAAGTGTTGTTGTAAAATTTATGTATTTTAGGTTATGCTTTAATCTAAAAATTTTTCTAATTTCTATTCTTCCAAAATTTTAAGGCAATTGCTTTGTTCGTGATTCTTGGAGATTTAAAAATTTTAATTTTAGAATTTTTAGAATTTAGGAAAATTCTCAATTTTTTTGTCACTTGTCTGAACTACTGTTAAGGAACTGCTGTTCAGATAAGCTTGTTTTATTTGAGGGGGGGGGGGATATGAAACAAATTAAAGGCCTCATTAAAACTATAATTCTGTGTAAATCCCATTTTTCTAAATTATTTTCTCGTTCCAATATTTCGATTGTCAAAATTCCTTCTAGCTAAAAATACTTTATTCTAAATTTAATCTCTTAAAACAATGGCTCTGATCGCGGTGATCTATTAAAATTAAGCACTTTTGTTTCATTAAATAAATGCAACCTAGAATTTAATTCTTTAAAAAAACCAATCTCCCAGCTAAAAATATTTTAACTCTCTTGAATTAACAACTTATATCTTTTTATTTTCTTTTTTTTTTCCCCTATGTTTTCTGACAAAACAATATTCTTTCTCAAAAATTATGAAAACTACTTCAGTCTCAATGTAAAAATTATCTTGGCATCTTGCCCATGCTCGATAAAACCTACGTATTTTTTTTCTTTTCTTCTTTTCTTATTTATTCGAAGGAATTAGACTTTTCGGTAATATTCTCGAAGCATTCGTTTCCCGCGTTTTTTTTTTCAGCTTACGGTAAAATAGCTTTGAAATAAGAGCGCCGAAGAAGTTAATCCGATAGCGCTGATTGGTCGAAAGACTTTTTAATGACAATGTATTCTGGGGCGTTCAATAAGAGATCGTTGAGTTTCCCGCGTTAGCGTCAGATTGTTCCTGGATCCGGTGGTGGATGCATTCCCGGCGCGTACTCCACGATCATGTAATTATCTCCTTGGCTGCCGATAGATAGAAAAGAACACTGCCTATAAGAACCAAAATGTCTTCTTAATTTAAATTAAGTCACCAAGTTTTCTTCACGGTATTAAAATCATCATGTATGGAGTTGGTATTGTGATGAGTAAAGCATAGCCATTTTCTAATTGATTTTCGAATAAAAAGTGAAATGGAATGGACTGTCTCTTGTTTGAGTTCTGTACGCGCACTGTGAAGTGAATTCTTGGCGCCCGTCTGTAAAATCCTTCGGAGGAAGACCTTGCCTGGATAATGATTCGACAAAAATTATGGTGATACACGTTAAATTTTTATGCATTTTTATGCATTTTTTAAGTAACATACAGAGCTCTACAAAAAAAAAAAAAAAAAAAAAAAAACTATTAGATCAGTGAAAGGAACTATACAATTTCTCCACTCATAAAAAAAAATCTGAATAAAAAAAGGGTCGCTTAAACTGATATATTTCCTGCCTAAACAGTTTTCGCTAATTTTTTTTTTAATGATCTATTAAGGTAAATTAAATTTACTGGTAGATTAAATAATAGTAAATTGCATTTCATTTTCATTCCGAATTTTTAAAAACATTTTTGGTGATTAAATAAATGTCTCGATTTAAAATTTATATTAAAACTAGGTTATTTTTTTTAAATGCACGGTACCTTCTACATAAATTTCTTAGCTATGTCATTTTTTAAAATTAAATATTTATTAATTTTATGGCGTTTTATTTTAAGATCGTTTTAAAAATGCATTTTAAAATTATTTTGTTTACGAAAAAACAAAATAGACATGCAATAAGATTTCAAGCGTAATTTTTAGAACCGAAATTTCCAAATAGCATAGACTAAATGAAACTAGTCAGACAAATTTACCAAAATATTCCGAATGAAGCTACGTTTTGAAAAAACTTGAATAAAATTTATCATAAACGATTAATAAACTATAGATGTTTTTATGAAAAACTTATTTTTAGATTCATCACATTTTAATGTAAGTGATATTGCTAAGAGTTTCATTATTTGAAATATAGAAGATATATATATATATATATATATATATATATATATATATATATATATATATATATATTTAAGTTTAATACTAGAAAGACAGAACCTGTTATTCAACACTGAGCAAAGTTTGAAAATTATTTCCTTATGATAGCGGCCAAAAGTTTCCTATCTATCTTATTCAGCAAATCAAGGAAAGTTAACCAATAAATTTCATTACTCGATTTGTAAATGATTGCATGAATTCCAATGCTGCGGTGAAATGTATCATAAAATAACAGCTTTCATTATTAACTATCGCAAACCAATTTGTTATAGCTTTCTAAATTCTTTAAATTTATACATTTAAAAAAAAATGTGATTTCACTAACTTATGATCGATTCACACTTTTCATCGTACGTAAAAATGAAACGACTTATTTTAATGATGTTCCGTATTAAAACAGACTAAACAAAATACTAATATACCTGGAAAAAAATTCACAATCAAAACAATTAATACCGTTTAATGGCTTTATCTTCTTGTAAACATTAACTCTTTTTACCTCAGATTGCGAATCATGAAATAGCTGCTCTTCTTTAATTTCTGATGATTTATTAGACGATGGTGGCTTTTAAATGTGATCGAGGAACGTATTTTGTATGAAAAGTAAAATCAAGATAGACAAAAATAAAAATAAATAATGCATATGAAAAAAAGGTCACATTAAAAACAATAAAATGGTTTAAAGCTTTTAACTTCTTGTAAACATCAACCATTTATACCTCAAATTATTAATCAAGAAATTACTCCACTTTAATATTTATCTTCCTTAATATCTGAATATATATTTGGAAATTTATATAAAACATATGAAATTTATATAATGCATATGAAATTTAGCTAAACTCTTTGTTTGAAACCTATATAATAAATTGCTTGTTCAAGCTTTGTTTTTACAATATTTAAAAGGAAAATTAAATTAATTAACAAAAACATAGTTATGGAAATTTGGCAATATTTATAAAAACAATGCATTGTTATTATAGTTGTAAATGTAATTTTTTTTTGTTTTAGCAATTTTTTTATATGACAGTTTAAATAAGAGAAAAGCTACACCTTTGTATGTGTATCAGGTTTAAATAAGAACCATTAAAAAAATATTCAATTTCACTGTGATCTTCTTAATGTGATCATGTAAAGTATTTTTGTATGAAAAATAAAATAAACTTTTATTAACGCACAGATTAATATGTATATGTTTATTAAATTTTCTTTAATGACGCATACAAGTAAAAAGCTTTAAAAGCTTAAAGATAAAAATTAAACTAGATAAAGTTTTAAATTGAGAAAATATTTAAGTTATGTCTGATATTTGTTAAAGCAACCACTTTAATGTATAACTGACATGAAGAAGTATAAAAAAATAATGTAAAAATACGTGTTATCTCTCTTTTTTTAAGGAGAAAATTCCACCGTTAGTTGTGCTGAGTGAGCTTTTTTTAATCGTTACTTAGCTAACGCATTAGATAGATACGTAATTTTACAATCCGTTAAAACAACTCCAATAAACTCTAATCTCCAATGATATGAAAGTCCACTGTCGAAAAAAATTGCTTGATAAGACGAGGAAAAAATGTACAGCATATTTTACTTAATAAAGGTTTTTACTTCAAATCGTTACAGATAAAAAATTTTCAGTAGAACACTTTCTCAGCAAAAAAGAAATAGCTCAGTGATGATTGTAATAGAACATTGTGCGCTTAGCGCATCATAAATCGTTAATACGGTGATCATTATAAAAATAATTTTCAAAGTATTCAAAATTAACAATAAATAATTATTTTATTAAAATACAACTTTTGAATTTTTGTTCCAACAATGAGTTTGAAAAATATTTTGAAGATTTATTTTTTACATTGCTCTATAAGCATAATCATATTAATTTGCCGATTGAATACACTTTTTGAAGAAATGTTCTTTCTTTAAATTAGTCTAATTAACCAAATTACAATAAATAGAATGTAAAACTTTATTTTGCAGAGATAAGTAAAAAAGTTTAGTTTACCGAAATAATCACTTAATAAACAACACACCCAAAATTTAATTAAGTAAAAGCTTAAAAATTTTCATACTTCTCTCTATTATAAATTTAAAAAAATAAATAAATAGCGCTGTTGTCGTCGTAAAAGATTTTCTTTGACAGCGGGTATTTCTCGGTTATATTAAGAAACCTATTACATATAAAAATATGAAAACTTTGAGTTTTATAGAGAAATGTTTGATAAACACGCTGAAACAGACAGTTTTTAAATTGAAGAATTATTTTAAGCGCTATTTTATGTTAAAGGCGATCAAAATTGTTCCGTTAAGTAAGTTTTATTGTATCAAGAACTATCATCGTTCGTAGGCACATATTTGACTATTTTGTGATGTGCATTGTATAATCTTTTTATTAATTTTAATTTAAATTTTTTTTAGGGGGGGGGGGGGTAATGGCGGTTAAATATTTGAGAATTTATTTTCAATTTATTTTCAATTTTGTGTTTAAAATTTCATTATTTAGTAGAGATTTATTTCATATTTTGAAAAGACCATTTTGTAAATTGTTGCCAAATCCTCAGTCAAAGGGAAATGAATGGAAACCCGATTACAGAAGATCTCTACTGGTCATTTAATTATAATTCAATCGTTTAAAAACAGACCAAATTAGCATGTTATTAGTTATCTTAATGAAATATAACTTTTCTTAATGAAATTAGTTATCTTTAAAAAGCACGCGCATCGGACACTTTATGTTTCTGTTTGGATTAAAATAATTAGAATTTTATTTGTTAAATCATGAAAGTAATATGAATCTGTGGGGAAAAAAAAAATGTTTGAACTATTTTCAGAAATTCTAGAACTTAGTATTCTAGAAATCATTTTTATAAATGTTTTCTATAATAATAAGTATATATCATGAAATCAAGAGCACAACATAAAATTATCCAAATTCTATATAAAATTCAAAGGCCCATATAGCCCAGGGGTTAGCAAGTTGGCCACAAAATGAAGAGTTTGAGCCAACGATCAACTTTTCGACACGCATTGCAGACCGTCTGTACAAGGTTTTCAATGTTTTACTATTTAGAGAACCAAAATTCGGGTTACTTTCCCATCGAAAGTTCTCCCGGTAGATATCCTTCTTACAGAAATATTGTCAAAAGGGAACAATGCTTAACAAATATCCATCATTCTAGATAAAACTCCTGTATGTATTAAGATTGAAAAATATATATGATAGGTGACAGAAAGGTGGCCATAGTTAAGCTTTGAATTTTTTTTATAATTTTCTAATTGGGTGTGTGTGGCTGAATATTTCTTTGTGAAATTTTACGCTTATCTCTAACACAAAACAAGTATACTTTTCTTTGTAAAATAAAATTTAATTATTTTTATAATACAATTTCCAAATTGTAGCTTGTGTGCCACGTTTGGCGCATAGTGTTCTAAGGGTGGCCCCTGTATTGAAATCACTTTTAAAATATGAAAAAAATACTTGGCAAACTATTTTGCTTACTGTTATGCTTACTATTATGCTCTGATATCCCTTTCTTTCTTTTGATATCTTTCGAGTTTTTCGTCTTAATCTTCTTATCTTATGACACAAAAATAACTTGAAAAACTTTTTTGTGCACGGTAAGTTCAGGGATTTTCTTCGGGGCGTTTCCGATTTATTTTGAATGATCTCTGGTGTTAACAATAAACGGTAATAAGTTTTTCAGATATTTATGTAAAAACTTTGAAAATGACGCTTACTACACTGATTTTCACATTTGTTTTTTAAAGTGGTCACATTGGGATCATGTGTACGGCCGCCATTTGCACGACTTAAAAGTATTAATCTGATAAATTTCTTAGAAGTGTAAAATGTGTTTAAAGAAAAGGGAATGAGCTTTCAGAAAAAATGTATAATACCTGAAAGTTCTAGGAATTTAAACAAGTGTAAATTAAAATATCTTCTTACCTGGGAATTAGAACGACTACTCCTCAAAAGTAAAATCACTGCATAAAATGTTGGAGGATCAAGATGATATGTTTAAATTCAGCACCGGGTACTGCAGATACATGATTGACAACACAGTAGCACCATTTTGCGATTAAAAATTAAATTAATTCTACTTTTGAGAAGTGGCGCACCTTAGGGACACTGACCTCCTTTGGTTCACCCACCTTATGTTTATTATATTTATATATATTTAAGTTGTCAAAGTATTTCTTTCTCTATTTTATGTTTTTGAAAAAAACAGGCAATTGAAAATAAGAATCACATTATAGATAATCTAGTAAATATATAGAGAGCCAAAATACGTGGCTGCAAAAAAACGGTTGTTTATCTTTTGCCGATGGCAACGAGTCGTTTGGATTCACTAATTTGTAAATATTAAGAAAATTATTTGAAGTATCTATTTAAAACTCACAACAGACATGCAGAAAATTTTTTCTGCATTCGAAAATCAAATTTTTGTTAAAATAGGCAACTGATTGTTCTTTTTTTTTTTGCAAAAAACTACCGTAATTTCGCGCGTGTCGCCGCACTTTAGACAATTCGATTTCATACCAGAATTTATTTTAAATAAACTGTGACTTTTTAAAATTAAAGAAGTTACTTATTTGACTTCTTATTTTCAGTAAAATTTCCGGTTTGAAAAAGACTTAACTAAGCCGCGGCGTATGCGCGTGAAAATACGGTAGTAAAGAAAATAAAATGCGAAGTCAAACCAAAATACATGCCATTTTGTTTTAATTAAAACATTAGCTCTACTGTTATACCTTATGCAATTTAACCTTATTTTTGTCCGCATCGGTATGACGTCAACGTTACGGATGCACATATTTTTGATTTATAATATAGATTGACTTTTAGAAAGTTTACTTCTTACGTACGTAACGAGCATGTATCTTTATTTCTTTGCAAGTGCAAGTTGATAGGTAGCCAAATTATACTTTACACACTTTGTAAATTCCAAATCGATGTAATTTGATTTGAATTTTACATTTAAAAAAAAATAATAAAAAGAAAGAAAGAAATCAGATACTAAGGATTTGGTTACTTCCGTATTCGCCGCATGACAATGGATAATAACAAAAAAATCGAGAAAAATATAATGTCATGTATCTACTCATTATACATCTGTATCTATGTATTATTGTGTACCCATGTTTGTATTCAAATGTATGTATGTTTCTATAGGGAAATTTCAGTAATCGGGTTCGCAGACAAATGGCGTATTTTAGTGAGTGTGTCCGCATCTAAGTACTTACTAACACATAGGTACTAATAAGTTATATATATACATAGATAGAAGTACTAATAATAGGTACTTCTTGGCTGTAAAAATCCCCTGACGGTAAAAGGTGGAACTAAAATATGTTTTAATTGTTCGAGGTTCATTTGAAAAAATTGATCAGCGACCCTGCTGGTTTCAAATAAAATTCAAAACTTTTTACAATAAAAAAATTGTTTACAAATTTACCAAAGAAAGAATGAGTTATAAAAATGATACATTAATACTTACAATTGATACTTCAGTAAAATGTATTGTAATTATGTTTAAATTATTATTTTATTCTTTTACTAAACTTACTTGTATTTTATAAGAATTAAGACGAAATTTATTTTATTAATTTTCTGCTTCTTTTCAATTACGTCACGAAATATATGTTTAATATTATTGTCATTTCTAATCTTAATATATTTATTCTTCATGAAATTTTCTTTATTCGTATATTATTATTTAGCAATTTTTAAAATGTGGTTAGATGTATAAGAGCTTACTTTAATAAGGGTTTTGCTCCAAACTTCTCATATAACGCATTCCATCAATCTTAAACACTTAAAACAAATTCTGTTATTTATATTTTAAATATATATATATAGTTTGGAATCAAATAAAACAAACCGTATGGAAATATATCAGCTAGACCCGGGTAATTTAAAATTGAAATTTGTTCTTTAACACAAACTTCAATTGGAATTATAACATAATAATCTTGCATAATAAACAATGCTTAAAAAAACAAAAACTATGATATTTTATGCGTTGGCTTCTAGTTTTATGCGTTTACTGTAATCTAACATTATTCTATTGTTAACATTCTTCTATATTTTGTTTGTTGTTCTTCTTCATGTTTATGAACTTTCAGTATATTCATATTAAATACACAGACTTATGCTAGCTCATTACATTACCAGACCACAGTCCAATATCAATGCAGATTGCGGTTTAACCCCTTGTATGACATAATATATATATACAACTTAATTTCAATTCCAATATGCCCCAAAGGCATCAACATTTTAGAATAAAAATTTGCTTTTATAATGTACAAAATGAAAATATTTTACTTATTTTTGAATAAACGTGTTCCCTTAATCGTTTAAACATTTTAGCAACAAATATTCTTTTCCCTTGGAAGAGTTAATGTAACTCAAACTATGGCTTAATATAGTACCAATTCGTGGTTACGAGAAAGTTACAAATCATGGTAAAATGTTTAACCGTATGATGGCTACAGCCATGTCTACACCAAAAGTTACTTCTATCTTGTTCCAAATATTTAACAGCATATCCTGACATATTTGTGAAACATATTTTGTTATACTTGTTTTTTGAATTCATTCTGTGTTTAATTTAATATAAAAAAGAATAATACATTTTGACATTTTTTTATGATTATGATCATCTAGGATTTTCAGACTGGTGCATTTGACCGCTTTTCGAATTTGATCATATGTTTCAAAGTGATTTTTGTCAATTTCTGTAGCAAATAAAAGGAACTAATCTCATTAAATTTGCACAAAGTTTAGAATATTTAGCCTTGCGCATATTCTGGCACAGACAATTTCTCTTTGTGAATGTTCCTTTTCTCTGAAGACATTTTTTTTATGGTTTTCCGTTTGTAGTTCTATGACAGAATTGTGTATTGTTTTCCGTTCGAATGTTCCTTTTTGTACACATTTGTGAATAGTTAACTTTTCCTAGTATTAAGTCTGTTAAAACATAATTATAATATATGTATATATTCTAAATCCAGATTATTTCAAGAATATATTTTTTTTAATCCGCCTTCATTTACTGATAAATGTTTCAAAAAAGGATGTATTAATCCTAAAATCTATTAAGACAAGATTTTTACCATTAAAACACAGCATAAACGCAGTTTACTTTGCATTTCTGGTCAAAATTATTAGGTTAAAAAAAAACTGAAATCTTAATAAAAACTTAAAAATTTGTCATTTGAAGAAGTATATTTTTCTTTTGTAAATTTTTAAACGAAAATGCTATTCAAAAAGCAATATAAACGGCACATTAAGAAATTCACACAATCGTGTTAGATAATTATCTTTATTATTTTCTTGAGTGTATGATATACACAGTATAGGATACTAACAATATTTCAAGCATTCTTTTTTTTTAAAAAAAAGGATTTTTTTCCTTTCATAAAAATTTCTTTTGGTTTAACATCGTTACCAGATACATTAGAGATAAATTACGATCAGAATTTGCTGATAAAAGTTTCAAAGAAAAGATTTATCGATTCTCAAAACTATGAAAACAAGATTTTCTATCACTAAAATGCAGCAGAAAATGCAGTTTACCTAGAATATAACAAGATGTTCTGGCATCATTAAGTGCATGTATGTCGAAAATTTTGCCAAAATTATTAGATTTTCAAAGCACAAAAATCTAAATAAATGTTTTCAAAATTTGTGTTTGAGAAAAGTTTCTTTTGTATAAATTTTATACGAAAATGCTAACCAAACAGACAAATGATTAATGATTCATGAAATGATTAATTTACACAATCTTTTTAGATAAATTTTATTATTTAAGTTCATAACATACATAGTATTATTTTGCGAGTAATTTTAAATAATGGACTTATCAAATATACCTTTTAAAATATACCTTTTAAAATATTTTTTTATTTAATTCCAGTTTCACTTTCTTATAACATATATTGAATTTAAAATAACTTTTTATTAAAAATAATAATATAATTATATACATATTAATTATATGATAATTATATGTCTTAGAAAAATCAATTAAATATTTCAATTAGTAAACAAGTTTTTTTTAATTATATTAATTTAGAATAATTTACTAACATAAATAAAATACATTTACAAAAAAATTTCTATGCATTGTAAATGTATATTTTAAAAGGCTATAAATGTATATATAATCATTTCTAGCTTTTATTTTGTTTTGGATCTGTGAGCAATTCTGAATACTTCACAAACCTATTTATTATTTTAAATAATACGTATGCCACAAATATCTTGCATATTAATACAATTATGCAAGGCTTAACGTTTATTTTACCCTTGAAAAATGGGATAAGCGGATTTAATTTTTTATCTTTTACACAAAGCAAAAAGACATATTTTAAGAAATTTGCTTAATGCTTACGCATTGAATACTATAAAATTGATATTTTTGCCAACAAATACATTTAACTACAAAACAATAGATTATACAATGTAACAAAGGTTATATAAAGTAACTTTCTTTGACTCTTTAATTACACGTTTTTTATGCACTAATTTAATATCCATACGCCTCAGAGAAAAACGCAATTAACCGCGGCATTAAAAATGTTAAATGAAACTTGAAAATCGATTTATTTTGTAGCTGAACAATGTTGATAGAATTTAGCACAAGATTAAACTCATTTTGAAGTATGCTTGAAAAAGATTGTCAAAATCCCTGTCATATTTTTTAAATTTGTAATAGATATGATGGAGAAGATAATTAATATAAAATATATTCCTTTTCAGAGTAAGAAAAATTTTAATTAAAAAATTTCCAACGAAGATTGATTTTCATCACTGAGATTTCTGTTAATAAGAATTACTTTTCACAAGGAATTACAGGTTTCTTTTGGAATAATAATTTGATAGTAATAAAATTCATTGTATACTAAAAAGACAAAAGATATTTTATGGTTCATAAAATTCATCATTCAAGCGTACAGCTTTTTTTTTCTATGAAAATTATTTCTGTTTCAAATATTAAAATGCAGTTAATTGTTTTTAACGTATCCAGCAATTTCTACATAGTAACAATGTTTTTAAATTTATTAGAGATTATTCAACATGTATTGCGAATTCGAGGAAACGTGTGGTTTCCTAAATTAGGCAAAATAGATACTATTTTTTTGCTGACTTGAAAATGTATACACACACACACATATATATATACAGGGTTTTTCTAAATGATGGGCCAATTTTCCAAAAAATGTATTTATTAAAGTACAAATCCAAAATGAACAATCTTTATACCAATGAAAAGAGGAAGTTTCAAAGTTTTTTTTTAAGACATTATAAATGTTCAATGTGTCCACCGTTTGTGGCACGGTAACCTTGGAATACCCCAACCAACTGTGTGGAAAGTTCTGAGACGGCGTTTCTGTACAAGCCCTACCGATTACAACTTGTGCAGGCTCTCTAGCTGAATGACAAAGAGAAGTGTCTCGAATTTTGTGGCTATGTGTTAGAAATGATGGAGGATGACGCGTTTCTACTGCGTATAATTTTTCGCGATGAAGCGACATTCCACCTGAGTGGAAAAGTTAACACACAGTGGTGGACACATTGAACATTTATAATGTCTTAAAAAACTTTGAAACTCTTTTCATTCGTATAAAGATTGTTCATTTTGGATTTGTACTTTAATAAAAACAAGTTTTTGAAAATGGGTTCCTCATTTAGAATAACCCTGTATATATATTATGTTATTTAGGTAAAAGTTAAAACTAATCATTTTTTAAACTTTCCTTGGGATTCTTTAAAAACTTTTTTATTGAATTTAATATCCATAAACTAACACCTATCAAAGTATCAGAGAGGGTCGCCTGGGATGTTGACGGTCACCTAGGCATTATAAATGTTGCCAATCGCATGTGTTTTTTATTTTTAATAATCTGGTTAATTTTCATAAGTTACAATCCTAATTACATTAGAAATTTCTTTCGTTTTTACATTACAAATCCTAAATTTAACTTTTAGTGACAGTTTGCGTATTAATTAGAGCCCGTTAAGTCACTTTAATTTTTTTTAAAATATTATCTGAAAGATAACTGATCTATATATTTCAGCTTACATATAATTGTTATTTTCACTTACCATGTTTTACTGTGCAAGGCAAAAAAAAAAAAAAAAAAAAAAAATCTAAATTGAACAACGTAAGCCACTCGTAGGTATTATTTTGTAATGCCCTAAAATTATCAATTAAAAATGTTAAATTAGATGTGTTTTAATCCGATATTAATTTAGGTATTAAACTATGCTTTAATGTACATGCAAAGTAAAATATCAAAATTGAACGCTTTAAGGAGCTCGTAAATATTATTGTGTAATCCTCTTAAAGTAACCTTAAAACTAGTCGTTGGAGGCCACCGTAATACTTACCCATCATGGATATGCATAAAATAAAACATGTGCAAACTTCTTATAAAAGGCATTGCAATTCAAATAAAATCGTGGCCGAAGCTAACGAAAAAGAAAGGCTACCGCGGTGCTTTACGCGTATCTTTTTTTACAGACCGCCAGAGTCACGTGATGCTCGAATGTACCAATGCAGGTGTACGAAAAGAGCATCACGTCACTCTAGCGGTCTGTAAAAAAAGATAAGTGGAATGCACCGCGGTAGCCTGTCTTTTTCGTTAGCCTCGAATCGTGCACCGCCCTCTGAATACTAGGCCTGAGCGCTGACAACAATGGCGGCTGTCGAAGGCCGATTTTTTTTCAGCGTTTGAACGGTCCCTCGAAATTCCACACCAATAATTTCTAGAAGTTTTCTTCGCCTTGTTTTTCGGAGATCAAATAAGTCAAAGATAACTTTTAGATATTATTGGTGTTGAAATTCGAGGGACTGTACAAACGATTCGGCCTGCGGCAGACGCCATTTTTTTCAGCGCGCAGGCCTAGTATTCAGGGGGCGGTGAATCGTGGCTTAATGACGTCATAAACTTTAAATGCTCTATGACTGAATTGCGTAAAAGGAACATCCTTATAACTCCAAAAATTATTATCAAATTAACTAACGGTTTATTCCGCCTGAATAAGCGTCTCATTTCTAATTAAAATATATCTTTGAATTGAAATTTGGATTAAATACAATGTCATGAAAACTCGAAGAGTGTTGAAAATAGGATTACAAATATCTGGGCAACTAATTATTCATTCTTTAAGCAAAATTTAGGTTTTTTTATTGTCTTTTATATTCAGCCCTTAAAATAAACAATTTCGAAAAATTTTATGTACCTTGGATCAGAACGAATATTTCGAGAGTCCGAAAAAATGGTTCCGGATAATCAAGGTCACTGAAATTCAACAAGTTTCTTCCCATTACTACATACTAAGTACATACCAAGTTTCAAGTTTCTATCTCAATTTGTTCGGGAGATAGAGCGTTTACAGACACACAGACACGCAGTCACACAGACATACAGACACACAGACGGACGGCAATTTTTTTTCCTAAAAATATGTTTTTTGGAATGAACATTTTCTGAAACATGTAAATCCGTCAAACATTTTTTTTTTTTAACGATTGCCCTATACTACGTATGATGGGTAAGTAAAAGGAGAAATATCATGTGTTTCAATCAGAAATTAATAAATAGATATTACGCCAGAATATCTTGGTCCAATGATAGACCAATTATAAAACTGAACACAGCAGAAAGTTAAACTCACTCAGTCTATGAATGGAAACGAATTAAAATCAAACATTTGTTATGTAAAATTTGAGAAATAAACAATAAATAATTTCTGAAGTCTTATTAGTTTCGGAAACTCTTTTTGGATTAACAAATACTGACCGCAGTAGATAATTACTATCGAAATGAAGCGTATTCGTTTAATGTTTCCGCTGTAATATTATATATTTGAGTCATCAATAAACGTATATGCATATATGTATAATAGTTGGACAACATAATAATTGGGGAACAACTGCATATTGTGCAAAATCGTAATTGTACAGTATTAATTTAATGAACGATTACAAGTATTTTATCATAAGTGTAGGTGTTTGTGTTTTACCATAGTGCTGAAGAGTCATTTTGTATAGACTGCGAAGATGTTGTTCGATGAACATTCCGATCAGCAGTCATTTCACCATTACATTTCGGTATATAGTTTTATTTATGATCAGATTTATAGTTCGTCGCTCTGAAAATCCATTTGTCATTTGAAATTATGCATCAGCACTGCAGTTGGTTTGATGGAGAAACTTACAAATATATAGAAAAACCTGATTTATCGATGGAACATGTGCAATCATTGGCAGCCACATTGAAGATTTGAAAAAAGACAAACGTTGTTTCACTATCTTATAATCGCATGTATTCTCTCGTTTGGTGTTATAACTGCGGACAATGAACCGTTAATTTTATCAGGGCTCTATATACATGTTTGTCCTATCGATGTTTCTTTACATTTTTCCCTATCGATGTTTTCCCTATATATGTATATCGTCTTACTAAATGATGAAGAATATAAACTACCGTTAAACTAGAAAAAAAAAACACAGATTGCGAAAAGTGGCAACATAATACGTATAGGAATTTTCTTCGTCGATTTCGTTTTTAATTCGCACTTACAATCGGCCAAATAAATAAATAAATAAATAAATATAAAACACTGCATACATATTTATCTCCAAAATGTTACATAATAAACGGAAATAGCTATTCGACTGGAAGTTATGTCTTCTCTCAATGTGTGTTGTTAAGGGTGTCGTCTTCATTGGGAAGTGTGCAAAGATGTGAAATTTTCTATACGAAGTACCTAAACTTTGCCATCATATTTAAATTTTTCAATAAATGTTACCTTAGGGTACGAAACAGGAAGACATTTGGTCAAGTAAATTAGGAATTATGAAAGCTTAAATTTGGGAAATCTTAACGAAATTCATTTGTAATCGCTTCAAAACAGATTGTAATACGGTAAGTTTTTTAAAACATAAAGTGAGAAGACATCATTTCTAAATCCTATGTATGAGTATTCTTTTTTTATTTCAGACACTACATTTTAGAAAATTTAAACCATGTCTTAATAATTCTGTCACAGGCGCAAGCAAAAGTTATCCATGTTCGCAAATCGATTAAACAACGTCTACATTTAAGTGGAATTAGATACTCTCAGTTAACATCACACAATAACATTAACACGTGCTGGCAATTGTGTACTATTTTGACACACACACACAAAAAAAAAAAACATTCTTGATATATCCTAAATACTTTGCTTAACGTTGCTATGATGATTTTCGGAGTTAACCAGGTTAGAAAAAGAGGATCTCATTGGCTATCACTTAGCAAGCATTTATAATTCAAATATAATGCAGATTATGATATCATTATACATCATACTTTTTTAACATTAATATCATAATTCATACTTTGTTTAAAAATTCATATTTTAATATTATTAGAAAACCAGTAGTAAATTACGTTTATTTATATTTTAAGGTTGTATGTAATTTTAAAATAGCGGAATGGTTTAATTTATTTTTTTTTTATCGTAAAATAAAGTATGTAACAATAATTAAACATTAAAAAAGCAATTTTTTAGTAAATTTTTGGTCCAATTGATGTTAACAGGTTTTTAAAAACATTTTGTTGATATTTTAAATTAAGATTTAAATTGCGTTTTAATGTGTAGACTGCGTTTTAATGTTTGGATTTAAATTTATTTGTGCATTTTAATAATAGAGTGTCTTTACTTTTCTGCCTATTTTTAAAATGAAACTCTTAGATGAGAAATGCATTTTGCCTCTTTTTTGTTTCTGTAATCGCAAATGTATCAAAAACATTAAGATAATGTCAGTTATATGTTTCGTAAGATTCGTAAAAAGAACACCACTTTCATACATTATTCATACGATTTTAAATATGTTTTATGTTATATGCTTCGTTGGTTATCTACTTCAGACGCTAATCCAGAATATTATAATCGATATTCATTCATTGTGTTAGACATCGTATGGATCCCTTGTTTTCTCAAATTGATGAGATTTAGTTGCCTAGTAATTTTTGGTTCAAATATGTGTGTAGAAAATCACTAACACCAGAAAACTTTAATTAAATTAGGATTACATCAATTCACAAAAAAGGAATTTAGTTGCTTTATTTAATATAGTATTATTTTTTATGTGATTATTTTTCCCTCTAAACTATGTTTAAGAATTATGAAAATTACACTACATTATTTTAACATAATCATACTGATTGGTGAAGAAAGCATACGAGTTGTAATTTCCTAAGAGAGGTAAAATTGCCCTCGCAAGGAGTCGAATTCAGAACGTCTGACTTGAATTTCCAGTGCTGTATCATTTGAGCTACCTGTACGACACTCATCTGACACTATTCACTCACACAATCTTTCTATCTGTAATCTGAAACAGCCAACAGAATAAGATCACTATTGAAAGAACTACAATAAAGTATGGGTACCCAAATGCACTTTTTTAGCACAATCATATTCAATGCTAAATAAATGATAACAGTTGTTGCGGCGAATTTCGATTTTTATAGCTCATTCTATTTATCTCATCTAGCTTAGTCATTTTACCCACATATCGGCTATTCAGTTGCTATAATGACAGGGGGCCGGGACAAAGTTCAAAATTTCGTTCAGCGAAAAACAGATGCCTTCAAAGAAATATGAGCGATTTAAGTTTACTAATTGTTTTTACAGTTCCATACATTGCCAATAATTACTATAAGGTTATATTATTGCTGTTATTATAACAATTTGTAATTGCAGATAAAATATTCGTATGCTACTTGACAGGCAGTTTTTCCCAAATTATGATGAAAGCAGAGCTGTTTTAAATTCGTCGTCGAGTCAGCTGAAGAAGTCTTTGCTCGTTGTGCGCACTGTGAGAAATATTTTTGTTTTACCCACTTCTTCGGAACGAACAATCTGTCAAAAATTGACTATCATCAATGCATTTCAATGTAAGAACCATAAATAAATTTAAATCTTACTTATTTCTTTGACGGCAACTGGTTTTCAATGAACGAAATTTTAAACTTATACCCGGCCCCCTGTCATTATCAAAACACAATATCCGATATGCTAGGTAGAAAATTACTTAGCTCGATAAGACGAATCGAATCAGCTATAAAAATCGAAATTCGCTGCACAGACTATAGTACCTTTACTTGTGAGGAGAACTGTTTACTATTTTTCTACAGTTTATTCTGTTGTACTGTTTCGGATAACAAAGCCCATATTATTTGGCAACAGACTGCCTACATGAATACTGTCGCCCGAATGTAGTCCAGAAAAGCTCAATTAGTTGAGAATTAGATATATAAGTCAGAGGTTCTGGGTCCGATTATTGTCGTAGACATTTGTTCTCTAAGTTGGAAACAATACAACTCGCTTATTTTTAAAATTGCTCATTTTTTGTGCCCATTGCCTTGGAAGTTTTTTCAGAAATCGGATAGAATATGTTGGTCTGGTCGTAGCCCACAATAAAAAACCACTGGTGTCTTTGTGTTTTTAATGTTATAAAAACCCATTATGATCTACAGAAATGAAAATCTAATTGGACAACTGATCACAACAGACACATTTATAAATATAACACTAAAATATTTGGCGCTAAATTTTACAGTTACTGTATGGTCCCATTTCGTGAATATGAGATAAATTTAAAATCACTTAACGTGGAAAATTTGTACAGTAAATTTATTAAAATTTTACTTTAATTATTATTAAAATCAAACATATTTTTCAATTTAACTGCAAACAACAAATGTAAGAACTCATTTTATGTGACAAATTGACCACTGGCTAAACCACATCAGACAATGCAAAGAGGATGAATACTGTCTGAATAAAAGTATTAAAATAGTATAATGTTAATAATTATCGTTTTTCTGGATATATTTGTGTGGGCATTTGTTTATGATATTAAAATATACCTTATTTTGTCAGAGACGTGTTCATATTCTGAGTTATAAATGCACTTTACTAACTCTGTCTTAAAGCAACCATTGAATGAACGAACAATTAATTTTGACATCTGTTAACCATTGGAAATTGATAGCATTTCTGAAGGACATTTAAAGTGAAAGATTATTTTTATACATAAGTATTTTATATAGCCGTCAACCCAAGTTAACCCAAGTAACCCATTTTCTTTTTTTGCATCTTAGACAAACTTGATTTCCATGTTAAAACTATTCACTTGACTATCATATTTAGACTTAAAGCATGAATGTTGAAGAACCGAAGATTAGAAGATTGGCATTTATAATAAATAATAAGAAGAAATATGTATAACTAAATTGAGATGCACGATATTTTAAAATCATATTTCATTCAAATGCTTTCCAAACCTGTTCTAGAATTTACTGACAAATAATCCTACTTGTACTTAATAATTCAGTAAACGACAATGTAAAAAAGTAATTGTTCTTTGATCGAAACATGGCTAACTTAAAAATCTAAACAAGCGTACACTTTCCGTAACAAAGCAGCAATTTACAAAACTTATCATTCATTTGAATAATCTTGCATTCCTTTTTATCATTATTGTTGCGCTTGGTGAAAATTGATCTTCACACCTAAATCAGATAATATTTTTAACACTTCGAACATAATTGTAAGTGTTCATGATTTTAGTTTATATTTCTGCCGTCTGCTTGTCAGCGTTCTGCCTAAAATTCGTAAATATACTCGGATTGCCATGTAATTATTCCCAGGTCGAAATTCATGCTAGTACCAGCAACAAAAAATAGGCTTGTTTTTGCTTTAGTATTGCTTTGTATGATACATTTTCATTCTATTAAATGCGTTATAATGCTAGCCAGCATCAAGTGGGTCAATACACACCAGGACTTGCTGGGTAATTCTGGTGGAACCGGCAAATGTTTATGCTAGTACCAGCAACAAAAATAGGCTAGTTGTAGAATTTCATTGTTTTTCTATATTTTTTATAACATATCCGATTCTGCTTATTAATCAAAGCAGACAAATATTTTAGAAAATTATCAAGTAAAATTGTATGAAAAGTCGCGATGATATTATTATTAAATTGTATTTGCGCACATATGTATAGTTATTGTATCTTGCATGCAAATTAGTATGCAATAAAATATGTTTCGTTTTTAAATTAATCTACAAAAAAAGATAAATTATCTAACTTTTCATTCAATAAATTTCATAATTATAGACAGTTACTATGAATATTAATAACTATTTTGTGTTTCATTTATATATTTTTTAGTTTAAATGCTTTAATAATGAGCATAAGAAACATAAAGAACTGAAATAAAATGAAATAGTGGCTTCCACGATGTGTATGTCTTCTTTGCAAGCGATTTCCCTATTCCTTACTTAGTTTACTTTCTTCAAAGATAACTAAATCTCTATAATTATATTTCTCTATATATTAAGTATTTTCAATTTCTGTATATAAATTTCTATTATATGCTTTATAATGCTAGCCAGCATCAAGTGGGTTAATACACACCATGACTTGCAGGTAATTCTGGTGGAACCAGCAAATGTTTATGGCAGTTTACGCTATTTTATTGCTGGGATACAGGATTTAATTGTACTCTAGCAAACAAATACTAGCATGAATTTTGACTTGGGTTATATGTTATTGAAATTTACGGTAGCATGTTTGCCATTGAAAATGAAGTGTGTAGCCTTTATAGTTTGTTCAATGGGGTACACAAAAGTATTTCGTTATAATGTGGTCTATGGGGAAAATCGTTTGCAGTGCTTTTTAATGATTTTACGACAGTTGAAATATAATGACATTGATTTGTTGACTTAGCAGGAATACAAAATGCTTTATAATGCATATACAATATTGCATAACTAACATTTACAGTTTATACATAGAGACGCACAAATGAATTTCAGTACATTATGTTCTATGAAAGAAGTTATTTTCAGAATATTTCAGTGATTTCACACAACTTGAAACATGTTGAAATTGATATGAATTGACCGCAACATATTTTCTTTAGTTTGTGGAGTGCGTAGCATTAATCTTTCGTTTACAGAGATACACAAAAGTATTCAGTTACAGGATACTCTATAAACTTTAATTGAAGGAAATGCGTTTTCAGCTGTGATCTGCATTTAAAAATGTAATTTATTTTTAGTTTATACAGTGGTGTGTATATATTCTATAAATCGCACACGGTATTGCATGAAAAAAAATGGACGCATTACCGGCTATACACAGCAATTGCTGGAAATGAATTTTTACTCCGTTATGTGTCCTTATATTGTTTAATATGTCATTGAATGAAAAAAAAATGCCATTTAAAAACTATTTTCTGCTAATGTTGGAAGTTATTCATAATCTGTGTTTTATGTATGATTTTTCGTTCTTGGTTTTCTTCTAATAAATGATACGCAGTGCAAAATTAAAACATTATATAACCTGCTTTTTAAGATATTCTTTTAATTTATAATAAGCTAAACCATTATGTGTAATTTTGCGTATAATACCGTGAAATCTTCGATATTTTTTACTTATGTTTAGACATCCATAAGCAAGAATTTCATTGTTATTCTATTGTTTTTCTATATTTTTATAATATATCCGATTCTGCTTATTAATCAAAGCAGACAAATATTTTAGAAAATTATCAAGCAAAATTGTATGAAAAGTCGCGATTTCATAGCAGTGCTTTTACAAGCTATACATGAATATTAATGATATTATTTTTTAATTGTATTTGCGCACATTTGTATAGTTATTGTATCTTGCATGCAAATTAGTATGCCATAAAATATGTTTCGTTTTTAAATTAATCTACAAAAAAAGATAAATTATCTAACTTTTCATTCAATAAATTTCATAAATATAGACATTTACTATGAATATTAATAATTATTTTGTGTTTTATTTATATTTTTTACAGTTTAAATGCTTTAATAATCAGCATAAGAAACATAAAGAGCTGAAAAAATGAAATTGGTACATCTGCGATGTGTATGTGTTCTTTGCAAGCGATTTCCCTATTCCTTACTTAGTTTACTTTCTTCAAAGATAACTAAATCTCTATAATTATATTTCTCTATATATTAAGTATTTTCATTTTCTGTATATAAAAAAAAATTGTAATTAGCATTATTTAAAAAATGTATTTTTCTCAAATGTGTATTTCTCATATTATATATTTAAAATCTTTTTACAATATTAGAAGTTCCATTCAGAGCAAACATATAAAAAATCATATACGTATTTTAAACTTTTATTCTATAAAGGACATGTTCGAGAAAGATTAAATTACATTAATGTTAGAAGGCGCATTCAAAAGATGAAGACAGTATTTCTTTATTCCATTTAAAATACAATTCAGATAATGCACAAGTATTTTATTTTATCCAAAAAGTATCTGAGTCATTAAACTTTAAACAGCATGTTCAGCAAGAAATTAAATTATCCATTGTTAAAATTTCAAGAGGTAATTTGTGAGAGATATTCAAAGAATTATTTTTAAGACTTTTTACGCTCAATTTACTAAATATGGTTCTTTTATGCAAATGTTCACATTTAGCAGAATAGAAAAATTGATTAATTAAATGAAATCTTTTAGAAGAGATCAGATAAGAAATGTAAAACATTTAATGTTCTAAGTAAGTAGCATTACTTACAAATAATATACATACTGTGGAATTGTGAAATTAACATTTTATAAAAATATTGTATGCAAGAACTTTAATTGATAAGTTCGCAAATTAAATAAATATAATTTTGCTTATCAAAAATATAATAATATTCTTATTGTTGTTCATGTGAATTGATGATGTGGTGATTTTATTAACCATTGGGAAAATGGTTGTTATTTTCGGTCGAGAATGGACTTCTTGACGTCGCACGGTGGAAGATTTGCCGATTCTAGCTGGCCAAAAGTCGATTTTTCAAAGTTTATCCAACTTGATTTTTTTTTTACCACATGTACCTTATGTGCAAGTTGTGGAGCTCATCAGATGTCACTGCAGATGTTTTTGATATAAATTCAACCGTACTGCCAGTAGGTGAGTATGAAGTTTTGCGTTTATTAGAGGAGAATAAATCGATAATTTCTAGTATATTGTTTTAATATGTGAATGTTGAAGAAATTGAAACAAATTATACATTATGAGTGCTTTAGAACAAGGCATCTATATATTTAAAACGCTAAGCGATTTCTTTCGACAATCCGTGAGAACAAACTACCGCATCAAATTACATCATTCTTTTTTTAAATGAAAGATATTTGGACACAGATTTGTTATCGTGCATTCGTTTGTTCGAAAATTTAATTAATTAGCCGTAATTTTCAATTAAACTTTTGCTTCTGCTTATGACGTCATAAGCAGATAACGCCCACTGTTGCGAAGCATAGACTTTATTCTCTAAACTCTGTGGTGGCGACGATAAAAAATAAATATTAAAAGCACGCGGCTTTTAGGCCGAATTTTTTAATTTGCAAGTTAAATTTCGGTAAAAATATTTATCCGCGTGTTTTATAAGCGAATAAAAAATCATATTTATTGTGACGTCAAGGGAATATTGCCCATTGGGTTTATTTTATCATTATGCATTATAACTTTGTTGATGCCATTTTTTCATTACAACTACATACAAAATATATTTTTATTTGTATGCATGGTGTTTAAGCATTATAGTAACGTATATAAATTACGTGAGAAAAGTTTGCGTCTGTGAAAATGACGTTATGCTTAGCTTGAAATGCATTTTTACATTGATAAAACTAAAGTGAAAAATTTATATGATTGTGTCAACAGGACGTAATTTTAACTGATTTTTCAATTCTTAATTATAAAGAACAGAGCTGGAGTCTTTATTGGGGAGGAAATGTGAGCTTTATTTGCAATGTTTGTTTTTTTTTATTTACTGAATATGATATGAACGTAGGAATATACTATTTGTATATACTTCATAGGTCCATGAATTTTTTTCTTGCCGTGGGGAATATGGCGGTAATGTCAAACTTATTTGCATTTCACAGTTGTTTACGGATTGTTTGCTTAGAGTTTGCATCGGAAATAGTACTGTATTTGACTGGGGAAAATTTTTTTTAAATAAAATTTTTGAAAGACTGTCTCATACGCACCCCTTCTTAAATAATAAAGAAGCTTATTTGACTGATGTTGTTATAGTATTTTTTCCGTCAAGTTTTGACGGGTTCCATCTAGTGTACTTTATTTTTTTTAATTTATATGCATAATTTTTTCTTTTGTCAATAGTTATTTCACATTTAATGTTTTTAATGACTTTATGTATTTTTAATGAATTTCATTTTGAAAATTCAAATTTATATGATAAAGCTAGATAAATCTCAACTTTTAATTTTAGTAAATAGTTTAGAGTCTTAGATATTGGATAAACGTTTACTTGTCTGCATCTATCTGCTTTCGTAGATTTTACAGTTGTTTTCATCATACGAAGTCTAAAATTATTATTATATTTTTTATTCTAAGAACACTTTTCTTTTTACCAGGGTCATCAGACTGTAAACCAATCACACGAATAAGCTTTTATACTATTATACAGTACCAACAAGCTTCCACATTTAACGAAAAAATCGAATTGGCTGAAAAAGTTTTGTTGACAAATGGAAATTATAACGAAGTACAAATGAAAGTTTTCAAGCAGGAAATGATTATACGGAATACCCAGTTTAGACAAAAGTGGACTGCTGTACATAGAGCACATGAGAAATTTCTGAAAAAGTATGAAACTTGGCTGCAAAGCAGTTTTGAAATACCACGTTCAATGAGTACTCGCAACTTACTGAGGAAAGCCAGAATGAAGAACTTTTAGATGGTGAATTGTCAGAAAATTTCTACGCAAATTTCTTATTCCTTTGTATACATAAGTATTACTCTTTAATATTTATTTTGTATCCCAATTTCTAATAGATTATTATAAAAAATTACTTTTATAATTTGGTATCATATAATAAATATAATTCTATCGCTTAAATCTTAATAATATTATAAAAGTTCATAAATATTGTCCTTTTTAGTTATCAAGTAAAAGATTAACTCCTTCATTACATGTTTTAAAGCTTTAAATAATTTAAATATTTAACTGAAGGGTACATCATAGTAATATAATAAAACTTTTTTCAACTAATTTCAACTTTTTTGACCGTATTTTTCCCTGACCATTAGCCACCCTGCACATCTAATGTACTACATCAATAATTTTTAATTAAATATAATGATTTCTTATTAAACTACCGTTTAAAATTTTATATATTTTCTTTACATCAGCCTAATATATCGTTTATATAAACGAAAAATAGATCTCATCAAATAGAAGTTGAAAAATAATTTTGGCCAGCTAGAATGGGCAAATCTCCCACCGTGCGTCGTCACTTTATTTTTTAAGCGTTTTAACGACATTCTGTAACTTTAGACGAATTTTTAACGAAATTCTGTAAATTTATAAGAATTTTTAACAAAATTATGCAACTTTAGAAGAATATTTCTTTGAATAGGCAATAGAAATGCATAAAATCGATACAAAAATGTTAAAGTAAAAAAAAAAAAAAAAAAAAAAAAAAAAAGGATAGATGCAAATTATCAGATATGAAAAAAAAGCTGAATTCAAAATTTGTCGTTGGATGAGAAATCGTCTTATAAATTTTTTGTTTCTGTTTTCATCAATATATTGTAAATTTGGTACTTTCGTGTTATAGAATCTCCCAAGGATGAATCGCCAAGCGACGGAGATTTATCGGCAAATTATAAAGCATGTATGCCATTATAATAATATATGATATATATATATATATATATATATATACATAACATTTTTGTTTCTTTTTTCATTAATATATTGTAAAATTGGTAGTTTCGTGTTTAGAGGCCCCCCAAGGATGAATCACCAAGTGACCTATATAAAAGCTTTGCGATGATCTTGACGAAATCATAACTGCAACCTTGGCATAATTATAATTGTGGGGGCCGCTATAACACGAAAGTACGGTATTTTATTTATTTTTTAAGCTTTCGGAACATTTTCTCAATAGTTATTGTAATTTGTTTAAATTATAATTTTTTTCTTTGTTTTCTTTGCAAATGTTGTTTGATGTTTAATACACAATATCAAGAGAGCTGTAGATTTTACAAAAACAATATGAATTAAACTAATTTCAATGAGCGAAATAAAATACAAAATTTCCAATTTTATTTAAAACTTTTTAATAAAATGTTTGTTTAATTCTTGTTCATGTATTTCCTACCTAAAATATTTACAGCTACAAAACTAAAAACTGAAAGATAATATATTATAATTGTTAATGTCTGCCACTAGAATAAACTATATACGATACGAAGACTGATTTTAAATTATGAAGTAGTACGATTTAGCAAAACAAGATATTTAAATTTCGTTGCCAGTTTTTACAAAAGTTTGAACCAATGGAGTAAAAGAAAAAAAATGTGAAGAAAACAGAAAGACAAAAAAAAAAGTTTTTGGATCCATGCGCACCGACAGCAGAATAAACCATGAAAAAAAAAGCATCAAGCGTAGATTACGAAACACTTTCCAACACATTTAAAATACTGTAACAAAACTTCATCGTTTATAAAATATTGAATTAATTTAATCACACCAGAATTTACTTACAAATTTATTCTTCTAGCTACATTATAAAAACAAAATTTTCATCTCCAAATTCTTGTGCGATATTGGCGTTTGGGAATTAAAATTAAGTGTGATATACACTATATGGCCAATGATGACCGGTCACTTGCGATTTTAGACGTTTTGTTCAATATCTAGAAAAATACATAAGGCATTATCCTGAAACTTCAGGCGTGTAAACAGCACAGTTGACGTCATGTATTTCAGCGAATATCTTTTCCCGAAACCCCATACGGGACCGTCAATAAATTGCAGAAAAACGAATATTTTTGGATATCCCTGTAAAAACTAATATTGCTAAAGCGAAGAAACGTTAGCACATGCTTAGGAGGCTTCTTTTAATAAACTATGTTCATTTTTATAAGGATAGCATGTATACTCGTGAAGAAATTAAGATTTTTATAAAAACAATCCCAAACTTCACCAAGTGTTTTGCTAATATAATATATATAATACAATGAGAGACACTTCATTCATATTATGTCAACTTTCATAAGCTAGTATATTTGGATACAACCCCTCATCTTTTCTAGCTTCGTTTTGGGAACAGCGAATTTCGAGCCTATTCTATTGACGATTACTATCAGAATTTTCAAGCTATCTTTTTGAGACTTTCACAAAAGTTGGTCCATACATTTAGCTAATATATTATGCACAGTATAAATTGATTGAATTGGCGCGTGCGTAGTGAAACAATATTTAGTGAACTTGCTCATTTTTCATCCAATATTTATTATCTTTTTAATTCTGATTGCAGGGTATTATATATAATGTTGTGTGTCATCGTTCCTAAAAAGAACATTCTTTTATATTAAGAACTCTGAATATTATAAGCAAAACACGTGTTGAAATTTGGGATTGTTTTTATAAAAACCTTAATTTCTCCACAAGTATACGTTATATCCTCATAAAAATGAGCAGAGTTTATTAAAAGAAGCCTCCTAAGCATGTGCTACCGTTTCAACGCTTTTGCAATATTAGTTTTTACAGGGACCTCCAAAAGATATTTGTTTTTCTTCAATTGGTCGTCGGCCCCCTATGGGGTTTCGGAAAAAAATCTTCGCGGAAATATATGACGTCTATCATTTTGGTTACACTCCTGAAGTTTCACGATAATCCCTCATGTATCTTTCCAGATATTTAACAAAACGTCTAAAATCGCAAGTGACCGGTCATCATTGGCCGTATAGTGTATAATACCCGACCATCCGTCAAGTAATCTATTCTTGATAATTTCTCGTTCTTGGTTTATTTATGCGTTTAAATTAAATTCAAATAATACTTTGACGTTTTATTGTGGCATGTTAGAGTAAACTCGTCCGCGTCCATGCCTTTACGCCTTAGGATCATATTTTTAACACTTTCCAACATAGTTGAAAAGTGTTTATGAATTCAGTTTGTCTGTCTGTCTGCCGTCTGTCTGTCTGTCTATCCGTTCTCTAACTCGCGTAAATATGTCCGGATAGTCATGCAATTGATATATGTTATTGAGGTTCACTATAGCATGTTCGGTATTTAAAATGAAGTGTGTTGAACTTATACTTTACTTACACGGGCATTCAAAAGAATGCCGTTACATTATGGTCTACTGGGGAAATCCTTTGCAGTGTATTTTAATGATGTGACACAGTTTAAAATGTATTGAAATTGATATACATCACTGAAATACACTACAAGATGCTTACTATCGAACATGGTATGTCTAGCACTTATAATTAGTTTACAGGGAAACTGAAAAGAATTCCATTGCATTAAGGTTTAATGTGGAAAATCGTTTGCGCCGCATTTTAATCATGTTACAAACATAACAATATTACAAACAACACTATAGCAAACATACACTATTACAAACATAATGAAATTGATCAATTTCTGAGATGCACTAAGGCATGTTTTCTGTAGAATATAGAGTGTAAAGCTTTTTACTTTCATTTACAGTGCCACACAAAAGTATTGTATTACATAATGGTCTACGGGGGGGGGGAACTGTTTGCAGTATATTTTAACATGTTACGGACACTTGCGGCTATAGCCGTCAAAGCGAAGTTCACAATGTGGCATGACGGCTATAGCCGCCCTAAACGAAACGGTTGTTTTTAGACACTACGGCTATAGCAGCACAAATGTGCACTTACCGGCGTACAAGTAGAAGCCCAGTGTCATGTTTTGGAGACAATTTTTAAGGTTGAAGTTCGTTTTCCACCTGTCATAGCTGCCAACTTTTACGCTTTTTTCCTATCACTAAAATTTGATAGTAAATTTTATCTTATTAAATCGACAAAATCGTGTGATTACTTAATGAAAGAATTTCTTCTAAATTTTAGTGGTAACAAAAAAGCGTAAACGTGGGCAGCTATGACCTGTTATACGAGTTGCAGCTTCAGTATGCACGTGCAGGGTGGCTAGTGGTCGGGGAAAAATACAATAAAAAATGATAATTACCAGTATATTCTTATAGAAAAATTAATATTGAACAGGTGAACAGTTTATAGGTTCAATGCAGTTCCTTGTTTGAGAAAACAACCCCCTGGAGATGAGTTAGCGTATACCATATCATGAGGGAGCTATAAAAAAGTTTAAAGTACTTAAAAGTCAAGATAATGTAAAAGAAAATTGTTAAATAACAGTCCAATGTATGAAGAAAAGTATAAAATAAATTTAAAGTAATAAGAGAATGTAAAAGAATGCATAAAAATGCGATAAAAATAGGTCTATTACAATTTACTGAAAGAAAAAAAAGAAAAATGCGTTTAAAATGTGATAGATGGCGCAATGAGTCCACAGACGAGAAATAGCTAGAAACATTTGATTTGAGAATGAAATGAGGGGTGGGACTTGCTTACGAGAGATTAGAATGTGGAAGGAAATACGATAAATGCGATGTGTGAGTAAAAATGAAAAAGTAAAAAGAAATATCTTATCTGTTCAGAACAACTACGATTGCGAATGTATTTTGAGTAACGTAAAGTGAATTTCTCTATAAAAAAGGCATATTTCAAAGTCATACAATAAAAATATAAGGAATAAAGTGGAGTATAGATGTATTTAAAAATACATAATGTTTTTTTTTTTTAATGTATTAAAAGAAATACATAAGATTTTTTTTTATAAAGTCAGAAAAGGAAAAAGTATTAACACAAAGACTATTCATCAATAATAGTAGAATAACGGGTTTTTTTCTATGTATAGGTTCGCGAATGTCGTAATCAGGAAGTTCATAAAGAATTTCGTTGGGGACTTTGTACAAATTGCCGTAGAATTTACGGGAGAGAAATTTGATGCGTTTAGTGAGTGAAATAGCTTTAAGGTCATTACGGATAGTGGAGTTTCAGAGATATCTGGAACCATTACGAATCAGACGGAGTTTTTTATTGTAACAGCGTTTAAGGAGATCCATATTAGTGTTAGCTGCGCATCCCCAGATTGTACAGGCATATGCGATGACAGGTAATACATATGAGTTAAAGAGAAGCATTTTATTTCTAAGAGAAAGTTTAGAGCTAAGAAAGAGTGGTGTTAATGAGTTGAATATGCCGGTAGCTTTTCCGCGGTTGTTAGTAATGTGTTTTTTAAAGGTGAGTCTTTTATCGAGCGTTACGCCAAAATATTTAGTATTGTGGGACCAGGGGATTGTGGAATTATTAATAGTGAGGCGATTAGGAAGGTTAAATGAACGAGAAAAGTATACAGCGGTGGTTTTATTTTCATTTAGCTTTATTCTCTAAAGGTGACACCACTGTATGAATATATTAAGGTAGTTTTGTATATTTTTGTATAGGTAATAAGGGTGGTGTGCGGAAGAGTAAATAGTAGTGTCGTCCGCATATAAAGCTAGGAAAATGAAAGGGTTACAGGGTATATCATTAAAATAAATATTAAAGAGAATTGGTCCCAGAATTGAACCTTGAATTACAATACATTTAATAAAATGTAAGAGAGAAAGTGTATTATTGATGCTGACGAAAAAAGTTACGATCGCCAAGATATGAGTATAAAAAGTGTATAAGTCCGGATGGGATATGAAGCTGAATTAATTTGTATATAAGGCCCTCATGCCAGACTTTGTCGAAAGCTTTGGCGATTTCTAAGAAAATCGCGGCAGTGGGTTTCTTAATGTTGAAGTTATCAGTCAAAATTCGACCACATGCAGAAGTTGGTGAAGTGTTGAATGTTTAGCACGGAAACCAAATTGTTCGGGAATAAGAGTGTTATTGGTGGTGATAAAATCGTTAAGTTTAGAGAGAATAACGCGTTCATTAATTTTAGAAAGAGAAGAAAGAAGACTGATAGGGTGGAAGTTAGTGGGATCACTGAGATTACGAGAAGGCTTAGGGATAGGAGAGATAATAGCTGTTTTCCAAGGTGTCGGAAAGTAACAAAATTTAAGGATAGAGTTAGTTTGGTGTGTTAAATAGAGAATACAGTTAATAGGAAGCTGTTTAATGGTATAATTATTCATATTATCGTACCCTGGGGCTTTACGATTTTTAAGTTTTTGAATAACATTGTAAATGACAATAGGTTGAATAACAGGCAGGGGTTCGGTGGGGATGGTAATACAATTGCGAACGGTATTAGTGACGTCATCCATGTGCGTTTGGTTGCCGATGAAGTGATTCGGGGAAAATTGATGTTCATAGGATTTAGCGAGGCAGTTAGCTTTATCATAGTCGGTGTATGCTGTGATATTATTAACAGTGAGGGGGGATGGGTGTTTAATTGTTGTTGAGCTTTTTTTTTATACTCCAGAGAGAGTTATCGTTGGGTGAGAGATTTTCAAGAAAATTGGACCAATTTTTTTGTTTTTCTTTTTGGATAAGATTTTTAATTTTGTTATTAAGTCTATTGACAGCGGTTTTGAGTGCAGGGTCATGAGTGGATTGAAAAAGATGGCGGAGGTTATTACCTTGATTGCAAATATTGCGGATATATGTGGGTAGAAAAAAAGAATTATTGTTTTTGAATTTGGAGTAAGTAGCGTGCTTTTGAGCTACATGAATAATGTTATTAAGGTTAGTTACTGCGTTATCGATGTCAGTAGGGTTATTACCCGCATAGCATGCACAGTCACAGTGACGTCATTGTGACGTCACTGTGAGTCACGTACGTCACGTCACATCTGTGACCAAAATGACACCACTTTGTAACGTCACACTGTGATCAAAATGTGAACGTCTTGAAGATCTAAAGAAAACTTAAAATAAACTTTTGAACATCTTATGGCATGAAGAAAATTACTTTTTGACAGCTTTAAAAATTTTTGTGACGTCAATGTTTGGTGTGCAATGACGTCACTGCAAGTCACATAAGTCACGTAAAACCTATGACCAAAATGCCAACACTCTGTGACTTCACGGTGTGATTGTAGAGAGAATTTGGAAAAAAACTCATAAAATATAGAATTGAATTATGTCATGTACCTAAATCATTAATAAAAACATTGTCACACATTATTTAAATATATTGTATTTCCAAAATAAAATAATAAATAAATATTTGTCTACATATATGAGGCAGATATTTTTTTACAATTTTCATTGCCATTTTCATGAAATTTAACAAAATATACTATATAATACACAGGTAAAAATTCTTAAATAGAAATTTAGTAACGTAGGAAAGTTTTGGCGGAAAGTAATTCAGAAATAGATCTCCCATTCTAATAAAACTCTTAGCAATTTAGAGATTTGTTAGCATTTTAAATACAAACATTTAATTTTTTTTCCTACCACCGCATAGAACACATTTGCTAATTTTGTGATACTAAAAATATTTTAAAAATCTCCAATCTCTTATTATTTTGAGGGGCCACTCAACCCAATCATCAGCTTTCTGTTTAAAAAGTGAGGACACCATTTTTGCGAGTTCGGCATCGGGGGTGCTCGGGGTGACCGTCGAACGGGTTCAAGATTTTTCTTGTACTGAATATTTAAGGTGGTTCTCAACTGACCTGCTCCACAACGCGAAGCTTTCTGACATAATTTCTGACTCATTTTTAAACGCAAAGGCATAAAATGGGCAGGACTGACTATGGAAGCAATTTGGAATCGAAATGAGTTTTCCATTTTTTCATAAATAAATTACTTATCGAGTTATAAGCAATTCGTGTCACGTGACGACTGGTTTTTCTCTTTTTTTTCCCTGTTACGTCGGGTATTTGGTTCAAAACGCTGACTTTGACATTCTTTTCTGAAAGATCTTCTCATTTTACTAAAAAATGGAAAACGTCTTTCAATTACAGAGTTTCTGAATAAAAACAAAAGCCAATTTCATGCGTTTCCGAACAAAAACGAATTAAAAATATGTCATAAAGTATATGTCATTCCTACAGCAATTTATTCCAAAACTGGTCAGTGCTTAATAAGATATCACCTCTGTTAAATATATTGCTCTTTTCAATAGAGTGTAAAAAATGAAAAAATCGTATTTAGGAAATCTGATTGCAGAATAGTATTTATATTTATGTCGTAATTATTTTATAAAGACTATTAAATCCATTTTTATTTAAAATTTATGTTTACTTTGGACGCCTAAAACAAATGCAACTGATTAAAAAATATATAAAAATTTAAATTTTCACAGCTTATTTCCAAGAATATTAAACTCTCTCATATAAACTCTCTATTATAGTTTTATTAGAAGTTATTTGTCAGCCATATAAACTATAAAGCATTTGAAATGTCTTTATTTAACTGTTTTCTTTCTATTCTTTTTCTGGAAACACCTGCTAGATGTTACTTTGTGGTAAACATTACTGAGCAGATCATGATCGCAGATGTTGAGGGCAGACGATTATTCTCATCGGCGGATTAGAGTGTGTGGTGCTTTTAAGTTTGTGGAAGTATATTGTGGAATTTATACCTTGAAAGTAAATTAACGTTTTAAAGTGAATCATTCATTTTAACCTATCCTTATGTCTAGCTGGGTGCGTTATTAAGGTCTGCGTGATATTTGATATCGCAGATCTATGAACACACATAAGCTGGACACTTTGAAAATTAAAGCAGTGGATTTGAATCTCACTTTTCAATGAAAATGAAGCAGTCAACGACCATTAAAACTTAATCCCTAGAACTGGTGGTTTTACTTATAGATTAGCAGGTAACTTTTAATGTCTTCGCAGTTTTGTTAATAGTGCATATTTAGTAATGGTACATTAATAGTGCATTGTTTAAATGTTAAGATGTTTAAATCTTTTTTTTTTAGTCACTTGTATAAAATTTTATCTTTAATGTTTTAAATCGTTTTAAATAGAGAGTTAGGAAAAAAGCTTAAAGTATTTACTAACAATATATATTCTAAATGTAAAGTGTTATTTATAACGAGGAATGTATTTATATTTTGCGTTTCTCAGTTCAATTTTCATAGTTATTCATTGTAATTAAAAACATTGCAATTTTTAAAACTATTAATATTTGATTGACAATTTGAAAAATTCTTAGCTAGTGGAGGTTTTGAGAAATAATTTTCTGGTATATTTGAAATAATTGCGACAATTTAACTCATTACAAATTTAGTTGTCAAGATATGTCAATATTAGGTGCACAAAAATAATGAATATTGATGAAACAATAAAACAGCTATTCAGTTAAGGTAATTTTTCCAGTTATGTTATCGAATTTTTTCTATAGTAAAAATTGATATTTAAGCTCTGCATTTAGTATTCTATCAAAAACTATAAATAAAATAATTTGTAAAGAAAAAAAATATTTTTTGTTTCTTTGCGTTTATGATCCGAAGTTTTAAATTTCATTTGCTTCGAAAAATGTTTTATTGCTTGATACAATGTTTATTATTTAATAATATCGCACAATAGGTAGATCTATTATTTAAATGGATTCCTAATATAAATTTTTCACAATGCTTATTTAAAAATCTATACTTTTATTTTCATTAAATTTGTAATCAAATCCAAAATAACTAATTTCTGAATTCATTTTTATTCGGAAACACACGAAATTGGCAGGTGTTCTTATTCAGAATATATGTTATAGAATGGCATTTTCCATTTTTGACAAAATATGTTTCAGAAAACACTATCAAAGTCGGTGTTTTGAACCGAATTTCCGACGCGCAGCGTCAGAAACGGAAAAAACGTGACCAAAATTGCTCTTAAGCATTTCATTTATTTAAAAATGGAAAACGCTATTCATTCCAAATCGCTTTAATAATCAGGCATGCAAGTGCCAAGCGTTTAAAAATTTGTTCATAAATGTGTCAGAAAGTTTTGTGATATTGAACGAGGGGAAATATGGCAAAGTATACACATTTAAAAACTTCAATACTTAAAAGCAAAATAGCATAGTTTTAATTATTGTCAACATTTTTGGTGGTTACATAAAACAAATGGAAGTCGAAGTTATTTTTAAAAGTGGTTATTTGCACAATAGAATTTCATATTATTAAAATATTTAATTTTATTATAATTTTTAATGGATTCATCTATTATTTTTATATTAGTATGCGTTTTTTACATTTATAATTTTCTTGTTTAACGGCTACATTAGCCGGTTTCCCAATCAGATGCAAAGTTTTAATTTGAATACGAGTTGCATAAAAAAAATGATTGCCGATCCAATCCTTATCGTCGATCTTATCCGTATTTGGTGAAATCTTGTTATCCGAATCTATGCGAAATCATTTATTAGGTTCGGTCGGGTTGTGGGCCTACAGAATTTTTGTTGTTGTTGTTGTTGGGTTAGGGTAAGATTACGGGTTGAATGTAAATATAGTTTCAATCAACCATCATTCATGTTCAAGTAGACATTCAATCATGTTCAAGAAGTACATAACCGGATTCGTGCATGACTCTAGATCCGAGCCGACATCAGAAATAGTATCGTAACACAATTTCTGATAAAATCGGGTTACTTGGTCGTATGCAAGATTCTATTCTGAACAAGACTTACAGTAAAAACATTATACCCGACTCGGGTCAGATCGGGTTCACGAAAATCAGGTCACACGACAACTAATCCAAATATATTCTGTAGCCAAACAAATCCAAAAAGATCGATCCGAAGTTTCTGGATTGTATTCGGGTAAAATCTGGTCACCCGTCCCGGTGCAGTGTCGTCACAAACATCACAAACTTGAACAATAAAAAAATTTTGATCCGAACAATCCGTATAGGATTCGGGTAAAATCTGGTCACCCTATCCGATGCAGATTCGTCACATTTTTCATTGAAGTCGCACGGTGACTTCACAAAGTAGTCACATTGTGAGGTCACAGAAAGCCTTGAAAACGGCCATAACGACCTCGCATTTACGTCACAGTGACTTCACATCGACGTCACGTGACGTCACGACGACTGTCACAAAGTCACAGTGACGTCGCCGTGATGTCACCATGCCTTACGGGTAATGGAAGGATAAGTAAGATCGGAATTGTTAAGATAGTTATGAATTCAAATGGATTATTTGATCGAATAATCAACATAAATTTTTCGATAAGAAAAAACTGGTGTTTATCACTTTTTTGACTGTATTTTTCCGTGACTACTAGCCACCCTGACGTGGTTTTGAAGGGAGTAATGCAACCTAATTAAAGGTGCTGAATTAATCAAAATTAAGTTTATTTAAGCAGAAAGAGTAAAACTATACTTCTAATATTCTAAAAATTACAAAAACATATAGTGTCAATTTTCGATATTAACTATTTCCTACTGTCCGTCAACGTGTTAATTATGTTACGCCATTTCAAATATAATGAAATTGATATACTTTATTGGTTTAATAAAAGATATTTGTTATGTGCATAGCATTTATTGTTCATTTACAGGGACACACAAAATATTTCGGGTACAGTACCGTGTTCTAAGTATTGTTTATAAGCCATAAATGGAAGTGGGATTTTAGTAAGGTATGTGTTTAACTAAATTTTTGAATGCTATGAGGTATGTATAAACGCTGCAGACCATATACAGGGCTACACAAAAAAATTCGAAAGCATTACGGTGCATCAGCGTAAATTGATTAAAATGAGTTTTTAATCAAGTTATGCATTTTGAACGTGAAATATATTTAGTATACCAAGAAAGGTTTGTGGAATATAAATAAAATCATATACAAGGTCACGCAAAGAACTGAATACATGGCTGCCTACGTATGATAATTTCTGGAAGTGTGATTTCAGCGTGTATTTGCATGAATTAAACTGTAGCTTAATATGTGGCGCGTATAAAAAGTTTAAGGTATTATACAGGTATGTACAAAATAATTCAAGTATGTTTCCTTCTATGAGTAGAAATTGCTGAAGATGAATTTCCAACTGTGTTATGTGTTTTATTACTAAACTAAATTGTATCACACTATAGAGTATATACAAATAGTATATAAATTATATACAGGGCTGCAGAAAAGAATTGGAATAATTTTCCGGCTGTGGACGGTAATTGCTGAAATCTGGTTTTCAAATGTGTTTTTGTGTTTTTCTGAAATGTTTACTTAGAATCCTTATTTACCTTATTAAACAACAATGGTTTGTTAAAGTATTCTGTTAGTGTTGGGAAGTCTTTCATAATCTATGCTTGGTGCATAATTTTACTTACCCATCATACATAGTATAGGGTAAGTCTTGTAATCGTTTTGAAAATCGAAAAAAAATTTTTGACGGATTTACACGTTTCAGACACTGGAGATTCCGAAAAACATATATTTAGAAGAAAAAAAATTGCCGTCCGTCTGTGTGTGTGTCTGTGTGTCTGTAAACGCTCTATCTCCCGAAACAATTGAGATAGAGACTTGCAATTTGGTATGTACTTAGTATGTAATAATGGGAAGAAGCCTATTTCATTTCAATAACCTCGATTAACCGGAACAATTTTTTTCGGACTCTCGAAATATTCGTTCTGATGAAACGTATATAAAAATTTTCGAAATTGTTTATTTTAAGAAATGAATATAAAAGACAATAAAAAACATAAATTTTGCATCAAGCATGAAGTCGATCGGATAATGAGTTGCCGAGATATTTGGAATCCTATTTTCCACGTTCTTCGATTTTTCATGACCCTGTATTTCATCCAAATTTCACTTCAAAGATATATTTTAATTGGAAATTTGACGCTTAATCAGATGCAATAAACCGCTAGTTAATAGGATTATTATTTTTGGAGTTATAAGGATGTTTCTTTCAAGCAATTCAGTAATCGAGCCTTTAAAGTTTGTGACGTCGTGAAGCCACGATTTTATTTGAATTGCAATGCATTTTATAAGTAGTTTACACATTTTTATTTTAATATTTTACATTATGCATATCCATGATGGGTAAGTATTACGGTGGCACCCAACGACTAGTTTCTTTCTTGTTTAATAAAACAGTCGATTTCAACAACTGTTTGTCATGATTAAGCCGAATGGAGTTTGGTCAATACAAATTACATAGAAATAAAAGTTATATTTTATTAATTTCTCTATATATTTTTTCTGGTTTCAATGAAAAATCGAATAATAATGTATATTAATACTTCAACGTGTAACATGCTATTTTTGTTATGTTCAGTATAATAAATTAAATCATATAAAATAATTGATTTTTTTAAAACTGTGTTATGGAATTATACTGTATTTTACTAATGATAAACCTTTAACTGAAATTTTAACTTTTCCTAAACTACCTTCGAGTTTTCACAGAGTTTCAAAAATGAGTTTGAACTGATCCTAATCCTTTTTGAGTAAGTCCATGCTTCAAAAATGAGTATGAACTGACTTCTATATGCTCGGTGTTGAGTATGATCATATTTCAATATTTTGAGTATTTCTGGTATTTCAGAAATGAAAACATTGTGTCGTCATATTTGGAACAAAAAGTTTCATAACAAAATGAAAACGTCGATTTACTCAGATTTGAAAGTGTCATTTTTCTGAGTGTGATCTGTTGCTTAATATTGTAAATTATAATATCCTACATATTATTTTTTCGTAATGTCAATAGGTGGCAACATATGTCCCAGATTTTGTTTTTGCACCAGATGTTTCTAGAACTCATTTACCTGAGGGTATATCATTAAAGTAATATCATTACAGTATTTCCATATTCTTATTCAGAGTAACTAAAATATTACTAAGAAGTTGGCCAAAAAAACGTTATTTTATATATTTTGATTTGAGTATTTGGTCTATCTTTCAAATTGATATAATCTCAGACGTTAAAAAATGTGGCTTAGTACTCTCTTACCCCTACTTCCTGGTATATATTAATATGAAGTGATCCCCTGGTGCTAAAAAAGTTGGAGTTATTTGCAGAGTGCATACTGTCCTTGTTTTTCTAATCTGAAATAGTTGAGGCATTCTTCTTGGAAATTCGAAGTACTGTACACACCTTGGGATCTACTTCTTTTATAAATGGTTTTATTTGCCCTATAAAATATTTGTCTGTGTTTTTTGAATATTACCTATTTTCACGAATATGTAAACCTGACAAAGAATCTTCTGCACTCAGCCCTTTCTTGCATTATAAACAACAGTTTGAAAAGGTATTATTCATTTGGTATTTAGATGACGACGTTCCAATTCTTCAAAATCTCGCATTATCATTAAAGTTTGTGAGAAAATATTTTTAAACCTAATTGTATTCTGTAGAAATTCACTTAAAGTCTGGCTATATATATATATATATATATATATATATATATATATATATATAATATAACAATTAAGAAGGATACACGTCGTGACTGCTATAAAAAATTTAAAACATGTAAAAAAAATAATAAATCATTTGCACATTTATTCATGATACATTATCTTACATATGACACTTTATTCTTGGTTATACTAGTATATCTTTTAATATATTTTTAAAATAATTATTTATTACTAAATAATATAAATTTTAATTTTTTAAATATTTATTTATTACTAAATAATATAAATTTTAATATTTTTAAACTAATTATTTATTATTAAATAACATTAATTTTAATATTTTTAAAATAATTATTTATTAATAATTATGAACTATTTAATAATAATTATACTTATTTTCTTTAATTATTGCTATTATAAATATATGTAGATTTTTTTTACCTCATAATTCTTTTATCCTCTACTGAATTCTACATAGATTATTAATAATGTAATTTCATTCATCAATTTTTACCAAGTGACTGTTCTTTTAGCCTAAATTTACGTAAATTAGTTATTCATACCATTTCTAGGTGGCAGCACATGTTCTTTTATCCATATAATTCTTTATACTTTCTCCAACATCTCGCATGCCATCTTGCTTATCCAAGTCACAAGTATTTTATCTGTTTCCGATTGTATTTTTGACTTTATTTACTTGGTGAGTTGTTTTATTTATATTTAAGTTGATCATCTCCTCTTGTTGATTTCTTTTTATTTCTTGGTTATCGTAATTTCTTTCCGTTATTGTTTTTTTCATATGTTATAAGGAACTTACTATTTTCATTTTTAAGCTTAAAGCTGAAAATATTCGACAAAACAACATATCTTTATAATGGATTATTCTTATATAGCTCCTCTGACGAATCCATATTGTTTTTCATGTTTGCATTTTGAATTTATTGGGTTTTACGTATGGAATGTTCTACGTTTCTTTTTTCAGGTTAAAGAGACAAAACACTATAAAAGTATATGTATCTACCAAAAATTATGGTCACACGTATAATGTTGTACGGAAAGAAGTGTATAATAACATGACAATGAACCAGTTTGGGACTTTGCAAATGCGGAAATATGTAATAAAAAATTATAAGTGTATCTGGATAACATAGGGAACTAATGTTTTTATGTTCATATAATGTATATAGTATATATATATCTTCAATATAAATACTGTATCGAAATAGAAAAATTACAGAGCGAGGCTCGGTCTCGCAAGTATCATAAATAATAAACAAGCAAAGAACTTTTGGGCGTCTGGGCGATCTCGAAAACGGACATAGCTATTTTGGCTAAAAGGTATGGGATGGTTTTTATGAAATGCACCTTATGTATTAATTAGCGTACGAGTAAACGATCTGACTAGGTGTTGATTTTTGAAAATTCGATTTTAAAGGTCTAAACTCTAAACAAAACTGTTTGTCATTATCTTCCGTAATCATAAACCTCGCAAAGACTATTTGTAATGGATCAGCTAACGGAAGATTTCTACTCTTTACACGGTAGATGTAATGTAAGGCGAAATTCGAATCGGTCTGCTGAATTCTTAGGATTGATTATGCTCGTAAACACGGACTATAGAGTATAACTGATAACATTGTCTTTCGAATGATATATGAATTTCGATGATGCTCGCTTACTTAAAACGATATGCGGTCGCCTTCCTGTATAATTCAAACAAGACTTAAGGTAAAGCTAGGAGAGTTAGAGCCAAATAATTACAATAAAAAATCTAAATATAAATTTTTTGTTAAACTATCCATGAATAATTTTTACTTCATTTGTTTTTTATGCATTTCCACTGCTATTTTGTTGTTATGTTGTAATTTAATAAAACAGTTGGAATAAAACCAAGAAAGTAATTTTACGCAATCCGTCCTTACAGGGTTGGTGTGATTGCGCACATGGGTAGGAGAGATTGTTACTAATAATAACTGCAATTAAATTGTTAACAATAATAATTACACTTAAATGAAATTGTTGTAAAGTTTTTATGAACAAATATTGTTGTAATAGGAGTGAATATTTCAACCTAATGATTAGATAATCAGAAAAATGAAATAATTTAAAAAAACGATTAAAAAGCTTTAACTAAATGGGAAAAAATTAAAGAATCCGAAAAAGCAAGACCAGATAAGATTACAAAATAACATTCAGTTACTTGATAACACGTTTAACTTAAAATTAGTCCATTTTAATTTTTAATTTGTTATGCAAATTTACCAATTAGCTGCTTAATCTCTCCTAGCATGGAAACTAATGGGAACAATGCGCCATCTCTCCTAAGTAGCAGATGTGCAAACTCTCCCATTTCTGTAGGAGAGATTGCGCGGCCTTTTATTTAAATATGGCCGCTACTAAAACGAACCGTTGATGTTCCCATTGTTAATCAAGATTAGTTGCTTATGAGAAATCGTTTTAGTTTAAAATATTTTGTACTACTGACATTGTATAGAAATTCTGGAGAATAGCTGTGGAAATTCAAGCACTTACTTTGGGAAAACAAAACAAACTAGCATCGCTTTATCTTAGACTCTCAAAACAATCAACGTGCACTTTCAAGTAGACACTACTTTACTGCTGTTGTACAACTACCTGGAGTCGCTGCGCACTCACTCTACTCCTCCCCCCCCGAACCTCTATGTGCGCAATCTCTCCGACCGCGCCATCTCTCCTGGCTTTAGTGATTTGAGCACGAGCAAACGATCAGATTAGTAACGACTTCAAACAAATTCAATTTGCAAAGTTAAAACAAACTTAGCATTTAAACATGCTACTGAATATTTATCAATCTCAACGGCGATAGAAACTTTTAAGCTTACTTTTTCCAAACACACTCTTTGTAGATCACAAAGAAATATGGTGGAATTATATTATTTCACATGAAAATAAACTTTTTGTTGTAATTCTGCTTCTAAAAAACTTCATTTCACGATACGGACTATTTTTAGTGTAGAAATAAATAATGCTGTAAAAAAATACATAAATAAAAATAAAACAATACTTTTTTTGCATTTTTTAACCTTTAAATGGGCTAGAATATGCCCACAAAACATTTTTTCCCTCAAAATATTTAATTCGTGTTATAAACTGAAAACTTTGCGATCAGCAACTTGTGCCGCATTTAAACTGATCAAACTATCTACTTTTTTTTTTTTTTTTTTTTGCACATTGCAGTAGACTTTTTTAATTGGCTTGCAAACCTGTAAAAAATTAATTTTTTCATTGATTTCAATTTTTTAAATAGTTTCAAAAAGGAATATCAATGCAAAAAATTGACTTTAAACGTCAAACACTTAATAAAATTTTCATTTATGTTATCAATTTTAGGTTTGCCCTTTAAAAGTAATTAGATTTCCTTTAGGAATTTATGTGCATAACATGTTGAATCATAACATTTTAATATTAGAACAGATTCTGAAATTGAAGATGTAGATTTAAAATATGTTTCTTCAAAAATAAAAATAGAAAAAAAAATAGAATTAGATATAATTGCAAAATATTTGAAAGTTTTCAAAATATATTTGAATTTTATACTTTTTACATAATGATATTTTTTTTTCTGTTTAAGGAACATAAAACTAGTTTAATATTCCATGTATTTACATTGTTCTCAAAAGCAATGTCATCTCCATAAAAGTTTGTTTCTTTTTGCAGCGCATAAATGTATTTTGTATTTGCAATTCTACAGTGGCTATCAAGAAAAATAAAGTATTGATGAAAAATAAGCTAAAAAATACCACTGAGACTTTTCAATTTATATAGAAAATAATTTTGAAAATTTCAACTGTAATAAAAAATTATAATGCATAAAAAAGAATAAAAAGAATGACTTCGGACAATATTTACTGCGACATTTTCTCAATTCTTCTTTTTTTTCACTTAAAAGAACGAAAACGTTTTGAAATGACGAAAAATGTATTTTTTATTAATAATATTTTTTATAATGTTTGAATCTTTAAGAATGTAGCACAATTAATTGAATAGGAAAATTCTTAAAATAACAGTCTTTAGAATTAAAATCTTAAACGTTGAGCCACACGCTGATTAAAAGATTTGATAAAATAATTATGTAACTTTTGATTTATTTGACTTCAGTCAAATTCCGTCATTTCAAACCACTCTAGCCCCCTAAAAGTTTATGGAAAAACAAAAGCATCATTCATAGTGATTACACATGCATAGTTTAAAAAAATGTAGAATGATGGGCATATTAAAGACGGGAAAGTATGGACGGAGATTCGCAGCAGATGTTTATCCAACAAAAACTAGTCGGATGTGTAAATCCCAAAACTTTCTTCTATCTCACACAGGTTTCGAATGCACTAAAAAGAATCAGCACCAATTTATATCAATGTCTAATTGAAGCTCAAGTTTTCTTAAGTTAATTCCGTCCATTATTTCTTGAGATATGACTATCGCTAAAATCGTGTAAATCCTTCAAAATGCTGCATAGAAGTGCCAACTGCTGGGCGATATTTACCAAAAGCTAATCAGCACCAATTTATGTCAGAGACTAACTGAATATATAGTTTTATTAAATTCCGAGCATTAGTTCTTGAGATAGAGCTATTGTGGGAAATCACGAAAAATGCTGCATAGCAGCGCCACCTAGTGGGCGATTTTTGGCAAAATCTAATCAGCACCAAGTTATATCAGTAACTAACTGAATATAAAGTTTTATTAAATTCTGAGCATTAGTTCTTCAGATAGAGCGCCACAAAATTTTTGTCACATACATACAGACAGACAGAGTCACAGAGTCACACACAGACATTTTCTAAAAATAGTCAAATCGTGTTCAGGACCTTCTAAAACGTATAAATCCGTCGAATACCGGAAGTAGAAAATTTTCATGAATCCAATACTTTCTTCTTGTAAAGATAGAAGAAAGTAAAAAGGCAAAATTATTACTTGGAAAATAATTAAAAGCATGAATAAGAAAACACATTTGTTGTACATACATGTATTAAATAGGACGTCATTGTCTTCTAGAAAAAATTTATAATATAGAATATTCAATGTTAATCTTTTTGTAAATTTCGACTAGAAACAAAAATATAACAGCAGCTTTTTATTTATAAATCCTACTGATTTATGTTTTTGTAAACTCTCATAATTTGTTATTCACAGAAACACCTTGTATTAGCTACTACATTATATAAAAACTTTTAAAACATTTTTCTACCATTTTTTTATAAGTTGAGAAACAAAACAATGAAAAGTATATGAAGAAAAAATAATTTTTTAAAAATTTGTTGTTGAAGTTTATTTTTCTTAATTAAATATACATTGTGCTTTTTACCTGCAACATAATTTTTAATAAAGTATTTCTAAATATATGTAAGATCGCATGTTTATTTTTTTAAAAGGTATCCGATTTAAATAGCAATGTACAATGAGATTTAATTCTATAAATCCATAAAATAACATTTAAGAAATGTAAATTAAGGAGATTTTCAATGCAATAAAAGCATTTTTTAAATTAATATAATTCTATAAATATAAAGAAGTTTAAAAACATTTTGTTACAATTAATACTCTATAGGCTTATATTCCTATCGGTAATTCAAATTTTTATCTAATGTTAAAAATAAATCCTCTTTTTTAAAGATTTTATAAAACATCACAGAGAAAACAACATAACAATTTCGCTCTTTTGCTCGGCGGTCAGGGGGTTATCCCGTAGCTTAGTTTATGTATTTTATTTATGTTCTACTTTGAAGTTGTAAATTGCTTTTACAAAATCCTTGCCCTTGATAAATATTTTTTAAGAGCTTAACAATTTTTTTTGTATTGCAGCTGTCAAATTGCTTTATAAAAAATTATTGTTAATTTACAGAATACGTATATAGTAAATGGTAATATGTCAATATTTATTTGTTTATAATTATTTGAATATGTATTTTGTATTATCACTATTATTTTTTTAATTCACTTATTAAAGTAAATTGTTTTTACATTGTAAAAATAAAAATTATTCGATTTGCTAAAACTTTTTTTGTTTTTCTCATTGATCTTTGCAATTACTAAAAATTTTCTTCTAGTCTTACTCAGTTACAAGAAAATTTGTAAGAATTACTAGAAAACAGCTAGCAACGATTCCGGTTTATAATACCCGTTGCTAAAAAATTCTGTGGAATACAAATTTACTAAGCAAATTTTAGTAACCTCAGGAAGTCTTTTTACATTGTACGAAGCTCCAACTAAGATTCGTCTTAAGCAAACATCTATTCACGATGATATACAGTTCAACAGAGGGATTTTTGTTAACATAACAAATTATTTAAATTTGTTTAAAGATTTAAGTACTTCAAGTAAAATATTAAAATTGTGGCGTTAAAATCGAGTAGTTTATATAGTTTATATAAACAATAACAGAATATTAATAGAAGTCTGAAAAGGCTGTTAATTTTTTTAATTGAAGACAGCGTTTTCGGAACTTAATAATTATGGAATTAGGGGAAAATGTTTAAAAAAACAGGTTTTATTTTCAAATATGACACAAATCTTTTCGTAGATGCAAATGAGCGTTGACAAACGCACACACACCCATATACAAGACAATAATTTTTATTTACTAATTAAAAACTTATTAAGAAGTTCCGACTAAGATTCGTTCTGAGAGAAACTCTATTCATACCGATTTAGAAATCAACGGTAGGATTTTTGTTATTTTAGTAAATTCTGTACGTTTGTTTAAAGATTTAAGTTTTTTAATTAAAGATTAAATTTGCGACGTTAAAATTGAGTAATTTTTATAATTTATATAAACAATAACATAATATTAATTAGATGTCTAAAGAGACTGTGATTTTTGATTTATTTTTTTTTTAATTGAGGACAGCGTGCTTGGAACTAAATAATTATGGAACTAGCAAAAAGTGGTTGGAAAAAAAAAGAAACAGGTTTTATTTTCATTTAAGACACAAATCTTTAATAAATGCAAATGAGGGTTGACAAACGTATACACACACAAATGCAAGAAAGGGATTTTTATTTAGTAACTGGAAAAGGGCTATTAACCAACAAGCGTCCACATCCTATTGCTGTCATAGAATAAATTTTATTCTTTAAAAATCTTCTGAAGAATATATAACCTAATACCACATCATTAAAAAAATATTTTTTTCGGGTCAGTCGTCATATTATTATGACAATCCTTACTTTTATTTTTACTTTACAATTATTTATGTTATTATCTGCATGTAATAATGACAGTATATGTTTCCAAATTCACTGTTATTAAATCATTTATGTTTCAGCATTAAATAATAAAATTAAAAACAATCTTCTATTTCAAACATGTGTTTCATTCTTTAATTTTAAAATTAGGATTTATTTATTTAAACCAATAATTTCCATTAAAAGGAGAAAAATAATACTGGAATTTCTAAATTATCCACAAATTAAAACATTTTCTAAACGTTTACAAAAATGCTTCTATGACCTATTGCCATATTTATTGCACGTAAAATAAACATATTCAATATATTTCATGGAAGTTAATTTTCAGTAAACATTATTTTTGTCATCTGGATAACTACCTTTTAATGTTTACACTCTTTTATATAGTTAAAATTGCATGATTCGTGTGTGTAAAGACGGAATTTTGTAAACGATTTTTACTCATTTCCTGATATGTTACAATTATAAATATTGCGTAAATAAGTGTATATTTTATGACAATAGCACGTTTTAATATTTTTAGAATTTAATTATAAATTAGTAAATTACGTTTAAGGCTTTTTTCCGTTTGCTAGGAGCAAATCATAAATCTTCAAATATTCTTTTATGGTTGCAATTGTTTACAAGTTTCACCAACAATCGAGATAATTAATTGCCAAACCACGCTGAAAAAATATGCCATCTGTCGTTTAAATTGAAACAACTAAACATTTTAAACACTAAAACGTAGAAAATAAAATAAAAATAAAAATAAGGAGTGATACTTAACACTTTTTATAAATAAACTTTTATTACACCTAAGAATAATTACTCAAAAGTTAGAAATAAAATCGGACACAAAATGGTTACACAAAGACGAAATATTACTTAGTTCCATGTCAATAATTGCAATTTGTCTTAAATACTCTTTTTTATTATTTTTGCTTTTGATCATGCATTATTTTACATTTAATATTACTATAAAAAGCTTTAGTTTAAAGATGGAGGCATGTAGCGCATACATACAGACAACTAGGAGCAAGTAATGTTATAAACACATAAACAGATACGTTATTATTAATATATTCTTGACACCACTGTTTTCGCCGGAATAGAATAAAACTATTCTTACATATTTGATTCATTTGCTTGTTGAATATAATCATTATATATATATATATATATATATATATATATATATATATATATATATATATATATCCGTTCCAACAACACCGCTGGGGTACCACTGTAGTGATAAGTTATAGGAAAAGAATGAGTTTAGAACATTTTTTATGAAAAAGCACAAACATTTAAATTTTTAATTTCAACTGAAAATGTTTGTATCCAGTTTTATCAGCTTAGCATATTAGATCTTACCGCAATGTACGGTTTATTATAATGCAAGTGGTAAAGTGCATCTATAATGTTAATGAGAGTTCCATAGTATGATAGAATTTATTTTTAAATATGTCAGGCATAATAATATAAGCAGTTTTCGTAACGTTAAATGTGTTTATATATAAGTAATTTAAAAACCAGCAAACATTAAAACATAAAACGATAAAAATAAACTACACGAATTTCAGTTTAAAATACTGTAATGACGGCTTCTGCAGCTTGCCTAAAGCTAATAATTCCAGCCAATTTCCATAACAGGGCTGCACGAATTCCAGTATAAACCAAAATGCCCGCTCATTTTTCTTGCCCGGATCAAAGTACAGTGTGTTTCTAAATGAATATCGGGGTTTTAAAACTTTGTAGTATCTATTATAAAAAACTTAAAATTATACTTAATACATAAAATGAAAGAGCAACTCAAACAGTTTTACCTAGAAGCTTACAAGTGTTCAATGTGAACACCATTCATCACACGGCACATATAAAGTCGATAGCTCGGTTCTCCCCAAACGCCGCTCTATGCTCACCCGATCTGACGCCATGTGATTTCTGCCTGTTGAGATTCATAAAGGATCGAGTATATGTGCCTCCACTACCAGCTGACCTACCCAACCTAAGAAACAGGAAATGAGGCAGCTGTTGCAACAATTACCCCACAAACACTAATTAACGTTTGGGAAGAACTGAGTTATCGACGTCATGTGTGCTGTGAGACGAAAGATGTTCACATTGAACACTTGTAAGCTTGTAGGTAAAACTGTTTGAGTTGCTCTTTCATTTTATGTATTAATTATAATTTTAAGTTGTATGTAATAAATACTACCAAGCGTTAAACCCCGATATTCATTTAAAAACACCCTGTATTTAAAACACTAACCTCTAGTAGAGACATACTCAAATCGTATAAAATCTGAAACATACGGTTTTACCCGACTATACGTTCTTACGCTACTCTTCTATATAAATAAAACATCCCACACTTCATTTGCATAAAGTTAAATTAAATTGTTAGAGAATCAATTATGCATTAAAGTTTTACAAAAATGACTTTCACAAATTGATTAAAATTAAATGAAACATTTACTCCATAAGTGTTTATTTATTTATTTTTTTTTAAATACAACACCAGTATTACAAAAAACAAATCCATACCACTCTTTTTATTTACAAAATAAAATGCTATAAATGAGAGAATCCAAAGAAAGAATTACATGTATATAGTATCCTGTAATATGGCAATAGTTAATTCTGAAATAAATAATTTACAATATTCGGAAACTACTGTCGTAACCTTTGTCAACAATTTGATACAAAAAACGTAAAGTCAACATTTTCCTCGCAAGAAAACTTACAACTTTTCTGGAAAAAGTTTCCTCAGGAAAACAATCAGGGATAAATTGCAATGAAAAAGCATTCTTTAGGCACAAATTTATTTTCTCGGAACATAATTCTGATTTTAATCAGTGCTCAAACATTACTTAGTTTTTGTCGAGAATTGAAATTTGCCCTAAATGTAATTTCTAATTCATTTTGATTTTGAATGCATTATTTTATTATTTAATATTACTATCAATAACTTTAATTCAAATATAAGCACATAAATAAAAAATAACACAGATCATTTGAAAAAAAAACATATTAAAATGAACACAGGTAAGAAAAATCATACAGTCGTACTCGTTTAATATGAGCATGACTAAAACGAGGACCTAGGATGGTCAAGTTGATATTTCCGAGTCGCTATAGTGCGGTAACGTTGCGATTGGTAAATACAAGAAAAACAAAAATAAAAATTATTCAAATTGGACTTTATCTTCCGATCGCGCAAACCGCATAAAAATTAAAAAAAAGTTAAAGTTTCAGATTTTTTCAGTACGTATATATATATATATATATATATATATAATCGTTATATATATATATATATATATATATATATATATAATATATATATATATATATATATATAATCAACGTATATATAACGTATAGGGTATATATAATCAACGTTATATATATATATATATATATATATAATCGTTAGAGTGAAAAATATTTGCAGATTGTACTGTTTAATATTAATAATAATAAAAAAATGCGTTTAGTGAATATCTTTCAATTGCGCAAACTCAATACAAATCGGAAAAAATTCAATTCTAAGTGATTTTGATGTTTTAAATATACACTAAAACACTTTTTATTTTTCTTAAAAGACGTCAACATAAACATTAAAGATGTTAAAATTTAAAATTTACATGTTTCGATTTGTTCATCAAATCGTCATCAGAATGTACACAAACCACAAATACAATGTACGTAATTTGTCGTTTGTGTATATTCTGATTAAGATTTGATGAACAAATCGAAACATGTAAATTTTAAAGTTTAACATATTTAATGTTTATGTTGATGTCTTTTAAGCAAAATAAAAAGTGTTTTAGTGTATATTTAAAAGTTAATTCTAATGGATGTATTCTGACTCTCCACTTTATTTGAAATATAATAACATTTGATTTTGATGTATTAAGAAAATAATCAACTGAGGTCAGTTTGTGGACTCAAGTTACGATTTAAATGTAAATTGATACTATTGAGCTGAACTATTGAGCTGATTACTGAGCAAGGGGTTTCACTAGAATACTCAGATTTGCTAGGCTGTGGTGGTACAAAAACCAATACTGGATTGAAAGGTAGTGCTATCAGACAGCTTGAAATGCATCTCGGAAGACCATTGCAGTAGGTTGTTTGTTTGTTCCATTTTGTTGAATTATCTTTCCGCCATCTTTTTCAACATTTGGATGGTGAAACAGCTGCCCCAAGATCATTTATTGGACCAATTTCGCAGAATCTCATTGGTTGTTAAAAAGCTCTCAGTGATAAATTTTTAATTCATTGATTGTGAAATTCCAGAAGTGGATAGACAACTGTTGAACAAGGGCCAAATATATATTTTTGACGTAATTAAAATAATTAAAAGTGGCAACTTTCCAAATGACTTATCAAAGCGTGACCCCGGCCCATTTTCACATGCCAGATGGCTCACTTGTGCAAACACAGACCTTCGACTTTCGTGAGCGTGGAAAACCCATAGGATGCCTTAAAAGTCATAGTGACATTTATTTTAAACTCTTACATGCCAGTTTGGGTTTAAATAAAATGCAGTAACTACATTACAGACTTGCCTATTCATCTGTACAGAACAATAGAAACATCTCGATAATTGCCTGACGACCTGAAGAAATGGTACCCCCTGTAACTGAACGAAGCTCGTTCTTTGCTCACCCAGAAAACCTACTGATGGCAGTAGTCTCTGATAAGAGGAGGCACATAAGAGATGCAGCTAGCAAGACTGTTAAAAACCAAGCAGACTGTTTCAAAAGGTAAAGACATCAGAAACATTATCACTGCTACTTTAAACTTCGATGCGGCAGATTATACAGATTTAATTTATTGGAATGTAACAAAATTATCATATCCACCTCTTTTATGGAGAGTTACCAATGATGAAATACATTTCTTCTTTCAGTCAGGTGATATCTCAAACTGGGATGCTGAAACATTTCCCTGCCACACGCACGTTGTCGAGCGGTGCGTCAAATTGATAACGGAAGCATTGCTTAAGTTATGAGGGCCGCAATCATGAGATGGATTCATCAGGGCAACACTGAAATCAAGGTCCACGATGCCATATTTTGCCACCAAATCGCAGTGAAATGTTGCGTCTAAAAGTCAGACTTAAACAGATGAAATAACAAATTATGTATTTTATATAAATAGCAAACACACTCATTGGTTGGATGGAGGGCAATGTGCGGTTGGAACTCGAAGTGCAGCCACCTCCCAGTGGTGAGTTCTGGGTTGTTTAGATATTATCAAATATCTAAACAAGCAAATATTTACATAATTTACATGCAAATTTTAACATTGGAACGCAAACTAACCTCAGGTGATAATTTTCTTACTTCATCAAAATCACTCAAAATTGAATTTTTACACTACTTTTATTGAGCTTGCGTGATCGGAAGATATTCTCTAAACGCAATTTGTTTAAATATTTTTATTAAACAGTACAATCTGCAAATAATTTCCACCATAGCAATAGAAAATACATATGCTTAAATTTTGTAAACCTTAAAAAATCGGAAAATTTAAATTTGTTTGAATTTTTTGGCAGTTTGCGCGATCGGAAGATATTTTCTAAACGCAATTTTTTTTTAAATATTATTATTAAACAATTCAATCTGCAAATAATTTTCACTATAACGACAAAAAATAAGCGAAATTTTTTTTAAACCTGAAAAATTCAGAAATTTTAATTTTTTTTTCATTTTTAGGTGGTTTGCGCGATTGGTAGATATTCTCTAAACGCAATTTTTTATTATTATTATTATTAAACAACGCTAAAAATATATATATACGTATTATTTATTTTTTTTTCTGAAAATATCGGAGAATTTCAAATTTTTTTTAATTTTTATGCGGTTTGCGCGAACGGAAGATATATCCTATATGAATATATACAGGGTGATTCATAAAAGATGGGCAGAACTTTAAGGGGTTATAGTACACTTAAAGACAAATAATATTAAATAGGAGACTAAGGGTCCCAGACGTATTCCCAAGGAGATAGGGGGCATTAAAGTTTAGGGTCCGAAATTTCAAATGATTATAAAACATGGAAAAATTGGTCGATTCGTTTGCGGTTTTTGCAAAAAATTTTCTTTATGCCAGTATTTTCTTGAAATAAAATTTTAAAGTTCAATTTCAAAAAATGCCGATAGGGGGCGCTTTAGACTTTGGAGTAACAAACAACTATTTTTTAACGTTATTTTTTGTATTTCTTTAAATGATTTCGAAAGCTTAGACTTAAACTTAAATTTTGATCTAAAAATCTGAGTCCTAACGAGTAGTTAAGTAGCGTAAACTGAAATTTGAAATTTGAAACCCTTCTCCCCCCAGAACAAAAATCAGTTATTCCCGATCTTTGTGTCGTAGATTAGGCTCTAACTACTGCCGCGTTTTGCTAAAATTATTCTTTATGTCAGTATTTTCTTGAAAATAAATTTTAAAGAAAATTTTCAAAAAATTCCGATAGAGGGCGCTTTAGACTTTGGAGTAACGAACAACTATTTTATACCGTTATTTTTTGTGTCTCATTAAATGCTTTCTAAAGCTTAGACTTAAACTTAAATTTTCAGCTCAAAATCTGAATCGCTGAGCGTGGTTCAGTAGCGAGGGGAGGGGGTTCAAATTTCAACTTCTGAACATAGTTCAGTTTGCACTACTTAACCATGCCCAACGATTCTGTGCTGTGATACGAGGCAAAAATACAACTTTCGTCAAGGACTGCATAGTCGGAATTCACTCATAAAGGCACTGGCACAGTTGGAAACGTCGCTCATGCAAACGTTAAAGCTCCATTCCTGACGCTAGTCACCGGGTGAAGAAGGAAACAGAAAGTATGCAAATGTCAAATGGGGAAGAAGAAGAACACGTATGCAAAATTTCGACACGATTCAGGCATAAAAACCACTGAACGGTGAGTCAAGTGTAAGTCGCTGTAGTAATGAATCGGAAGATGGTGTCCTTCACGAATAAGGAAAAGGCTGAGATGCATTTAATTTACGGAGCGGCAGATGGAAATGGTGCAGAGGCACAACGAATGTACGGAGAGCGATTTCCTAACAGGCGGTTGCCTAACCGCAAAACTTTTGAGTGCTTGCACAGACAGTTGTGTGAGACGGGATCATTTCTCGCTTCCCGGTCGAATGCAGGTCGTGCAAAAAAGGACGAATCAGTAGTTGTTGCAGAAGCCATTCTGGATGTAGTAGCGGCGCAGCCAAGTACAAGTACACGAACAGTGGCTAGCCAGGTGGATAACTCACAGTCCACGACTTGGAGGGTACTGAAGGATGAACATTTGCTCCCGTTTCATGTGCAACGAGTCCAGAAACTGTCTCCAGGGGATTATCCAAATCGTATTGAATTCGCCCGCTGGTTTCTGCAGCAGAACGCGCTAAATCCACATTTTGGACGAACTGTGCTTTTCACCGATGAATGTACCTTCACACGTGAAGGTACATTTAACACACACAATGCACATGTATGGGCGGATGTCAATCCACATGCTACGTATCCACATGCTCATCAGAGACGCTTTTCCATCAATGTTTGGGCAGGAATCCTCGGAGACCACCTAATCGGACCGTACCTTCTTCCTGAACGCCTCAACGGTAAAACATACCTCACATTTCTGCAACATGTGCTGCCAGACCTGTTAAACGTTGTTCCTCCACGCATCCGGCGGGTCATGTGGTTCCAGCACGATGGAGCGCCAGCCCATTACGTACGAGACGTCCGCAACTATCTGGACATCACATTTCCGAACAGATGGATTGGTCGAGGTGGTCCTGTTGCTTGGCCTGCTCGCTCGCCAGATCTTTCACCCCTCGATTTCTTTTTTTGGGGACGATTGAAGGCTCTTATGTATGAGACACCCATTGAATCCCCCGAGGAACTGGTCGCCAGACTTTCCGCCGCTGTAGGGGAAGTGCTCGAAAAGCCTGATGTTTTCGCGAATGTTCGCCGTTCCATTCGTCGCCGTTGTTCTGCGTGCATAACCTCTGGTGGTCACAATTTTGAACATTTATTGTGATTACATGTTAATAAATATGCTTTGGTAACATAATCCTAATTTGTGTCTTTTTACCTCCTATCACAGCACACAATGTGTGGACATGGTAAACTGAACTATGTTCAGAAGTTGAAATTTGAACCCCCTCCCCTCGCTACTGAACCACGCTCAGCGATTCAGATTTTGAGCTGAAAATTTAAGTTTAAGTCTAAGCTTTAGAAAGCATTTAATGAGACACAAAAAATAACGGTATAAAATAGTTGTTCGTTACTCCAAAGTCTAAAGCGCCCTCTATCGGAATTTTTTGAAAATTTTCTTTAAAATTTATTTTCAAGAAAATACTGACATAAAGAATAATTTTAGCAAAACGCGGCAGTAGTTAGAGCCTAATCTACGACACAAAGATCGGGAATAACTGATTTTTGTTCTGGGGGGAGAAGGGTTTCAAATTTCAAATTTCAGTTTACGCTACTTAACTACTCGTTAGGACTCAGATTTTTAGATCAAAATTTAAGTTTAAGTCTAAGCTTTCGAAATCATTTAAAGAAATACAAAAAATAACGTTAAAAAATAGTTGTTTGTTACTCCAAAGTCTAAAGCGCCCCCTATCGGCATTTTTTGAAATTGAACTTTAAAATTTTATTTCAAGAAAATACTGGCATAAAGAAAATTTTTTGCAAAAACCGCAAACGAATCGACCAATTTTTCCATGTTTTATAATCATTTGAAATTTCGGACCCTAAACTTTAATGCCCCCTATCTCCTTGGGAATACGTCTGGGACCCTTAGTCTCCTATTTAATATTATTTGTCTTTAAGTGTACTATAACCCCTTAAAGTTCTGCCCATCTTTTATGAATCACCCTGTATATTTTTTTCTTGTATTTACCAATCGCAACTTTTCCGCAATATAGCGCCTTGGAAATACCAACTTGACTTTTTTCGCACCACCCTGGAGGATATGGATAAAACGAGCAATTTGCACGCTAAGAATGGTTCATCATTTAAACTATATTAATATTTTGCCGATCTTTATGAGCTACAAAAGCAGGATCATGACTAATACGAGCAAAAACCGGATCATTTCAATGTGATTTTTGGAGAAAACGTGTGTAGTATAAGGAAAGCAAGCCTTTCTTATCGAAAATATTTCTCTCTCAGCGAAAATATTTTTACGTCTCAATCGTCGGTAAAAATGTAATAATTTATAAGTTTTACAAGACAGAATTTTACCTGCAAGAAGTCGCTTCACCACAAAAAATACAAAGAAGTGCCCTGAGGTCTTGAAAGAATGAAAGAAGGAAGGCAGTCATAAGAAAGTTTCAAATGTCATCCCTTTGTAAGACTTATAACTGAACCATGGAAAGGAAGGAGCATATACGAAAACCTTTATTTGTTTCTTTGTTTAAATCCGGAATCTGGGTAATTTAATTAGCCGTTTGATGCCTCTTATTGCACCGTTGAAATGAAAAGGATATGTGCAATCAATAACTAGAAAATTGCAGTAAATAATTGCAATGCCAAGTTTTTTCTGAAATAAGAGAAGTGATCAGTTACATTACAGTACATCATTCATATCCTTCGAAATTACGAATATTTTAAAGGCTTTATCTTTAGTACTATAAATATTTTTCTAAAGAAAAGGACACTCATAAAGGTAAGACTAAATATTATATGTTAACTATATGATATAGTATAATTATGTGTGTGTTTTTAAAACTTTTATTATCTTGACGTGCACTAGTAACGTACTAGTGACGAGTACAAGTTATGAGTTACAAGGACTGTTATAATTTCTTTTCTTCTCATATTAACTGAGTTTGACTGTATTTATATTATAAACATTAACATTATCATCATTAATAACATAAATACTCTTTTAACGATTTCCCTTTTGTAACGAATATCTTAAACTAACAATATCAAAAAACAGTAAATGTGAGAATCCAATAAAAGATCCATATGGATATAGTGTACTGTAATTAATGAGAATAGTAAATTCTGAAAAAAAACTAAGAATATCAGGAAACTATTCTCATTTCCCTTGGTTATTCTTTGATAAAAAAAAAGGCAACAAACTGCTTGTCAGGAAGAAAACAAATTGCTCTCATTCAGTTTTTCAGAAATACGATGAGATAAACCGCGTGAAAAATGACCTCATAGCCCGACATTTGCCAAATCGGTATATGTTTCTCTATGACATTTTGATCTTGATAGGTCTAATGAATCAAATGTTTCAAAAATATTACTTATGAATCGAATGAAACAGTCTTATGTAGAGAATAATAATAAGTTTTTTTTCCCTTTTTTTTATTAGTATGTATTTCACACCATCACTATTATTTTTGAATGCATGCACTTACATAGAAGTTCTGTCTAAGATTCATGCTCAGCGAAAATACTTTTATAGCTAACAGTCGTTCAACGGTTTAATTATAAGTATCATAATAAACTCTTTAGGAATATTTAAGGATTTTATGGTTTTATGAGTTTGAATTCGCGATGATTGATTCCGGTTCTACTAATAAAGAATATTAATCGTATTTTACTAAAAGCAAATTGTTATTAATTTAGCTTTTAATCATGCTTTTATTTTTCATTTAGGGATACTATAAGTAACTTTAATTCAAAAAATAAAATAATAAATAAAACTCCCCCACTCCATTTACAAAATATAGTTTTCACATTGGATCAAGACACTACATTAATGTAATAAACGCTACTTTAACTATTTTACATTTTCAATGAATTTCTTAAAATAAAAATAAATAAAAAGCAATGAACCATAAAGTAAAAGCGTTGAGAAAGGGAAAAATTCCGGCTAGTACTGGTACTATACCCGCCTTACTTGTCTGGCGGCTAGCATAGTACAAGTACTATACTCGCAGTGGACGTGTTAAAAGTACGAACTCGAGAATGGTATAAAGAATAAAAACGCTGCTAATATAGTTGAGCATACAGTTTCAAAATTTGCAAGTTTTCATGAAACAATACCCAGTTTTTTGCAATGGACTGAAAAACTATAAATGGTGCTGAAATAGTACTTGTTTCTGAAAACACAGCGGTTTAAGGCACACGGGAAATAATGCAGTTAGAAGAGAAAGCAGGGGACGGACAAGCGATCGAAAGAAAACATTTTATTACATCATCAGTATTCCACGTGATTTTCTGCAGAGTTGATGACACATTGTATGCAATATATGACGTAGCATGCCTCATTGAATGAGTAATCTGTAGAATATCAATGATGATTTTCAAGTGAGACATACTTGACCTCATCCTGTATAACTTGGGTCACACCTGGAGAAATACACTGGAATGACGGTGGGTGATCGTTATGGCTAAGAACATTTGGAATTAAGGGAGGTGAAACTATTACAAAAGTTTTGTTGCTGTATACGTAGAATATACATCGTCCTTCCTTGCTAGTGCCCTGTGAGCGTTTTTTGTGCTTTGGATATCGTTTACATGAATTCCAAGATGCCAATCCCTTTGTAATGTAAAAATATCTACATTGCTGTTTGAAAATTTTGGATGTTGTTTCCCTGTAACTGTAAATATGAGAACTTCAATGTTTTAGTCTGCATATTCTGCTTAAAACTACTTACATCTGAAATTTAAATCTCTGTCCACGGAACGTCCGATCACTAGTCTCATATACTGACAAAATATTTTATGAGCACCTTGTATACTGAAAATAAAAGAAATTACTAAAGCCTACTATATTAGTACGAAACGATATTAACAAAGTATTATAAATGAGACAAAAATTCACCATTATAAATCTATACAAAAAAATTTTTTTTGATGGAAAAAGAGTTTTTTTTTTTTTATCTAACTACTAGATACTTTATAAAATGTTATAGACAGTTTACTGTCCTACTTTGCTGATAAATGCTTCAAAAGAATGATTTATCAATGTTACAAAATACGAAAACATGTTTTTCCAGCAGTAAATTTCAGTCAATGACGTAGTTTACATAGGAAATAACAAGATGTTGCTGCATCATTAAGAGCGTGTATGTCCAAAACTTTGAAAATATTATAACGTTTCTTTAAAGAAGGATAAATTCCTCAAACAATTGTTGCTATAAAAAGCCTATTTTGTAGATTTTAGTGAACAATCTAATAAAAAATATACTGCATTTTTCTAATTTTTCTTTTAATGAATCATCATAATTTAAAATGCGAAACATACTAGATTTTATAAAAAATCATGTAATGTAATAATGAGTGTGCAAAATAAGTAATGTATAAAAAAAAATTTAGAAAATAATCTTACTTAATTTTTGCTTTTAAAAAGATATTTCTTTCTTGCTTTGACCTAATTTGGGGAAAAATATATTATTATAAAATTTGATTATATCAATTATTTAATTTATATATTTTCAATAGTGTTAATGTAAAAATTAACGATATTTTCTGTATAAAATCTATTTAGAAACTAATTTTTCTTTAAAAAAAATGTAATATATCTATTCATGATACGTTGCTAACCTATACAGGGTAATTCATGAATAATAGACCCCGAATATTCTTGAATAACTTTCTCCAGGATAAAGCAATATGAACGAAAAAAAAAATACGCTACATTCCTGGAAGTAAGTATAACCGAGAGCATTGCATGCGATCCTGGAAGTGATATCCGTTTACTGCCAGACACATTTCGCCGAAATGTACAAAGTGATACAATACACGTTTGCACTGGGGTTGAGCGCTGCTCTTTACGGTGTATTTCAGCATCCTGTTGAGAAGTTTTGCAGTTACTGATTGACGAGATTCAGTTTGAATTCGGGGTGTTTGTAACTACCATAGACTGCGGAGCACAGGGACGAGGTTTTGCATGCCGATCCTGATATGCACATCTAGCGTTCTTTCATTGGAGTCGCTTCATTCTAGCGAGATTTATTCAAAAATATTCGGCGTCTATTAAGAGTGAATCGATCTGTAGTAAAATACAGTTTAAATTGGATCCGTCAATTGAATCGTGCATTGCATTACATAATGTAAATAGATTTTAATAAAAATAGAACTTGCTTAATCTCTAAAGGCAGTGTAAGGAAAGTTTTTTATTTTTATTTTTATGAGTATTTTGTGTTTTCTAGAAGATTTGTTAATTGCTGAATTTTTGATAAAATAACTTATGAATTTAGACGAAGTTTTGTTTCATTTGTTCCATGTTTTGTTTCATTTGTTCCATGTTTTGTTTCATTAGGTCCTGTTGTGAAATTGTACAGATTTCCATGAAACTTGAGAGACGTGGAAATATATGTTATCATGGATGCAATTAAAGAAATGATGGATGTTTCTTAATACAGGAAAATATATTCACGAAATAAACTACCCGATAACTCCTTCCGATGAACTAATGATTTCGAAAATCGTTCTTTATCTTCATAAACCTCAGAAACCAATATATTTTCGAGATCCAAAGAAGCATTTAAAAATACAAATTGTATTTTTCTGCAAATGATTTTCGACAATTTTTTCCATTAGATTTTATAGTGAATTAATCCGTTTTCTAAACGTGGAATAAGTTTTTCGGATGCTATCAATACTCAAGTAAACATTTTCATGATCAACAAACATGTTTTACAGATGAACATGAAAAAATAATATTAAAAAAATATATATATTATTCTGTTATAGATCGTTATAAAATTTTTCTGCAGTGCTTACAATTCCATTACTGATTTTGGTGAATGTTCCCTCTACCCTCTTCACTGTAAAAATAATTTTTCTTTCAACACACATGTTGCACTCAGATAATTTTAAACTTTTGTTACGTTCTAGAACTTTCTTGAGAAGATAAAAAATAAATTTTCTGGCATTATCTTTGTAACGTACATTCGTACCGTTTTACATAATTCTGCATATTTAACTCTTGGTTTTTGATCGCTTTTCTCTTTTTTAATTCCCCGTGTTTCTTTATCAACCTTCTTGATTCTTCTGTTATTTTCTTTGTCTGGTTTACTTGTGCTTCAACGACCAATCTGTTTTACAATTTCTTGTAGAGTATAAGTTAATTTCTGGTTCAGTCTGTAACATCTTGCTCCTCCTCCAACATTTACTGCAGTACTTCGAAGCGGTTTTTTAGTTCCAAATGAAATTCTTTTTTTAGGATTTTGGAAACATATTATAGCTTATAATATCGACTGATTTGTTGGTGTATTGGAAAAGTTTCCTTATTTTCACTTTAGTACTCGTATTTAAAAGCATATGGTAAGTAACCAACCTGTGATCGTTTGCTGTATTGAAGTTATTGAGAACATTACAATCCTACATAATATGCTTTCTGTAGCCTAAGTTAGATATAGCCTAGTTATCATTTGTTGCTCCAATTTAACATCTCCATGTCCATTTTGTTTGTGGCTTTTTCTTAATCAAGAATGATAAATTATGCGTCAAACATAGATTATGTAACACTAACACTTCCAAAATAATTTTGCAAATATTTACCGTAAGGTGAAAGATGGTATATAGGTAAACAAGTTTCTGTTTAAATGCGTGCCAAGTAATCGGACAATACATATTGCTAAACAATTTGAAAAACACAAAACAAATTTTAAAATCCAACTTCAGGAATTACAAACACTATATAAAAAAATATCCGAACTCTTTTGTGAAACCCTCTATATGATCTATAGATTTGTATATATACTGAATAGAATGCTAAATTTTAGTTCATTTAGGGAACGCGTAGCACAGTTTAAAATTTTCTTTCTGAAATTTCCGCCAATAAACAGAAATGTATTCTAGAAATTTTGTGCTGCCCTGTATGCAATCTATGCAATTTATACACACCTAGTAATAGACAAAAAATGAGTAACATTTAAAAACGCGTCCAGCAATTGAAAAAAGCACTTCCGGAACTTATTATTAACAAGCAGTTCTTTAACCGAATTTGTTTGTGTGTCCCTGTAAATGAACGATAAATGTTATACACATAATATTGTAGTAAGTCCCTTGTAATCCACCTTAGTGATACATATATGAATTTCAATATGTTTGAAATAGTGAAACATTAAAAAAATTAACCGCAAATATTTTTTCTACATATACCGTAGTGCAACGGAATTCTTTTGAGTGCCCCTGTAAAGGAACTATAAGTACACCACATCCCATAGTAGGCCTCTTGTAGTGAACCTCAGTGATATACATCAATTTCAATATATTTGAAATTGTGTAACATCATTAAAATAAGCCGCAAATGATTCTTCTCCTGATACCATAATGTAAAGGAATTATTTTCAGTGTCCTTGTAAAAGAATTAAGTGCTACACACTCCATTTTCAATACCGAACATTCCATAGTAAACCGCAATAACATATATCAATTGCATGACAATCCGAATATATTTACACGAGTTAGAGCACGGAAGACAGACAGACAGACAGACGGCAGACAGACAAACCTAATTCATAAACACTTTTCAACTATGTCGGAAAGTGTTAAAAATGAATTCATGATATATATCTGCTCACGTCTTGCAATTTATCCCTCTGTCTCTTTCCCTATTTATATGTATATATAACTATGAAGAGTGGTTCAGAACTACACAATAAAAATGTAAAGGGAGGTAGAGTGGACCTAAACAAGCAGATTTCATATAGGAATGTGGGTGCGGAAATGCAGTATTGGGGCAGTAGAGTGCACTGTTGAATTCTGCGGATGAAAGCGTTTCACTAGCTTGAATCGTCATTCCCCGAACGGATTTCGAGCAACATGCATCGTTAAATCAATGCGGAACTTGTCGACATGCATTTCATGTATGGGGCTGTGCAAGGAAATGGAGCGGCTGCTCAAACGGATGTCCATGGAACGATTCCTGGGTAGGATACTGCCGGATCACCGAACATGTGAGTCCCTTCATCGGTAGTTGTGCGCAATTGGATCGTTTTATGCTTCCAGGCATGATACAGGCACTGGAAGATATCGCAGAATTCCAGCAGTAGAAGAAAAAGTACTACGCAAAGTAAGAGGATAGTCCTTCGACCAGCTATAGAGCCGTTGAACGTGCGCATCCATTGAACAGGCGCTCCATTTCCTTGCGCATCCGCATACATGAAATGTATGTTCCGCATTCATTTAACGATGTATGTTGCTCGAAATCCGTGTGGGGAATGGCGATTCAAGCCACCGAAAAGCTCTCATCCGTCGAACTCAACAGCGTTTCTACTGCCTCAACGCTGGATTTCCGCACCCTCATTCCTATACGAAATCTGCTTATTTAGGTCCCCTATACCTACCTTTACATTTTTGACATATAGTTCTGAATGTTATATATATATATATATATTTTAAATAGTAATATTTTAAAAAATAGTTTGTGTATTTTTTGTTTGTAAATTTACACTTTCGCTTTGAATTAAAATATTTGGAGGTAAAAGAAAGAAAAATCTGATTTCTGTCTAATATAATTTTATGCATTATTTCCAATGAGTCAAAAATAAATCCAAATACAAATTATTAATCAAAATGTGAATTAAGAAACACCATTAAGTATTTTTCACTAGTAGAAAATATACAATAGGGTGGTGCGAAAAAAGTCAAGTTGATTTTTCCGAGTGCTATAGTGCGGCAAAGTTGCGATTGGTGAATACAAGAAAAAAAAAATTCAAATTGGACTTTATCTTCCGATTGCGTAAACCGCCTAAAAATTCAAAAATATTGAAAATTTCCGATTTTTTCAGAAAAAAAAATTACATATATATATTTTTTTTATTGCTATAGTGAAACGTATTTGAAGATTGTACTGTTTAATAATAATATTAGAAAAGATTCGTTTAGAGAATATCACCTGATCGCGCAAGCTCAATAAAAATCGGCTAAAATTCAATTTTGAGTGATTTTGATGAATTAAGAAAATAATCACCTGCAGTCAGTTTGCGTTAAAATGTTAACATTTACATATAAATTGTGAAGCTCTATCCTTCTTTAGATATTTGGTAATATTTAAACAGCCCAGAACTCAACAAGGGGAGGTGGCACCATTTCAAGTTCCACCCACACATTTCCCTCCATCCAGCCAATGAGATGTTTGCTAGTTACATTACTTAAATAAACAATTTGTTGTTTTATTTGCTTAAGTCTGACTTTTAGACGTAACTTTGCACTGCGATTTGGTGGTATTTGCCGGTATTTTGGTGGTATTTGGTTGTATTTGGTGGTATTTGTTGGTTTCTGGTATCATGGACCTTGATTTAAGTTTGGCCCTGATGAATCCATTTCTTGATTGGGGGCCACATACCTTAAGAAATGCTTCCGTTACCAATTTAACGCACCGCTCGACAGCCTGCGTGTGTCAGGTAAACTTTTTATCATCCCAGTCTGGGATATCTCCTGATTGAACGAGGGAATGTATTTCTTCATTGGTTATTCTCCGTGAAAGAGGTCCAGATGATAATTCTGGCACACTCCAATCAATTAATTTTGTATAGTCAGCCGCATCGAAGTTTACAGCAGCAGTGATAAAGTTTCTGATGTCTTTACCTTTTGAAAGAGTTTGCCTGGCTTTTAACACTCATCTTATCTCTAGCTCTTTTATGTGCCTCATCTTATCAGAGACCATCGCAATCAGCAGGTTTTTCGGGTGAGCAAAGAACGAGTTTCGTTCAATTACAGGGAATACCATTTCTTCAGGTCGTCAGGCAAGTTTCGAGATGTTTCTTTTTCTCTGTACAGATGAATATTCCCGCCTGTAATCTACTTACTGTACTTTATTTTAAACCAAACTGGCAAGTAATATATTAAAACAAATGTCACTATGTCTTTTAAGGCATCCGATGGGTTTTCCACGCTCACGAAAATTCGAAGGACTCTATTTGCACAAATGAGCCATCTGGCATGTGAAATTTGGCCAGGTTCACGCTTTGATAAGTCATTTGGAAAGTTGCGACTTTTAATTTTTTTACTTACGTCAAAAAGAAATATTTGGTCCTTGCTCAACAGTTGTCTTTCCACTTCTGGAATTTCACAATCCATTAATTGAAAATTTATCACTGAGAGCTTTTCAGAACCAATGAGATTCTGCCCAATTGGTGCACTAAATGATCTTCGGCCAGTTGTTTAACCATCCAAATATTGAAAAAGGTGGCGGATAGGTACTTCAACAAAATGGAATAAACAAACAACCCACTGCAGTGGTCATCCGATATGCACTCCAAGCTATTTGATAGCACTACCTTTCCATCCAGTATTGGTATTTGTACACATCACAGCGAGGCTAACGAAACAGACAGGCTACCGCAGTGCATTCCACTTATCTTTTTTTACAGACCGCTAGAGTGACGTGATGCTCTTTTCCTACACCTGCATTGGTGGATTCGAGCAACACGTGACTCCCGCGGTCTGTAAAAAAAGATACGCGTAAAGCACCGCGGTAGCCTTTCTTTTTCGTTAGCCTCGCATCACAGCCTACCAAATCTAATTATTCTGGTGAAATCCCTAGTTCAGTAATCAGCTCAATAGTTCAGCTCAATAGGATCAATTTACATTTAAATCTTAACCTGTGACCGCAAACTGACCTCAGCTGATTATTTTCTTAATACACCAAAATCACTCAAAATTGAATATTTTCCGATTTTTAATAAGCTTGTCTGATTGAAAGTTATTCTCTAAACAAAATTTATTTTATTATTATTATTTAAAAATACACTCTTCAAATATTTTTCACTATAGCGATAAAATATATACATACGTAGATTTTTTATTAATTCTCAAAAAATCGGAAATTTTCAATGTTTTTTAATTTTTAGGCAGTTTGCGCGATCGGACGATGAAGTCCGATTTGAGTAATTTTTTTTTTGTTTTTCACGTATTTACCAATTGCAACTTTTACGCACTATAACGACACGGAAATATCAACTTGACTTTTCTTGCATCACCCTAATATACAATATGGAATTATAACCTATGTGATAATAAGATATTTCATTAAAATAGTTCCGATTTTAAATTATATGCTCGTCATGGCGCTAAAAAGTCTAAAATATATTTTACTGGCTCTAGAAGTGTTTGCAGTACATACATTACCAATCACTGAAAAATAATTTTTCTGTAGAAATCAAGGAATTTGAAATGCCTTATTCGAGGTCAACGTACGATGTCTGCCAGAGCGTGCGGTTAAAGTGTTCTATCTGACATTGAGTCAGTTTTTCACATGAGAAACTAAAAATATGAAAATGTATCTGAATATTGAAAAATATATCTGAAATTTGTACCGGAAAAAAAATACAGGAAAATTTTATAAACTAAATGGTAATTTTGGTAAATTAAATTATCATCTGATCGAGCCTAGTCAATCGAGCTGCCTAACTATGCTTTTCTAGCTAGTTAGATAGATCAAAATATTATAAATAAAGTTCATAATTTTACAAAGAATGTCTATATGGCGCATACCAAATGCAGCATAACATTTGCTTTACAAACAAGTTTAATGGTTTTGTAAGAAATATATCTACTCTTTTTTAAAAAAGTGATTTTTTTAAGTAGTGTTTAAAAAAGAAATAAAACCCAATTACACAGTAATTCAACAACTAAAAACAATTTTCTTTATCCAAAAATGATTAACGCAAAATTTGAAAAAAAAAATTATGTAAATCATTTAAATTTGAAAACAACATTGTTTTGAACTTTACCAAACCGAAAGTTCGCTGGGAGAACGGATTAGCCTCTGATATCTTTGAAAGCTCTAAAATTTCATTTTGTTTCAGGAGAGATTACATATGTGCATTTAATTATCTTCTTTACGTGGAAGCATAGTTTTCGAATAAACGTAATTTTCAATAAAATATTCAGCTACATTTCAATTGAACTAGATATGACATAATTGTCCTTCGGGAAGCAGGATTTTTCGCAAGCCATGTTAAGAAATAAAAATTTGTGCAAGTGAAATGTTAAATATTGACGTTATTTTCACGAAATGCATATTATGATATGGCACATGCTATTAATATATCCATGATATCACTGTACCACGAGACTTTTTATTAGCTCACAGGCTATCAAAACCTGAGAGCTAATGTGCCCGCCGGATCTGTATGTATGTATGTACGTAACGCAATGACTCTTGACAGAAATATCCGTTTTGCTTGAAATTTTATTTATAGTTTCATTGTGATAAGGTGCTTCCCTGATTAGTTTTGGGGGTTTATTGGTTAAGTATAAAGGGGGGAACGGGGACTAATCCCACCCTTAATTTAGATAAATAGGTTTTTCATGCAGGATTTTCCGATTTACTTCAAATGTTGTATATAGGTTCATTGTGATAAGGCGTTTCCCTGCTTAGTTTTGGAGGTTCACTGGTGAATTATAAAGGGAGAAATGGGGGCTAATCCCCCCTTAACCCTTTCCGGCGCGGAGTAAGTCCGTTTTTAAAATGATGAAATTATGGACTGACACCAGAATTTACAAAATAATTTGTTACAAAATATAAACTTGCTAATTTTCCCGTACTTTATAAAAGGAAAAATTTAATTAAATATTCTTAGTGCCGATGGTCAGTTTTGGAATTAAAATTAGGTGTCCTTTTTTGTGGATACCGCCCTCTAAAGTGTTAATTAGTAAAATGGGTTTTTCATGCAGAATTTTCCGATTTGATTCAAAGTTTGTATAGCGGTTCATTTGATAAGGGGCATCCTTGATTAATTTTGGGGGTTCAGTGGTTAATTACAAAGGGCGGAATGGTCGCTCATCCACTCCTTAATTTATTGTTGATTTCTTTATTTTTCGAGGGGCATTATTCTTTGAAATAAGTGTATAACATACAATTAGTGTGAATAGTCTGTGAGTTCAATGTCATCAGTTAAGCTGGGCACTTTTCTTTTTATCGTCTCCTTCTATTTTTGATTACAATATTTTTAGTAACATTTTAATAACTATAATCAAACAATTTAAAATATTAATATTAGATTTGCTACGTTACACGAAAGCAACAATTTCGATTTATTGGTAGGCTAGTTTCGAAGTTTCGGAACAATGGTTTCAAAGTATTAATAAAGAAAAATGTCAAAAATTACTGCTCAAAATTATGTATCTATAGGATGACTGCGCTCTTTATAAAGTGATTTAATTTTAAATCATAAACAATTCTTACGTTCAAAACATCTTTAAAACATTTTTAGAAATTAATTTAGAAAACTAAATAATCTATCTATGGGTATAAGGAGACTGATTTTTAAATTAATTGTAAATCCCAAGATGTATCTCTTATCTAAGTGAACATCTAAATATAGATACTACAAACATTCAGAAAAGCACAAATTAATGATTCTCAATCAGCCGTTTCTGAAACATGTATAAATAGCTTTCTCTAGTTAATCTAGGAATGCAAACATGTATTATTTTAGCTTTCGCTCTATGCAATAGAACAACATTCAGATACTTTTTGTCACAAGGATGAATAATTTTAAATGTTATAAAACTCAAATAGTCTTGCCTAATGAATGTCGCGTATGTGTACATTGATTTTGATTTATAGATATTTTTTTTTTTGGTTTTCTTTACCATACTTTTTGTTCTATAATATAAATTTATGTATACATTTTTTCAGTAATAAATTGATGATTTCTACACATGAGTTATCAATGTTGTTACGTAAAAACGTTTCATTCAATTTTTAACATATTATGAAATTATAAAATTTTATTACGTAAGCAATAGAAGCAACTATTTCATTAAGTTAATTTTCTACAGCCGATAATCCTTTCCATTAAGGGTTTTTTTTAAATAGTCAAAAGTCATATATTAGATTATTATAACATGATGACTTTATATACACACCAGCATGGAAGACCAAGCTATGCTTGGTCAAAATTAGCTTTGAGTTCAAATATCCTGACGCATGACCAAAATGACCCACTAATTGAATTTTCTCGAAAATGAGACCTAGCCCAACAGTCTTTTCTTGCCCGAAGACCATAGGATCTAAAATTTAGTGTAAATAGTCTGAGCCGTTTTTAAGATAAAATAGCTTGACCCATAATGACCCTAGAACAAAATGATCCACTAATCGAATTTTCTCGAACACATGACCTATCCCAACAGTCTTCGCGTGCCCGAAAACCATAGGATGCAAAATTTAGCGTAATTAGTCTGAGCCTTTTTTAAGATAAAATAGCTTGACCCATAATGACGCTTGACCAAAATGACCCACTAATCTGATTTTATCGAACACGTTACCTAGTCCAACAGTCTTCTCGTGCCCGAAAACCATAGGATGCAAAATTTAGTGTAAATAGACTGAGCAGTTTTTTAGATAAAATTAGCTTGACCCACTAATCGAATTTTCTCGGACACTTGACCAAGCCCAATGATTTTGTCGTGCCTGAAACTCGCAGGATACAAAATTTAATCAAAATCGTTAGAGCCGTTTTTTAGATAAAATTAACTTGGCCCGGTTTGACCCAAAAATGACCCACTAATCGAAAGTTCTCGAACATGTGACCCAGCCCAATAGTCTTCTCGTGCCCGAAAATGGTAAGATACAAATTTTAGTCAAAATCGTTTGAACCGTTTTTTAGATAGAATTAGCTTGACCCTGACCCTTGATGACCCTTGATGACCCACTAATCGAATTTTCTCGAACAAGTGACCTAGCCCAATGGTTTTCTGGTGCCCCAAAACGGTAGGATATAAAATTTCGTCAAAATCGTTAGAGCCATTTTTAAGATAAAATTTGCATATATATATATATATATACTAGCAAGCTACGCCCGCTGCGCTGGTCGGTTTCTACAAATGAACCTTGAATCAAACGAAATATAAGTTGACCTCGTAGTTGAAAGCAATCAATTTTTCCTGGAATATTTTCCTGGAATATCCTTCCACATTACTGAAAAATGACGCCATTGCGTTATTATATTTTCTAATGTGCAGTCAAAATTTTAGCTGTTAAGGACCAACTATTTTATTTGGTAATTTACAGTTAGGGTTTGCTAAAGAACATTAAAACTATATGCAATAAATTAATAAAATCACTAAAAATTATCGAACTAACAATGCAAACAAATTAACTAACAAAAGCCATCCAGTAGAAGTTTTTATAAAGGCTAATCTTTGATAATCGGGTTCGTCTGATTATAGAACTTTTCCACATAATTCTAAAACTAACATAGAATGATATGAAATATACTAAAACCATCCTTAAAAATTATCTACTTAACAATGCAAGTCACAAAAAATACGCCCAGGAAAAACTTTCAAAAACTCTAATCTTTCGGAATCGGGTTCATCTGACTATATAACCTTCACACATAACTGTTTGACTAAGCAACGTGGAACAATATGTGGTACACTAAAACCATTCCTGAAATAGCATCTAACTAACAATACAATTATCATCAAAATCCGTCCTGTAGAACTTTTTCAGAAGGCCAATCTTTCATAATCGGAATCAAATATTAAAAAGGCTAATATTTGATTTAAAAAAAAAGGTCACCCAATTTTCAAATTTCCCCCTCTAAAATTCTAGAACTAAGCAACGTAGAATGATATGTTATACAATAAAACCTTCCCTAAAAAATTATCTATCTTACAGTTTAAGTTCTACGGAAATCCATTCAGCAGAACTCGAGTTATAAGCATCCGGAACGAAATTTCATATATATGGTAGAAGTAAATAGAAGTATATTGCTATTAATATAGTTTTCTTTTGAATGATAAAACGTTACTTTATGGTTAGCCGGGCACCAGTGATATATGTACATATATATAAATATATATGTATATATATATGTATATATATCTTCATACATATAAGTGTATATATATGTATGTATATATATATATATATATATATATATATATATATATATATATATATGTATATGTGTATATATATGTGTGTGTGTGTTTTCATCTACCTATTCAAATGTATACACAAAAAACACCTTTTGGCTTAAAATAAAATTATTTGGGGTCAAAAGTAAAATCAAAATCGCCATATATTTTTTCAATAGCACGTACATGTATATATATCACTGGTGTCCGGCTAACCTAAAAGTACCAAAAAAAAAATGATGTCGTACACTTGAAAAAACATCTTTTGGCTTAAAATCTCTCATCAAAACTGTTTTTCTTTATTTTTTCTTTTCTTTCTCTTCCTTTCTTTTTTTTAACGTAAAATTAGTAACAGTTTTTCTCTTATTTTTTTAGATGTATAGCCATTTTAATTCTTTCTGCAACAAAAAAATAACCTTTTGGCATAAAATAAAAATTTTTGGTGTCAAAAGTAAAATCAAAATCGCCAAAAACTAAAGGTAAACCGCCAAATATTTTTTCAATAGCAATCTTGCCCATTGAATAATTTTTTAAGCATTGCGAATATTCCCAATCATGTTTAAATTAAATATTTTCGTTTTATAATATTATCTCTCATCCAAACAGTTTTTCTTCTTTTTTTCTTTCTTTCTCTTTCTTTTTTACTTTTTTTTAAATATTTTTGTAATAAAATTAGCACAGTTTTTTCTTTTATTTTTCGCGATATAAAGCCTTTTCAATTCTTTCTGTAACAATAATGGTCGCCAAAAAATTAGCAATGGCAATCTTATCGTCCAAAATAACAGAACTTTCCATCATAATTCTATAACTAATGTACGTAGAACTATGTGTTATATACGAAAACCTTCCCTGAAAAATTACCTATCCAACATTGCAAGTTCCATCAAAATTCCTTCAGCGGAACTCGAGTTATAAAGGAACGGAACGAAATTTCTGTTTGTGTTTTATATATATAGTAGATACATAACCATACACAAGATTTGCTCATATTAGAATACATGATATATAGTACGGTTCACAAGCAAGTTTAACTCCGTTATCCGAAAACTTGAGTAATTTTAATAGAAACAATATTCTTCTTTTAGAATACAAATATAGTAAATATTTAATGATATATAACAGTTTGTATGAAATGTGGTTTAAATGAGCATTCGCGAAAGATAACATTTATTTTATGTTTAATTATATAGGTCAACATATGTGAAAATACGATTCGAATATCAGGAAAATTCAGGAAAAATTTCGACGTTAAAGTGTATTACATTTCAGTTGTCTTCTGAGAGTAATTTATTAATAAGTGATTGTTCACAACCTGAAAATTAACTAACAGACATTTTGTAATTTATGAAACGCAATTTAATATTTTAATTTCAGTTGTAGATTCTGAAATATTTCGGTGATAGAGTATGTTGAATTTATGTTGCTTTCTAAAACTAGCTGAATTGTTTTTTCCCCTTTTTTTAAATATTATCCGACTTGCAACGAAAGGGTATGTATTTAAAACATACCTACTCATAGCTTTTGAACTGATGCTTGGAATTTGGTTATTCTTTTTTGTTCGAATAGGCTCGTTGTAATGGTTCTTACAAAAATAATCAAAACTTCCATAAATATGGATCAATAAAAAAATGAAAAATAAGAATTTGCGGAAATTTACTAAACATCAATTACTTTAAGAATAGTAGTGAAATCCCGCTACATCGGGACTACATCGCTGCTATATTTCTCAATTTTCCCAATGTTCGACCGGTCTTAATATATTCTTTCAATTTTTGTTCGTATACATTGAATAATATTTTATTCCATTTTGCTCATATTCTTTATAGAAATATGCAATTAAAATGAACAAATTAATAGACTAAATGATATTGTATATTGCATTTTTTAGGTATATGGCGTGAGTTTAAAGATGTACATCGTATTTCGTTTTTTTCTCGTAACCATATTAAACTAATAAATATACCGGGTGAACCAAAAGTTCGTTAAAAATTTAAAAATTCATAAAAAAGGAAGAAATTATGATAAAGAAGTGCGGTTTGCAAAAAAGATCTCACAAGGTAGTCGGATTTTTTTTTAGTAGCAAAGAAAAAGTTTCGTTAAAAAAGTCACTTGTAGACGGCGCTAATTTATTTAGTCCCTGATATAAATTGATGCTGATTAAGTTTTGGTGAAAATCGCCCAATAGGTGGCGCTGCTATGCTGCATTTTTTGCGATTTCCGCAATAGCTCTATCTCAAGAACTAATGCACTTATTTTCATCAATCTTCAGATTCAGTTAGACCTTGACATAAATAGACGCTGATTACATTTTGTGTAGTTATCCCAACATGTGGCGCTGCTATGCTACTTTTTTCATTATTATCACGATAACTATATCTCATGAATTAATGCACGGATTTTCATCAATTTCAGATTCAGTTAGATGTTGACATAAGTTGTTGTTGGTTAGGTTTTGGTCTAAATCTCCCAACAGGTGGCGCTACTATGCTACATTTGCATAATTTCAACGATTTTAGCAATAGTCATATCTCAAGAACTAATGCCGAGAATTTAATAAAACTTTAGATTCCGTTAGACCATGATATAAATTACTGCTGATTCTTTTTAGTGTATGCGAAACCTATGTGAGATAGAAGAAAGTTTTGGGATTGGCACATCCAACTAGTCTTAAACATGCATTTTTTAATGTTTCGTATTCAGCAACATTCAGATATCAATCAATAATAGTTGTAACATTCTTAAATATATCTTGATCCACATTCCTCATGAAAGTCACGTTATATCTATGGTTTCGAAATATCGGATGTACTATACTTCGAAACGATTGTTGAAGTTTTAGTAACATGTTTTAGTGAAACATTTAATTCTGAGTATATATATATATATTTTTTTTTTCAAATTATTGTTTGGAGATTTTCATATGAGATACAGTTAAAAATGGATTACTTATTGAAAGTAATATCACAATTTTTGGAATATTGTTATGGAAATATTTTATATTTTTGAAAATACAAAATGTAGATAATGATTTATTTAAGTATAATGTGAATTATACTTATTTGTCAAATTATTTTTGGCAAACTTTTATTGAACAATATTTATTTAAAAGATTAAAACTGTTGAACTAAAAAAAATTTTTTTTAAGGAAATCCCAACATATCTACCATAATTTATTGTACAGGTTGTGTCACAGACGACTTTTTAACTCTAAAATTTAATATGTTTCATTATCCATAATGATAGAGAAGGAATATACGTATAGAACATTTAAAATTATTTTTAAAATGATACAAAAGAGACAATTTTGTGACATATATATACGTTTAAGAAAATTTTAAGAAGTTTAACTGAATAGAAAATTTCGAACATTCCGAAATTTTTCTATTCTTAATTTTATTTAAAAGACTTTAATAATGGAATTTAAATATTTCTTACTGTACAAATTGCAGCAATGAACTGAATAAAAGAATGTGGATTATTCTAATGATTCAGAAATCAATATTTCTTTAACTTTAATAATTCTAAATATGGAACACTTGAAATGCTTGCAAAAAATGATATAAAAGAAATAATTCTGTGATATATCTATCAGTTTAAGAAACTTTTAAGACATTTAAATGAATAGAAAATTGTTAACATTCCGAAATATTTTTAATCGTAATTTTGATGAAAAGTTTAATAATAGATTCTAAATTCCTCTTATAATAAAAGTGGTAGCAATGAACAGAATAAAAGAATATAGAATATTCCTTTGATGGAGAGAGTCCAATCATGCAGTTGGTTTCATTTTAAAAAATTAAAAATAATAATTATATTCATAAATTAATTAAAGAAACTGTAATGAAATTATTGAATTACTTTTAAAAGATATATTATAATATTCTCTTTTTCAGATGTTTAACCACAAATATTGTTTTCAACATTGCATAATTTGGATCTAATTAAAATCTGTCATACAGGAACAACAGGAAAATCGAGTATATTAACTGTAAATATTTACAGAATTGCAAATGTTTACTTATAATATATATATATATATATATATATTGTTGTGAGCTCGGGGTTCGAAAGGACTGATGCCAATATATAAGAACAATGCAAAGGCTTTATTCACTATAAACAGTGCAATACGATCACAAATATCTTCTGAAAATTACAAGATATTCAGTAATCTTCAAATCCAATAAAAGCGCAGCAAAATTTCACACAGAAACAATGCGTTCAATACGACAAAATCGATCCGAGTAACACAGTTTTCAATGCAAAGCCTCTCGTATGAATTCAATCGCAGTTGACAGACAACTAATTGAACTGAACTGATGGAGGTCCTTATATAGGTTTCAGAGATCTTTCCAGATTATTCCAGAGCCTTCAGATGCTAGAAATTACCAGAAGGTCCTTCAACTCTCGATAGAGTACTCCAAACGTGAAAGGATCCCAATGTAAATGTATAAGGGGGGGGTTGCACAAAAACTCGCCAAATCCGTCGCCAACTTGGCGACATTTGGCGATATATCGCCAAATTTGGCGACAAAAATAAGTCGCCAAAACCATCGCCAACTTGGCGATAAACCCATTCCTTGGCGATTTTTCCATAGACTTCTTATAAAGATGAGGGTGTAAGGTTGTTTTTCTTGCAAAGCATCTGAGGCCTTTAGCATTGAGTTACATGATGCTCAATAGGAAATACATTAATAATACTGCAATTTTCACAATAATAAAATAAAATAAATTTAAACAAATGGAATATTTACAGATATATACAAAATTCATAACATTGCCCCCCTCTCGAGGACTGCACGTCCCGGGCAGTTCAACCTTTGATCGGAAAGCAAACCCGTTGCCAACAAATGCTATACTATTCAAAACACTTAAAGCAAACATGCAAAATAACCATTAAACACATTCATAATGCTGAATTATACAAAATATACACTTATTTAAAAAAAAAAATTAAATTAAATTAAAGCATAGACATCATTACATACAAGTATTTAAATAATAATAACATTAATAATGATAATGCTAACCAAAAGAAATTTTTACATTAACTTATATACAAGACCATGGTCATACTAATTTACATTATTTACATTACACTATTTACAATCAATGAACTAAGTACCATGGCCATAGTATGGAGCCAGCCTGTCGTAATGAACGACTCTAGGCTTCGAACTTGGTGACTTTCGGATCCGAATTACGACATCGTTCAGTCTGTTTAGGACTGTATAAGGACCGTCCCAGTGCGATTGCAGTTTGGGAGAAAGTCCTTTACGTCGAGTCGGATTATAAAACCAAACCTTGTCACCTTCTTTGAATTGATGTCCCGTGGCTTTCGTGTCGTACCTGGTCTTCATCTTCTCCATCTGTAAATTGATCCGCTCTCGAGCCAAGTTGTGGACGTCTTCAAATCGTGCCTGGAGATTCTGCACGTATCCCTCTGGCGATGAAGGCGCATCTGGAGGGCGACCAAAAATCAGATCACAAGGTAGACGAAGATCACGACCGAAAAGCATCTGAGACGGGGAATAGCCGGTTGTTTCATGGACGGCGCTGCGATAGGCGAGAAGAAACAAGGGAAGTTTTTGGTCCCAGTCTTGTTGGTTTCTTGAGACTAGCAGTGAGAGATTGTTGAGGATGGTACGATTAAATCTCTCAACCATGCCATCCGATTGTGGATGTAAAGGCGTCGTCCTAGTTTTGTCCATTCCGAGAAGTTGACAGAGACCCTCAATCACAGCAGATATGAAATTTCTCCCTTGGTCAGAATGCATTTGAAGGGGAACTCCATACCTTGATATCCACTGGTGTACCAAGGCATCCGCAACTGTAGAAGCTTCTTGATCAGGGATGGCATAAACTTCAGGCCATTTCGTGAAATAGTCCATGACAACAAGGAGATATTTGTTGCCATCAGCACTTCTTGGCAGAGGACCTAGGATGTCAAGGGCGATGCGTTCAAAAGGTGCTCCTACGTTGTAGAGATGTAGTCTTCCTCGGCTACGTTTCTTTGGTCCTTTCCGAGCTGCACATGCATCGCAAGATTTGCACCATTGTTCGACGTCATCTCTCGTTTTTCCCCAGAAGAAGCGCTCTCGGACTCTGTGTAATGTTTTCATGACTCCAAAATGGCCACCAGTGGGACTGCCATGTAATTCTTCGAGGACCTCTGGGATTCGAGATCGAGGAAGTACCAACTGCCACCGAGATGTTTTCCCATCTTCCGATTCGAATTTTCGGAACAGGACACCATTCTTGACGTGGAGGGAGTTCCAAAGAGCCCAATATTGCTTTGTCGTAGGACTGTAAGTCGAGATGTCTTTCCAACTGGGCTTCGTGCTAGAAGATTCTAATAACTCCAAGATTGGGTTGATGTCAGAGTCTGCCATTTGATCTTCTCGAATCTTCTCATCACTCCAGGGATCTGGTGGCGTCAATAGTGTAGTCTTCGTCTGGCGTATGACATATTCGGGATTATACTTGCTCTCCGCTCTGGAACAATAGCGACAGCTCTCGGGACACGGTCTTCTTGATAAGGCATCAGCATTTCCATGCGATGAACCTTTACGATGCCTGATGTCAAAGTCGTATTCCTGGAGTCGTTGTATCCATCTGGCTACTTGGCCCTCTGGGTTCTTAAAATTCATCAGCCATGTTAGGGATGCGTGATCAGTACGAAGGAGAAATTTCCTGCCATAGAGATAGTGATGGAAGTGTTCTATGGCTTTTACTATAGCTAATAACTCCTTACGAGTGACGCAATAATTCAGCTCTGGTTTCGATAAACATTTGCTCCAGTATGCTACGACTCGTTCTTGGCCATCTATTTCTTGGGAAAGTACAGCACCGACACTTTCATGACTAGCATCCGTGTCCACAATGAATTGTTTGTCGGGGTGTGGATAGGTTAGGACTGGAGAGGATGTGAGAGCTTCTTTCAGCTGCTGGAAGGAATTCTCGCATTCTTGTGTCCATAGAAACTTCTGCTTGCTTTCAGTGAGCCTATGCAAGGGTCTTGCGATGTTGGAGAACCCCTGTACAAACTTTCTGTAATAAGTGCATAGTCCCAGAATGCTTCGCAACTGATGGACATTTTCCGGACGCTTCCAGTTTTTTACTGCGGACACTTTTTCAGGATCTGTTCGAACACCTTCAGCTGAGATGATGTGTCCTAAATAGTTTACTTCTCGTTGGAAGAACTTGCATTTCAAAGGGTTCAGCTTTAAATTCGCCGCTCTTAGCTTCGTTAACACTTTTCGAATGTTTTCTAGATTTTCTTCAAACGTGCGGCCACCAATGATGACGTCATCTAGGTAGATGAGACAAGCTTCAAAAGTCAGGCATTTTAACACTGTCTCCATGAGGCGCTCCAACGTTGCTGGTGCATTGCAGAACCCGAACGGCATAACTTTAAATTGCCAAAGTCCTTGTCCAGTAGTAAATGCGGTCTTCTCTTTGTCATCAGGATGGATCTCTACTTGCCAATATCCGCTCTTCAAATCCAGCGTGGAAAACCATTTATGTCCTGAAAAAGTATCTAGCTTGTCGTCTATTCTTGGTAGAGGATAGCTGTCCTTCTTCGTGATATCGTTAAGTTTGCGATAATCCACACAAAATCTTGTGGAGCCATCTTTCTTTCGGACCAACACGATGGGAGAGGCCCACGGACTTGATGACGGTTCGATGATGTCACTATCCTGCATCTCTCGTAAGAGCTTAGAAACCTCTTCCTGTTTTGCGAACGGCAAGCGTCTTGGATGCTGTTTAATCGGTGGATGGTCGGCAGTATCAATTCTATGACGTGTCAGAGAAGTGCGACCTATATCATTCTCGTTTTGTGAAAACACATCCTTAAATTCCTGGAACAGTCTTTCTGCGGCATGTCTCTGCTCAGGAGATAAATTCTCATTTCGTCCAATTTCAGGTGTTAAACTTGTAGGCGGCTCCGATAACGTCAAGCTCGGGTCTTTGCAAACACAGGTGACTGGAGCACAGGTTGCGAGCACTTCACCTTTCTGGATAATTCTAGATTTTTCACTTACGTTCGCAATTCTCACAGGTATGACATCTCTCGACAGATCTACCAGCGCTGATGCTATTAGCACTCCTTTTGGGCTCTTCTCAGGATATCCAACCAAGCCACTCTGAAAACTTCTTTCATTCTCAGTTAATCCAGGTATCATCATTTCGGTCCGAGGAGGGATGATAACATCTGCCATGGCTGTGATCTGTTGAATAGATTCAGACTCATTTCCTAGTTTGAAAATAGTGACATCTTCTTGAGCAGAGCGTAACTCATTATTCTTAAAGTCCAGTGTAAATCCATGCTCTTTTAAAAAGTCCAGTCCGAGTATGAAAGGGTCTGAAATATCGGCCACATAGACTGTATGATGGTAAGCGGCGTTCCCAAACTTTATTTTCAATTTCATTCTTCCATGTATGTCAATCTTATCCCCGGTCACGGTTTGAAGGATAACACGGGGCGGGGTCCAGAGGAGTTTTTCTTTTAGCCGCAGAGCTAGATCTTTCCGAACGATGGTCACATTGGCTCCTGTATCGATGATCATATTACAGGGCAAATCATTCACACGCCCGACTATAAAAACTCCGTTCTCGCCGCAACTTCTTGCAGAAATTTGACACACTTGATAATGGGGCTTCTCAAAATCTGGCAACCTCCGCCCCGCTAGATGGCCATTAATTATTTTTCCTGCTCCGCCGTTCGTGGGGAGCTATTACCTTCTGTGCTGGGTCGTTTTATGCAGTTTCTTTGAATATGGCCTTCTCCACCGCATTTCCATCACTTGATCTTTCTGCCAGGTTTGTTGTCCATCAAAGAGTTCATCTTTCTCATTATGTCATTCATCTGCTGCTGTAAGCACTCCACAGCTCTGTCCGACGTCTCAGGCAGGTTGGCTGCTCGCACAAAGTGTCGATCTTTCCTAGTAGCTTGCTGGGCTGCCTCGAATTTCAGAGCTTAAACCAAAGCCCCTTTTAAATCGCTGAGATCTGCAATCCGGAGTGCTTTCTGGATCTCAGAGTCACGCACACCATCAATAAAATGTTGCAGAGCAAACTCTCTCTAATTTCAGTCGGACACTCAGGATAAACAAGATGTGAAAGTCTCTCGACATCCGTAGCAAGATCTTGCAGGGATTCAGTGGATTTCTGCTGTCGAGATTTGAGCTGGAGTCTGCTATATTCCTTCATGCATTTCTCGCCAAAGCGCAATTCTAAGGCACTGACGAGCGTTTCAAAATCCAGCGGTTCATTTGCAGGCAAAGTCTGTAGGACGTCGGCAGCATCAGCTCGTAGAGAAGCAGCTAACTGGCAAGCCTTTGTCTGGAAATCCCATCCATTGGCGTCCGCTACGATCCCAAATTGCGTCTTCAAAACTGGCCATGAGGATTTTCCGTCATAGGTCGAGAGTTTAATAGAGGCCCGAGGAAGCATAGCTTGATACTTGACATCTTCGGGATAGTTTTCGGCAGTTATCTTTTGTTTCTTCACATTTTCCAACTCCTTTTCTACACTCTCAATCCTTTCTTCTACGGTTTTGGCTGTCCTTTGTATTTCTTCTACCTTTTCTTCTACAGTTTTGGCTGTATTTTGAACTTTTTCTTCTATTTCTTGAAATCTTTCTTCAACTTTGTTTTCCACGCCGTCAATTCTGTCATTTAAAGATGTTATTTTATCCTCTATTAGTTGTTTCAACTCACCAAGGTTGGTTGACATATCCTTCTTCATATCATCTTTTAACTCACCAAGGTTCGCAGTCATTTTCTCATCCATCGCTGACATATCTTTCTTCATTTCAGCCTGGTTCGCAGTCATTTTCTCATCCACCGCTGACATATCTTTCTTCATTTCTTCTTTCAACTCGCCAAGGTTCGCAGCTAATTTCTCCAATAATTCTTTCAGTTGACCCTCCATTGCTCTGGTGATCGGCATTCAACCCCACTTCTGACACCAAATGTTGTGAGCTTGGGGTTCGAAAGGACTGATGCCAATATATAAGAACAATACAAAGGCTTTATTCACTATAAACAGTGCAATACGATCACAAATATCTTCTGAAAATTACAAGATATTCAGTAATCTTCAAATCCAATAAAAGCGCAGCAAAATTTCACACAGAAACAATGCGTTCAATACGACAAAATCGATCCGAGTAACACAGTTCTCAATGCAAAGCCTCTAGTATGAATTCAATCGCAGTTGACAAACAACTAACTGAACTGAACTGATGGAGGTCCTTATATAGGTTTCAGAGATCTTTCCAGATTATTCCAGAGCCTTCAGATGCTAGAAATTACCAGAAGGTCCTTCAACTCTCGATAGAGTACTCCAAACGTGAAAGGATCCCAATGTAAATGTATAAGGGGGGGGGGGTTGCACAAAAAGTCGCCAAATCCGTCGCCAATTTGGCGACATTTGGCGATATATCGCCAAATTTGGCGACAAAAATAAGTCGCCAAAACCATCGCCAACTTGGCGATAAACCCATTCCTTGGCGATTTTTCCATAGACTTCTTATAAAGATGAGGGTGTAAGGTTGTTTTTCTTGCAAAGCATCTGAGGCCTTTAGCATTGAGTTACATGATGCTCAATAGGAAATACATTAATAATACTGCAATTTTCACAATAATAAAATAAAATAAATTTAAACAAATGGAATATTTACAGATATATACAAAATTCATAACAATATATATATATATATTATAATATATAATATATATATAATATATAATATATAATATATACATAATATATAATATATAATATATAATATATAATATATAATATTATATATAAATATATATATAATATATCCAGCCATGCTGGACCATATTTGGGATTTTTATATAATTCTCTGTTTAAATTTTTTTAAGGATCGTTCCGTTAAAGAACATTTAATGTAATAAATGTATTATTAAAAGTAAATTTAAAAGATACATCTCTATACAATCCATATTTATATTTGAAATGTGTGCAAAATATTTAAGAACAGTTTTTTGCTAGTTAATCTGGCATTACATACATATTTTCTAATAAATGATATAAAGGCGCGATTAGAAAAGAATTTAACTATGCTTTATGTAATATAACACGAGATAAAATATGATCACGTATCAAACAAGTCACAGACGTATTGTTGGTATAATTTTTATTTGGAACATTTGCAGGAATCATACGAAATAATACAAATTTAATATCGTATAACAGACATAAAGTTTTAACCCCTTAATCGTCGTGCCCGAGACATTCACGGGCAGCGTAGATTACGCCTGTTTTATTCAGATTGTTTGATTCCCACCTGTTTTTTAAAATAGTGTTATTGGCTTTATTCTTGCATTATTTTATCTGTCTATTAAATAAGATGAACATTTCTACTTAAAAAACTGGTGGTAATCAACACAATCTGATTTTTTTAAAAGTGGCCTACACTTAAAGGGCGCGACGATTAAGGGGTTAAACATTGATTTGATAATGTTAAAAAAACTAATTGATATGGAAATTATAAAACTTATTTAACAAGACAGCCCTCTTGTTTGGAATACCTGTATTTATTTTGACTTACTCTGTATAGTATTTTTAAGGGGGTTTAGGGATTCATTCATATTTTAAATGACTGTATATAAATAAATTTGGTGTAAAGTTCCTGAGAAAACCCGTGGCACCTTTTCGCCACAGGTTTTCCCTGGAATTTCGCCAAAGAAATGCCAGGAAGCTTACACAAGTCAGTTACACACAAAACATATGGAACTTTACACAGTACTACACCGATCACTCTTTTGCAATAATTCGGAAAACTTACACAAAAGTTCAAAAGTATTCCTGAGAAAAAAATTTACACACAAAAACTATGAAACGTTTCACAGTTAATCAATTAATTCCACTTTCTCAAGTATTCCGTAAAGTAACAAAACATTATGGAAAATGTTACACCAGATTTCTCGGTATTCTCGGATAAGCAGAAATAACCAGAGAAAAACCAGGAATGTTACACAGTAAACGACAGGGACATTACGCAGATTTTTTACACTGTGTATATAAATAAATTTTAGATATGCATAAGAAGCTATTTCACTATTATTTTTTTATTTACACTGCAAAAAAAAAGTGTCGATTTTACATGATTTTACAGTACAATACTGGTACAACTCTACAAGTATTATATCTTAAAATTAACAAAGTCAACAGTAAAATAAGCAGTAATACACTACTACGCATTAGCGGACTAGACCGAAAACAGATTTTCTTTATATTTAATGGAGAAGCGCACTGAAAAAATAACTGTTAATTTTACTGTATAATACTGGCAGCTGATGTGCCGGATTATAACTGTAAAATTAACAGTAATAAACAGAAAATAAGACGAGTAAGGCTCCTTCGCAGTCGTGGAACTAGACCGAAAACAGTTTTTCTCTTTATTTTATAGAGTAGTATTAAACTGTAGGTAAAAACATTATGTTATTGTAAAATAATACAAAATAAAAATTCTGGAATGCAGTATTGAATTGTAGATAAAAATAGTATTTTTATTGTAAAATCAACAATTATTTTTTTCAGTGTAGAGCTTCATATTTATTGTTATATTTAATATGGAAAACAGAACTATTATGTGCAATTTCTATTTATCTACAATTGAGTGTGTGATTTCAAAAACTGCATTAAGTCCACGTTTTTCTTTTTCTTTTTTTTTTTTTTTTCAGGAATCAATAAAATCTACTTTACACACAAATACTAATTATATAAGGAAATTCTCCGTTCTCATTATTAATCCTAATTTTTTAAGTATGCATTTTAATTATCAATTATTTATTTAATAAAAATTTAAATTAATAAACAAAATATTCCGAGAGTATTTTTTTTCAGGATGCTACTGGTCATTTCGGTCTTTATGTCACCGGTTACCGCATACAGGAAACAGAAAACAAGAAAAAATAATGTAAAGAATTTCTGTTGTCAAAATTCCTTTTTTATTGGAACATTTACATGAATCATACGAAATAATAAATATTTAATGTCATATAACAAAAATAAAATGGTAAACATTGATTTGACAATGTTGAAAAACTAATTGATATAGAAATTATAAAACTAATTTACAAGACAGCCTCCTTTTTTGGAATACCTGTATTCAATTTGCATTTACAAAACGCCAACAATGAATGAGATATAATTCGATAGGTTTCTAAACTGGCTAATGACATAGTACACTCGCATTTACTTAAAACATGTTTTTTTGCTTATAAATTGCGGTTAATTAAAACTTAAATCAGCATTTTTTTCATAAATGAAATGAAAGTTTGTTTTTTCAAATCATTGTTGCTACAAAAATAAAATACCACATTTTATCGTGCTCAACAATGATTATGAAAAATAATATATAGTAAAAAAATATAAAGTGCGACGTTGCTGCACGATCTTATTCTATATATATGAATAAAAAGAAAAATTCAAATTCCAATGTTTAGAAGAAAAAAAACCACCATCGATCAGTCGAAGAAATGGTATTTCACAAGTAGCTTAAAACGTATGCTCAGTTATATTAAATTGAATTGCTTTTCTATGTATTCAATATATTTTTCTTTGTCCAGTGTTTTTCCCGAAGCATATGACGTCATCATGCAATGCAATTGAATGCAATTGTTATTTTGTTTTTTCTAGCGCGCGCCTTTTGCTGTCCTCAGTCTGTTTTTATTGTGACTTTGATGGAATAAATGAGATGGTATTCTGGATTGACTAATGTTGTTTGCAGATATTTTTAATCCTTTATTTTTGTTTTGAACCTTTGTTTAGAACTTTAAACCTACATCTAAAAATTATTAGACTGCGGTGCTAAATTCTCGCACGGGTCAGCTGGTTTTCATTTAATATTCGAAAAAGACATTTCAAAGTAGTTATATATTTGCAGTTTGCTTAAATCATACATTTTTATCATAGGCTTTGGAATATTTGGAGAAGCTAGACATGAACTGATACTAAGTGATCGTTTCGCAGACTTTTCACGAATTCCAATTTTGCTTTTAAAAATGTACCTAAATAAAAAAAGAGATGTTTTGTTACTCGAATATGATTTTGATTAAATAATTAAGGTCAGCTTCACGGAATTTACACATTGTATAAGATAGGGGACTTGGGTTAGAAGAAGTTAATTCATATAGGTGGCAAAAAGATCGGTACGTTAAACGCTTTTTGGACTTATGTTACTTTTGCATGTTAAACAGTCTTTGGACTTATGTTACTTTTGCAGTGAAAGGGATTTGGTGCCTTGCTAAAGATACAAAAAATATATTGTTAAAATTTGTATTATTATTTCATAAAATAGACAAATTACTTAACTCTCCATCTTAACCCTTAAAGACTCGTGAAAATCACGTGCAGTGTATTTTGCACACTATAAATTTACAAATTTCAAGGGGGAAAAAAGAGATTTAATAAGATAAATGTTATGTCAAATACAATGATCATGAAGTATAATATTATAAATATCTTTCGCTTATGTGACACTATTTTTGAACAATGTAAATTTTAAACACGGTTATTTAAATTTGCAACATCCGATGGTGTACAAAATAAACCAACGTGAGTATTTAAGTGTTAATGATGGACATTAAGTGCATAGGTGTCAAATAATATGGATTTTGAACACCATTATTTCCAAATATTAATGTTCTCCTTATTAAATTACGTGATCTCTTCAGTGATTAAATACTGTGAAAATTACTATTCGAAGATAGTTGTAAATTTGTAACTCTTCTCACATAATCATTAAGACAGACAGTCATATTCACAAACGAATTCAACCACAATTTTTTCTTTTTTTTTTTTTTTCGCCTTTGAAATACATCTTGGAATTGTCATTGACTGATATATTTTTTTTTCGCAATAAACAATATTTTTTAGTGGCCCGGATAAATAAACGTATGTAATTTTTGCTTACACATATGATCCTACCTTCAAACACACATTTGCTACAAAAAAAGGTCTTTTGTAAAGAAGTAGAGTTTTGTAGTTTTTGCTATTGCCGATTCAATTGCGGTATTAAATGTATTTTATATTATACTAAACAATACTTTTTTTGGGTGTTTCGGAATAAAAAAAAATATGGTATTGCTTTTTTGAAACATCAGTGATAGTTAATAATATTTAAAATAAAATGTATTTGTCTAGAATTTAATAAGTACTTATAATGGTATTCGGAAGAAAAGATACAGGAAACTGGGTTACACAACTTTACAGGAAACAAATATTTTCAGACAAAATCTGTATATGCACTTAAATAATGAAAAATATAAAAAAATATTCAAAAAATACAATTTTCCATCTGAAGTACATTAAATGAAAAAAAAAAAAAGAAGTATAAAAGCATAAATAACTGAAAAGACGATAGTTAAATTTTGCAAAATGCTGTGTATTTTCATTTCGTAAATTGATTATAAAAATAATCTTTCTGTTAAAAGTTCTGATACAGATTTACCTCTATTTTGGTCACTTATTGTATTCTATAATTTAGTTATTTCGCTTAATTACCACATAGCAGACAAATAATAATCTTATCTTCGTATCTAACTTCATTTGAGGAAAAAAAAAACATTTATATACTTTATTTCATTTTATATTATTAAAAATATCTTATTTCAGAACTTTTCTTAAAATAAAGATACATATTTTAACCTGCATACATATTTGATATATTTTTCGTTAATGACAAAAAAAAAAGTTTTCAAAAAATATTCAACATCGCATTAATTTTTTTATCTATATTTAAAAATAAAAAATGCGGACTTTATTTTGCTGTTTTATTTAAAATTCAGAAAAGGGGATTCAGAAGTATTTTATTATATATAAAATGAATGCGAGGCATTAAACGTTAAGCTGTATGCTTAGCAACGGAATTAAATTACTTATTGTTAAAATTTTAGAATTTAATTTATAAAAGATTTTCAAAGAAATATATTTGCGACTTTTTTTTTCTCTTTTTGCTTTATTTTCTTTATCTGACAAAATATACAAATGTAAAACTTGGAATGCAGCATAATTAAACTCAGATTAATTTATTTAAATGTTTTATATAACATGATAAATAAATAAATAAATAAAAATACTTATTATTTTATTTTGTGGATAGAATTACTAAGATATCAAATATATAGTGTGCAATAGCAAGAATATATTATTTAAAAAATTCCCCAAAATATATTATACACAAGAAATTTAATAAACAATTATACAATTTAAATAATGATAACTAATTAAAAATAATATATTTATTATGAAATACAAAAAGTCTGTCATTTTACGTAGATTGATGCGTTTTACAGTTAAATTTCTATTAATAATCCCAAAATAAAGTTCTTAAAGATACTTACAGCAATAAAACGTTTAAATAAGGATTTAATTAAATCATTTTAATAGAGTTTTCCATAAAATGTGGATGAAAAAAAAAAAAACGTCGTTGGGGGCCACCGTAAAACTTACCCATCATGGATATGCATAATATAAAATATGAAAATAAAACATGTGTAAACTACTTATAAAATGCATTGCTCGAATAAAATCGTGGCTTGATGTCGCAATCACTTTAATTGCTCTATTAGTGAATTGCGTAAAATAAACATCCTTATAACTCCAAAAATTATAATCCTATTAACTAACGGTTTATTGCGTTGGATTAAGCGTCTCATTCCCAATTAAAATTTTTGAATTGATATTTGGATGAAATACAGGGTCATGAAAAATCGAAGAGTGTGGAAAATAGGATTACAAATATCTCGGCAATTAATTATCTGATCGACTTCATTCTTTATGCAAAATTTATGTTTTTTTGTCTTTTATATTTCTTCCTTAAAATAAACAATTTCGAAAAAATTTATCTACCTTTTATCAGAACAAAAATTTCGAGAGTCCGAAAAAAATAGTTCCGGATAATCGAGATTACTGAAATTCAATAAGCTTCTTCACATTATTACATACTAAGTACATACCAAATTTCGAGTCTCTATTTTAATTTGTTCGGGAGATAGAGCGTTTACAGACACACAGACGGACGGCATTTTTTTTTCTAAAAATATATTTTCGGAAACTCCATTGTCTGAAACGTGTAAATCCGTCAAAAAAAAAAAAAAAAAAAAAAAAAAAATCTATTTTTAAAACGATTGTAAGATTTACCCTATACTACGTATGATGGGTAAGTAGTAAAAAGTGAAAAAAATTACATATATATAGTTAAGTTTTAGTGCACTTGTTGCGAGATTAATTTTGTTTTGCGATTTCGATATAATGTTTAGGTTTCGATTTATACGTATTGGTTAATAAATAATCTCAGGTGCTTTAAGTAATGCTTGAGGATGATTAAGGATTATTCAGTTATATACAGATTAAATATCATCTACTCGATCACAATATTCTTAAGCATAATTTATTGAATCACAGTAGAATTAAAACTTTAAATTAGAAAAGTGTACACGAAATAAAACCTCCATAAGAGGTACATGAATTAAATTATGAGTAGCATATAAGAATTTTATTCTCGATACCATGTAAACAGTATGTCCGATTTTATCGAAGTGTTGTTACATTTTAATTTATGATATTTATTTGCAATGAAATGGATTAAATTATAAATTGCTTTTGTTATATTCAGATGAAATAATGCAAATAATTTGAGATTTATTTAAAAAGTGTTTTTGGCAGGTGCAAATCTATAACGGGTGGCAATTGTAAAATCATACACTGTAAAAAAAAATGCTTTAAAATTGCGGGCAGAGGCCGGCAGCAGAGATTCCAGTCATACCCCGAAAAAAAAAAAAAAATCCATACCCATCATTTTGTGCAGCCCGTAATTTTACGGGGCAAAGTAATATAGCATTATAATGCACAGGATATAATGCACTTTAAAACACAATAACACTTTGCTTACTGTTCCGTAGCACGTAGAACGTTAGATAATCATCACAGAATAGCTGTTTTGGCGGGTAAAAATTTTCAAAACACGAGTAAAATGAAGGGTTACACCCTGGCAGAGGACAGTGTATGGGGTCGTACCGTAGTTTTGCTAACATATGGGCTAGGACTGTAAGAATATGCGGATTGCTCTTAATTTTCTAAGTATCTAAGGGATAAGGCCGCTTATTTAGTGGATAAGACCGTTTTTCATCAAATAAGGCTGTTGCCCGTGAAAATTGAAGGGCAAACGCTCATAAATTTACAGTTTTTTCTGAGAGTGTATACGAAATAGAACCGTCACAAGAGGTACATGAATTAAATTATGAGTAGCATATAAGAATTTTATTCTCGATACCATGTAAACAGTATGTCAGATTTTATCGAAGTGTTGTTACATTGTAATTTATGATATTTATTTGCAATGAAATGGATTAAATTATAAATTGCTTTTGTTATCTTCAGATGAAATAATGCAAATAATTTGAGATTTATTTAAAAAGTGTTTTTGGCTGTCACAAATCTATAACGGGTGGCAATTGCAAAATCATAGCTGCTAACAGTTAGGGATTTTGCTAAAAGTAAGATTTGCCTTATCTAAACGCAGAATATCTACCATTAAATAAAGCAAAGTTATTTATAAAAATATGGAGGTAGCAAAACTCCCAAGCAGTTGGTAAGTATGATTAATGAACAATAAGAGGTTTTATTATTATTATTATTATTATTATTATTATTATTATTATTAAGAACGAGGAAAATAAAAAAAGACGTTTTTGATAATTTGTTTAAAACAATCAGCAATGAGTTTAGAAAAATGTGGTTTGAATTCATATTTTATAAGAAAATATTTTCAAATAGTAATGAAACATTTTTTTCATTATTTCACTCATGCAAATTTTCCTAAATAAAACTTTCTGTCTTTTTGGAATTAATCGTCATTTAATTTTTATTAAGGTTAATTAATGGGCTTATATATAAAAGTGATAAACATTTTTCTTTTTACTTTAAAAGAACAAAATACTTTTAACATAAAAGGAAGGTTTTTTTGTGGTAAAACGGAGCATACGTATTATAATTTCCATTTTTAGCACTTTATATTTGTATTTTATTTATTAAAACCAAATGATTTAAAAGCAGTAAACGAATGTTCCCCAAAAGAATTGCTCGAATATATTGTACTGCGATTAATAAAAGCAGAAAACAATAAATAACTGAAATAAATAATACCAAATCTTCGGGGAACCAGTATCCTTTCCTTCGGCAATTCACTGGTTACAAAAAGTTAAAAAATGAAAAAAACTTCTTGTCAACAAGAAAACGTATGACTTTCGTTGGATACTTTTTTCAGAGAAACAATAAAAAATGAACCACAATGAAAAATGACTCGTTTAGCCCAAATGCACTTTATAGGGTGTATCAAATGTGTAGTAAACACTATATTTTAGAATATATTAAATATTCTTTCTTAGAATAAGTATATAATAGTATTAAAGATTACAACATGTGTTTATGGTTATTAAACCTTCTAAAAGAAATAAGAATGAATTATAAACATTATTTAAAATTAAATGTATTTAAAAAAATTATACAAAAAGCAATAAAAATAAATAACTAAAATATTGATAGCTATTCTAACATTCTTTCTCTTTCAATGTAAAATTGAAGAAAATAAGCTAAATTTATCTGAAAATATTTAGACAAACCTTTTAAGTTATCATAAAAATTAATTTAAACAAATGCAAACTGAAATACATACCTGTAATAAATCCAATAATTCTGCACGGTACAAAAATTAGACAAGAAGTGACAACAAGAACCGTATTTATATCTTTGTACTTTGATTAATTTTGAAAAACACCTAAAGTATACAATGTTAAAGAGTTATTTCTAGGTTGAACTGAATCTTAGTGTTTTAGTAGCTATAAAACCATAAGATGGCAAGATTTTTTACGTTGCTTTGCTGTTACATGAACTATAAAGTTGTATAATATTGAACAATAATTTGTTTTTAATTCAATCGAAAATTTGTATAGTTTAATCCCGTGAACACTTTGACCTCTTTCATCCGTGATCCAGAAAAGTTTCATCCAAAATATTGTGAAATGTTGAAGATTAAACTGCTAAAAATGTGACAGATACTTTGTACAGATTGGTGATAAGTAATAATATATATTTTTTATGTATTTAATTGAAATAAAGTGTCATATCTGCCTCTATATAAAGATCGTAGTTAAAATCTTAATCATCCGAAATTTTTAATTGAGATTATTGATATTTTATTCAAAATTTCACCTGTCTCCTATATATGTACACAATATAATGAAAATTCGGAATATAGGAAGCGTAACCGGCATGAAAACAAGTGCTTCTGTTTTTACAGCTAAAAATGCTGACAATTCTTAAAATTTCGATCTGTTTCCTGTAAACAATGAACAAATTCTTCAAAACGGATTCTTCAAAACATGTACTTCTAAATTTATATAAGGTTGAAACACTATATACACAAAAGTCACAGCACACTTTCAATTTGAAACCATTTGATAATTGTCTAGAAATATTCATTACGTTTTTTTCTGAAATTTCACGTGTGTAATGAATAGGTTTGACCTTAAAATGTGTCAACGAAGTTTTAGGCACGAGTGCAATTAGAAAATCAACAACAAATTAAATAAAAATTAATATTTGCTATCAATATGTAAAATATTTTTTTTCGAAATCATCTGTAGCGGAAGAGTGTGTAGGCACTCGACTTGTATAAGCACATATATTCATAAATTCTTCTGAAACATCACGGATGTAAGGCACATGTCTAGCCTTATATGTATCAGCGAAGTTTCAGACACGAGTGCATTTATAAAATCAACAACAAATTAAATAAAAAGTAATATTTGCTATCAATATGTAAAATAAACTGTTCGAAATTATCTGTAGCTGAAGAGTGTGTAGGCACTCGAATTGTGTAAGCACATATATTCATAAATTCTTCTGAAACATCACGTATGTAAGGCACATGTCTAGCCTAATATGTAGCAGCGAAGTTTCGGACACGATTGCAATTATAAAACCAACAACAAATTGAATAAAAAATAATATTTACGACCAATATGTTAAATAAATTGTTCGATTTTATTTGTAGCTGATGACTGTCTAGGCCTTCGACAATATTTGTGTTAAGTCGTGTAAGCACATATATTTATAAAAATATGATAGTTTTTTTAAAAAATTCAAAACTGTTTGGCATTATTTTTTTGCTTATTGCATAGATGCTTTTAAGGAAAACTTACCGCCACTTTCAGGAATCTTCATAAAATAAAGTAGAAATAATATATTTCAATCAGAATATACATATATTAAGTATTTTATGATATATCAGGGTTTATATGAAATAATTTGTAACAGATATATATATATATATGTATTAAAATTTACTAGCAAATTTTATAGGCCAACTCTTATAAAAAAAAAGTCAAATATTCTGAAAATTCAGAAAGATACCACCGATAAAGTGCCCTAAGTTCAGTTTTTTAAATATTTTTAAGTAGAATTTAAGTAACATCGGTGGAGTCAATGTTTATCGTATAATTAGACAATCCACAGACGACACATGGCCTTTCTGGGTGGCCAGATGATAACGAAATAGAGGTGCTCATGAACCCATGCACGTAGCTGGACATTGCTTTTGGTTTATACCAGACAATGATTAGGAGGGATATTTTATTTAAAAAAGGACTAACATTAGTTGCTTAAATTTATTATACTTTATACTTTATTCAATTACTAACAAGCTACGCCCGCTGCTCTGGTCGGTTTCTACAAATGAACCTTGAATCAAACGAAATATATAGTTTAATTTGACCTTGTATTTGAAAGCAATCTGTATATTTACCTGGGATATCCTTCCACATTACTGAACAAGTGGGTAAGTGTGATCAAAGATCGCTCAAAGGGTTTCGTTTAATATTCCTTTCAAAACACTTTATCCTTTCTTTAATAAATTCAAACAAATTTCATTTAGCAACAACAAAAAAAAAAGTCATGTTTTTCATAAAATAAAAATATACCGGTCTATTTTTTCGTTTTTTCGAATATCCAAACCAGCCAGATAGCGGGCCAAGCCTGCTATTATATTCTGTCATAATAATATCCGTCATACGGACTAAATGCAATATTTAAAAAAAAATAATTTCAAAATTAAACAAATTGATGTATACCTTCAAAATGTTAAAATATGCGAATATTTCCATAATCGGATTTTTATCATGATTCAATATGTTTCTCAAACTCATATATTTACCATTCTCTATTATTTATATTGATACTCGCTTTGTATTATTCTCAAACATCTGAAAAATTAGTTAAACTTCCCATATGACGTCAGATTTTCTTTTTAATTCTCTAATGACGCAACATTAATCTGCTTTGTTTACTTACTGATACTCATACTCCTTGTATTATTGAGAAATCTTAGACATTTTCCGTTTTATTACGATTATGACGTCAATCAATTTTATTTCCTATTTATCTTTTTTTCAATTGGTGAAACTTTTTATTTCTTTTTCTTTTTTCACGTGGAAATCGTCTGATAAGAAATTAATTATTGTGGAAAGATTTTCATCGTGGATTTTTAATTTTTGGCATCTGCTATAATGAAAAATGGTTAAATTTAAAAGGAAAAGGCTGTTAGAATTTTGGGTTTTTATCTCTATTTATTAAAATAATACGAATTTTTCAAATTTTGATATTTTCAGCTCTTCACATGTGATATTCTGATTTATACACAAAGTTTCAACTCTGTAAGTTACATAGTTTTTGAGAATGGCGCTGTGACGGACAGACAACGGAGTGGGTGTAATAGGGTTTCGTGAGATGAAAGAAATCCTAAAAATGACGTCATTCCGCTATTATATTTTCTAATGTGCAGTCAAAATTTTAGCTGGTAAGGACCAACTATTTTATCTGGTCATGTACAGTTAGGGTTTGCTAACTATATACGATATACTAAAACCATCACTAAACATTATCGAACTAACAATGCAAACAAATTAACTAACAAAATCCATTCAGTAGAAGTTTTTATAAACGCTAATACTTAATAATCGGGCTCGTCTGATTATAGAACTTTTCCACATAATTCTAAAACTAACAGAACGATATGAAATATACTAAAACCATCCTTAAAAATTATCTACTTAACAATGCAAGTCGCAAAAATACGCCCAGTAAAAACTTTCAAAAAGACTAATATTTCGGAATCGGGTTCACCTGACTATATAACATACATACATAACTGTTTCACTAAGCAACGTAGAACAATATGTAGTACACTATAACCATTCCTGAAATAGCATCTAACTAACCAACAATATAATTCTCATCAAAATCCGTCCAGTAGAATTTTTTCAGAAGGCTAATCTTTCGTAATCGGAATCAAATATTGAAAAAGCTAATATTTGATTTAAAAAAATGGTCACCCAATTTTCGAATTTATCCCTATAATTCTTGAACTAAGCAACGTAGAATGCTACGTTATATAATAAAACTTTCCCTAGAAAATTATCTAACAGTGTAGGTTCCATCGAAATCCATTCAGCAAAACTTTTTTAAAAGGCTAATCTTTCATAATAGGATTGATCTGATTGTAGAACTTCCCATAATAATTCTATAAATAAGCTACGTAAAACGATAGGTTATACAATAAAACCTTCCCTGAAAAAATATCTTACAGTTTACGTTCTACGAAAATCCATTCAGCAGAACTCGAGTTATCAGCAGCCTGAACGAAATTTCATATATGTAGAAGAAAATAGAAGTATATTGCCATTAATATAGTTTGCATTTGAATAAAAAAAGGTACTTTTCGGTTAGCCGGGCGTCAGTGATACATGTACATATATAAATATATATGTATTGTTGTAATTGTGAATTCATTTCCTGTTGCATCATCCAAAACCCCCTTTTTCTTCTCAAAGTTTTGAAACATAAAAATCACCTACGCAGTGTAGAGGTAGGGATGTACTTCGATTTGCAGAAAAGAGACAGTGAGACTTTGACGCATGCGCGCAACATTGTTTATTACGTAACTTTTTCAGAACATTTTTTATTAGAACTTTATTTTTTGAACTGTAACGTTTCAGTTTAGTATTGTTTTGTGATTATGATTTTTGAGAGCGTGTCGCTCGTCTGAAAAGCTGTATATAATAATTTGTACGTCGTCTTATTTGTGTTCGTGATGTGATTTATCAATTAAATTGTGATGTCTTCTAATACCTTGAATTTATTTGAATCAATAGTGTATTCATGCTGAAAAAGGATTTAGTTTTTTGAAATATAAGGAATTATGAAGACCGCGGAGCACCGATGTCCCTTTTTGAACTTAGAGGTAAGAAAAGTTGTTTCTTACTAAATTTATTAGAAATCAATTACATTGAAATTGATTATTTACATGTTGCAACTCTCAATTGAATTAGTAATATAGGCAGTTGGAGTTGCCACATAACTGGCATCCCTGCCGGGATTCGGTGGCTCCGTAGATGATTGGAATTAGAGATTAGAAAGTTAATTAGAAGTTAGTTAACTAGAATTGAACATTAAGAATGGATAAATTAAAGAAATCAAGGACGCCAGTGCGTTCCAACTTCACAAAGTTGATAAAAGAAATAGAAGATACTTTGCAGGCTAAATGTGATGATATCGATAGTCTGTCGTCTCTTTTAGATAGGTTAGAATCAAAACATGAAGATCTCTCATTAATAAGATTATTCTTAATAATAGATAAACAAATTTTAGATAATTTATCTGAAGATAAAAATTGTCAACAAGACGCCTTCGATTCGGAATATGAGCAAATAGACAAGTATAATATAAATTATTGGGAGGTGAAAAATAAACTATCTAGATACATTCTTAAATTAGAGAAAGAGAGCAATCAGGATACCTCTTTATCATCAGATGGTATGGCCACTAGAAGAAAGTTTAAATTACCCAAATTAGAGCTTAAGCCCTTTAATGGTGATATCAAAAATTGGCTATCTTTTTGGGGCCAGTTTGAAAAAATCCACGAAGATCCCGATATTGTTAACGAGGACAAAATACAGTATCTTATTCAGTCTACCCAAAAGGGATCTAGGGCAAGGGAAATTGTTGAATCTTCCCCCCGTACAGCCGATAGCTATCCAGAGGCGATACAATCGTTGAAGGCACGGTTCGGTAGAACAGATATTTTAATCGAAGTATACATACGCGAAGTACTAGGATTGGTTATTAATAATTCTTTAGGACAAGGCCAGAGACTGTCCCTTGTTAAGTTGTATGATAAAATAGATACATACCTTCGGTCATTAAAAATCTTAGGCGTATCGAGCGAAAACTATTCTTCGATTTTATATCCATTGGTCGAATCAGCATTGCCTTCAGATATTCTTAAATTATGGGAAAGACATCTTGGCACTTTATCTGTTAATGATAAAGATAAAGATCAGGGAATTAATAAATTAGATACTTTAATGAAATTTTTACAAATTGAAGTTGAAATGGAGCAAAAGGTCAAATTGGCTAAGAGTGGGTTTTCTTTCGATAAAGATGTCTCAGTAAATAGAGAACTTAGATTCGATCGTAAGGATAAAAATTTTTCCCTTCCTACGGCGGCCGAACTGTATAATGCAGATGATAAAAAATTGGAAGAACAGTGTGTTTTTTGCGAAAATAAACACCGTAGTCCAAATTGTAGAGCGGTATGGAAAATGACACTCGCGAAGAGAAAAGATGCTTTATTAAAAAAAGGAGCTTGCTTTCGATGCTTCAATGCCAACCACTTGGCTAAAGCTTGTAAAATTAAAACTAATTGTACTCATTATGGAAAAAGTCACCACCAGTTCATGTGCATAGAAAAGGATAAAATTAATTTAGGCGATAATTCTAAAGAGGATTCTACTCCTAATAAAGATTGTATGCTTGCGAATACAACTTCTAGAAAAAGGGTTTTGCTCCAAACATTGGTTGTACGCATATACAATGGGGATATCGTACGAAATGTTAGAATTTTATATGACACGGGATCGCAACGGTCGTATATATCAAAATTTGCTGCTAACATGTTAGGATATAATAGTATAAGTAAAGAAAGAATAGTGCATAGTTTATTTGGGGGTCGACAATGTGAAGAACTACACGATAGATATTTAATTAATTTAGGAAATATGGATAATAGTTATCGATGTAAACTTGAGGTATTAGACCAACAAAAGATTTGCTCTGAAATTTCACCTATACCGGAAGGATCCTTTATTAATAAAATAAAACGGTACGGAATTTTATTGACTGATAGAGTCACTAAAACTAATGACTAAACTAAACTATACGAATTTTCTCCTGATGAAATTCATGTGTTAATTGGTGCAGATGTCGCCGGAAAATTATTTACCGGAAATGTAAAACAATTACAGGGCGGATTAGTTTGCATGGGAACTCGTTTAGGTTGGACAATTCTCGGGAAAACTGAAGGTTATGAAAATAAAAATATGAACAATTTAGTTTTCTCGCTGCATGTCAAAGAGGCAAAAATTTCCGAGTTATAACACCTTGACACTTTAGGAATTCGAGATCCTGGGGAGAAAAAGGGTAGAGAAGAGATAGAGTTAGCCACTAAAGAACATTTTCTTAGTAATATAAGAGTAGATGACGAGAGTAGATATGAAGTTAGTCTTCCATGGATACAGGGTCACCCTAGACTACCCAGTTACGAAAATATCGCTCGACGTAGATTAAAAACATGTGTCGATTCATTAAAAAAGATAGGAAAATTAGGTGATTATAATCAAATATTTAATGAATGGTTAGACGAGAAAATAATTGAAAAGGTTGATCAGAGGAAAACGTTAGGTAGTGAGCATTTCCTTACTCATAGAGCAGTGTTTAAAGAAAACTCCACTACAAAAGTGCGGCCAGTTTTTGATGGTTCAGCTCGGGAAAAGGACTCACCATCGATAAATGATTGTATTGAAAAGGGGCCTAACCTCGTAGAACTGATTCCTTCTGTTTTAAACAGATTTAGATTGGGGAAAATAGGGGTAATTGCTGACATAAAAAAGGCTTTTTTACAGATTGGTATTAAAGAAAAAGATCGATCATTCTTGAAATTTCTATGGTATGAAGAAGGGAACCCTCAAAAGTTGATAACGCTTCAACATAGAAGAGTAGTATTTGGAATTTCATGTAGCCCCTACCTTCTAGGTGCCACGTTAGAATATCATTTGAAAAATGCACCTGAACAATTTGAAAACACTGCGTTAAAATTGTTAGAGTCATTTTATGTAGACAACTGTGTTACGAGTGTTGATAATAAGGAACAGCTAAACAGATTTATCGAAGAGTCAAAAACTCTTCTTAGCAATGCTAAATTCGAGCTTCGCGGGTGGGAGCATAGTTTTCGAGAAGTTTTTACAGGGGAAAATGTCCCTGTTTTAGGGCTAATGTGGGATTTTAGAAGTGATACACTAGCAGTTGATTTAAAAGAAATTTCAGAGGATGATCGCCTAGTAACTAAAAGAAACATTTTATCGTCTGTACACAGAATTTTTGATCCTATCGGATACACATGTCCTGTAACATTAGAACCTAAAATATTATTACAGGAGTGTTGGAAAGCTAAAGTGACATGGGACACGGAATTACCTGTTTCTATAAAGAAAAAAATTTGAAAAATGGAAAAAACAATTAGGAAAATTAGGGACTATTGAAATACCTAGGTGTTTTTCTCGAGATGCAGATAAGTTGCATTCATTACACGTTTTTTGCGACGCTAGTAAAGTAGCGTATGCTACGTGTATATTTATACGGACCGAAAATGAGAACGGCGGTTTCTGTCAGTTGGCTCAAGCAAGAAGCCGTGTTGCTCCTATGAAAACAATTTCTATTCCGCGGTTAGAATTACTGGCTTGTAATATTGGGGCTAGATTAGCAAGTAGTGTTAAAACTGATTTGAAATTAGATAACATTGCCATTTTTTATTGGACTGATTCGGCCAATGCGCTTTACTGGATAAAAAGAAATGAAAATTGGGCACCTTTTGTTTACAACCGAGTGACCGAAATTCGCTCATTAAGTGATCCTTCAAAATGGCACTTTATTCCTGACCAATTGAATCCTGCTGACCTGCCTTCAAGGTGTTGTACCGCTGAGGTTTTAGCCCGAGATAAATGGTGGGAGGGACCGCAGTGGTTGAGAAAACCAATGGACGAGTGGCCTAAATCGGAAATGTTTCCCGATTTTGAAACAATCGATGCAGAAAGAAGAAAAACAATTATTAGTGCTACGAATGTAAATGTTCACAGTGAACAATTTTACACTAGAATTTCATCCTACGATAAATTAGTAAAAGTAATCGCGTGGATATACAGATTTTACAAAAATTGTAAGAAAGCTAAAGAAGAGAGAGAATTTAAAATTTTAACTGTAGAAGAGCAGAATGAAGCTGAAAATGTATTGCTGAAATTAGTTCAAAAATCGTTTACTGGTCCTGAAGATAAACGTCTAAAAGCATTTCAGACCACAACAGATTCGGCTGGAGTTCTGCGGCTGAAATCACGCATACATTTGAGAGATGATATTCTGAATTTCAGATTTCCTATTATTCTTCCACATAACCATCCTGTAGTTGAAAAATTATATAGATCTAGACATTTGAAACTAGGTCATGCTGGTGTACAAATTATGATGTCTAATTTAAGGGAAGATTTTTGGATCTTAAAATTCCGAAAAACTGTCAGGAAAATTATTAGAACCTGTGTAAGATGTAGACGACACGATTTTAAACCAGTAGAAATTTCCACTCCTCCCTTACCTGAAGATAGAGTAAGAGAAGCTGCCATTTTCCAAATTGTTGGTCTGGATTATGCCGGTCCGCTTATTCTTAAGAAAATAGGAAAATCTGGCTAGTAATATACACTTGTGCTGTTTTTCGAGCAGTTCATTTTGAACTAGCTACCTCATTATCAACGGAAGTGTTTTTAATGACGTTGAGAAGATTCATAGCCCGTAGAGGCAGACCTTCTATTATCTATACAGATAATGGTAAAAATATTGTAGGAGCGGAAAATTTGTTGAAAGAAATAAACTGGAATTCAGTACAAAATGATAGTATATCAAGGAAAATTATTTGGAAATTTATACCTCCTTCAGCTCCGTGGTGGGGAGGGTGGTGGGAGCGATTGATTGGCCTAACCAAGAGAATACTCAGAAAGGTTTTAGGAAAAAGTTCTCTGAATTACGAAGAAATACAAACCATTATATGTGACCTAGAAAGTGTTATCAACAGTCGCCCGCTTACTTATGTGTCAGAAGATTTAAATGATCTCGTACCTCTCACTCCGTCCATGTTCTTGCTAGAAGTAAAGGATAGTGGTACACCCGATATTGATATTCTAGATGCCAAATCATTGAACAAAAAGCTTGTTTATCAACAGAAAATAAGACAAGACCTTCGTAAACGATTTAGATCTGAATATTTAGGCCAATTGCGACAACCTAGTAGATGGAAGAAAATACAGAAACCTATAGCAATAGGTGATGTTGTGATTGTTTCCAGTGACAATAATAAAAGAATTGATTGGCCTCTGGCCAAAGTGATTGAAATTTTTCCATCTAAGGATGGACACATCCGCTTAGTGAAAATAAGAATGAAAACTGGGGAATATTTAAGACCTACAAGCAGGTTAATACCCTTAGAAGTATCACAAGATAATGACAGTATGAGAAACCATTCCAAGGACATTAAAAAGAAACAAGATTTTAATGAACATAAAGGTGCTAGTAATCCTCCTAGTGGTTCGGTCAGCGACAGTACATCGGACGTTTCGATTCGTCGCTCCAGATACGGGCGTATCATAAAACATCGAACGAATTGGATTTGAGTTTCAGATCCCGAAACTCAAAGGTGGGAGGATGTTGTAATTGTGAATTCATTTCCTGTTGCATCATCCAAAACCCCCTTTTTCTTCTCAAAGTTTTGAAACATAAAAAGCACCTACGCAGTGTAGAGGTAGGGATGTACTTCGATTTGCAGAAAAGAGACAGTGAGACTTTGACGCATGCGCGCAACATTGTTTATTACGTAACTTTTTCAGAACATTTTTTATTAGAACTTTAGTTTTTGAACTGTAACGTTTCAGTTTAGTATTGTTTTGTGATTATGATTTTTGAGAGCGTGTCGCTCGTCTGAAAAGCTGTATATAATAATTTGTTTGTCGTCTTATTTGTGTTCGTGATGTGATTTATCAATTAAATCGTGATGTCTTCTAATACCTTGAATTTATTTGAGTCAATAGTGTATTCATGCTGAAAAAGGATTTAGTTTTTTGAAATATAAGGAATTATGAAGACCGCGGAGCACCGATGTCCCTTTTGCAACTTAGAGGTAAGAAAAGTTGTTTCTTACTAAATTTATTAGAAATCAATTACATTGAAATTGATTATTTACATGTTGCAACTCTCAATTGAATTAGTAATAAAGGCAGTTGGAGTTGCCACATGTATATACATATATATGTATATACATATATATATATATATATATATATATATATATATATATATATATATATTTATACATATAAGTGTATATATATGTATTTGTGCAGATATATGTGTATATGTATGTGTGTGCATATATACATGTATAATCTATCACTGGCGCCCGGCTAACTGAAAAGTACCAAAAAAAACTGCAAAAATGCTGTCGTACACTTGAAAAAAACCTTTTGGCTTAAAATCTCTCATCAAAAGTGATTTTCTTTCTTTTTTAAAATAAAATTAGTAACAGTTTTTTCTTTTATTTTTCCAGATGTATTGCTATTTCAATTCTTTCTGCAACAAAAAAAAACATCTTTTGGCTTAAAATCAAATTGTTTGCGGTCAAAACTAAAATCAAAATCGCCAAAAACAAAAGATAAATAGGCAAATTTTGTTTCAATAGCAATCTTGCCTCTTGAGTAATTTTTAAGCATTACGAACATTCCTAATCATGTTTAAATTAAATATTTTCGTTTTATAATATTATATCTCATCAAAACTCTATTTCTTTTTTATCTCTTTCCTTTTTCTTTTCTTTTTTTAAATAAAATTAGCAACAGTTTTTCTTTTATTTTTCGAGATATATAGCCTTTTCATTTCTTTCTTCAACAATAATGGTCGCCAAAAAATTAGCAATGGTAACCTTTTCGGCCAAAATAACAGACCTTTCTATCATAATTATGTAACTAATGTACGTAGAACAATATGTTATATACTAAAACCTTCTCTGAAAAATTATCTATCAAACAACGCAAGTTCCATCAAAATCCATTCAGTGGAACTCGAGTTTGTGTTTCCCTTTGTGTTTTATATATATAGTAGATTATCAATAATTTTTAAAGAATAAATCCATCTCTTTTTATCAATTTTCTTTTGTCAGACATTTTTACTATTTCCCAAATCTCCTGGCGGCTCCCTCTTGGTGGTCCTGACTCGGCCCCTTAACTGAGGAAGATGACAGGGAGCCAAGCAATGCCCGACTATCCGTCGGGCTGTTCCGACACGGCCCCTTAAGTAGGGAAGAGGACCGGACTCTCGACATAGGAGATATTCGCTGACAAAACGGGAACAGGAGGTGGACGGACTGTCACCTCATCGTGGTCCGCCAGTGGAAAAGGGACTTCCGAAAAAGGCGGGAATGCCAAAGACCCGTTGTGGGCTGTGAGGTCTTAGAGGACGTTCGGTTCTGGGTCCTCCCCTCGTAAGCGCGGGTTCTCCGTGGTGCGAGGACTCGGTCATTGCTCGCAGCCTCCTCCGTAGGTGGTGGAAGGATGTTCCGAAGGTCAATCCCAGTTGCTAGGGGTGCCCAGTGGCAAGGGGTCCTCCCAGGGGTATCCCAATACCCGTGTACCGAGGTAGGTGAGGCTGGGCAAAAGCAAGCTAACGGCAGCTGCACCGTCTTCACAAATTTATCCGAGGAATTGATGGCGGCGATATCGAGCTTCATAGAACACGAAGCGTGGTGACTTTGTAGTGCGCTGGGCAGTGGAAGATACGGCCTGCAACGACTATCTGTCCCGTACCAGCAACAGAGGTGTGATAGTTACCGGCGTACGGCCGTATGGGCCGCATGGACCGCGACCACCACGTCATTCTCTGCAGCTGAAGCAGTTGAGTGCCGTTGTCAAAGGTTGAGCAGCGCAGAAGGTGCCTAAAAACAAGTGGGGCCTCATGTCATGGTGGGGTGATCACCCACTTTTCGTGTTGCTTGACTGCGAGGAACCGGGCGGGTGGCTCGCCGACTAACGCGGCGACGATCATTGCCAAAGCTCGACTCCTCATGTTCAAAACCAGTCCAGCGCGTCTATGCGTAGTCAATGCGTAGAGTTTTTTGTGCCTGACGGTTGGATTAACAACAGTTTTCACCTAATTTTCACGCAACTCACCTCGATCGGGACCGCTCCTTTAGCGTTCCTGCGGGAATTTTCCATGCCCTGCAGAGTCCGTTAATGGGTCTAATCATAATTTTTTTGTTATTTCTAACATTTTTGAATTTGTTGTGTTTTTGTTTTACGTGTGGATGATCGTCTTAATGAAGTTTATTGGAGATCTCCCGTATTTCGTTGCGGGGCTCACCGGAAGCAAAGTCATTGTGCGGTGACACCCTCAGCCAAGACGTGTCTATGCGACAGGGACCGAGTTTTTTCGTGGTCCGGGTTGGCGAGAAGTCCCTCCTTATCGCATAAGCGGTAACCACGGCAGAAGAGCTAGTCGTCTCCTCCTTCCCTAGGATTCGATATTCGGACGATGTGGGAAAGAAAGAGTCGTCAGGGGAACTCGGCATTATGGTCTAGGACCCGGTTGCTTTAATGGGGTTCCAGCGACGAAGCCTTCAGGTGTCTTCGTGGAGGTCTCCTCTGATTATGGGATCCTCCACGTATCATAGCGACCTATGTCGTCACCACTTGGTAAAATCGGAGTGATACGCAGGTGGAGGTGCTCCGAACATCGTAACGCATACAGGAGACGGACCCTGGTCGTGAGTGTTATATATCCCTTAGGATATGTGTACGGCGGTTTAGAAGCTGACGGGCGGCCCTCATGCCCCTGGCGACGCAGTTCAGTTTGCCAGTATCCTATGTTTATTTAACGAGTACAACTTATTTTTCATCGCTAGTTCCCTATTATGCCAACCAACACTATTTTTTAAATAATAATTCGGGGTATTATCAGTTAAATGAGCTAATAAGTGTTTATATCGCATTTTAAAAGTCACAATTTAAAAGTGTAAATATTTTCATTTATAAATCTTAATTATACCTTTCAAGTGCAGTAAAATTCCTTAAAAATGATCAAATAATTCTCTAATTCTGAGTATTGAAAAAGTGCTTGTTTTAATTGTTTCTCCAGGTTTTTAAATTTTTTCTTAGACATTATTTTATAAGATAGGATGCAAAAATCTGTATATTGTAGTCAGAATTATCAATAATAAAGTTTAATTAAATATTTTAGTGGCCGTAAGAATACTTAAAATGATAAATTAGTGCCCGCGTTTTAAGGTATTGAAATATTTGTTGAATGATAAATTCTTTCAGGTTTTTACCTGTTTTTAAAATATTATTTCGGAGAGATTGACTAAAACATTTTAAATGTTATTTTTGATTTTACGTCGACTTAATAGTCGAATGAACATAGAACTAGAAATTTCCAAAATCATAGACACACAGTCCAATCCTATATGTTAAAACGAAAAGGAAATTGACTAAGACCCACACAATTTCGAACTATTTGCGCATGCTTGACATTAAATCTGAAACCTGTTCAGTTTTAAGGTACACTCGAACGTGGTCAGCGTAGCTCAGTGGTCTAAGGCTTTAGTTCAGGCCAGAACGTGAGTCATTCCGCTTCTGACAGAATAATTTCTGCACTACTGTTCAATTACAGTTATTACTTTCAAAAGAAGAAGTTATGTAATATTTTTATTATTATTATTCGAATACTTTTTAATTATGTAAAGTTTAACACTCAACAATACTTTTACAAATTAACAATTGTATTAATAATGTAATAATATATGGAAGTGTAGCCAAATTTGGACCACTTCACATATTTTCAGGCGTAACTCACTTCTGTTATACAATATCTGTAAAATATCACTACTCGTGGTCAATCTATTCATCTATTGACTAATTAAATATTTAGATTAATTTCTTTTTCAAAATCTTAAGTTTTATTTTAATTTGAAAAAAATGTCCAAAGTGGTCCAAATTCAGCGACTGGTCACCTAAGTTGGACCCCCAGTCTACTAAATTGGACCAAACAATATTAGGCCGTTTTAATGAGTAGGGAATATAACTAATTTTATTAAAAGCGAAGTTTGCGATTAACGAAACAATAAGACAAAACAACAGCAATGAAATATAATGAAATCGAATATCTGAAAGTGAGGGTAATTGATTTAAATCAAATTGTATTCAAAATATTAATCATAGTTATAAAATAAAAGTAATGGAATTAATTGCCAGTTAGTTGAATATCATCTAAGAAGTGATGCAAAGCTTACACATGAATTTCTTTTGTTCATTTTTTATTCCAGCGCACACAGCATGGAACCATATTTGACAATCTGAAAACGGAATCATTTCTGCTATTTTATGTTTCTTACAATTAGGCAAACTCAATCACCATTGTCTTGGTTTTTCTTTTTAGATTCTGAATCATTATACATTGTTTAGACATTTTTGCAACAGCAGTGTTCTTTACCTTATGTCTGTAGTTCTTCCCTTCCATCATTTTCTTTTCAATTGAATTACGCCTATTTTTTAAAACTTGATGTTGCAATATCCTTTGTTCTTTGAGGGCTTCTTTTTCGTAGTTTGTTTGTCTTTCATTTTTCTTTTTTATCACACAGCTGTTTTTCGGCTCCCTCTGCAGTTTGACTTAATTGATTTTTACAAGAGAGATGTAATTTCTAATGATTATTTGGCATGTTTGGCCGTTAATTAGCTTCAGTCTTCTTCTGGGTATATCTCTTCAGAACTTACTCTTTCCTTTTCGTTTCCAATATCTTTGACAACTTTAGTTGTTTTTCTTTCAGGCTGTTTTCTATGTCGTTTTCATCATATTTTTAAATCTCTTAGTTTTAGGAAGTTTCATGATTTCCATGATGACTCCAAAATCTCAGTAGAATCAACGTATCTATCTGCAGTGCCTATCTCCTCTTGAGGAATAAGTGCAGAATCTGCTGGAAAATGATCACTTTTAAAACATGCTTGTTAGGAGGTTAAATGCCGCTTTCTTTAAAAGTCCAAAAAAAAAAAAAATTCCCAGAATCGGATAATATCTCTAAATTTCCAATTAAATTTTCAGCTGGATGACGTAGTTTCAGTCCTGCTGTGAATTTATTTGTCTCATCTACGTCACTGAATAGTGTGCTCATGTATGATATTCCATCTCGCGCTGCAAAGTGCAGTCTTGCCAACGTATGTAAGTGAAAACTACCAGACTAGATGTCGTCCAGGTGGCTTAAATGGTGAAAGCACTTAGTACGCTATTCCAGGGTATCTGGGCTCGATCCCCGGTCTGGACACGATTTTCACTCTGTTGTACGCTGTTCAGCAAAGTGAAAAGTAATTCACATCCTTTGTGGTGTTAAAATATTTATGGCGTAGTTTCAGTCCTGCTGAAAATTTAATTGAAAAGTTTGTTTTTTGACCTAAACTTTAAAAAAAAAAATTATTCAAAGATTTGGAACTAGTTGTTTTAATGTGATGCGAAATACTCTGTCACAATGAATGTTATTCCGAAAATCGCATATAGCACACATATTATTTTTTTTTATCGCGTTTTACTTTAAATCGGAGTTTTCAGACATACTGTAGTATATAGTCCCATTAATATCTGTTTCGTTTTAATGTTTTGCTTCAAGCAACAACAACAATAAATAAAAAGAAAATCATTTAAACGCAGTATTTAAAACCATTACAGCTCAAAATTTTTATTTTTTTTTCTGCTAAACACTATTAATGGAATTTAACTCAAGATTAAAAGCGGAGCTTAATGTACTTTTAACCTTTCGGGATTAACGAAACTTTAAAGTACGAGTCAACTTAAATTGACTATTATTTTCTCTTATCATTTGTTATTGTTACTATCTGAATGTTCTAATGTCAGTATATGGCAATAAATTTACCATTATCACTTTGTTTATGTTTCGGCGATTAGTAATAAAACAAAAATAAAACGTCCGTCTAAATCTCCTTACACGGTTGCTGATTGTTTTATTTTAAATAATTGTTTCATTCCTGAAATTTAAATAAATGGCACAATTTTTTTGCTTTTTCGAACCAATAAGTGATGATATAAAATTAAAACAAGCTGGAAATTGTACTTCAAACGTGACAACTCGTACTATAACTAGTTTTATAAATATTCAGATTATGGTGCAACAGCTAGTGCACTCTTATGCAAAAATCAGGGATGAGATTTTTACAACTTTTAGCATACCAGTATAATCTTAAAGAAAATGTTGTTCTGATAAATAGAACAGTGCCGAACAGTTGATGTCGGTTAAGGGGCTTCCGAAGCGATCAACTTTACGCCCAGTCTATTTGTGAGTAAAGTGTCTTGTAAATATTGAGCCGTTAGGAAAAGTTAAATGTAGTATTGACTACATAAGAAAGAACAATGAAAAATAGAAGAAAAATTAAACAATGGGAATAAAAAAAGTAAAGCAAAAGAGATTAAGGATAGAGTCTAATAAATGGAAAAATGGAAAATGGTTTAGCTGTAGTTAAAATTAACTACTGAAAAAAGTTGAAAAAGTGTAAAATAGGGTTCGGAAGAGTGTTCCAATTAAATAAGTAAAAAGTTTCTCTCAGATTTTACTGGTGTGAAAAAAGTCGTTGAAATCTCATCCCTGATAAATGCATGAGTACAAAATTTATTTTATGTGCAGATTTTAATACAGATTACAAATATTAATTTTATGAAATGAAATGAAGTTTCAAAGACTTTTACAAATAATTAATTACAATTCTGTTACATAAAAATTACAGTATCCGCAAATATCCAGTATAAAACAATGTAAAAAAAAAAATACATATCGTTCTTATTTTAGTGAAATGAATTATATCGTCTGTTATTAAGATATGAATAATTTCCGTAGTAAAATAAGTACATTTTAAGTTGGAAACGTGTTATTATTTCTTGAGATTTACTGAAAATTCCAATGGGAAACTTAAGATTAGCTTTGAAATTTTCAGAACTTGAATTCTATATTTAGACTATTTTTCATTTAATATCTGTTTCTCCGGAATAATCTATCCAAAAAAACTGTCGGTAGATTATATGATTGCTATAGTCAACAATTTTAGTATGCAAATACGGTTTTTAAATTCAATAATGCGAAAATAATATGACTCCATCTTAAATTTGACGTAATCACCACAGCAACCAAGAATCATTACCTATCATGGGGTATAATTGAATTAATTACCTATGACAGGATTTAGTAGAATGAGGAAAACTTTTATTAATATCTCTATAAGTTTTGATTCGATTTTCATAAAATTTTAAATGACTCGGCAAAATTCTGCAGCGATTATATATATTACATTTCAAACCATACTGTTGGGTAGTTTCTGCGCTGTTATATGCGGATAGACGGCAGACAGACCGACCGACTAGACGACGACTATATGTGCTACGTATTTGTATAATTACAAAAGCACCAAAAGGCATTAGAAAACTGTTACATACCCATTTAATCCTCTTATAATTTAACACTTTCCAAATGTGTTCGAAAATTCTTCTTGAAAGAAATATTAGTTAATGATAAATTTAGTAAACCTTAAATTTTTTGATTGGGAAAGTTACTTTTATTTTTTTATTTTTTTAATCCTAAAAATAATTTTTCCTTATTATGAAAAATAAAAATAGATACTGAAAAGGTTAAAATGATTATCGATAAGTCTTTTAATAATGCATTGTTGCTTTCTCTAACGGTGTGATAGATTTAGTGGTAGAATTTACTCTTTTCGGGCAACGAGATGTTCCACTAAAAAGCTTTATAACGGAAATTGATTTTAGTAATTAACTTGAGGCATAGTTCTTTTATATTAAGTTTTTTTTTTCAAAATTTTCGAAACTATTTTAATTTTAAATAATTTGTATGTGTGTATGTGCGTATAAGATAAAGCCAGGAGAGATGGCGTGGTCGGAGAGATTGCGACATAGAGGTTCGGGGGGAAGTAGTAGAGTGAGCGCGCAGCGACTACAGGTAGTTGTACAACAGCAGTAGTGGAGTGTCTACTTAAAAGTGCGCGTTGATTGTTTTGAGCGTCTAAGATAAAGTATTGCTATTTTGTTTTGTTTTCCCAAAGTAAGCGATTTAATTTTCATAGCTATTCATCAGAATTTCTATACAATGTCAGTAGTACAAAATATTTTAAACAAACGATTTCTCATAAGCTACTAATCTAGACTAACAATGTGAACATTAACGGTTCGTTTTAGTACCGGCCATGTTTTAATAAAAGGCCGCGAATTCTCTCCTACCGAAATTGGAGAGTTTGCGCATCCTCTACTAAGGAGAGATGGCGCATTGTCCCCAATAGTTTAGATGCTAGGAGAGATTATGCAGCTTATTGGTAAATTTGCATTAAAAAAATGAAAAAAGAAAATGGACTAATTTTAAGTTAACCGTGTTATCAAATAACTTAATGTTATTTTGTAATGTTATAGGGACTTGCTTTTTCTGATTCTTTATTTTTTTCCTATAGTTAAAACTTTTTAATCGCTTTTAAAATTATTTCCTTTTTCTGATTCTTTAATCATTAGGTTGAAATATTCTTTTCTAATACAATAATATTTGTTCACAAAACCCCTACAACAATGACATTTAAGTGTAATTATTATTATTAAGAATTTAATTGTAGTTATTATTAGTATCAATCTCTCCTACCCATGTGCGCAATCACACCAACCTGTAAGGACAGATTGCGCAAAATAACTTTCTTGGTTTTATTACAACTGTTCTATTAAATTACAACATAACAACAAAATAGCAATGGGAATGCATAAAAAACAAATGAAGTAAAAATTATTCATGGATAGTTTAGCAAAAAATTAATATTTAGATTTTTTATTCTTCTTCTTTTGAATTGTGCGCAGACTCTCCTTGCTTTACCTTATACAGAATACCCCATGACTGTGTTACCAATCATTACTACAGCCCCAAGATACCAACGAAAATCACCTACAATCTGCTGACCCCACTCCCCAACCACAAAAAAATTAAAAATAGCGCCACCTATGTTAATCATATAATATAGGGAGCACTACAGTCGCTGTACAGTAAATAAATAATCAGCTCTATTGAGTATATCTTTCTTTGTACCGTGTGTAATTTCTTATCTCTGTCAGACAGATTACTACGAGGGTAAGTCATTAAGTAAGTCACAAAAGATAAAAAATAACTTACAATGATATACACTTCAAAAATATTTTTATTTCTCAACATATTCTTCAACAATATTTATGCACTTATATCACCGTTTTATCAGTGCCCCAACACCAGCTGCATAAAATTCTTTGGATTGCTGTCTCAGCCACATTAGAACTTCAAGTTGAACCTTTTCATCAACTGTTAACCTTATCTTGCTTCCAAGATGGGTTTTCAGTGGACTAAACAGATGAAAATGCTTGGGGTTAAGTCAAAGCTATATGATGGATGTTGAAGAAGTTGCAAGATGATGTTCACAGATGAGGAAAGGGTTCAACTTGAAGTCCGAATGTGGCTGACACATCAACCCAAAGAATCCGATGCAGCTGGTGTTGGGGCACTGATAAAACGGTGATATAAGTGCATAAATATTGGTGGAGAATATGCTGACAAATAAAAATAGTTTTGAAGTGAATATCATTGTAAGTTTTTGTTTAATTAACTTTTGTGACTTACTTAATGACTTACCCTCGTAATATGAATGTAAAATATAGATTTAGGATATTTTTCTTTCAAAAAAAATTATTCGAAGTCAAATAAATACAAAATTATTACTGGATTTCTCTAAGAATAGAATTTGTATTTCACATCTTGGGTGAATACCCCCAGGTTGAGTGAACTAAATCCCCAACTTGTTCACTGTTAACAAATTCTTTAAGAAAATAACAATTTATTGGCGAAATAAATGACCAAATATAAGTAACCAAAAATCGGGTAAAAAGTTAAAAATAACAATTGCTATTAAAGTATCTATATCTATATATATAATATCCAATAAATCCGTTCATATACAGGGTGATTTTTTTTAAGTTGTGAAAGTAAAACATATAACAAAAGGATCACTGATCCAAATTATTATATTATATTATTAATATCCAAAAAAAATTTAAAATCCCACCGATAGATGGCACTGTATATGCAGTAAAGTCGGGAGACGAGCTTGTGTACAACACACGCACAATGGCGTTTAAAACGTAAAGCACGCACTCCTCGTGTTCATTATTCTACGGATATGCTAACAATGACTGTGCAATTGACGAACCGTGCGTTGTTAGTGAAACTGTATTATCAGAATAATGACATTGCAGCAATTGTTCATAGGACATTTAGGACATTTTATAATTTAAGAAAAGATCCAATGACGACACAATACCTACGGAAGATGGTTTTGAAATTTGAACAGACTGGTTCACTTGCCGTAAAACCTGGTAGAGGAAGGAAACCAGTTGATGTTAACTTACAGCGCCATCTGTCGGTGCAATTTTAAGTTTTTTTAAACTGCGCCTAAAAAATTTCCATTGCTTTGGAAGCATACTGGTGAAATTTCTGGTCATTTGGATCAATGGTTCTTTTGTTATAGGGTTTTACTTTCACAACTTTTAAAAAAATCACCCTGTATATAAAAAAGTAAATAAATACAATAAAAAATAAAACTATTGCATCGAAATGCGGTGTGCCCCTTAAAATTTCAAAAGAGTAATATATATTTGGAAGAATAATTCAAAGAATTGGCGATTTTTTTTCTTTTGCCAAAAATAATCCCATACCTTGGCAGGTTTTGTCATGCAAACGGCACTCCCATACGAAAAATTTTAATTTTTCGAATTATTCACATATTTGTGTGATATGCTGTATATATACGGCTAATCTAACATCAATTTTATTTTTATCCTTTGCTTCATGGGGGAAAAAACAATTATGTACATTATTTTAAAAGCTTTACTCTTCACAAATTTGTTTAGTTTGTTTAACTTTATTTCATCGCAACACTATTAATGAAATTTCGCACAAGATTAAAAGCGAAACTTAGTGTAGTTTCAAATTATTGTCAAAACTCTTTTAATAATGCCTTGTTGCTTTTAATAACAGTGTGGTGGATTTGGTAATGGAATTTTCTTCTCTTGGGACAGAGTAATATTCCATTGAAAAGTTTTAAAATGAAAATTTATTTTTAGAATTAATTTGAGTAAAAAATATATATTTTTTAAACGCAACGAAACTTTTTTTTTCTAATGACTGTTTGAAAAGAATAAAGCAGGTTTGTTTGCCCAGTGTTTTGAATCGATTGGGCCTATCTTAAACGGAATATTTTTTCGGACGGGATATATTAAAATTGAGTAAAAAAGAAGTATATTTTCAATGTTATTAAAGTATTTTTTGTAATAATACTTCGACAGTAATAAATACCTATCATTAAAGAATGTTGCTATTCATTTATTGAGATTAAAACATCCAACTAATATTATTTGTTCTAGACTTTTTAATGGGTGAAAATGAAATTTAAATACTAAAATGAAAATTATTATCTTACATAGGAAGTTTTATAATTTTGTTTCTGTAAATAAAACCGATAAATGTATATTTTATTATAAATGGGATTTAACATAACGGAGAAAAATAATTGAAATATTTTTGCAATCGCTTCTATAACACTAGAACTAATTTGTAGCCTTTTTAACGAATTTGCATCCAAAGTGCATGTATGCCTTCATTTCATGAATGTATTTTCTATTCCGTATTTCCGTAAGAAGTATTTTACTTTAAGTAGGGGATGAATGGGACATTTTCACAAAAATATTTATTTTAAATATTTTATTTAAGTTATTATTAACATTATATAACGCATTTCATATATTAGGTGTTTGTCTACATCTTATGCACAATATTTATTCAAGATTATTATTATACAGTAATATATTATGAAATTTAAAAAAAGTTCATCTATGTCCCAATTATCCCCACAGCAGGGATGTATGATACACAAATATTGTCGTCTCTGTTTTCAATGATACCAAATTAAAATTTATAATTATAAACTTATATGTAATTATATTTGTAATATATGATCTTATATGGCTGTTATATATCAGTGTTATTAATTGTGTATTATATTGTATTATATAGCATTATAATATTATAGTATTATAGTATTATATAGTATTAATGCATTATAGTGTATTATGTATCAGTTTTAATTATGCATTAAAAAACTGTAATTTATAATATATATTTTAACTGAAATTTTGTTGAATTACAAAGATAAATTTGCACGGATGTGAAAATATCAGTAACACAATATATGTGGTCTGTCTAAAATGTTCTAAATGTGGTCTGTCTGTCGCATAAACCGGTATAAAATCAGTTTCAGTGAATGTATTGCTGTTAAAAAGGGAAATAGCTGTTTTCCTAAAACCACTGGTTATGTTTATATTGCTAGTACTAAAAGCTGACAAAAATGCCTCCTTGGCAAAAGCTGAGAGGTTATAAATTGTAATACGCTCTCCAGGATTATTTGTCAGCCAATCATCTTGGACTAATCTCAGCTTTGCCTGGGATCATAAACAGACACATCCAATGGCTGAAGACGACGGTGGCTACAAGGAGAAGAAACTCTTAAAAGAATAATTAACATAAATTATTAATTTATCAACTTACTAGGAGGCCTACCCCCTGCGAGCTACGTTCGCCAACCCCCGCTCAGACTTCGAGGCCTCTAAAAACATGACAGCGTGCTTTATTTTAAAAATATTGGTAAATCTGTAATTGGGTTGCCATGCTTTTAACGTTTTAATGGGGCATTTTTTGATTATCATGGCCTCATACACAGCTGTTGCGACAACTGACGACTGTTTTCGGGATTGATATGTAAAATCAATTACAACTTGAAAAACAGCTTGTATAAAATGGTTAGGTTTAAATTGTGGCTACCTCTCGGACTTTTATAACAACGATCTGTATTCTATTCTTTCTTTGCGTTTAAGGATGAGAAAAATTCCATCTGCTTGTGAATAACATTAAGAACCACGGTATTGAAAAGTACTATGTTATAGACATTTTCAGTAACAGGTTTTAATTTTCTCTCTATTTTATTGCACCATCATGCATATTTTCATGTTATTTTAAATATGTAAATTATTTATTTTAATTAATATGTATATACGAATTTTCTAATAATTATTTATCATACAAAATTATTAAATATTTTGTGCATGCATGCCTGCATTTATTCGGCATCAATTGATGAGATATTTAAACAAATTTGCTATCCGCGAATATTTTACACCATGTTATGTCACTTGAATATTGTCCATAAGAAAATCGGGTACTTTTCCAGTATAGGATACTTTGCTTTTAGGTTTGGCGTAATTCGAGCTTCAAAAAGGGATAGATTCGTTAATATACATAGATTTGTTGCCAAAAGTTATGAAAACAAACCCAATAAACTTTTGCTGTTTTTCTATTATAGGGTCTTGATGCTTTTTTAAAAAGGTTGACGGAAAAAAACCAAGCAGGATAGAAAACCAAGGATATTTTATTCTCCTTCCGTTCAGTTCGGCAATTATTATTTTATATATTCGTTTCAAATATCCGAATTACTGATTTCATAAATTTGTTTAATTAAATTTTACAAAAAATAACAAAATGATATCAATAAATAATAATTACTAGTAATTCCTTATCCCCCTTTTCCTTTGCGTTTACATAAATGACGTCATTTGGACGAATTTATTCAAAATATTTTCAGTTTATAAATTAAATTAAATGCTGACAGACGATTGAATCCTGACGATAGAAATGTGATTTTTTTAAAATTTTCCTGAAAAACATAATTTAATCACAATCTTGTCTTCATTATCGATTGAAATAAAAGATAAATTCAATTTCAATTTGAAAATGACGAATAAAAAGAAATCAATAATCCCTATCGGTATCCTTTTCAATTTTTTTCCCTTTTTTGTCACAAAAAAACTGAGTAATTAGTTGCCATCATTACAGAAATGTCATTAAAATTAGAAAAAAATTAATATCTCGAAAACTAATTCAAATTTCAAAATTCTATTACCACTTTTGACATCCGCGGATTTTTATGGACAATTGGTATTAATTTCACCATCAAGCGTTTAATATTTTATTAAAAATAACCCTGAAACATAATCAGTCGTCTAATCAGTCGTTTCATAAAATCGTTTCATAAATTCGTTTCATAAAATCGTTTCATAAAATCGTTTCACAAATTCGTTTCATTAGGATTTTATATATATAGGGTAGATATAATATTATTTAGTTAATTAAAAAAAAATTCAGTATCCTCTAGGGATGAATGAAGCAGTCTCATTCACCCCCATTTGAAATGTCCCAATCATCCCAAATATGCATATATTCAATTGTCAGCCATTTTGTCTCAGAAATTATTTTGTAACAATGGTTAACATTCATCCATTTTAATTACCAATATTGAGCCTTGAAATTAATAACTATAACATATCTTAATTGTTTATTATGCATAAAATATGTAAACAACTTCAAATATATAAAAAAATTACTTTTAAGCAAGGTTTTCGGGAATAGGAATCAACTAAAAAAAATGTTTATTGCCGGAAATATTCCGAATGTCCCATCTATTCCTTGCCCCATCCATCCCCCAGTTTCCCTAATTATGAATAATCTGTGATTAATTGAAGACACAATTTCTATTCAGAATGTCTGGTATGAATTCGGAATACCTGAATAAAACAGATATAAATGTACATGTCAGATGCAAATGGAAGAATACCGGCTTTATTTTCAAATGCTTCAAGCGAGAAAAAAATACTGCAATAGTTTAAAAGCTTTACTCACCAAATATTTCTTTAGCTAATGTATTTCATTCGGAGGTCAACACTGTTAATGGAATTTAACACAAGAAAAAAGAAAAGATTAATGTAGTTTAAAATGATTGTCAAGATTTCTTTTCATAATGCATTGACGCTTTCAATATTGATAATCGTTTTAATGTTAATGGCAAAAAACTTAGCTTAATCATTTTAATGTGTAAAGATTTTTTTTTCAACTAAACGTTGTTAATGAAATGTCTTCATCGGACTTCATTTGAGCTGAATTTATAATTTGGGCAGCACATTTTAAAACTGAGTAAAATAGAGAGTATATTTTAAATGGTACGACAAAAAATTTGGAATAATTCTTCGAAATGAACAATATGTTATTAAAAAAATATTGCTTTTTATTCATCATTTATTGAGATCCAACTAATATCACTTGTACAGACTTTACAACATTTAAAAATGGAATTTAAAAACTTTAATGCAAGTTATTCTTTTGTACAAGATGTTTTGTTTATATACAGGGTGTCCGAAAAGTCTGGAATCTGTCAAATAACTCGAGAAATATACATCGGATTGAAAAACGGCAAAATACATGTTTAATATTTTAAAAAAATCTATTTAGGATATGAAAGTTGCCCGCCCCCAACTTTACCCGCCCGGGGGAAAAGGGGGGCAACTTTGAAATCTTAAACGATGACCCTCATTTTTTATTGCAGATTCAGATTCTACGGGAAAAAATACGTAACTGTTGTATGGAACATTTTCTTCGAAACATTGTAGATGGTGCTGTAATCGAGTGCAATGGTGTGAGAATCGTTACCATTGGAACGTCTGGAAACGCTCGAATAACTCGAGAAATATACATTAGATTGAAAAACGGAAAAATATGTGTTTAATATTTTAGAAAAATGGCAACTTTGATATCCCTAAATAAATTTTTCAAAACTATCGAACACGCATTTTTTAGTTTTTCAATACGATGTATATTTCTCGAGTTATTCGAGCGTTTCCAGACATTGCAATGGTAACGATTCTCAGAGCATTGCACTCAATTACAGCGCTGTCTACAATATTTCAAAGAAAGTGTTCACTGCAAAAGTTACCTATTTTTTAACGTAGAATCCGAATCTGCAAAAAAATGGGGATCATAATTTAAGATTTCAAAGTTGCCCCCTTTTCCCCCCGGGGGTGTCAAAGTTGGGGAGGCAACTTGCATATCCCTAAATAGATTTTTCCAGAATATTGAACATGTATTTTGCCGTTTTTCAAACTGATGTATATTTCTCGAGTTATTTGACAGTTTCCAGACTTTTCGGATACCCTGTATGTGTTTTCTATAAATGAAGACAATAAGAGATTTTTTATAATATGAAGGCATTTTAACACAAGGAAGAAAAACATTTGAAACTTTTTTTTGTAATTCGGTCTATAACACTAAAATTAATGTGCAGCCTCTTTAACATCTTTTCATTCAAAAAGCCTGCATGCGTCCATTTCACGAATTTCTTTTTTATACAGAAATTTCGGATCCATACCGAAAATTCCCAAACAAGCTCTTTATTTTATTCAATTACGAATCGTCTGTCATTAAATAAAGTCAAAATTTCTATTCAGAATGTCTGGCATGAATTCGGAATATCTGAATAAACATAAATTCTTGAATTGCCGGTAAGCTTTAGCTAACCATTATTTCTTTAGCTTATTTAATTTTTTCCATGCTCAAAAATTTTAATGGAATTTAACACCAGATAAAAAGCGGAGTTTAATGCAATTTAAAATGATTTTCCCGAATTTTTTTATCAATGCATTGTTGCTTTCAATATCGATAATCGTTTTAATATGTAATGGCTAAAACTTTAATTAATAGTTTTAATCTGTAATGATTTTTTTTCAACTCAGCATTGTCCATGAAATTTAAAACAAGTTGGAAATTGTTAAAAGGGACAAATGAGGTGCGTTCGTTTCGTGCTATAACTAGTTTTACAATTTTAAAAAAATCATCGTAATTATTTCAGTGAAATAAATGATATCTTCTGCTATGAACGAAGTGAGAATGCCTTTTTTTTCTTATTACGTATGCCATGTTTACAGATGCGATTTTTTTTTCGACACCAGACAGCGCTGTAAAATCACCATGCAGATCTTGCTTTGCGAATGATAACCACCATGGTTAATAATTCTATGACTCGCGATGAATGGATATTTTGTTTATTTACTTTAATGGATGGAGATATTCGGCTGTTAACATAGTTTTCCCTGAAGTTATCTCAGAATCTATACAGTTTTGAATGTAACTTATCTCTCAAGCAAACATATGGAAAATGGCATATGGAAAAATATGTGGTTAGACCGTATTTGTTTTCCTGTGTCACATGACTTGCAATTTTATTTTATAGATTACGTATTATAGGTTTTAATAGAATAAAGAAAACTTTTATTAATATCTTTTAAAGTTTTGATTCTATTTTCATAAAATTTGAAATGACTCGACAAAATTCTACAACGATTATACACATTAAATTTCAATCAATTCGGTTGGGTAGTTTTTGCGCTGTTACATGCGGACAGATAGACAGACAGACAGACAGACGGACGGACCAGACGATGACTATAGGTGCTGCGTATTTATATAATAAAAACGCACCTAAAAAGAATAAAAGCGGAACTTAACATAATTTAAAATTATTGTCAAAAATTCTTTGAGTGAAGCTCTTTTGTTTTAAATTACATTATGGTGGACTTGGTAATGCAATTTTTTTTTCTTTCGGAGCAGCAAAATATTCCACTAAAAACTTTTATGATCAAAATTTATTTTTGTAATTTAATTTGAGTAAAAATAAACTTCTTCTTTTTCTAATGACTGTTTAAAATGATAAATGCGAGATGTTCAGTCTTTTGACTTCATCGGTCCTCACTTGAGCTGAATTTTTATTTCGGGACGATGCACATATTAAGATTGAGTAAAATAGGGAGTATGTTCTGAATGTTGTGGAACAATTTATTTTGTAATAATTCTTCGAAAGTAATAAATGTTTGTCATTGAAAAAATATCGGGTTATATTCATCATTTAATGAGATTAAAAGATCCAACTAATATTATTTGTACAGGATTTGCATTGGGTAAAAATTGAATTTAACAACTAAAATGCAAGTTAGTATTTTGTACAAGACGTTTTGTATATTTTTCTATAAATGAAGAAAATAAGTGATCCGACAATTGTGATATTGAAAATGAACTGTGTAGTATTTATGGTTTGTTTATACGGACACTCAAAAGTATGCCATTACATTATGGTCCATGGGGGAAAATCCAATGCAGTGTGTTTTAATAATGCTACACTATTTCAAATCTAATAATATTAATTTGCATTTCTGAAGTGCTGTAGAACATGCAAAGTATTTATCATTCATTTACAGGGTCCCACAAAATAATTTCATTACATAATGGTCTACGTGAAAAAATTGTTTGCAGCGTATTTTAAAGATGCTACATTATTTCAAACATAAGGAAATTTATTTACGTGTTTGAGGAGTACTGCAAGATGTTTACTCTAGGATACGACATTCATAGTAGTTAACTTTCATTTACAACTAAGAAAAAAAGATTTCGGCTCCAGTCTATGAGAGAAAAATGCTGGAATTGCGTTTTCAGTTATGGCATGCGTTTATAAGTTTAACTATATTTTTGGATACTACATGATGTGTATAAATTATATTGTTCAGCGATACACAAAATAACTGGAAAGTGTTACCGTGGGTGAGCGTCATTTGCTTAAGAGTGATTTTTAATAGAATTAGGCATCTTCTAGCTGAACACTACTAATAGATGCGCGTAGAATATACATAAATTCATATACAAGGCTGCGCAAAGAAAGGGATACATTAGCAGCTATCAATGGCAAATTCTGAAAGTAATTTTTAAGTTGTGATTTTCGTAGTATCTTAATTAAATTTTAAATCAAACGTTGTCTCTAAATCGTGTATATAATATACAGAGTCGTACAAAAACATTCGTGTGCATTTCCGTTTAATGGTGTCCTTTAAATGGTATAATTTTACTGTTTTATGCGTTTTTTAACTAAGTTAAATTTTAGCAATCTATGTAGCGTCCATACAGATCAATACATAATGTACGGTGACACACAAAAGAATTCGGTTAACTTTCCGGTTTGGACGGTAATTTCAGAAATATGTTTTTAAATGAATTATGCGTTTTCTAAGTTCGTTACTTACATATATTCTTTCACCGTTAAGTTCCATTGCAGTATTCTGGAACTGTTAGAAAGTATTTCATACACTGTTAAAAATTTGCAGCAAACTGTCCAGTCATTTGACCGTTTTTGTAGAAAACGGTTACATAAACGTAATTTAACTCTATTCTGACCATAACAGGGGCAATAATATGGTCAGAATATCGCTAAATTACGGTTATGTAACCATTTTCTATAAAAACGGTCAAATGACCGGACAGTTTGCTGCAAATTTTTAACAGTGTAACATATGCTTAACGTATCACTTTTGTTTCTTGTATTTTTATATTTTTCTTCAAGCGGAAAACAAGCAATCAAGTACAATATTTTTAGAGCATTAAGCTTCACAAATTTGTTGAATGTGTTTAATTTCCCTACATCTCAACACTGTTAATAAAATTTAGCACAAGTTTAAAAGCGGAGTTTCATGTACTTCCAAATTATTTTCAAAAAGTCTTCTAATAATGCATTGTTGCTTTTAATAAAAGCGTGGTGAATTTGCTGATGAAATTCCTTCTCTCGGGACAGTGAAAATCCTATTGAAAAGATTTAACGTGAAAATTGATTTCGGTAAGTAAAGTGAAACATAAAAGGGAGTATTTTTTGATACGTTACGCATTTTGAGATAACCGTTTGATAAAAATAAACTATATCTTACTAATATCAAGGTTGAAACATGGTGCTTTCATGAAAATTTACTGAAATAAAAACATTCATCAAAAACAATTCGAATGAACTGCCTCTTTGGGGAAAAATACAATTAGTTATGTTAGCCATTTTTTTAAATTAAAGAATATTTTGGTATTTTTTTGTTAGTCAGCCCGTAATCTTGCAAATAGCATTTTGCCCCGTTTAAGGTTTTACTACAGAAAAATAATATACAGGGTTTTCGCAAATCGTTATTTTTTTACTATTGTATTTATTTGATTAAAAAATTCAATCTCGCTGTAGAATGTCTTTCAGGACAATGGTGTTTAATATTTTACTTAAAAAAAAATATAATATAACATGTTTTACATAATCTTTATAATTTGCAACTTACTGTTAGTCCGTGATTTCTGTATTTATACCTACGAAGGTACGCAAAAACTAAGCTGTACCGCCGGGTACCGTATACCTGTTATTTAGCTGGCTTGTGTTCAACAATACGTGACTGCAACTTCTTGTACAGTACTGTGCAAATTAATTGGGACAAACAGACGAATTTTCACTTTTCGAGTGTATTCGATCAGAAGTGATTGTGTTCCGATATTTTGTAGACCACTAAATTTATATAGCAATATTCTTAGTATGTCATTGCAGAATTTATCGATTAGAGAAAAAATATTCCTATGTAAATTTAGTGGTGCACAAAATAGCGGAACACGATCATCCCTGATTTAATATAAGTTCACTTACAGCATAGATATCTAGTAAAACATATGCCCATTTTATAATGTCATTCACTCGTTTTGGCAGGAAATCCATTAATGTAGAACATATATTTTTGATATCGTCATGACGATACCAAATTTGTATGACATTCTCGATCATCTTTCCTGTGTTTGAGAAGTTCATTGTGTTGATACAACTCTTCAAAATGCTCTACACATTTTTGATTGGGTTTACATCATGAGAATTGCGCGTCTAATCCAAAAACTCTATTTTCTTATATTAAAAAAAAGAAGATATTTACCTATTTAGAATTATGACATTGAGCAAGGTCATTCTGAAACACACCAGCAACGTTAGTGAACGCTCGCATAAAAGGCACCAATTTTTCTTGCAGTATTTGAATGCATTTTATGGAGTTCATCATTCCCTCAACTGGCACTAAGGTTCCTGGTCCTGTAGATGTAAAATAACCCCAAAACACCTGCTTTGGAGGGTGCTTAACAGTTTGATCAAGATGTTCTGATCTGATGGTTTCTCCAACGCAGAATTTTCGCTCGAAACCCTTTAACTAAAAAATGCGTTTCATCGCTGAAAATGACTTTTTCCTGTCTTGTGCATTCCACGATTTATATTTCTTAGTCAAAGCCAGACTTTTTACTTCAGTGTAGGTGTTAAAATCTGTTTTTAGATTGGTGTTCTAGAAAATCTCCCCGCTTCAGTAAGCCTGCATCGAACAGTCGATGAAGCAGCATTCACACCAGTAGCCAATATATATCTCTGAAGATCTGTACTTGACTTATGAGGATGTATTTTGATATTTCGTAAAAGAAATTTGTATGTCCGAGGTATTGTCGGACGCTTTCGTCTGCAATTTCTCTTCCTTTTTGGTGAAACTGTCCTAAACTGTTTTCAATTATTATTTTCCCTCAAAACACTTGATTTCCCAACTCCATTTGTTGCTGCAATATTTCTCACAGTCATAGATGTATGCTCACTTAAAGTTACAATTCTGGAACTTTTCCTGGGAGTGATTTCGATCGCGAAAAATTTAAACAATCTCAGACTTCCAAAACAGGGAGAAACGAACTGAGTCGAAAATGCTAACCTCTCTAATGATGATAACGTAATCAAACCTGATTAAAATATTCAAGGTCCACCCTGCTCATTATTGGAAGGTAGTTGGAACAGACAACAGGGAATTCTTGTGAAAGAGAGCAATTCATGAAAAATTAAACTTGTGAAATTAATTTGCACACTACTGTATATTTCGAATTTCACTTAAACGTTCTATGGCCTTATTCGGAATACCAAAAGGATTCGAAAAATGTAAAAAAAAAATCGATATTGTTTTCATAAAAGGTAACTCGCCCTTAACTCATTATTCGCCATCTATCTCATTTATCGATTAACAGTGATAGCCTTTGGCGAACGCTGAATTATTATTAACTGCTAATTTTTTGGACTTCAGACGCATACAGGTGAATACCATTTGTATATATGATTGTGCACTCAACCATTTACATCAATATTAGTTAATGTATTCAAGTAGCAAAAATCTCTGGAAAATGCTTGAAAACGTTTTAGCTGCATTTGACAACTGAACGTTGTCCTACCAAGCAAGGATGTATATTCTAGTTTCACGGCATATATATTTTTATACACATATATTGCATAAAACAAATAAAATATATTTAGATCGCCTCTAAATAAAAGAAAAAAAACATGAATGGCTGCGTCATTTGGTAATTTTCATGGAAGTTAAATGGCTGTTCCAAACAACTATTGAATTTAAAATTTGTTTGAAGATACTTCTTCATAGCTTGCAAGTTATACATACAATTTTCAATTTGTGAGAAAGCACATAATTTCACAAACACATAAATAATTGATGAACAGTATTTTTTATAAGTTTTCTTCAAACATTTACACAACAAAAAATATTTAGCCTGTCAAACACATATTTATGTTTGTTTGATAGTTATTTGCCAATCTACCATATGCATATGAAATACATACAATCTAAAATTATAATTGAATCGTTTCTCTAAAGCTCATTTTCATTTCTTCGCTTGGATAAGCAACAAGCTAAATTATTTCGGCCAACATAAAATATCATATGCTATTATTGATTTGAAATACTTCGTTGTCATTAAGACGAAGACTTTGATTACGTCTCTAAGACTGTTTCACAATGTTTCCCATTCAAATGATTTTTTTAATATATCCATTCTTCTACAAAACAGCAGTTTATTGCGTAAAGTTCCTGTCTATAATACTTATTTTAAGAGAAGAATATTATCATTCTGAAGAAGTTTATACTTTGTTGATAAAATATTAATATTTCATTCCAAATCCCCAAGGAACAGTAAACACAATAAATTTGGCCCCTTTTTGTTAGAGCAATTTAATATACATTTGTGGAAGTTAAAAGGTTCATAATCATGAATGTTTGATATGAAGTTTACTGAGTAGAGTCATTTTTGGATAAGTACAATATTATTTTTACTTGCTTCTATCTTTTCAAGAAGAAAGGATTTGATTTATGAAAATTTTTGACTTCAGGTTTTCGACAGATTTATACGTTTTAGAAGACCTTCATTACGATTTTACTGTTTTAAGAAAATGTCTCTCTGAGAAAATTTTGTGGACATTTTATCTCAAGAATTAATGCACGGAATTTAATAAAACTTTATATTCAGTTAGACCTTCATATAAGTTGGTGCTGATTAGCTTTTGGTATAAATCTCTCAGAAGGTAGCGTCGTTATGCTACTTTATCATGATTTTCACGATTGCTATTAAAACAAAATTCACACTTTTTTAAATCATACAAGACAATAAAAAGTAATAAGTGGTTTGGTCTCACCTAATTTTCTGGTTCGTGTTCTATTAGCTTCTTTAAAGGTAGAAACATCTTTATCTAATGATGATCAGTTATTTGAGAGACGAGAGACACACTTAATGACGATTACAATCACAATACGAACAAAAACACGAAACAAGCTATGTACAAACGTAAACGTAAACAACAGTCAGTCAGTCAAAATTTTTCTACGCGCTTAGCGCCATCTGGTGCTTCCTTTCATTATGCAACATCTATATCTCAAGAACTAATGCACAGAATATCATCAAACTTCATACAAATTGACGTAAAAAGATACTGATTACATTTTGGTGTAAATCTCCAACAGGTGGCGCTTCTATGCTACACTTTTTAGACATTACATGATTTTATCGTTAATGTTACTTAAGAACTAATGCACTGAAATTAATAAAACTGTAGATACAGTTATATCTTGATATAAATTGGTGCTGATTCATTTTTGGTATATGTGAAGCATGTGTGGAGAAGAGAATTTTGGGATTGGCATATCCGACTAGTTTATATTATAAACAGGCGTTTTCATAGTTGTTACGCTTCTCCTGTCTAAAATTCGTAAAACTAAATAAATACAAATTTTATAATTTTTTTTAGAAGTTTATTATCATGTCATTAGATGGTAAGTTAAAATCAAGAGTAAGTTAAAATCGCTTAGAATCGTCTTCATTTGTTAATTTTATCACTTTATACTTAAAACAATATATTTAAAATGTCTAAAAAGAATAAAAAAACTACATTAAAACATCTTTTAGAAATTCAAATTTTTTCGAAAAAACAATTGTATTTATTTTGAGTTGTTAAATGATTTCCTACTGTCGTTGGTTCGCCTATAAGCTGAAGAATTCAGCAAATGCGTACCACCTTGCATTAACTTTTTTGAAAAAAAAAAATTGGGCATAGATATTATGAGCGGTATATGATACCAATTGCTCGAAGTATGAATAAAAGGCTGATAATAATTTATTCAACATGATATATATATATATATATATATATATATATATATATATATATATATATATATATATATCATGTTGAATGAATTATACAAATATGCAAAATACATAGAAAATGCCCTTCTAAAATATTTGAGGAAAACTGGAGTTTATTAAATTAAATAAACTCCAGTGATAATTATTTAATTAAAATTTATCAATATTATAAAAAGTATCATTAAAATAACTAGGGAATCGAACAAGGGCTTCCCGGGTTACAGAACGCAGGCGAAAACCATTTTTCCCCCTAAATCTAATTTTTTTCATATTTTTATTTGTCAAATTTGCTGCATGTGGTGATTTTTTTTACTGGTTTCTTTGCTTTCTTGTGCGTGAAGCGCTCATACATGCGGTATCCATCCAGTTTTTTTTTGTGCTAAGCGTTCATACATGCGATATAGTGATCGCGACATTAACGAATTTCAAGGATTTTGTTTATTTTTTATTTTTTTGGTATTATTAATACAGGGATTTGGCTGCATCCAGTAATGAATCTTTGTTAATTTATTATTCATCATATTATGCATGCGATATAGTGATCGCGATATTAACGAATTTCATGTATATTCGTTTTTTCCAACTTCGCAATAACCGTTAACATTATTTGTAATACTGATGAAATATGAATTAAAACGTTGTTTCTTACTGCTCATATTAACTTTTTATACGCATTTTTATTAAATTTGTGAAATAATTTTTTTATATTTTATTCATAAAAATGCAATATCTAAAACAATATCTTCTGTTTATATTATCTGTTAAAATATCCGATGTTTGTTTATGGTGTAAACAAATAATTTTCTTTTGAATTTTTAAATTATTACAAAGCTTCCTTTTCTCCAAAATCGTCTGAATTAATCAAATTTTGTATCCGGTATAACGCTACTCACATATAAAGGCACCCTATTCTTGTGACGTTTTTATTTCAAAATTCATTAATTTTACTACCTGTAACTATTTAAAAATTTATAATGGCAGCATTCTTCCATTTGTTTATTGGGCGTTTCAAAATTCATGCTTAAAAATTATTTTATAAGCCATAATATATCAGGCAATTAAGATATAGTTTTCAAACAAATTGCATTTGAAAGTATTTTTTTTTCCTCTATAACGGTGTAAAAATTAAAAATGTGCTATGTTTAGAAATTAAAAAAAATGCAATAGTAAAAATCACAAAACCGAAATGTCATCGTCAGCTGTTGCCATTCGCAAAATGACGTATGTGTTACGCACGGACACGTTTGGCCTTTATAATATAGATAGATATTATCTTGCAAGAGGCTTTCAATTATTTATGGAAATTGACAGTTTTCTTATAGATCTAACTTGCACATTTTTTAAATTATTTAAGCAAAATATAACTCAATAAATTAATCGCATAAAGACTAATCATTAATACGTAACTCCTTCATTACCATTTAAGCGTATATAAATACCCTTCTAAGCGCTTATATTAAGGTTTTGGTATTTAATATAAGCTTTACGAAAATGGCCATGGGAAAGGGGATTTGTGATGTAATTAAACTTTGTCAATATTGCAAAGAAAGTGGTATTTAAAATAATAGTATCTTAAAAGTATCCATTTAATCATGGAATTCTGTCAGTTATCCCAAAAACATAAAACATACGTTTTCTAGTTATTTAAAAGAAATGAAATTTGATATTACTTTAATACATATTACTATAACGCCTGTGTATAATATAAACTAGTCGGATATGCCAATCCCAAAACTCTCTTCTCACACATGCTTCACATATACCAAAAATGAATCAGCACCAATTTATATCAAATATAACTGAATATAAAGTTTTATTAAATTCAGTGCATTAGTTCTTGAGATATCACTAACGATAAAATCATGTAATGTCTAAAAAATGTAGCATAGCTGCGCCAGTTGTTGGAGATTTACACCAAAATGTAATCAGTATCTTTTTATGTCAATTTCTAACAGAATCTGAAGTTTGATGATATTCTGTGCATTAGTTCTTGAGATATAGCTATCGTGAAAATCATGATAAAGGAGCATAACAACACCACCTTTTGAGAGATTTATACCAAAAGCTAATCAGCACCAACTTATATGAAGGTCTAACTGAATCTAAAGTTTTATTAAATTCCGTGCATTAATTTTTGAGATAGAATGTCCACAAAATTTAGTCAGACAGACATTTTTTTAAAACAGTAAAGTTGTAATCAAGGTCTTCTAAAGCGTATAAAACTGTCGGAAAACTGAAGTCAAAAATTTTCATAAATCAAATCGTTATTTATATATAAAATATATTACTTTTGTTAAACAGCATCGCATAGTCCTCTCATAACTATTTAAGGAATTATAAATTCCATACATTTTGATCGAAGAAATAATCATATAACTATCAATATATACAGAACCGGAAATTACAAACTCGCTGAATCTCTAATTTGAAGCGAAATAGAACACTGCTCCTCCAATATGGAATTTGACAGATGAAGAATGAATAATTTCTGAAAAGTAACTAGTTTTGGAAACTCATTTCGAAATACTAATTACTTACAGAAGTAGTTAATTAATGTTCAAATGAAAAGTATATTTTAAGGATATCGATTCATTAATATTTCATACCATTATTCAAAATACCATACATCTATCTTGCTGTCTACATTTTAGATTAACTATATGTGAATGTATTTTATCTTTCTGTCTTCATTTCGGGTTATCTATATGTGCATGTATTTATGTTTTCTATATTCGTACTATCTGTATGTATATGTATTCTTATAGTGGCTCATGTCGTCGCATTCGAAACCATAACATATATAGTCCATTACAAAATAAACCGTGATATGTGGCAAATGTGGCGTTATGTATATAATATAAACTGAAAACTCAACGTATATGAGCTGGATATACGCGCAGTAATTAATATCTGCTAGACATTTAAAACACATAGAGAGTCTAGATGTCAACCTTTGACTGCCACTCTTTTCAAACAATAATCTCCGTGGTATATTTCGTGACGATATTGTAGTACTATCACGAAGATTATTCTTTGGAAATATTGGTAACCAAAAAAGGTGCCTCTACATTATCTTAAAACAAATACTGGCATTCATCTATTGAAATGTGTCAAATTTCCCATAAAACTAACTGCTATATATTATTTGATTATTTAAACAAAATAATATATGAATAACATAAAAAATAAATATTAGTATCTAGTTCTCTCGTAAACATTATAATATTTATGTAAATATCATGTCCTTTAATCTCAGAAGTAATCATGTTACTACTAAAATATACCCAATCAGAAATTACAAACCTGCTGAGGGTATAATTGTATGTGAATTACAATATGGCTTCTTCACTATTGAATTTTATAGACGAAAAATAAATGTTTTTAGAAAAGTAACTACTTTTTGAAACTCATTTCGAAATACTAATTCCTGAACGGAGTAGTTAATTAATATAAAAATGAAAAATGTATAAAGCTACAACTCCATTAAAATTTCAGAAACATACTATTATTAAAAATACAGTATATATATCTGTATTTTTATATTAATGCCTATACGTATCTAGCTGTTAATGTATGTATATCTGTCTTTCTACAATTTACACGTATATATTTACATATTTGTTATATATAAAAGACGATATCTGGAATATTAATATGAGTGCCAGACTCTAATTTATTACTTCTTTAATGTATTTTATATTTGAAAGCATATCCCAAAAATAGAATTTTTTACCAAGAATTAAAGTACAGACAATATTTAATATCGGATATGCAATAAGATATGTCAGAATAGTTAAAGGAAATGAAATTCTTTTCCTTGAATTGTTTTCCTAAATGACTTTGCTATTAATCTAGACTTCTACTTATTTAGATAACTGAACTTTTTCGCATTTCTGTTTGGTCAGAAGTACAATTGCATATTTTTATTAATTGGACGCTGAATTCTCTTTAAACATCTCATACGTCCATCGTTCAGATAAAGTTTATTATTGTACAGATATATGGGATAACAAATCAAGAAATATTTTCTTTAAACATGGAAACATTGACTCGCAAATAAAAACAATGTAAATCAAATTATGTAATCTGTAACATAAATCAGGGGGGTGATTGAAAAACTTAACAGACAGTCACATATGTTTACTGCGTACCCTCTTACCCACACGAGATACATGGAGTTGGTAAACTATTTCTTTGTAACAGAAAGTTAAACTGTCTCTATTAAGAGCCTACATCAGCCTTGCGAAAAAACGCGCAAGCTAAGGGTATTTTCGCTTTCAGAACCGGTTCCAAAATAGAAAATGTCCGCTTATAAAAAAATTGTAACCAAAATCAAAAAAGTAAAAACTAACAACGTTAGAGATCGACCTCAGCTATCTTATACAAAAAAGCATTTAAAAGTATTAACATGCCAGCGAGCAATCGTGCAAGAACCTTCCCATAGACTTAACATTAGCTCTTGCATTTCTTCGCGGGACTAGCTAGGCTATTAAGCCTACTCTAGTCCCGCGAAATAAAAAAGCTAATGTTAAACCTATGAGGAAATCTTTCACAGATTTCTCGCTTGTATTATAATAATTTTAAAATGATTTTTTTCCCATAGGATAGCTGAATACGATGTCTAATGTTGTGAGTTTGTACTTTTTTGAATTTCGTTACAGTTTTTTGATATGCTGTTACATTCACTTTTGGAACCTTTTGGAACTGGTTCTGAAAGGGAAACTTTCCTTATATAAGAAAACTGTACGATTTGTAAATATTTATCCCATAGGCTTAGCATTCGCGTTCGAGTTTCTTCGAGTGACTAGAACAGGCTCTTAAGAGCCTACATCAGTCACGCGAAAAAAACGCACAAGCTTATGTTATGTCTATGGGAAGGTTCTTGCGCGATTTATCGCTCGCATTTTAATATTTTTAAGTGATGTTTTTTGCATAGGATATCTGATATCGATCTCTAACGTTGTTAGTTTTTAGTTTTTCGATTTTGGTTCCACTTTTTTTATATAAGGGAACTTTCACTGTCAGAACCGGTTCCAACTGGTTCCGAAATTAGAAATGTCCGCTTATAAAAAAACTGTAACTAAAATCAAAAAAGTAAAAACTAACAACGTTAAGGATCGGCCTCAGCTATCCTATGCACAAAAAAAATCATTTAAAAATGTTAAAATGCAAGCGATAAATCGCGCAAGAACCTTCCAATAGACTTAATATTAACTTGAGTGTTTTTTCGCATGACTGATGTAGGCTCTTAAGCCTACTCTAGCCACTCAAAAAAAAGCTAATGTTAAACCTATGGGGGAAATCTTTCACAGATTTCTCGTTTGTATTTTAAGAATTTTGAATGTTTTTTTCTCCTTAGCATAGCTGAATACGATTTCTAATGTTGTGTGTTTGTACTTTTTCGATTCACATATAGTTTTTTATATGCGGTTACATTCACTTTTGGAACCTTTTGGAACTGGTTCTAAAAGTGAAACTTTCCTTATACAAGAAAACTGTACGATTTGTAAATATTTCTCCCATAGGCTTAGCATTCGCGTTCGAGTTTCTTCGCTTGACTAGAGTAGGCTCTTAAGTCGTAACACAACTGTTGAAAAACAAAGGTTGAGTTGCTAGATACGATAACTAATCTTAGATTTAACCTAGAATAATCAACTAAAACACGTTATTTTTATTAATCCAAGAACTCTTGAAATGCATAGCCGTTTTAAAATATAATCAACTTTAATGAAATTGAATTAATGCAAAATAAAATTTAAATGTTCGGCCAAAAATAGTCGTTCCTTAAAGTTACACAGAAAAACCAGATTCCACTATTACAGAAAAAAACTTAGGTATTTCAACAGAGAAAAATGTGGCAATTAATTTTTAATGTTATTAAGTTGATTGATTAAAATTTGGCCTAGCTAGAGTGTTCACTAATTTTTTAAATGTCGTTCTGAAAGATTAAAAAAAACGCGCTTAAATTTATCTTTAGTTTACCACTGTAGCCTGCTCTACATCCATCGTTCTAAAACTTGACACATCACTTCCCATATCATTTTCTAACTAATAAAATATAATTTTTAAGAGATAGAAGAAGTAAAAAATGTTTACCATATTTTCAAAGTTATGTTACCCCTTAAGGCTTCTCGTCAGTAAACTACCGATTCCCCTCAATAATGTTATTCCTATAAGTGTAGGATGCATTCGTCTTTTTAAAATATCTCATCAGAAAATTAATATTTTTAACTTCTTTTTGCGTTCTACTGTTCTTAGAGAATGTTTTTTTTTTCTTAGTTGTCATTTTTTTTTCTAAAATATGTACTTAATTTATATTTTTTTGTGTTAAAACCTTAGCGAAACTGAATAAGATTTTAACACTTCACATAAAACTAAGTATATATTTTAGAAACAAAATTGACAACTAAGAAAAAAAGAGACATTCTTTAAGAACGGTGAACAGAAAACAAAAGTTAAAAATATTAATTTCCTGAGGAGATATTTTAAAAATACGAATGCATCCTATCCCCATAGGATTAACATTAGCGAGGGGAATTGGGAAGTTTACTCACGAGCAGCCTTAATGGTAAATGTTGGTTTAACACCCATTATTGTAAGATGATTTATGTAGTTTAAAAAATATATATATATATTTTATTTTCAAATGAATATTAGACAAGCTTTAAACAACAGATTCACATTATAATAATAATAATAATAATAATAATAATAATAATAATAATAATAATAATAATAATCAGTTCATCAGAGAGAAAGGAACCAGAAAATGATTCGTATTTGGCTTTATGACAGGTCTGCGCAGCTGTCTGGTACATCTTAAAAAAAAGTTTCATTAGGTACTGTTTAAAAATATTTCATCAAAACTAGAGAAAGTAAATGTTATGTTCTCATAGATTCACAGTTAAAAAAGTCAAATGTGTCTTAATTTATGAAAAAATAATACAACCACGTACAAAAATATACAATAATCTCTTTCGAGCACCATGCCAAAAAGCTTTCTGCGTCTTTAGAAACATCGTAAAACAATATATTTCAAGATTTAAAGAAAGTACTACAAAAATAAAGTCTATTTTGCTGCCACTAATGTTTGTAAACGTCTCCCAGTAGTTGTTATAATGTTTTTTTTCCACACCGGAATATTGCTGTTCAGGATACTATCAATTCTCAATGAAACATTTTCAGCTGCGTAACTGAATTTATACATGCAGTAGTAACAAAATAATTAATTTTATATTAAATTTTAATTTGTCATGTTTGCCTTTAAAACATGTTTGTTCAGCATGAAAATATTTACTTGAGAATTTATACCATTCGAAAAACATATATTCCAGATCTTCAACTCTCCAGCTGGACAGAGATATTAGAAGACTGACCCAACTGGAACGTTTATCCCTGGATTTACTTCTGGAACCTCTCTTTCCAAGAACACCACTGGCGAACACTAAGATTAATCTGAACTTGCTTCAACCCTGCTCTAAAAAAGAGGACCTCATAATACTCAGACAAAAGGGTCTTGAAACTATAGAAAAGCTCTCCCAGGAGAACCTGGCAGTTGTTTTCACCGACGGTTCCTCAGATAAATCCCTCAACAGAGGTGGAGCAGGCATCCTCTTCATTCTTCCAAGTGGTGAAAAAGTCAATCTTAAAATTAACACAGGTTTGATTGCCTCCAACTTCACCAGCGAACTTTTGGCAATCAAAGAAGCCCTAACTTATTACCTGACTAATTCCCATGCTATGGATCTTGCTGAAGGACTGGTTGTTTTCTCAGACTCTAAATCAGCCTTAGAGGCCATTGGAAACGGAGACACAAACATCACCTCCTCTATAAATGACTTACTTGATCAGCTGTGTTGCAAGAGGAAATCTTGTGTGCTGCAATGGATACCTGCACATGTAAACATCGAGGGAAATGAGTGTGCGGATGCTTTAGCCAAAGAGGCACGAAATCTTGACCAACCTAGTTCCACCATCACACTTGCAGATGCAAATGCAGTGGCCAGATGTAGACTTTTTAATCAGCCCTCTAGGAAGCCTTTAATCACTGACTTTGATTGCCCTAGAAATGTAGCAACTACACTGGCTAGGTTAAGAACAAATCACTATAAAGGAATGAAGATCCTTCCTGATGGGACAAGAACCTATAATATGTGCAGGAACTGCCCAGAAACGCAGCTCACACCGAGGCACATCTTCGAGTGCCCATCCATTACCGCAGATATCTTAAAACTCGGCTGGTTACCGCTAATGGATCCACTTCGAGAGATCCTTTACAGTCCTGAAGCACCAGGGCTGGCGGCAGTGGTCCTCCGGACCTTTGACCATATCTGATACTTTATTTATTGACTTTTTGCATATCCATGGACACGACAACAACAAAACAACATATATTCCGGGTTTAAAAAAATAATTAATACTCTATAAAAACTTTCGGACACGTTTACGAAAATCATTAGCAGAAAACGAAACTTTGTTTTTATAAATATTTCTTTAAATATCTAAAATATATTCATTTCTGAGGTTTCTCTTGATAAAGAACGTTGTTGGAATCCTACGTAAAACGGAAGATGTTATTGTATATTTTCGTTTGTGGTTTTATCATATTTTCTTAGATTAAGAAACATCGTTCTTTTTATTTACCCATTATACGTATAAGGTAACTCTTGTAATTGTTTTAAAAGTCGAAACATTTTTTTGGTGAATTTACGTTTAAGACACTGGAGATTCCGATACACTTACTTTTAGAAAAAAAAAATTGCTTTTCGTCTGTCTGTGTGTCTGTGCGTCTGTAAACGCACTATTTCCCAAACAAATTGAGATAGATACTTGAAATTTGGTATGCACTGACTATGTAATAATGGGAAGTAGCTTACTGAATTTTAGTAACCTCTATTATCCGGAACTATTTTTTTCAGCCTCTCGAAATATTCGTAATGATAAAAGGTATCCTAATAATATTATAAATCCGATTGTGCGCCAATGTTAGGCTGACGCCAGCATCAAAATGGAGAATTTAATGATAATCTATCTTTGCATATAAGTTGATTATAACCCATAAATGAACATAGGCTGGTTTTTGTTTATTTTATTCAAATATTTTTCTTAATAATTCAAAATTTCATTATTTTCATAGAGAATAAATGGACATTTTTTCGTATAATATTTTAAAATGGTTGGATGGTTGGATCGTTTGGCCCAAAAGGCCCGGTTTTGCAGCTCTTTATTTCTATACAGCTTTTAAAATGGTTAAATTTACTTTACCGTTGCTAATACTTCATCGTTGCCAAAACTAAATCAAAACCTGGAATAATAATTTTTACTCAACAATTTATTTTCAAATAAAAAATTTCCACGTGAAAAATGAAAATGAAATTTCTTATTTAAGAAACAGAATGTGAAATGACGTCATATTAGAAGTAAAACTTGAGTTTTCAACTATTTGATAATAATACAAGGTGCATAAATACGAGTAAGTATGGAAAGCAAGCGAATATGATGTCATAAATCGAAAATAAAACAGATTTGCTTTGATATTGAAATAAAATGATCTTGGGTTATCAAATTATTTGTGATTAATTTCTTTATTTTTGTTCTTTTTCTTCTTCACATGAAATGAATTATTTTAAATGTATGTGTTGTAAATTAAAGTTCTGTGTTTTACATGAAATGAATGCAATATTTATATTTTAATACGAATTCAATACGAATGATGGTGATAGGAATAATACTTGGCGGTTTATCATCTGCACACGGCTAACATAAAGGTACCATATTTTAATATTATGTTTAAAAAAAACTTTTGAAAGGGTTTTGGACGGCAAACGGCAATAGTATACAGCGCAAAATTATCCGTATAGAAAATAAGAAAATCTTAATAAAAATAACATTTTAATAGAAAGTTGCATTTTTTCATAAAAGCTAAATATTTAACATGATTGCGTCGAAGTAATAGCATTTTTCCTCTATCTTTTTCCCACAGTCAAAACACACTTGTAAATGGTCGTTTCGAACCGGAATTTAATTTTACATTTCTTTTAGCTTTAAAATAGTAGTTGTCATTTTTAAATATAGCTTTTTTTAAAGTTCTGTTTCATAATAGATTTTTGTAAAGTCTTGTAGGTTGAGAAAAATGGCATAGATTGTAAAGCAATGTTTAAGTAAAATTACAATATTTTTAAAAACTTAAATAACAACAATGTTATCGAAACGAAAATCATTTTTACCGACAAATTCGCGTAATGCAAAATAGGCTCAGACTGGCCCGCCGGCCCATCGCCCCGAGGGCCGGTGCGCCCTCAGTCAGGGAAAATTTCACGCCCCTGAGCCGCTCCAATATTTTTCCACACACATATATTGTGATTAGTTTACTAAATTTCGAGAATTTGCTTAGGGATAATCGTCAACTAATAGACAGACAGCAAAAAAGAGGGATTTTTATTATCATAAAGAAATTGAAGATTCATCGAAGGAATTTTCAGAATTTGAAACCAAAGCGGACGTGTTTGCATACGGTTGAGGATAGAAAACGGGCACTTAGGTAAAGTTTTAATAACCCTGGCGCGCCGTGGCTACTAAAGCTCACGCCCATGTGCTACTCCCGCGCCCCGAGAGAGATTTTTTCCATCGGTTCTTAGGATGATGTTTTTTAAGTCTTAAACATAGATCAGATATTTTGCGTACCCTCCATTGTAGTACCCAGAGGACCTTGTGCCCTTTTAAAGCCATCCCTGAATGGACATATAATTGAAACCATGCTTTTCGAAAAACAATTTTTAAAAGAAAGAAATATTAGAAGGCAAAAACGCTTTGTGTGGATTTTGTTGTTGACTGGAAAAAATAATTTTTCGAGGATTAAATACAACCTCGATGACACTTCTGGATTGCAATTCTGCAAGCTAAGATCGCGCGGCCAGCGTTTTTTCATTCAAAATACCTACCAACATTTTCGGTTAGCTTTATTTAATGACAGCCTTTCCGTAATTAAATAACTATTCGAAAATTCTCGTATGTATTTTAAATTAAAAAATTGTTTTATTTAATCACGGAAAAATCGATCATTAAATAAAGTGATGATTACTATTCAGAAACTTTTGTAGGTTTTTTTTTTAATTATACAACGCTGGCAGCAAAATCTTGTCGCTTGCAGGATTACAATCCCCGGAAGATTTCTTTCAATTATAGAAACTTAATTTCCCTTGATCTCTAACTAAGATAAAAAATTTGCAAACCATGGGAAGAGTGTGCTGAGAACAGTAAATTTACTCAATTATTTTAGCGATTATTTTAGCGACTAAAGGCTATTTTTGTATGTCATTTTTCAGTAGATACATTTTTACAGTGCGATATCAATTCAGAATTTTAAGGATGCATAAAGTCATTTTTAAGCACACAAAAGGCCTCTTCATCCTCCTGCCTCTCCTTATGCCAAATACTGCAAGTATAATATTTTCACAAGCAAGTGTTATTTTTTCATTAAAATGCCCCTATATTGGGACATTCAAATACTGCTATAATATGTGGTACTGATTCAAAAGAAAAAAAATAAAGCATGAGTTTTAGTTTCAAAATTTCTATTTCTATACTGAAAGTACATTTTTGTTCTCGATATAAAGATTTTTTGAACGAATTTTGCATACTGAATCTTTATTTTGTATGTGTGATGAGGCAGAGACCGTCAGAGATCACATTTAAATATATTATACTTTACTAAAGAAAAAAAAAGCTGTAGTAAATAAACAGCATTTGCTGTCAGCTTATATCTAAACCATGTTTATAACTGACTTGATAACTAATTCAATTTGACAAATAAATATATATTTTTTAAATAGAGGTTGGAACTGTTAGCACTGATATTCATGCATTTTAGTAGTCATAAAAGTAAAATTTATTTGCATAATAGGTTTAGAGATATTTGTTTAAATACAAATGCAAAATGAGGAAACATTTCTGAAACAAAGGAAACCAAATTAGAATCAATTTTAATGGTAATTCTAGAAGCATAATTAATTTTTGCCTAAAAAATCAGCAAATTAGCTTATGTTTCTTATTAAAATAGGATCAATTATTTGAATATTTTTTATTAGCGCAGTTTTGCCAGCAGACATAGCTGTTGGTCAAATGGGGACTCATATCTTTAGAATGACGATCAGCTAACCGTTGGCTCAGCTTGGAAGCATCCAAACTCAATCGTTGGCCAACAAAGCTATAAAACAATGGGCTAATGATATCCATCAATTCTGTGTTGGTTGGGTGAAAAAAGATTTGTATAAAAGGGAAGAGTTAGTCAAGTCATATCTCACAGCACGATGACGGTTTAAAAAAATCATAAATATCATTAAACTTGTAATGTCTGAAATTGCGAAAAAAGTAAAGCAAGATTTTTTTTTTATTTGGCGTTAATGGACACAACTATGGATATATTAAGTGTGTTAATTTACGGTCTGAAAAAAAAAACGTTATCACCCTCTACCAATTCGTCTAAAACTAATTGTGAAAAATCTATAGGTACTAATCCATTCGAAATAATGTCTACTAATTAAAGCTATGGATTAAGTATGTTACAGGAGGAGTCGTCTGCATATTAAAAGTCATACGAGCTTTGAATTTTCAAATAATAACACCTATTTTTGAGACCCTATTTGAGTTCCTTTGTTTGAGACCACCCGCGAAAAGATATAGTTTAAATACTTTATGTTAAATTTTCATAGAGCTAGAAGAGTTTAAAGTTTGAAGATGCTAATTTTAAATCCATTTGACAAACTTCCAAAAATTATCCGATGGAATTTTTAATAATTATTTTTTAATGAAATACACTTAATAGACCCAAACATATTCCTGTTTTTTTTTTTGTATCCAAAGATATATTTTTAATTATGAAAATTATTAATAAATTCATATTAAAAAATTATGAATTATCACCTACATTAATTTTTGTATAAAAAAAACTGTGTGTATGTGTACAGCTCATTTGAATAATTAGTTTTTGAGATGCAGAGAACCTTCCTACAGTCTAAGGGGATCGCCTTCTGTTTTTAAAGAATCTACAGAAAATAACACGTAGACACTTACCAGAAAGATTTTGTAGTATTTACTTTTATATAAAGAAAGTTTATTATAATTTAAAGTTCCTGTACAATTTTACTGCTGACTAAATGAAAGTTCAGTACTTTTTCTTGTATAAAATATTTTCGAAATTGTTTATTTTAATTATGATTTAATTATGAAAGTTCAGACTAAATAAAAAGAAAATTAAGAAAGTTCTCCTAAATATTCAATTCGTTTTTTTCTTTCAGAAGTACTATAAAAGACTTCCTATTCATAAAGAAAAAATATCTGTTCCATTAAAAAAATATGTTGATGTATATAACGGAGCTTAATTGTTTACAGGGGTCGTAATCCTCAGTCTTTAACTGCATCAATGTCCTCAGTAAGAGAATCGACATTTATGAATATATTAACGTAACGGTTCACAGTTTTGAACCTTCGTTTGAATTGTTACTATTTTCTACATCGTGAATTTGTATACTTTTCTATGAATTAACATGTACAATATCATATATTAGTTTTTTTTGTTTCAAAATTAATGTAAAAAGAGAAAAAACAGACGAAATTGTGTTTAGTAATTTAAGGAGGCAACAACAGTTTCATGTAAAACAGTTGATACTGAAGTTTCTTTTTTCATACCACGTGCTATCTTTTGTACAAAAATGTGTTTGGCACCACATTATGACAAAATATAAACGAATATGAAGTTTCGTTGCATTGTGTGGATTACTTTAGAACAGCCAAATATTTGTGCAACACATATATAGATTATTAGTAATATTAGAACAGCCAAATATTTGTGTAACACATACAAACATATAGACAGTTTCTAAAAATATTTGAAGTGTACAGCAGAAGGGACAGCAGAAGTTAGGACAGCAGAAAACGTGTAAATTAGTCTAAAAGCTGAAGCTAAAAGTTTTCATGCGTACAAGTTTTTTTTTTTCTAATAAAAAACACTACAATGTAAATGCAGAAGTATTGCATAACGAACGCTATGTCAAGCATTACTTTGGCATTTAAAAATATTCTAGAGATATGTAAATTAATTTTGTATATTACTTATTTAACAATTTTATTCTTCTTTTTCTTTTTAATTACTTTGGATAAAACACAGTTTTGGTGAAAATACATAATAATAATAATAATAATAATAATAATAATAATAATAATAATAGTAATAATAATAACAGTACGAAATCAAATAAACTGTTTTCGGACTAATATATATAAATAAATATTTCTTTTGAATTGTTAAAAAAAAATCTTTACTGAGACAATCTGTTTTGAAAAATGAGATAAAATTTCCCGCTTCTCTGAAGGAAAAGAATAAAAATGCACAAATTTCAGAAAAGTCTTTTATATAACAAATACATTTTAAATATTACTGATTTACACAAGATTTGAATTTTTTTTAATATTAAAGGTAAACGTTCAAATATTTTTAAGGTATGCAACAACATGTCTTTTATAACGCAATAAAATTCGGATTTTTCTTTTAGGAAATAAGAAATATTTTCTGTCAGACTGAAAATGTTTTTAAAGAAGAGCAAACTGAATAAAATGTGTATAAAAAAATAGAAATCCAATATACAAGTTAGAAACCATGTGTTATTCCTTTATATTTCTAAAGAAGGATGACAAAGGAATTTATTCGTAGGAATTTATTTTCCTGAATACTTTTTTCCTGTGAAAAAGAAAGATGATGAATCACATGACATGACATGTTTGGAATTTGTAAATAAAATGAAATAAATCTGAAGCGCTGATTTTTCACTTTTGAAGTTTTTATGTTTTATAACCTTAAGCATTAGTATTATTTTCATATTTGTAAGTTTTAATATAAGTCTGTAAATTTATTTTAAGTAATGAAATAAATACTTTATAATCTTAATATCTATACAACGTAGGAATGGAAATTATGTGCAGTACTCGCAAGGTTCCTACATTTTAGTACCACAGTTCATGAATAGAAAATATTGCATTACTTAATTGCAGAATTTTTATGATTAAAACAGGTAAAATCTACCGTTTTAAAATAGTAGTTATAATATATATAAAATGCTCAAACTCTCCACATAATTCCTTGTCCCTGGTGAAGGAGAAAGATGGGAATATATAAATATGGGATATATTTCAACAACGGGAATTTCATCAAATTAACTTCAGATAGAAATCTGTCAGAAATTATTAATACTTCTCAAAAACAGTATGGTATGTTAAAAAAAATTATGGAACAATTGGCCATTTAAAAAAAAAAAAAAATACAGCACTTTATTTATTACAGAAGGTGTATTGTAAGGACATTTACCTAAATTTATGGAGTATAAACAATTTGCAGAACGTACAATTCGTTAAAGATCACTATTACAAAGTCCCTCATAATTAATAATCTACCGCTTTTTATAGCAGTTTATTCTTTCACTTAAACATATTTTACTTTGTCAGGTTAGACTTAAGTTAATAAATGGGACACTCGTGAAAAAAATATTTGGGGCCCTCATGAATAGTTCGTACATACTTAAAATACATCAAAAACGTTTGATTTGAAACATACTGTGCATTTGAAAAGAGTAAGAATATTTTGAAGGATAAACAATCATTTCAATAATTTAATAATCTCAATTGTCAGAAATTGTCAAATTTGTGTCAAATTTGTCATAAATTGTGCTGTAATAGTCAAAGAAAAGGCACAAAACTCAAAATCAGAATTTTAGCAGTTTTCCAAATTAACACCACAAATATTGAAGAAACTAAAGAAGACGTTTTCTTGGGCTTTGCGTATCCAGTATGAGCGGATGACATTTCCTTAACTTTCCTGAATTTAAAAATGTATTCCTACTTAAAATAATTTATGAACTTAATTGTAAATACTTATTTGAAAGTTGTATATTTATAACAAATTTGTGTGGGATACACTGTTTCAAAGAGTTTCGAATTTGTTCAGAATTTCAGACATTATCGTTATAACCAGTTTTGTATCTTTTGCTTCTGTATGTTTCTGTAAGCAAACAAAAGTTATAAACGAAAAAAGCTACAAAAAATAAACGAAAAGGGCTACTGAAAAAGCTAACTCAAAAATCTACAAACTGGATTAACAAAAAGATACATGCAAGATCGATTTACTGTCCCAATTAGATTCGAAATTGTTCAGTATTTTTGACTTTATTGTGATGACAACTTTTGCATGTTTTTTTGCTTTTACGTGTACTTGTAACAAATTATAAGAGTACATCATTGGTTAACAAACTCATCCAATGTTAGATTGCAAGATTAAAATAATTCTCTCAAGTAGGTTAAAATTAATTCAATATGCCATGCATTATCGTGATGACAAGATTTGCATTAGATATATAGATAAACAGATATATAAACGAATTGATTGGAATAGGTCAAATTCTAAAGAAATCAACCTACAAAAATTTATCAGCATGTTATAGACTTGCAAAATCTTCAGAACTCATTCATTCAAAGTGAAAAGGAATTAATGAAGTGATTTAGAATAACAAAGGACAGACCTCTTTATATTTTTTATAAATACGTTTTAAGGAAATTAAATCGTCACAAAACGTTCAAAATACAGGTAGCAAAGTGCCGGAACACCCCTGTGATTAAAAAACATTCTTCTCTTATTTGAATAAATTTATGTCATTTGGCTGGGAATTTCAGAAAATATCGAGCTCAAATTTTTCGTGTTTTACGAGAAAACAAGGACATACGTAAAAATTCCGTTTCTAAAACGAAAAAGAACTATGTAGCGCAGTTACTGGAGCACCCGTTTGAAATAAAGCTTTAGATTTGAGAAATATAGGTAATTTTTACGTTAGTTTGGAGAGTTTTCTGTAGTTTTGTGGAAAATGAGCAAATCAAAGAGAGAATTTTTGTGTTTTAATTAAATCTAACAAACGAGCAAATTCATCCAATTCAACGAATTGTATTTATTTATTTATTTATTTATTTATTTATTTTCACACTCAGTTATCAAGAATTGTTATCATTTTATATTTTCCATAATTTTTTGATTTAGTTAATTTGCTATTGTTACAGTTTTCTGTTGTGTACAAGCTATTATGTAAAATTATAAAGCACTAATTCAAGAGAAAATTTCAAATTTTGGGTGTAGACCTATCATTAAACAATGTAGCTTTAATTCCAAATCAATCGAGAAAAATCATTATCTCTGGATTTTCGGTGCAAACGTTATTTCATTTGTAATTGTGAAATATATTACATTTCAATTACTAAACCTTTATTGAGATTTTACAAGTTTTCTTCGACTAAAATTTGAAATTCTTGTACTGAATAGAGATTTAATTTTGTTTAGAAAGTGAAAGTCATTCTTTTACTAAAGTAAATTTTATTTCAGCTTGTTTTTCAAGTTATTCTACCTTAACAGTTAGCATAAAGAACTGTTTTGTTTCAAATATATTTTCTAAAAACTATATATATTTGTTTTTTCCAGTGCTGCATACATGTTGCTTGAAGTAGTTTAGCTACGATTATCAGCATAAACTGTTGCATGTGGTCGAGATTTCTTCGAGTAAAATTTGAAACCCTTGGATTGAATAGACATTTGATTTTGTTTTCTCTTTTTAGATAGTGAAAGCCATTCTTTTACTAAAGTAAATTTTATTTCAGCTTGTTTTTCAAGTTATACTATCTTGACAGTTAGCATAAAGAACTGTTTTGTTTCAAAAAACTAATATAAATATATATATATATATATATATATATATATATATATATATATATATATATATATATATATTAATTCAAGGACTGCATGCATGTTGTTTGAAGTCGTTTAGCTATGATTATCAGCATAGGATGTTGCACGATTTCGAGTATTTAAATAAATGACAATTTCCTGTGATTAGCAAACATGCATTCATTACTGAATGGTATTTTCATTTTTAGTACTAAATCATTAATGAAATTCAGAGTAATCCAGTTTGTGTGAATTCATTGTAATTGCCTATTATCGGTATCAACAGTGCCAATTTTTTTTAAAGGCGAAATTTATTTATAATCGTTTGGACAAAACCCGCCCTGTCTTCATTTAATAGTCTGTATATGAAATCTGATTTCATACCGTTTACTAGTTTTAGCTGCAGATACCTCCAAGCAAGAAATGGTATTTCATGGTCACTCTTTATTGCCATAAAGATTTTCATATTTATTTAATTTCAAATGATTATGAAAAGAGAAATTTGTTCTCCAAATTACATTTGAAATTAATTTTATTTTAATAAATTTTATATCACGGTACTCTGGTTTCCAAAAAATAAGGAAAAAATCACAAAAAACAGTGCTAACTCGTTCAAAAAGAAAGCAATCTGTTTGAAATTTGCATATATTTTTAAATAGAAGATGTTGAATAAAAATACCAAATGCAAATCAGTGGCGCTTCAATCGCATTGCGTCATCTGTGAGGACCATAAAAATGCACGTTAGAGAATAAGGCTGCAGTTGTCGCTGTGAAAGTGATTGTATAAATCTGCGATAGCCATTTCTTTACAATGGCCTTGAGGCATCATTTGCCCGTAGAATTGCGATTTAGAGCTTTTGGAAGATTTTAGGCAGGACAAAGTCAAACAGAGGTGGCTAGATGGCTACATGTGAGTCCTTCTGTGGTTCATAGACTTTGGCAACAATTTCAAACCACTGGTTCGGGCTGAAGAAGGTTCAGCCAAGGACGGCTAAGGTTTTCTACTAGCGCCGATGACCGATATTTGCGTTATGTGTACGAAGGAATAGAATCGTAACCCCATTTCATCATAGATCTTCCCTTGCTGCAACCACCAGAAGGTTGGTGTAAATATCTACTGTGCATAGAGGCTTCACTAAGGTGGACTTTTCCGGAGGCGACCGGCAATTTGTGTGCCGCTAACCTCACATCTGCGGGGGGAATGTTTGATGTTGGCACGTCAGCATGTACACTGGACAGATCATCAATGGAGACGTGTTCTCTTCACGGATGTGTTCCAGTTTAACCTCCAAAGCGATAGTAGGCGTTGTTTGATTTGGAGAGAACATGGAACACGTTATCATCCATCAAACATTCGTGAAAGAAATTCATACGGAGGAGGCAGTGTTTGCGTTTGGCTGGTATCTCTTTGAGTGGACGCACAGACTTCCATGCCTTTGACATCCTTGATGCTTATGTGCGCCCTTATGTTGGTGCAGTAGGTAATGATTTCTTGTTACAGGACGACAACGCTAGACTGCACAGGGCTCACATCGTAGAAGATTATCTTCAGCACCAGACAATTCAGCGCATGGAATGGTCAGCTCGATCACCGGACTTTAATTCTATCGAGCATGTTTGGGATGCTATAGGGAGACGTGTTATTGCTCTCAATTCCCCTCCTCAGACCCTTGCCACTTTTATAACTCCTTTGCAAGAGCAATGGCTCGCAATTCCCAGCGAATTCATCGACTGCATAACTGACAGTATGACAAATCGCTGTATGTGGTGTATTGCTATTACGGGTGATCATACGGCATACTAAAGGTACTTTTTCTATACCAAACTGGAAAATTGATTTTGCTAATTTTATAATTATGCTATTTTTTGAATCACCATAAATGTCTGGCAATTTCTTTTCATGTTATGTTATACCTTACTATACGCTGTATATTGTGGTTTTGTTTTATTAAAATCTACATCTAATATTTTGAGTTATCGCTATTTTTGTGATTTTTCCTTAATTTTTGGAAACCAGTGTAATATTCTTCATCCACGTTTCTTTTCCCTTGAATATATTACGGACGATTAATATACATATTAATTATAAAACATTATCAGCGTGAATCCCGTTTATTACTAAATCAAATTGGGGTACAATTTTTTGTCTAAGAATATATATAATAACGCAATTATTTAATGAAATAAGAAATAATAATGCTCTAGATGAAATGAATTATATTTACATAATTTATTTTCTTATGTCAAAAGCACTATAAAAATATGTTCTTATTAAAAGTACTTTTATATTTTACTCTAAATAATATTCACAGAAAAATATACTAGAATACATTTTATCACAATTAGAATTTTATAATTGTTTCAATAAAAATGAAATACAGAAAAAAAACACATTCAAATCCTTATTTTCGTGTCTTATTTCGTGGAAAGAATCTGTCGTGCGCATTGCACTAATAACTGTAATGTGTATGTGAGTGTGTGTATACAGGGCCCGACTAGCAAGTTTTTGTGCCCAGGGCACATTCAATTTTTCGTGCTCCCTTCGATTGGTTGATTTACTGATACTAGTTTTTTTTTTTTTTTTTTTTTTTTTTTTTTTTTTTTTTTTAACATATTGCACGTTTATTTGAAAAGTGTCAACTCAAACAATTACGTTTACCGGAAAATTTAAAAATGGTTCCAGGAAATAAAATATGTTTTCTATTATTTATTGAAATGTGCTTTTAACCATAGATTGAGATATATTTTTGTCATTTTATCGTATTAATATCTCAAATATCACATTTTTAAAATTGCGTCACTTTTCAAATAAATGTGCAATATGATAAAATTGAATGACTTGATAAATACAGTATATCAATTACTAGAAAATAATGATAAGAAGTATAATTATTAATGATGTTATGGATATTAATTGATATAACCAAAATGACACTGAGTGCAAACAAAAGTCTTATGAAATTATGAAAATGTTCGTGCCCCTCAGAAATTTTGTGCCTAGGGCATGGGCCCCGGGTGCCCGTGCGATAGTGTGCCCGGGTGCCCGTGCGATAGTCAGGGTCTGTGTGTATACAATTCTGACATGTTGAAACAAACAGTGAGGCCTACAGGTGTAAGTTTACAACACCTGTAGTGCCAACAGGTGTTAGTTTACATACTTACTTATAGGTACACTACTAACTGCGAACCATAAACAAGAGATTTAGTCCGGAGAAAGAATTATGATACCAAAAATCCCCCCCCCCAAAAAAAAAAAATCAGCCGTCTCTTGAAAGAGTAGTATATTACTTACAGTGGGTAATCACCTTAAACCTACACTAGTCCTACGAAAAAACGATAATTTTAAGTGTATCGGAAAGTTGTTTTAAAATTAACTGCTCGCATTTTAATATTTTTAAAAGTTTTTTTTTAATAAGATAGCTGAAGTCGATTTCTAACGATGTTAGTTTTCGCTTTTTTGATTTTGGTTCCATTTTTTTATATAAGGGTACTTTCACTTTCAGAACCGTTTAATAATAATTAAAAAAAAAAAAAAAAAAACATTTAAATATATTAAAATGCGAGCGCGAGAAATTTGAAAATATACTTTCCATAGACTTAAGACTCTACATCAGTCATACGAAAAAACACGCAAGCTAATGTTAAGTCTATGGGAAGGTTCTTGGCATATTTCTTGATCGCATTTTAATATTTTTAAATGGTGTTTTTGCCTATTATAGCTGAGGTCGATATCTAACTTTGTTAGTTTTTACTTTTTCGATTTTGATTCCAGTTTTTTATATAAGGGTACTTTCATTTTCAGAACCGGTTCCAAAATTAAAAATATCCGGTAATAAAAAAAAAATCTAAATAAAATCTAAAAAGTAAAAACTAACAACGTTAGAGATGAACCTCAGTTATCCTACGCAAAAAAGCATTTAAACATATTAAAATGCGAGCGAGAAATTTGCCAAGATCTTTTCCATAGACTTAACATTACCTAGTCCGTTTTTTCACATGACTGATGTAGGCTCTTAACAGTAGCTTGAGCGTTTCTTCCCATGACTGGTGTAGGCTGTTAAGAGCCTGAACTAGTCACAGGACAAAATTCGAAAGGTAATGTTAATCTTATTAGGGCGTTCTTTTCTAATTGAGCAGTGGCATTTCAATATTTATAAAAGTTTTTTTCTTTTCTTCGCGTATAATACCTGGGGTCAATCTTGAACCGTACCAGTTTTCAATTTTTCGATTTGGGTTTCTGGTTTTTCTTTTTCTTTTATGAAGGCATTTTCACTTTCGCAACCGGTTCCAAAAGTGAAAATACGTGACTAGTATAGTCTCTTAAACATCGATAATGCAATACAGGGTAGGGTCTGTTCTGAATTTAGTAGGACTCATTTTTAAAAAAAAATATTCATGAGAATAGTAAAAACGGTTAGAATTTTTCAAAGCCATTCCGCATCTACACACTGCTGCCAACAAGTTTTCCAGTTTTCGTACGCCTCCAGGAACGCCTGGACCGGAATGCTGTTTAAATCAGTCGTCACGGCCTGTTGAACCGCCTCTACCGAGTCGTGATGCTTCCCCTTGAGCGTCGATTTTATTCTCGGGAATAGAAAAAAGTCTGGCGGGGCCAAGTCGGGTCTGTAGGGGGATGAGGCAGCGTTGCCACATTGTGCTGGGCAAGATACTCCACTACGCGAAATGCTGTGTGGCTCGGCGCGTTGTCATGGTGCAGCCGATCTAAAAAATTCGGGTTTGAGGAATACTCAATTCATCAGCAATCATTCTGATACTCATCCTAAGATCACTTCAGTAAATTTTTCACTTGTGACACATTTTCTTTGGTCTTGTTGGTCGAAGGGCGTCCAGAGCGGTCGTCGTATTCTACTCTTTCCCTACCTTCTCGGAACAGCTTGTGCCACTCAAAAACACCCGATCTACCCATGGCAGCATCACCGTAGACCTCCTTAATCATGTCGTCAGTCTCTTTGCCCATTTTACCAAGCTTTACACAAAATTTCATCCCGTATCACTGCTCCAGAAAACGCTCCATGATTCTCCGTGACGAGACGTTTCGAGAGGGGTTCACAGTACAAACGACCTGCTCTATTCAACGGCCGAGAGCCGACTGCCAATTTTCCCCAGCATTCCCAATATCCCCCTCCACCGAACGTGCACGCGCAGACCGCCTCTCGTTCGCCCGTTCACTCAGGAAAACACCAGTCCTACTGATTTCAGAACAGACCCTGTAGATTTTATTCAAATACTGAACATACCAATTTGAAAACGGTGACATCATCTTTGGGCTATTAATTCGTAATCACGCTGCCGTAATATATATCGCATATAATCTGTGATTTTTCTTAAAGAGTCGGTAGAAAAATTGTTTGAAATTGTCTAAAAATAGATTTAATACCTAACATGTTGGCCGATTTGTACGAAAAGCTGTCGGTTTATAACATAATCGCCAGATAGGAGCTCAACTGGGTGTACCGTTTGGTGGTTATCGTGTTTATTCACAAACACACACAAATTTTTATTATAATAGTTTCAGTACACTATATTTTTGAAAAGTAAAACTAGTCGTTGGGGGGCACCTTAATACTTACCCATCACGGATATGCATAATATAAAATATGAAAATAAAACATGTTTAAACTAGTTATAAAATGCATTGCAATTCGAATAATATCGTGGCTTGATGATGTCATAAATGTTAAATGCTCTATTATTAAATTGCACAAAAGAAACATTCTTGTAACTTCAAAAATTATAATCATATTAACTAACAGTTTACTGCGTCGGATTAAGTGTCTCATTTCCAATTAAAATATATCTTTGAATGGAAATTTGAATGAAATACAATGTCATGAAAAATCGAAGATTGTGGAAAATACGATTACAAATGCCTCGGCAACTAATTATACGATCGACTTCATTCTTTATGCAAAATTTAGGTTTTTTATTGTCTTTTATATTCACTTCTTAAAATAAACAATTTCAAAAAAATTTATATACCTTTTATCAGAACGAATATTTCGAGAGTCAGAAAAAAATAGTTCTGGATATTCGAGGTTACTGAAATTCAATAGGCTTCTTCGCATTATTATATATTAAATATATACCAAATTTCAAGTCTACATTTCAATTTGTTCGGGAGATAGAGTGTTTGCAGACACACAGACAGACGGACGGCAATTTTTTTAAACATGTTTTTTTTTTTTTTTTTTTCAGTGTCTGAAACGTGTATATCCGTCAAACATTTTTTTTTTAGATTTTTAAAACGATTACAAACCTGTACTACGTATGATGAGTAAGTAAAAAAGACTAGTATTTTTCATTTGAGAAAATATTACTGTTGCATTTTTTATTTTTATTTCAAGCCGAATAATCAATTGTTGGTTTAGCTACTGCCAAAATTATGTTTAAAAAATATTGAAATGGTTTCGATAAACCAAGAGAAAAACGGTCCGGCCATATCAACTGTTTTCTGTAGGGTTTCTCAAGTGTTGTTTCTCTCAAAATGAATAATGTTATTTCTGAAAATGAGATTAAATATTTTATGTACGGATCTCGCTTAAAATTTATCTATGCAAAATAAATAATTTCGTATTTACTGCCAATTATGTTATTCACGTCTATTTGTGCGTGTCATGATAAAATATGTCATCAAAATAAACACCTTATATTATCAAAATGCCCTTTAAATCCTGAAGCGAAAAAATATTGAATAAGTAATAAAACATTTATCAGTCACAAAGAATACATCGCGTGCAGGAATTGCACGTGTATTGTAAATCAATATTGTATAACGTCGAGAGGTGACAGCTATCGTGATAACTTTTCTTTTACTGTGTCTAACATAATAATCATAATTATAAATTTAACTTATTGTTCATAGATATATTATTCTGATAGCTGAACGGCTCTTTTATAGTGAGAGCTGACGTTTTTAATTTAGAAATGGAATCAATCTTCTTCTTTTTTTTAACTTTAAATTTGCATTGCGTATATTTTATATTCGTTAGATAATAATTATTTTTCATTTCAATAAAAAAGAGAAGAAAGAAAACTTGCTTGAAAACTGCATATTGTAAAACGTACTTACATTTTGACAGTAATTATCAAAACCCTAATTTACAAAAGAAAAGTGTTTTCGAAATTATATTCCAGCCATGCAGCTCTTATTTTTTTTATTATTTATATTTTAATGATTTAAATACATTTAATTTTTACAAATTATCTGCTTTTTATAATTATTCAAAACATGCTTAATTGAAAATATGGTAATTTTGTTTAATAGTTTGACCGTAATGCACAAAGTTAAAATAATGGTATACGTATAAAAATGGCAAATATACACAACAGAAACAGCTTACAAATTCTTAGTGTTAGATATTCGATAAAAAAACCCTATGAAATGAAAGCAATAAATATGTTTCAAACGTACTGTGAAATTTTATGGATCTTTTAAATTTTTAGTTTTATTTATTTGACATCATACGCGTAATATACATAGCAATTTGACATATTACATCTGTTTAACACTTTCCAACCTAGTTGGAAAGTGTTGGAAAGTGTTCGTCTGCCGTCTGCCCGTACTCTAACTCACGTAAATATACTCGGATCGCCCTGAAATTTTTGTATGTTATTACTTACCGATCATATGTAGTATAGGGTAAGTCTTGTAATCGTTTTGAAAATCGAAAAAAAAAATTGATTGATTTACACGTTTCAGACACTGAAGATTCCGAAAAACATATTTTTCGAAAAACAAATTGCCATCCGTCTGTCTGTGTGTCTGTAAACGCTCTATCTCCCCAAGAAATTGAGATAGAGACTTCAAATTTGGTATGTACTTACTATGAAGCTTATTGAATTTCAGTAATCTCGATTATCCAGAACTATTTTTTTCAGTCTCTCGAAATATTCGTTTTGATAAAAAGTACATAACAATTTTCGAAATTGTTTATTTTAAGAAGTGAATATAAAAGACAATAAAAAACGAAAATTTTGCATAAAGAATGAAGTCCATCGGATAATTAGTTGCCAAGATATTTGTAATCATATTTCCACACTCTCCGATTTTTCATGACCCTGTATTTCATTCAAATTTCAATTCAAAGATATATTTTAATTGGAAATGAGACGCTTAATCCAACGCAGTAAACCATTAGTTAATATGATTATCAATTTTGGAGATATAAGGATGTTTCTTTTACGCAATTCAGTAACAGAGCATTTAATGTTTATGACATCATCAAGCTACGAGTTTATTCGAATTGCAATGCGTTTTATAATTAGTTTACACATGTTTTATTTTTATATTTTATATTATGCATATCCCTGATGGGTAAGTATTACGGTGGCCCTCAATGACTAGTTGGTCTTTACTATAGCATGTTTCCTATTTCAACTCAAGTGTTTAACACTTATAGTTTTTTTACAGGGGCAATCAGGAGTATTCCGTTGCATTACAGTCAATAGAGAATAATCGTTTCAAGTGCATTTTGCTGATGCTGCGTAATTTAAAACATGAGGGAATTGATATATATTTATGAAGCGCATTAAAACATGCTTTATGTAGAACATGGGGTGCAAAGCATTTTTTATTAATTTACAGTGTCAAACAAAAGAATTCTGTTAAACATTGTTCTATTGGGAAAAATCGTTTGCAGTGTAATTTAGTGATATTTTACTATTTCAAACGCAATCAAAATTATATCCATTACTGAGGTGCACTATAAACTGCGTTAGACAGCCCTGCCTTATAATAATACATAATTACTAAAAACAAATTTAAAACAAGCTGTTACATATAAAGTTCATTTTTACCGACTGCAAAAAATGAATAACAAGATTTTAAGACTGGATTTTAATTCCTTCTTTCTGCGTATCCAAATAACTTACAAAAATATCAAGCAAAAAACGTATAGTTGACCAAGAAGAAAAGAAAAATACAGAGAACACTCCATACATTTGAAACACCAAATTGACTCAGGAAATGAATCGAAATAACATTCGCCTGGAAGTAATGTCTTCTTTCAATTTCTGTTAAAGAAGTAGGAGTTTTAAAGAAATGGGATATTTTCAAATCTACTAAATTTTGCTTCTTCTACTTTGACTTTCCGTTTTAGTAGTAATTGCTGGTACACTTTACTTTTAGGAAAGACAGATGATTTTGAGCCATCTTTACATACATAAAAAAGATAATAGGAAATAAAGTTCTTAACCGAAGTGCGAAAAAAAGTATTTGGATTAGAAGTTGACGTTGGAGGTTTTCGTTGTATGCATATGTTAATGGAATCAAGTTAAGGTTAGCTTCTACTTTAACTACAGTAGAGTCCCGCTATTCCGAACTGATTGGGACCGATCACTGTTCGGTTTGCGGGAATTCGGAATAGGCGGATTTCATTAATAATAATCAATGTATTGACTTGTTAAGGCATGAATTCAGTGCTGGGACATCTGCGAGTGTCACCCCTATGCAGCGTTGATCGGCTCGTGGTGAACAGGTTCAGGTGAAAGTGGGAACGGAAGGGCAGTCCCCTTCGAACACTCATCATCCCACCCACCCTATCTATCAATCTTATTTACATTGGAATTTATTGAAACAAGTTTTACACCAGTGAAAGACTGCAACCTTCTTTCACTAGTCAAGAAAATCCCTGGCTGTGAAGACGCAGAAGAAAGCTGTGTTGAGGAGTGTACTGCACTGTTAAAAATTTGCAGCAAACTGTCCAGTCATTTGACCGTTTTTGTAGAAAACGGTTACATAACCGTAATTTAAATATATTATGACCATAAAATGAGCAATAATACGGTTAGAATATAGCTAAACTACGGATATATAACCGTTTTCTACAAAAACGGTCAAATGACCGGACAGATTGCTGCAAATTTTTAACAGTGTGCTATTGACGAGAATGGCCACAGCAGTATGGAGACGGAGACATCGTGGCAATGGTCCAGGACTAATCGGCGGAGATCGACTCGGAGGAAAACGAGGAGGAGGTGACCGCTGAAACTGAACTCATATCACACACAGACGCAAATGCTCTTGACCTCGCCTTACGGTACGTCGAACAACACCAAATGATGTTATGTTCATGTGGCGATGGTGGAACATTGCATCCTCAAGTTGATTCAGTGCTGTTTGTTAGAAAAAAATCACTGAGTTTACTTCTTAAGTGTGTGTAAATTAGTTATTTTTTGTTTTTAGCAGTGATTAAAAATGATTCTACAGAATTGTATAAATATTCATAATGATTTCATAATTACATAATGTCTTCATGTTAACACCCGATTATATTATTCACGTATATTTTTATATATGTGTATACCAATATTTATATACATGAATAAATGCAGATTGTACTACCAAAATAACAGAAAACCTGTTAAATCTTTAAACGAAAATAATATTGAATTTGTCATAAAACACTAAGCTTTTATAAAGAAAATATGCATCGCGTGCCAGAATAGAGTGAAAAATGTGAGTCAATAACGTACAACAGCTGGGGGCAAAAGCTATCGTGATATTATTTTTTTTTTCCTGTGACTAACTAATTGCCATAATTATAAACTTCTATTATCATGCTTATTTTGTTCGAATACTTAAAAACTCGCAGAATGCAATTGATATGTTTTTTTTCTTCTTATTTGAATTTATGTATTTGTTTCATATGAATCCTCATCATGTTACAATATGTGTATATATATATTAGTAAGAAAGTATCGTATATTGAGAAATGTACTTAACATTATTTAAATGTTTTGTATATGAAATTGGATTGCTTTACCTATGATTTTATTTATTTTATATTTACTGCTACATCCTTCAATATTCGAAGTATTTTTTACTTTTTGAGTTAGTGACTGAAAAATAGTGTTTATCAGCATTATTTAAATAAATATACTATAATATATATATATAGAGAGAGAGAGAGAAATATATATATTAAGCAAAAAGTCCGTTAATAAAGCTGACGTCGAATCAACGGTGCGAACGCCCTGATCAACCAATTTCGCATTTTCGCAATTTTAGTAATTTCTAATAATCGCACCATTTCGTTTTTAACCCTTTCAAATAGAGCAAATAAGTGTACTTTTAAATATGATTTGTCTGAAAGTTTTAACTCAATTTACTCATTTTTTTACGGATTTTAGAATAATTTTCTAGAATTACATTCTTAATCTATTCCTATTGCGTGACACACGTTTACGAAAGATTAACTCGTTTACGCACCTAAAACAATATAATTAGTTTAGAATAGTTACCTTCTGAAATTCTTTAAACAAATAAAGGCTTTGTCAATAAACAAATAAATAATTAAATAAGATAAAATAAAACACAAATTTAAAGATAGGTCGGAAATGCGCTTAAAAACTGAAACAATCAGAATCCAAAAGAGTGCCGTAAATTATGAAGTCTTTAGTGATTTCTTCGGCTATATTATATTTATTACAACATCGTATACAATAACATGCATTTTTTCACATAACTGTAAAATATAAATTACAGAGTATTTAAGAAAAAAGCAGACACTTTGTATTTTTTAACAGTAATTCTTGAAACCGGCAGCTGTAATATTCCTAATACGACATTAATAATATTCCACTATTCCACTTTTTAATAAATTTCGCAACTACATTGGAATAATTGGTGTTTTTAATAAAGATTCTGTATTGTGTTGTTATTAGGCAACTACAAAATATATTAAATGTAAAAAAAAAATTTAAAATTTTTCCATTAAAAAGGGTTTTTACATTCAATTAAAATGGTTTTTTTTTGTACAATAGGCAGTATGTCCTGTGACCCGGAATGTTAGTGGTCGATATCATGTTTTATATTTTACTTTCATTTAATTTTCACTATAAAACTTACGAAGTAGGAAACAAACAATTTATTTCGAACTCAGATCTCCTGTAAATTAAACACTCTAAAATCCGAATATTAAACAGATGTATTTCAGAGTGGTTGATGCCTATATGTTATCACTATGCAATGATAAACAAGAACGAAAAATCATGCGTCAAGCATAGATTATGTAACACTTTCCAACGCTTCCGAAATAATTTTACAAATCATTACCGTTTAATAAGCTGAAAGATGACATCTCAGTTAACAATTTGAAAAACGCATAACATATTTAAAAACGTGATTTAAGGAATTTCCAACATATACAATATTCGGAAAAATATCCGAATACTTTTATTCAGCCCTGTATATGATCTATAGATTTGTATATATACTACATAGGATGGTAAATTTTAGTTTAGTTAGGAAAAGCGTAGCACAGTTTAAAATTCTCCTTCTGGAGTTTCTGTCAATAAACGGAAATGTGTTCTCGAACTTTTGTGCTGCCCTGTATAGGATCTACAGAATTTATACACACCAAGTAATAGACAAAAATTGAGTTAAATTTAAAATTGCGTTCAGCAACTTAAAACGCACTTCCAGAAATTATTGTTAACAGACAGTAGATAATTATTTTGTGTGTCCCTGTAAATGAACGATAACTGCTATACACACCATATTCTGTAGTAAGCCTCTTGTAATGCACCTTAGTGATATATATAAATTTCAATGCGTTTAAAATAGTGAAGCATTATTTAATTAATCCGTAAACGATTTTTCTCCATAGACGAAATGTAACGGAATTCTTTTGACTGTCCGTCTAAAGTAACTATAAATGTTATGCACACCATACTCCAAATTAAGCTTCTTGTAATGCATCTTAGTGATATATATCAATTACAATGTGTTTGAAATTGTGTAACATCATAAAATAAATCGCAAATGATTTTCCCCCATAGACCGTAAGGTAACGGAATTCTTTTGAGTGCCCCTGTAAAAAAACTATAATTGCTACACACTGCAGTTGAAATAGGGAACATGCTATAGATAACGACAATAACATATAAAAATTGTAGGGCAATCCGAGCATATTTACGGAAGCTAGAGCACGGACAAACGGCAGACGGCCATACGGCCAGACAAACCGAAGTCATAAACACATTTTAACTAGGTTGGAAAGTGTTAAGAAATGCGCCCTTATCGTACGAATTTAAATTTTCCCATGCAGAAAAAAAAGAATATTGACATATATATATATAATTAAGTTTGATAAGACAAAAACATGATTTTTTTTTAATTTAAGAAAACAGTATTATATAAAGTAGCAGAAAAAAAGAAAAAAATGTTTTCGTTAATTGTAATTATCTATTATTAAAATAACAATCGTTCTTTAAGAAACTTAATAATACATTTAAAAAAATAAAATGATATTTTTTAAATTATTAAACCGAATTTCGGAAACTATTTTCTTGTCAAATATTCTTTTTTAAAACAACAGCTCTATCATATTGGATAATAAAATTTAGATCTACTAAGATTTTGTTTCTTTTCCGGAACTACTGCCTACTAAACTAGTCGTTGGGGGCCAACGTACTACTTACCCATCATGGATATGCATAATGTAAAATATTAAAATAAAAAATGTGTAAACTACTTATAAAATGCATTGCAATTCGAATAAAATCGTGGCTTGATGACGCCATAAACTTTGAAGTCTCGATTACTGAATTGCTTAAAAGAAACATCCTTATAATTCCAAAAACAATAATCCTATTAACTAGCGGTTTAATGCATCTGATTAAGCGTCTCATTTCCAATTCAAATATAACTTTGAATTGAAATTTGGATGAAATACAGGGTCATGAAAAATCGAAGAGTGTGGAAAAATAGGATTACAAATATCTTGGCAACTCATTATCCGATCGACTTCATGCTTTATTCAAAATTTATGTTTTTTTTATTGTCTTTTATATTCACACCTTAAAATAAACAATTTCGAAATTTTTTATCTACCTTTTATCAGAACGAATATTTCGAGAGTCCGAAAAAAATAGTTCCGGATAATCGAGGTTACTGAAATTCAATAGGCTTCTTCCCATTATTACATACTAAGTACATACCAAATTTCAAGTCGATATCTCAATTTGTTCGGGAGATAGAGCGTTTACAGACACACAGACACACAGACATACCGACACACAGACTGACGGCATTTTTTTTTTCTAAAAATAAGTTTTTCGGAACCTCCAGTGTCTGAAACGTGTAAATCCGTCAATTTTTTTTTCGATTTTCAAAACGATTACAAGACTTATCCTATACTACGTATGATGGGTAAGTAAAATTATTAAATGTCTACTTATTACACACTCCTCCATAAATTGAATTTTACAGGGATGTGAAAAAATGAATCTTATATATGATATATTAATATGTATATATAAAATAAGATTTATATAGAGTTTTTGTGTTTATGATAAACGTACCAGTCATATGCCACTTAAATATATTTAGTCAATTATAGTTGTTTTGAAAACGCTGTCAAAGCAATATTTTTTTATCATTGTCTTAACTGAAATGCTTCATATTAATTAAACATGTTTTCCTGTAATATCTCTATTTATGGAAAATTAAAATTAAAATATTATATTTTGGATGGAACACTGAAAAAAAACTTAAAAGGGGTAAAAAAAAATTTAAAAAAAAGTTGCGTTGAAAGGTTCTTAGATACTAGCCGCCACTGGCGACCAGTTTGGTCTCCCTTAAATGTATGTTAAGCACTGTAACACGTTACTTTTATTCATAATTTATTTTTTTTCCGTAGTCCTTCGCCAAACCGGAAGATTCTAATAGACAAATCAAAAACTTTTTCGATCATGGTAGCATTTCGCATATTTTTTGTTGTTATGTATTTCATCTTTCTTGACAAAAACCGCTTAACCAACTTAAGCATTTATGCGTCATATCCGTTTGCTTATCAGTTGCAATATGCTTGCTAATGAGAAGATTCTTAAACATATTAAGTAGTTTTCCGTAATTGGATCCATTGCCAAATGTCGTATTTTAGTTAATACGATTTGGTGCAATGAAGTCTATTTTGTGAAAGTCTTTAATGATATCCACCATTTACACTGAACCATATTGTTGCCAATATTTTTTTGTTTGTTTGTTTGTTTCTCGCTAACTTTGGCTGTAGACTTGATTACGGGAGAATCAAGAAGAAAATCTATCATTATTCTCATTTAAAACGTCTTGAATAATGTGACATAATCGGAGTGCAACGCGTAATTTTCGAGTATGGTTTGGTGAAACATTGAACTTTTGGAAGCCAGTTTTGATAATCACGTAAATATGTCACACCAACATTACTGCCTATAATTCTAATTACAGCAACCCGTTTTTAGGTGCGTTCGTAATTATATAAATACGTAGCACCTATAGTCGTCGCTTGGTCCGTCCGTCTGTCCGTCCGTCTGTCTGTCTGTCTGTCTGTCCGTCTGCCTGTCCGTCCGTCTGTCTGTCTGTCCGCATATAACAACGCAAAAACTGCCCAACCAAATGGTTTGCAATTTAAAATATATTATCTTTGCAGAATTTTGTCGAGACATTTCAAGTTTTATTAAAATCGAATCAAAACTTTAGGAGATATTAATAAAAATATTTATTAAGAAATTTGATTTTTTTTAAAAATCAGTGCTTTTTAGGTGCGTTCGTAATTATATAAATACGTAGCACCTATAGTCGTCGCTTGGTCCATCCGTCTGTCTGTCTGTCTGTCCGTCTGTCTGTCCGTCCGTCTGTCTGTCTGTCCGCATATAACAACGCAAAAACTACCCAACCAAATGGTTTGCAATTTAAAATATACTATCTTTGCAGAATTTTGTCGAGACATTTCAAATTTTATTAAAATCGAATCAAAACTTTAGGAGATATTAATAAAAATATTTATTAAGAAATTTGATTTTTTTTTTTTTAATCGGTGCTTTTTTGTTATAGGAGCTTCCGATGGATGTTTAATCGTCAAGAGACCGAGATACTTATTTTATTACAGAAATTAATCTGCAGACGATATAATTCATTTCACAGAATTAAAAATCATCAAGATCTGAATATTTATATAACTAGCTGATTCATATATATCTGAATATTTATATAACTAGTTAAGATATTTGTATAAACCAGTGTCATGAAATATATACTTAACTAGCTGTTTAACCCGTTCTACGCACGGGATATCATGAATTTAATTCTAAAACGTGCGTACGAACGCACCTCGTTTGTAACGTTTGACGTACAATTTCCAACTTGTTTCTCTCTATATTGCAACTCTATAGTTAATATAGTGCCCCGGTGCGTCTACGACAGCTGTTCCATCAGAACATTTGATTACAAAATAAAAGTATCGTTTCTAATTTGCACACGCGAAAAATAAAAGCTGGTATTGGCGATTTTAAAAATTCTATTGGCGATATTTGCGTCCAAATAACACAAAAGTACTTAATGATGTTATGTATTTTGTAAATGTATATTAAATTACTGTTTTGAAAGCGATTGGTCATTAATAATGGTAAATATGATTGGTGATTAACAATCATTTTCGGTGGTCTCTCTTCCTTTCACGTATAATACATAAATACCAAATTAACTGACAATTTGTTTCGAAATTTGATTCATTAAATATCATTACATGAGTTGTATTTGTTTACATTCAGCTTGCATCAAGAAAAGATAAAGAATGAAGTTGAGTTGTATAGCACATAATTATGGTAAACTTTGATTGTGTCACTGGTACGAATTATTTTTTTTTTGACATCAGGCAGCGCTCCAAAAAATCTTTCATGGAAAACTAACTTTACGAGCGATTATCTCCATGGTTTAATGGTTTAATATTTTAAACCTTCACGACGAATGAATCTTTTTTTTTTTGTTTACTTTGATGGATAGAGAATTTGAACTGCGAAGCTAATTTCAACTGAAGTTATTGGAGAATATATACATAATTGAACGTAAGTCATCTCTCAAATATTAATTTATTTTGAACGATCTTTCTAAAAATGTCACATTTATGAAGTTTTATTCGAAAAAATAATTTTTAATAAAAATGGCCGCCCGGCATATGAAAAAGTGAAACGGACATTCCGGAACTGTTGATGACAGTCACATGACTTACGGTTTTATTATAGAGATGAGGATACCCATCTTGGGTTCATACCAAATTCGGTTGTGATGCATGCCTGTTTTGGTTACCACTGTGCATCCCTTTTGGGCTAAATTAACAGAGTAATCCAATTTGGGTTTTCACTGTCCCCATAGTGGGTATCGTAAAGCTGTGTCGATGAATATGTAACCGTTTTCTTTGAAATTGGAGAGAACTGAGACCCGTTATTGGTCTGATACCCTTAAATAGGTTTATTGTAGACCATAATTTAATTTGGAAAGCTAATATGGGTGTTATTTCATTTTGAGTAGCATACTAAAATAGGTTTCATTTTTAAATTCATACTATTAGCTCACACTCTCTCTATATATACCTTGTTCAAATTTTCAATCGTTAATAAAATATTTTTTTTTCATCCACTCAAGTTCAAATAATTTTTTTAAAACTTGTAGTGGATGACACTTTATGTTAATGCAGTTTTTTCAAATATTAATTCATTAATTAAATTAAATTAATTAATTTTAGTTTTAAATGGGAGAAAAAAATTCCTCCCATTGTTTTCATAAATGAAATAAAGATTTATTTCAAATTAGTGATGCCACATAAATAAAATACCGCAACGATGATTATAAAATAATGTTCAATAAAGATAACCTAGGGCACGAATACTACACGGGTTTATTTTATATATTTATGATTAAAAAGCAGGAATTGACTTAAAATTTTTTTTTTATATTACTTGTTAACTCTGAACCTTCCGATTTTTAAAATCAGGTGTATGCACTTAGATTCCAATTTGCTTACAAATAAAATGTTATTTTCCTTCAATTAAAATATATATATATATATATATGTTATTAATTATTAAATGAAATTTCTGCATAAATTATGTTAATTTGACTTGATAAAAACAGGATTGTTGTCAACCATGTATTGGCCATAGTATATTTCAAGTAAGGAGGTATATTCATGCTGAGTAATTTTCATTTTCACCCGATAATGGAACACACAAAAATTTAGAAATCTTAAATGAAAAAAAAAAAAAAAAAGATATTTTCCACACAATATAAATAAAAAATAGATAAAATAAATCATTAAGAATTTGAATAAACTTTTAAAATTAAAATATAGTGGTATACAATATAAAAGAAAAAAAGTGTTGATGGTTTTTTGCTTTAGTCTAGCAACTTTTTACTGGCAATTTTAATTTATTTTTACCACTTTCAGATGATGAATAAGTTTTCTGCTTTTTAACTTTAATTGTTTTTTTTCTTATTTTTCCTCTATTTTCATTGATTTAATTTAATTTTTATTTCTGTACCTATATAATCTTATTCATTTTTTTCTTTTGCAGTTTTGATTATTTGTGAAGAAGTTACTACAGCCACTACCTCCTTATATATTACGGAGGTAGTGCTACAACAGGGAAAATTTCGTAAGCTTTTTTTTTTAGCTGATAAACAAATTTTTGCTCAAATTCAAGTAGTCAGTAATGTATAATTTTTCTATGTGAATTTTCCACTTTATGATCAATTGAGAATCGAAATTTTATGTATTGTACAACTATATGCTTGGTTTAGTGAAGTGCAAACTGTATAAAACGAGATATAGAAACGCACAATACTTTCAAGATCACTTATAGCCGTTGATAGAGGAAGAGTCGTTGAAAAAATTGAAAAAAAAAACAATTTTACAAGCAAATGGAATCCTGTTTATATAATGAGAACTACAGAACATTTTACTCAAATTAGATAGAAAGTTTAAACAAAAGAAAAACTTTACAAGCAATGGAATCCTGCTTGTCAAACTCTGAGGAAAACTCTTCTCAAACTAAATGGCTGGCTGATATAGTTACAAATATCACCAAACTATCTTCAATACAATAATAAATGCTAGCTGTTTACAAAATCAGCGTAAGATACTGCTCGTAATTCAATAATTAGCAAAATAAGCAAAATATTCATAAATGCATTGCCAAGTTATCAGAATAAACAGGGAATACAGTTCAAGACTGAATTCAAGCAAGGGAGCGTGTGTTTCTATTCTACATAATTAACCAAAAATATCCACTACAATTAGTATACAGCACAGAAAGTATATCACTTATAAATTTCGGTTTTATGCATGAAATCGTATAAGAAGTCTACAAAATAATACATTTAACTAAAAATGTGTTAGTGTAACAAAATTTTAACCATTTCAGGGGTAAAATACTTCTAATCGGAAAATACAGAAATGATTGTATCTCACCAGATTTTAGAAACAAATTTATTCGAAAATAAGTAAAAGCTTTTCTTCACCTGCTTCATAAAAGGAAATTTTTCATTCCAAAATTCTGGTGCAAATGTAGCATTTAGGGATTAAAATTAGGTAATGGACCACCACCCTTGAAAAGATTAACCCAAAACATTCACTGCATTATAAAATTCTAATTTTTATTACGTTTTGCATTTTCCAATCATCATTTCAAACATTTAACCACTCTACTATTGATAACCAACTTCGATGAGTGAAAATTGCTATTGTGAAATAAGAACTTTGTAACAAATATATTGAAATAACTTCGCAGTATCCATACGTAAACAAAAGTTTTGCAAATCAAAAGTATGCTTTATACTTAGTAATAATTTCACCTAATATTTAAAACAAATTCCTAAAATTCCCCTAAAATTTTTAAATGCTTTGTTATTCGCCCTGCTATACAGTGCATGTACAAGTAATACAACGGCAACTTGTATAAGTAAAATAATAGAAGGCACATACTCAGAATGTAATTTTATCTAAAATATGGCAACTTTCAATGCAAAACTCGGCGATACTTGCCTACCCAAGTTCGATTAGATGAACGAGACAAGTAAACAATATAAGCTTGGTAATAACGACCGGATCACCAAGTTTTTGTCCGAAATCGCTTCAACGAAGCAAATTTTATTCCGAGTAATGTGGACATTTTGTTATGTATAAAGGTACACAGAAGTATTTTATATTTTATGCCATATTTTATGGGTATTTAATGTTTGAAGAACATAATCTCCTACTTGATAAATGACCCAGAAAATATAATAGCCACATTTTATATTATACATAATTATATTTTATGCATACAATTAATACTGCTAATCATTGCCGAGATATACCCTCACTAATCAAAACATATACTCAAATGGAAAAAAATATATTAGATCAACAGACAACTTTCTGAAAAATCAAATATACGTAAATAGAGATGGCGTTGAAAAACGAATAATGACAATGTTCATATACAATGATCTACGTTATTGTTATTGATGTATTATTGATACTGAATACATATTACAATGATTAGACTCTTTGATTGATTTTGATTGATTTGAAAGTGTTTAAAGCACAAATGTTCTAACCAATTTATTAAGTGATATTCGAGTAATAAAAAAAAGGCTTTTAACTATAAATGTTTATTTAAAAAAAATTGCACAAGTTTTATATTTTTGCTTATAAATGTTTATTAGTATAATTTTTTAGGTTAACTATTTTAGCTTATTTACTATTAGACACATATTATATTAGACACATATTATTATTAGATACACACACACACACATATATATATGTATATACAGGGTGAATCTAAACTCTTGTGCAAAATTTTAAGGGGTGATAGTACACATAAAGACAAAAAATATTAAATAGGAAACTAAGGGTCCCAAACGTCTTCCGAAAGATATAAGCATCATTAAAGTTTAGGATCCAAAATTTCAAATGATTATAAAAAACGGAAAAATTGGTCGATTCGTTTGCGGTTTTCGCTAAAACTATTCTTTATGTCAGTATTTTCTTAAAAATAAATTTTAAAGATAAAGTTCAAAAAATGCCGATAGAGGGTGTTTTAGACTTTGGAATAACGAAAAACTATTTTTTTACCGTTATTTTTGTATCTCATTAAATTCTTTCAAAAGCTTAGACTTAAACATAAATTTTGAGCTCAAAATCTGAATCGTTGGGAGTGATTAAGTAGTGCAAACTGAACTGCATTCAAGAATTGAAATTTGGAACACTTACCTCCCTCCCCTTCCTGAACACAGTTCCGTTATTCCCGATCTTGGTGTCGTAGACCAGGCAGAAACAGTATGAGTTGTAATTTTCCAACTGGACGAAAATTGTCCGGGCCAGGATTCGAACCTGGGATTTCTTGGCTGAAGCTGCCATGCTCTACCAACTGATCTATACCGGTTGAATCTGGAGGGCATAATTCATCCAGTTCAATTAATACTCATATGATTTCTTTACCAATTTGAATAATTGTGTTAAAATTAATCCAATCAGAAACTACTACCCCCTACACGTAAAATAAAAGATAGAGTAATGACAAAATTAAATAGAAAATTTATTCATAACAGACATGAGCAATTTCTCGGCGCAAAATAAAAAGAAACAATTTGATGTATGCATGTAGTGCGCAATATGAATTAATGTTGACATGTAGAAAATGGTACACGCATGATGTTCGTGAGGAATCACAAAAACTGCTCGAAAGAGTGCCCACCAGCAACGATGCAGGTCTCACGCCGTCAGCGGAGGGAGTTGCGAACGTCAGTGAATCATCGGGCATCTCCCGGATATCGCCTGCTACGACGGCAATCATCGCAATCATGTTTTACCGTCGGTGTCGACGGTAAAACATAGTTGTTCATTACTTCAAAGTCTAAAGCGCCTTCTATCGGCATTTTGAACTTTATCTTTAAACTTTATTTTAAAAATATTTCTTTTATTTAATTTTGTCATCCTTCTATCGTTTATTTTACGTGTAGGGGGTAGAGTTGCAAAGACTAGAACAAACCCGGTTTAAACCTGGAAATAAACCGGGTTTTTTAGGAATAAGCCGGGGTTTTTGGAAATAAACCAGGTCTTTTGGGAATAAACCTGGGAATAAACCGGCTCTATTGGAAATAAACCTGGGAATAATCCCGTTCTTTGCAACTCTAGTAGGGGGTAGTACTTTCTGCTTGGTCTACGACACCAAGATTGGGAATAACTGAACTGTGTTCAGGGGGGCGTTCAAAATTTCAACTCCTGAACACAGTTCAGTTTGCGCTACTTAACCACTCCCAACGATTCAGATTTTGAGCTCAAAATTTAAGTCTAAGCTTTTGAAAGCATTTAATCAGATACAAAAAATAACGATAAAAAATAGTTGTTTGTTACTCCAAAGTCTAAAGTGTCCTCTATCGACATTTTTTAAACTTTTTCTTAAATTTTATTTTTAAGACAATACTGACATAAAGAATAGTTTTAGCGAAAACCGCAAACGAATCGACCAATTTTTCCGTTTTTTATAATTATTTGAAATTTTGGACCCTAAAATTTTATGGCGCCTATCTCCTTCGGAAGACGTTTGGGACCCTTAGTTTCCTATTTAATATTGTTTGTCTTAATGTGTACTACCACCCCTTAAAGTTTTGCCCAAGAGTTTAGATTCACCCTGTATATATATATATATATATATATATATTGTTAATATTTCTGTTGTATAGAGGGAGAAAAAATGACAGCATCGTAAAAGACAGTTTACAGTTTATTGTGAAGAGGAAAATGTATTTTGGAATTCTCTATACCAGGACAATGCTTGAAACAGGACAATGAAATTAAGTAATGCAATTTCAAAAATATTTTAAAGACATATTTAATACAGTAGTGGACAAAATTGGGGACACTTTTTGGAAAAGGTGTATTTTTAAAGTTTGACGGTTCGTAACACCCCTTTGTCTTTAAGTAATACCAATGTAATACCAATAATAATACCAATAGTAATACCAATTATATACCAAGGTAAAGATAATTAAATCAAGAATGCAATACAATAAATTTCTTTAAGAAATGTTCATTACAACAGCACGAATAAAGCAGAAAATAAAACCTATCGAAAGATGAGATATAAAAAAAAATTATCACAATGTCAGTTAATATTTATTTGGATAAATTTCACTTTTAATTATGGTCTTAAAACGACTTCCCATGGAGTGAACAATGTTATTAGTTCCAAAGTAGTTGCAATGTAATACCCGAATTGAATTATTGCTTCTATTAATTGGATTTTTTTGCTGGGTTGCTTCTGTGTAATATGTTTATGTAGTCAGCTCCATAGATTTTCAGTGGAATTAAGCGCTATACCCTGGCCATTCCGACAATGGCCTAATTATTATCTTCAAACAACTTTCTGCACACTTCAGCAACATAGCATGGGACTGAATCTTGTTTAACTATAAATACCTCATTCAGTTGTGATTGAAGTCTTTCATTTATGTATTTTTAGGAATTCGTAATTCTATTATTCACACAAATTCTGCACTCACCTTTTGATATCATATAACCACATATCATAACACTGACTTGCTGATTTACGGTCTGCGTAAAGCAATTAGGATACATTTTTTTGCGGTTCTTCAACTTACGTATTTTATGCCATAACTAGCAAACAGTGAAATGTTGATCTTAACAGACAAAATAATATTGCCCAATTATTCCTCTGTGCAGTTAACATGAGTTTTCGTCAAGTATAAGCTTTTCAGAATTTGTTTGAGTGATAAAAATGGCTTCTTTACGTTGAAGTCTAGCATTTAATCTAAATCCTTACAGTCGGCACCGAACAGTCCTTGCACGCACTATAACACTGGCTCGCGCATTTCAACTTGTATACAACCAGATGATTTTTTGTATGCAAAGTCACTTAATTCTGCTAACCTCACTTGCTGTTGTACATCTTTTCCTTGCCTTTACCAGTTTGTTTTTGTAGTTACATAATCTCTTAATACCACTTCAAAAGTTTAGGAATACCGTTAGGCCTTTGTTTACATTTCCACCAATTTGCCTTCTAATTTCTTCATAATTGTTCAATTAATTTTACATCGCTTTCTTGGTGCCAGTCAATGCTTTGAGCTATTTTTTATTTTTTATAAAGCACTGACGAACGTCCTACTCACAGCTCCAAAACATGACAATTGTTGAACACAACTCGTACATGATTGGCTGATTACCAAAACAGGATGACACATGATTGGCATTCTAAACACCCATGATTGTTGACTGCAATTAAATAAAAGAAGTGCACTTCATGCTAACGTAAGTATGTTGTGTTTCATTTTGTTTATTTTTATATAACTTTTTATTCAATACTAATAAAAGGTTTTTATGCTTTCGCCGTAGAAATTGTGCACTCGTCCATATAGAATGTACATACTAGTTTATTTAAGCCAGGTTAATTGAGAATTTTAAAGCATGATCTGCAGAAGGCAGGTGTTCATGGGGCACAGTTCTAAAACAAGGGGTACAAAAAGATAGAAAGGTAATTAAAAAGTTAACTTATTTCTACCACTAGCAATATACTGCCGTACTAAACAAATTAGTAACTCAAACATTTCTCCACATTCAAAATTGTACCACACCCCAAAATTTTGCCTCCCCATGCAACATGTTGCACATGCTGTGTGTGTGTATATAATGCATCGATATATATATATATATATATATATATATCGATGCATTATATACACACACACCGTTTTTTTATATATATATATATATATATATATATATATATATATATATATATATATATATATATATATATATATATATATCGATGCATTCTATACACACACACAGCATGTGCAACATGTTGCATGGGGAGGCAAAATTTTGGGGTGTGGTACAATTTTGAATGTGGAGAAATGTTTGAGTTACTAATTTGTTTAGTACGGCAGTATATTGCTAGTGGTAGAAATAAGTTAACTTTTTAATTACCTTTCTATCTTTTTGTACCCCTTGTTTTAGAACTGTGCCCCATGAATACCTGCCTTCAGCAGATCATGCTTTAAAATTCTCAGTTAACCTGGCTTAAATAAACTAGTATGTACATTCTATATGGACGAGTGCACAATTTCTACGGCGAAAGCATAAAAACCATTTATTAGTATTGAAATTTTTATAAAATTCTTATATTTTAATGAAAAGTACTTGTAGCCCTGTGCTTTTCATTTCAATACTAAATAACTACTGCGTTCAGCAATACGCATTTCGAAACAGATTTTAAAATGTACCTACTCTTCAGACATTTTTTGTTCTTCATAGTCCAAATTTCATATAATAGGTGCCTGATTCTATTTCGTTTCAAATTATGTTTGAGGGCGTAAACAAATTTCTAATACATACAAATTTATAGTTTTGTGATTAAGTCGCAGATTAAAACACATTATTTCCATTTGTATGTTTTTCAGAGAAATGCGAATTGGGATAATGATTTTTAAAAGTACTCAATCACCGAGTTTCTCACTTACATGTTTAGAAAATATAACATTTATGTTGAAACCTATTATACAAATATTTATATATTGAAGACTTGTTTAACTTAAAATATATACATATTAGTTTCTAATGAATAATTTCGATATTTAATTTAGTATTAACAAACTTTTGCTTAAGATAACTCATTTAAATTTGCATTGTTTGAATTCTGGGAGATACCACTATAACTTATTAGCATAAATATATTTTGGAAATTTATGTATTGTTCAAATGTAATAAACATTAATCAAAAGTAATAAGCATTCATCAACTTTTTCACTAAATACGTTTTCGTTAGTACTTACATGTTGAGAGATATTGCATTCAAAATTTCAATCGGGAATTCTGTTTGCTCGGTATACGTTTTAAACAAATTTGTAAAAGTCTCTTTAGCCCATGTATGAATATATAATTGTAACGGCAGTGAAACATGAAAAAGAAACTATTTTCAGGAGTTTACTTTGCCTATTCAAAAACGTCTTGGAATTCAAGACGTGTAATATACACATTCATTTATTATATTCTAATTCTTAATTGGAAACAAAACTTTATATAACAACTTCTTGGTATAACAAAACTTTGTGATGCGAAATTTATTTTACAAGCAAAAAGCTTGGGGAAGCCTTTACGGTAATTTAAAAATAAAAATATTAATGTCTAATACTTTTAAAATGCGAATAGCATTCTAGGGAATCAGATATACAAAAGAGCACTGAATTATTCTTTATTTTAGGAAATTCTATTTATTATTGTTTTATTATTATTTAACTATTATCCAACAATTTATTTGTACAAATTGCGTAAAACTGAAATGTGAAAACAAATTATTATAATACATAAATGATTCAAGTTTAATTATCTGAATTGTATTTTTGTCCAATTAAAATATTGTCCAAATAACTTTAATGGATCGTTTAATCTCAATGCATTTAATGTAAAAGAGGCAGTTTCTCGATTTTTAATAACGTTACATAATTTATTCTTTCCAGACAGTTATTACAAAAATTATTTTGTTCCCTTTCAAAAAATAATATATTTTTTCCTCAAGTTTAATTAAAAAATCAGTTTTCATATTAAAACATTCCACTGAAAGATTTTGTTTTCCCATGAGAGAAATATTCCATTACCGAATAGACCACAACAATAAAAAAAAATAATGCTTTATTTAAAGAACTCTTGACAATGACTTTAAACTACATTAAACTCTACTTCTAATCTTCAGCTGAATTCCATTAACAGCGTAGAAGTGGAGAAAAATATTAAATAAATAGCGGAACTTTTATGATTAAAGCTTCTAAAATATTGTACATAAAAGTTTTTTTTTTATTATCATTGGAAGAAAATGGCATATATATATATATATACATACACACACACATATATATATATATATATTTAATATGAAAACATATGTGAAGAACGAAAAAAAAGACATTATAAAAGCTATGGAAAGAACACTGAAGGAAGTATACCCAAAAAGATGAAAAAGCAAAAATTGGAAAAGCAAAATTGGAAAACCATGAATATCTTATAGAATTTTCAAAAGGGCTATATATATATATACAGTCTAGACTAGCTACATCGAACTTCCATATAACAAATTTCTCTATACTATTAAATCTGCAGATCAGGAGCCTCAACGTCAGCTCTGAAAGACAATTTCCAATAAGTTAAACAATTAATTTTTCAATTCTAATAGATGTATCGGCAAATTTTCAAAACTATTGCATATATTTAAGACCTTCATATAGAAAATTTAGTATCCGTAATTTTACGTTTGAATCCATTATTCAAATATGCGATTTTCATTTCAGTTAAAATTGAAATTTAAAAATCGTCTGCATTTCCATAGGAAAGCAATATGACCTAAAAAGAAATGTTCCATATTTTTCGAAAGAGTGAACCAATTGTATCCAAAAAAATTACAGCTATATCAGAGTACTTCACTAACATACCCACCAAAAATCAACCTAATCGGATATGTTTTACTGCAGTTATCGGGAAACAGACAGACAGACAAACAGACAAACAGACGAAAACCAAAAACGTTTCAGGTCTCCACAGTGAATCTCAACTGACGTTTCGGTAATAACTAATTTTCAGCAGGAACGGTCACTTCCTCTCCTTATTACAATAAAAATAATCTCCATATATTAGAAGCTCCATCTCCATATAACGATTTGTTTCGGAGAATTTTCTTAATTTCTTCAGCAAAAGCTTCGAAACCTCGTGGAATCAAGTTTGTTTCACTAAATTCCTGGTTTATCTTTCAAAGCTAAGTCCCTTTACCTTATTCTTTATTTATCAAGTTCATTTTCACAAACATTTTGCGAAATTAGTTTATTTATCTTTATTGGTTATGAAAATGTTGTCGATTACGTCAACGAAACTTGTTGATCTGTTTATTAACCCGACAGAAGGCGCGCACCCAGCACTAACGTTGGAGATCGCGCGGTGTGACTGGGTCACCCCAATTAGTTTTATACAAATATTGTGCTATAAACAAGAAAAATATAATTTGATTTAAACAATAAGTTCATTAAATCATTACGAAAGTATACTTCTTTAGTTTAAAAAACTTTTGTAATGTTTAAGAAAACTTTACAATCAAAATAATTACACACCTTTATCAGGAGTTTTAAATCTACATACATTTCTGGTAAACATAAGAAGAATGATTTTTACAGGTAAAATTATTGTAGTTTTATTGTATTTAAATCTGTTTAGTTCTGTTATATTGCGTGCGATAATTTTACTCTTGCTAAATGACTTATTATATTTTAAGATCACTTTTCACTTTTTGATTTGTATTTTTCTTTTTCCAAAACTGTTTTATTTTTCCTAACAAAAATACTTTATTCTGAATCAGAATTTTCGTAATCTTTATCCTTTTGCGCAAACTTTCTTTCGCTGTCGTGAGAACTCTATATTTCCTCATCAGATTCATTTTCACCAGCTTGATCAATTTCTTCTTCAGAAGAGACTCAACTTCATCTAATAAATTTCTCAAACGTTCCCTTTATTTTTAATAATCTGTAGGTTTACGTTTGCACGCCATTATTAATTCAATAATTCAACGCAAAAATCGACATAAACACTTCAGAACAGAAAACTACGCTGCTTAGAATGAGAAATTTCGAAGCAATAACGGTCGCGTGGGGAGACGGAGTCACCCCTTTTTTACATGGATTCCAAAAAACGATTGTTTCAAGCACAGAAAGGAAAGGAATGTAAAAATAACATTACACCTAGCAAGAGGAGAGTCAGACAGGAGGATACTAAAAGGATGATTGATTACAGATAATCAATTTTCGCTTGACTGATGTTTTTCTAAGACTGGCGGGACTATGTGCCCCGCGCAATCTCTCTCTGGTTAAAAGGTATTTATAAGCCTTCATGTACACTGTTATCACTTTAAGCATGTACATTGTCAATTTAATGATAATAAGCGATTTCAGCTCGAAAAAGAATCTTCTACTGCAAGAAGAAATTTACAGAAATCACCCACTCGTGGGCAGCAACGGTGCCCAAAAATTCCACGAGAGGAAAAAAAATCTGCCACTTACCGGACTACAAGCAGAAGACCGGACCCAGGAAGTAACGGTGAAAGAAAGACCCTCAATCCTACCTCGCCAGAACCCCCGAGAGAGTCTGAGTGGCAAACTGTTGGTCTCCGTTCCGATGACGAAATTCAATTGAATTTAAAGATATATACAATATTATACAGTATTAAGATAGATACAATGCGCTGCCCAATGCGCACATGCGCACATGCGCTGCGCAATTCGCCTATGGCTGGGCGAGCGAAATTGTAAGTTGCACACAGATCTTGATGTAAGATTTTGATATTCTGATACAAATTATATTAGAAAAGCTGTAGTTAATATACATTTACACAGTATTTACCAATTAAAAAAAATATACTAAAGTTTTGAAAACGTTACGAACTTCAAAAAGATAATTTCTGCTCAAATTGGTGATACCGTACAAATAAAAGTACCTGATTTTGACCTTGGCCGTACAATCGCCCGAAATGTTTTGGCGGTTGTTGTTGAATCAGAAGACTCCGACTTTTATAAATCAGCAAACTAAAAAGGCACGCTCAATAAGCTTTATACAACAATCAGGAAAGAAATTGTTTTAAAGAAAAAATACTTTCCATAAATGAGATTTCAAGAAATGTCGCTGCAAGAAACAGCTGCATCTAACTCGAGAAGTGGAGGGCATGGCTACACACACACAGTCACTGTAAAAAGAAGTGTTCCACTACTAAATGGAGTTGTAAAAGCAAGGTACTCTTGTGCAAGCAATTCAAAGTGTCATAACAGTTTAAGTTTATTGCAATAAATAAGATTGTATAACGTCAATCACATAATTAGTTAAATTTATTATTGATATCAACAGTTTATTTACATGTACTGTTATTTAAACTTTCTCCTATTTTGACATATATCATAATATGTTTTAACAGTAAAGTATGATTTATAAAAGCGTAACAAAAGTTTTCGTATTCAACATTCAACATTAGTACATGTTAAATGTCGACGTTTGCCTTACATATATATATATATATATATATGTATATATACAGCGGACTCTCTATCTGAACAATCTCTAATGTGAACACGCCGGTATTATGAACACATTCTAACGATCCCGTCAAAACTTTATAGACTTAACAAAAGTTGAACTCTCTGTATTCTGAACACCCTCTAATCTGAACACCGCACTATTATGAACGCTACTTTTGATCCCCATTCTTCACCACCTCTCTCTAAACTGAACGTGTGTTTGCAATCGGAATTCGTGGAATTACCCCATCATGGAAATTCGGAGAAATTGTTGCAGAAGAATAAAAAAGTTCAATGAACTTTATTTAAAAATAAACAGACAAAATCATTGCTAGACTTTGCGCATATACCAGATACTGCAATTTGTTCGAATAATTCAGAAAAAGACTTCCGTTAACAAAACAAACAAAATATTTATTGTAAAAAAAAAAGAAAACGAAAGAATATTTTTCAAACAGGTACATCATTACCGTATGTGTTCTACATCTCAACTAACTAGAACATTCTTATATTTTTAATAAATAAAAAGTACATATATAAAACTGTTGCCATTTCACAAAAAGTAAATTATGATGTTCAAATTAAATAAAATCAATAAAACAGTCAATTTTTATGCAAAGAGATACATGAAAAAAAAAATGAAAAAGCCATGGCACGTGATTCTCCCCTCCCGAGCTGAGATAAAATTAGAAAGATTACGCAACATAAATGTCCTGCCCCTCAGTGACATATAAGAGGCAACAGGTGTAAGAGTGGGTGGTCAAGAAAGGATTATGGTTTCTTTTCTGTACACCTGCTTGGACAGTATTATCGCTTCTGTTACTTTCTTCCTCTTTGCTTGCTAAAATTAAACTTTTTTCGCCATTTCGCGATCGTTGCAGGGAAAGAAGCACCGTACTTACGCAGATATGTCAGAAATAAGTAGGAAAACAGAAAGAACTGAAGCTTCAGAAAAATACGAGTTGTTCAAAAGTAAGTGAAAGGAAAATTGCATCTGAGTTTAGAATTTCAGTAGGCCAAGTTAATGCTCTCAACAAGAAAGAGAAATAAATTATAATCGCTTTTGAAGCAAATGAACTTTCCTCAAAGTGTAGAAATTTCAAAAAGAAAATGGGAAACGAGAACATAAACAATCATGTCTGGAAGTTTTTTTGCCAAATGAGAACGAAGAATCTTCCTGTCACTGGACTCCTGCTCAAGCAGATTGCTCTGGATTTGCAGCAAAGGAGAAAATCACAGAATTCAAAGCATCGGAAGGATGGTTGCCTCGCTTCAAAAGGCGGCATAACATTGAATTCAAAATAATTAATGGTGAAGCTGCAGACGTAAATATCAACACTGTGCAAGAATGGAAAAGAAAACTTCTGGTCATAACAAAGGATTTCGACGCCGCTGACATTTTCAATGTCCACGAAATCGGATTATTTTTTAAAGCTCTTCCAAATAAAACCCTAGCAAAAAGAATCAAGAACTGCGTGGCTGGAAAATGACGAAAGAAAGACTTGCCCTCATGATCTGTGCCAGTTTTACGGATGCGAAGCTCAAACCACTTGTGATCGAAAAACGTGAAAAACCACGATGCTTCAAAAATGTGAAGATCGCATCATTGCCTGTGAACTATAAAACAAATCGAAGAGCCTGTACTACATTCACAATTTCTCACAATGGTTAGAGGGCATTAACGAGTTAATGAAGAGAGAAGGAAGAAAAATTCTTCTTTTTGCGGATAATGTCAGATCACATACAAACATGCAGCTGAGCAACGTGAGCCTTAAGTTCCTGCCACCGAACTGTACTTCTATAATCCAACTACTGGATCAGGGAGTAATCAAGAGTTTTAAAGATCACTACCGAATCCATTTTCCGAAAAAAATGTCCCTGGTGATGGATGAGGAAAACACGGCAAACAAACTAACGAAGATAGTGAACGTCATGGATGCTGTCCATTGGATATCAACGGCTTGGAATGAAGTAACCCCCTATATCATCCAAAGATACTTGTACAAATCTGGATTCCCTTGTAAGAATGAAAAAAGAACAATAGGGGACCATGAAGCAACATCTGTGAGTGACTTGGGGTCATTTTTTCAGGAGCCGCACACTTTAATTGAACCTGGAACTTATCTCGAAGCCGAAGGAAACTTTCCGGTTTGCAACAACAACTTCGTTGAAAAGGAAGAGAATTGTGAAGAAGAAGCAGAACCAGAAGAGACTGATGAAACAAGAATTACAATTACCTTCAAGCAATATGGCCAAAGTATTCAAGACCTATTGCAGTCTGAACATCACCCGAAATCCTTTCCACTTCTGAAACAACTAGATAACATGTACACTGAACGAGCATACACAGTGCAAAAATAAACTAAAATTACTCACTTTTTTAAGTAATGTGTCGATTATTCTTTCAAGTAAAGCATTGTATATATGTAATTGCATTATTTTGCAAAACTTTTTTAATTTAACTTTTTTAATATTTTCTAAATTGAGCACTTCCATCTCGGTAAATCACATTGCTAACCATTGCTTAAAAAACAGTGTTTGTACGTCTACGCTGAATTATGTTAAAATCTAAAAACTATCTAACTACTAATGGTATCTAATCTACTACTAAATCTAACTACTAATGGTGCGGTTACCATTATTTTCCTTTTGATCCCAGTTATACATTATTTTGCTAAATTTCTTAAAAATAAAATAATGCCTTATACAAAAATGAAGAAAAAAAATAAACATAAAAACCGGAGATTTTCATTTGCGAAAAATCAGACTTGTAAATTTCTTCTATTATATTTATAAATTTCAAACATGCTTATGTTATTTATCATTTTTCTTTTTCAAAGAAAGATAATTTTCTGGTAAGTGAAATTTTACAAATGAAATCCTTAGTAATTTCTTTTTTAATAATAGTAAAGAAAAACACAGTGTTTGTCACTTTTATTTTGGATATATATATACATTTTATTATATTTATCTTTCTTTTAAAATATTTCAGTCTAACAAAAATGCTTTGTAATTTTGCAGTTGAGAAATACGAATGTTATTACAAAAAAGGAAACAGGGTTTTCCTTCAAAGCGTTGTGATGTTTATCTTTACTTATCTTTAGAAGGAAATAAGTTTAAAAAAAATCATGATTTCAAAAAATACTTTTAAAATATATACAATATTTCTGCCATGCTTTCGTTTATTCTTCAAATTGCTTTATTTCTTATAACGCAGTTAACTTTCTTTTATATTTAACACTTTTAAACATTTATTTTAATAAAATTCCAAAAATTGTATAATGCAGTATGTTGAAAATAAAAGGAACTACATTTTGGATATAAAAATGTCAGTTCCATATTTATTCATTTATATTTATAAATTCCAAACATACCTTGTCATGTCATTCCTTAACATTTTTTTAAAAGGAAGAATAACTCTGGGATTTGAAAATTTAAAACTGGCCAATTTCTTCGCCATCCCTTTTGTGTTAATAGTAAAAAGAAAAACATGTTTATTTCCCTACTCTGTTAGATTTATATTTATTTTCATATATATTGCATTTATGTTTATTCTTCTTTATAATATTTAAAAAAATGAAATATTTGCAGCTTCCTCATACAGAAATAACTATAATCAATGCATCATAAGGAACAGGCCTTTTTCATTTGTAAAATATATTTCAAGGCCATAAAAACTTTACCATAAAAACTAATTGGACATAAAAAAAAACAATTTTTATACAAATCGGTAATTTTGGAGCGTATTTTTTTAATGAAATATTTAATTTTTGGCCTTATTTCTTTTTATTTTCACAGATAAGATAATTTGTTTTTCTATTTCTTTTCACAACGAATACTTTCGGTGTATATATATATATTTTTTTTCATATAGAAGTTGTATGCTACTGTATAAAACATGTTTTAGGTATTTTTAATATTTTTTAAAGACCACAATCTATCTGACCTATAGTGAAAAAATACGATAATACAGAATTGCAAATCAAATATAAATCATAATATACAAAAATAGCTTTTTATTATTATTTATAATCGATCATCAAGAAAAAATGAATACTTCATCTATAGTATCTATTTTATTTTTATGATGATGCTTTTATATTTTAAAGCAATGCAGTGTAAAATATTTAATTATACTGTAGTGTGATTGTGTGCTTGCGAGATCATTTTCCAAAGAAATTAATAAAAAAGTCCACCAAAGTTATACTTTATTCAAGAACAGTTTTTTACTAAAAATACCTTTTCAAACTAACTATTTTTTAACAAAAATCCGGTTATTTAATATATAAATTGAAATAAATCACACAATTAAAAAAAAAAAAAACCTTCGTTAATATTACTATCGGTTTCTTTTTTACTTTTCATGTATTTATAAATAAATAATTTCGTCTTCATTAAAGTATAAGCTATATTTAAAATATCGATTTCATAAATGTAAGTTTAATTTTCTACATAAATTTCTTAAAATATCTTCTATTTCCTGTCGTTAATATGAATATTTACTGTAATGCAGTAAGAACTTTAAAAACATTATCACCATCTTAAAATGTTTAGTATATATTCTTTTCTTTAGTATTTATTTTGCAATTGATTTTTTTTTCACCTAATTTGATGTATGCAACAATTTTTCTAAATTGCATTAAAAAAATTATATATATATTTTTTAAAGCACTCGAATCCAATACTTTGTATTAGTTTATCTATAGGTATGCGTTTCTAAACCTCTGATAATTTTTTAAAAGTAATTTTGGTGATGTATTGAGGGTGTTTGGTGTTTTTAGCAGATTATCAACAAGAACAATATAGGTGGAAGGGCGATGTGTGCCATCAGTTTGTGTCTGTCTATGAAAACCTAATCTGTATTTATGCAGTGTTAACGTAGGTTCGAAATAAACCACTGAAAACTGGTGAGAAAAATTTTAAAATACAAATATTTAAAATAAATACGAGGGGTTTTCAAAAAGTAAAGATTCAATGTCGCATACTCATTCAAAAAAAAAAAAAAAAAAAAAAATAGATACAGTGTCCGTTACGAATTACTTACTGGTATATGACTTATTTTTGTTGTTGTCATTGTCCAAGCTGTTGTTAAGCCTGGATACAAGCTTTTGTATCCAACAGGCATTGAGGCTAAACCTCCTGTTGTCGAAACGACATTTCAACTTCGATTTTGATCTCATAATCATCGTGGAAGTTTTGCCATGCAAGATGTTTCTTCAGATAAAGGAATAAGTGGAAGTCTCTGGGTGCAACGTCGCGGCGGGCATCATATATCACACGAGCAAGGAAGACCGAGCTGTGCTCGGTCAAAATTAAATTTGAGTTCAAATATCATGACCCATGACCAAAATGACCCACTAATTGAATTTTCTCGAACATGTGACTTAGCCCAACAGTCTTCTCGTGCCCGAAAACCATAGAATGCTAAATTTATTTCAAATCCTCTGAACCGTTTTTAAGATAAAATAGCTTGACCCATATTGACCCATGACCAAAATGACCCACTAATTGAATTTTCTCGAACATGTGACCTAGCCCAACAGTCTTCTCGTGCTCGAAAACCATTGGATGCAAAATTTAGTGTAAATTGAGCCGCTTTTTAGATCTTGACCCACAATGACCCAGAAATGACCCACTAATCGAATTTTCTCGAACATGTGACCTAGCCCAATGATTTTAGCGTGCCCGAAACTCGTAGGATACAAAATTTAATCAAAATCGTCAGAGCCGTTTTTAGATAAAATTAATTTGACCCGCTTTGACCCAAAAATGACCCACTAATCGAAAGTTCTCGAACATGTGACCCAGCCCAATAGTCTTCTCGTGCCCGAAAATAGTCGGATACAAAATTTCGTCAAAATCATTTGAACCGTTTTTTAGATACAATTAGCTTGACCCTGACCCAAAATGACCCACTAATTGAATTTTCTCGAACATGTGACATAGCCCAACAGTCTTCTCGTGCCCGAAAACCATTGGATGCAAAATTTAGTGTAAATTGAGCCGCTTCTTTAGATCTTGACACACAATGACCCAGAAATGACCCACTAAGCGAATTTTCTCGGACATGTGACCTAGCCCAATGATTTTATCGTGCTCGAAACTCGTAGGACACAAAATTTAATCAAAATCGTTAGATCCGTTTTTTAGATAAAATTAATTTGACCCGCGTTGACCCAAAAATGACCCACTAATCGAAAGTTCTCGAATATGTGACCCAGCCCAATAGTCTTCTCGTGCCCGAAAATGGTTGGATACAAAATTTCGTCAAAATCGTTTGAACCGTTTTTTAGATACAATTAGCTAGGCCATGACCCAAAATGACCCAAAATGACCCACTAATCGAATTTTCTCGAACACGTGACCTAGCCCAATGGTTTTCTGGTGCCCCAAAACGGTAGAACATAAAATTTCGTCAAAATCGTTAGAGCCGTTTTTGAGATAAATTTTGCATATATATATATAAAACCACCCACAAGATTTGCTCGTATTAGAATATATATGTCCTATCTGTTCTAAGTTCTTCATGAACATTGGTCCTGCCTCCAGAGAAAGCACAACACCATTTCGTTACATTTTCTCGATTCATAATGTGTGATGGTTCGTCTACTCTGATCACGTGAGTAGGAGATGTTTTGAATGAGATTTTATTTTATTTTTCCACTAATTTTCCATGTGCGTAAAAGTTGATCAAGGCTCTCTTTCTCTAACTTTCGATGGATGCTGTGTGAATCTCAGAAATTGTGAGTTTCAGCTCTTTATCGATATTAATGCAAATTATTCTCGGTTAACAGGAGTGACATCATGATATTGCAGTATTTATAAAACATGATGTACTCTATTGATATTTATTTTGCAGCTTGTATCTTTTGATAGATAAATTCTGTCGATTTTATGTTAGACACTATTATTGAAACTTATTAAAATTTTCATCTTAATATGTATATAAATATATAACAATCCAATTATAATTTAACATTATGTTTTTAATATGTGTGCTATAGGTATCATAGTAACTTTTATTATGAAGGAGGAATTTAATATTCAAATCTATAATCCTATACATCTGTGACCTTCAAAATATAAATACTTTGATATATTCTATTGGCTTCAGTTAGTTATCTGGATGTTTGCATTCAATACACATTTGTTTAAAAACCATTCAACCTTATTCTGAACCTTTTAGGTAGCTTTTATAAAAAAACTACCGATTGCAGCCGTTCGGAGGAAAGCAATTCCAAAAAAATTTGGTATACTTTCTCCGATCATGACCCCCAGTCCCCAATACCACCTTCGGTTCAAATGTTGATTGTATATATATATATATATATATATGTATATATATATATATATAATATATAAATGAGATTTATCATGCTGTAACACTCTTATTTATGAACCGATTTGGGTATGACTGAGTATCTGTATAGGACTTGTCCAAGTTCGTTGGCCAGCTTCATGCGCCATCTTGTTTCAAAATGGCGTACAGTTAAATTATTATTTTTTTTAATTCAAAAATATCTATACAAAATAATAAATTGAAAATATTGTTTCCGTTAAGTGTTAGATCATTATACATGAATTTCGGAACATTTTTTGTTTTGGCTTTATCTTAAAAATTGGCTGAGATATGGCAGTTTGAAATTCAAGGGTGGCTGACATTTTTGAAACAATCTGATTTTTGTTATTCTGTAACAGCCATACTGAAATTAGCATTCAAATTCAGCATTGAACGAAAACCGGAATAGAATCATCTACAATCGGGTTCCAAGCATTTTAGCTTCGGGTGTTTGAATAAACCGAGTTGAATTTTTAAAAACATGGACTATGAAAGCTACCTTTTCCTCTCGGTACAGGCCGTAAGGACTTTTTTATGTATCTTTTTGTCATCTCATTGATAAATATTAAGTTTAGTTTAGCTGTGCTGAATCTACTGAGGAGTTTCGTACAAGTTATAGAAAAATGGATATTATATTAAATATATATATATAAATAAATCCAGTTGCATTTTAAATAATAAAATAAAGAAAGAAATTTCAAAATTAAAACAAGCACTAATATTCTCTAATAAAAGATTTCATATAAGACATATATTCTTTTAATTTTAAATATTAAAGTCGGGAAATGCATGCTCTTTTAATTTTTTGTCACGTTTAATAACAACAACAGCAAAGTTTTCGCTATATCTAGTTTAAGAGAGGTTAAATTAAAAGGATAAATATTTGAAACATGTAATTCGAAGACATTTAAAAAACATGTATAAATATTCTATATGTATATATGTTAACTATTCTATATACATACAGATCTGCCAACCTTTGAAAATGAGAAATAGTAGCACACCAAATTCAAATTTATCAAATCTATTTAAATTAACTTATTTTTTACGCTGGGTGGGGTGGGGGTGTTGCCACTTTTTGCGTTTTTTCGCGATCTTTTGACGAAATTTGCCGTTTTACGCAATGTTTTTGACGAAATTTGCCATTTTTTAACGATTCTCTGACGAAAGCAGGGATGAGATTGACAAAAATGCAAAAAAGCTGAAAACTGAGCGAACGACATTTGAGCAATAAGTTATGAATTTCAAGCGCAACAAATATTATAATTGCTATTAAAAAAAATATTTTTAACTAATATATATATATATATATATATATATATCACCAATTTAGCTGTGAGTACATTAAAAATAAATTATCAGCAGGAATTAGGTAGAAATTATTTACTTACTCTAATTAAAAGTCTATTTTACCAAGATACAGCACATTAATAAAATCCTTCAATGGAATGAACATTTTTTTTTTATTGAAATTTTGAAAAATAGTAAGATACTTTTCTTAGCAAATCAAGTATGTGCTAATAATTGCAACCACCTTAAATAAATGATAGAACAGTTCCCACCCTTTTTTTAAATAAAAAATAAAGTTTTAAAGTAATTAAAGATATTTTTAAAGGACATTATTAGTGGCACTAACTAGTCAGTGCTGTGGTTATTCCAGATTCCAGGTCATTTTTACCAGTCAGCTTGAAGCTAGTTTTTGGATTATTTGAATAGATTTTTTAAAATTTAATTTGTTTTCGCATTTCATAGCAAAATTTCTACATTACGAAAAGAAATTTGGTTTCAATCTTTTAACTCAATGCAGTAAATTCTGACGAAATTCGCTTTTATTCAGCAATCCTTTGACGAAATGCGCGTTTTTACGGCGATCTTTCGGCTAATATCGCGTTTTTACGGCGATCTTTCGGCTAAAATCGCGTTTTTGCGGCGATCTCTCAGCTAAAATCGCGTTTCTACGGCGATGTTTCGGCTAAATTAGCGTTTCTACGGCGATGTTTCGGCTAAATTCGCCGATTTACGGCGATCTTTCGACGAAATGCGCATTTTTACGGCGATCTTTCGGCTAAATTCGCGTTTTTACGGCGATCTTTCGGCTAAATTCGCATTTTTACTGCGATCTTTGGGCTAAATTCGCATTTTTACTGCGATCTTTCGACTAAATTCGCGTTTTACGGCGATCTTTTGGCTAAATTCGCATTTTTACGGCGATCTTTCGGCTAAATTCGCATTTTTACTGCGATCTTTCGGCTAAATTCACGTTTTTACGGTGATTTTTTAGCTAAATTTGCATTTATACTACGATCTTTTGGCTAAATTCGCATTTTTACTGCGATCTTTCTGCTAAATTCGCGTTTTTCAGCGATCTTTTGGCTAAATTCGCGTTTTTACGGCGATCTTTTGGCTAAATTCGCATTTTTTACTGCTATCTTTTGGCTAAATTCGCATTTTAACTGCGATCTTTTGGCTAAATTCGCATTTTTACTGCGATCTTTCGACTAAATTCGTGTTTTTTCAGCGATCTTTCGGCTAAATTCGTGTTTTTACGGCGATCTTTCGACGAAATGCGCGTTTTTACGGCGATCTTTCGGCTAAATTCGCGCTTTTACGGCGATCTTTCGGCTAAATTCTCGTTTTTCAACGATCTTTTGACGAAATTTGAGTTTTTTCAACGATCCTTTGACGAAATTAACGTTTTTTTCGGTGATCCTTTGCTGAAATTTGCTTTCCCCTTCCCCGCCAATTCTTTGAAGAAAATCGCGTTTCTTCAGCGATTTTTTGGCGAAATTCGCGTTTTTTCAGCAATCCTTTGACGAAATTTGCATTTTTTCAACGATCCTTTGACGAAATTTACGTTTTTCAAATGAATCTCTGAAGAAATTCGTGTTTTTTCAGCGATTCCTTGACGAAATTCGCTTTTAGCGGCGATCCTTCGACGAAATTCGCTTTTTTTTGGCGATCTTTTGACGAAATTCTCGTTTTCAACGATCTTTTGACGAAATTTGCGTTTTTTAACGATCCATTGACGAAATTCGCTTTTTTTCAGCAATCGGTTGACTAAATTCACGTTTTTTTGGGAATCCTTTGGCGAAATTTGCTTTTTTCCGCCAATATTTTGACGAAATTCGCGTTTCTTCGCGCGATCCTGTGACGAAATTCGTCCTTTTTTGCGCGATCCTGCGACAAATTTCGAGTTTTTTTTAGAGTGATCCTGTGACGAAATTCGCGTTTTTTTTTTTTTGCAGAAAATCGTAGTTTTAGACAGATTTTCGTAGCATCGTAGTTTGTGGTTCGAAATCGTAGCAACTACGATTTTTTCGTAGCAGTTGGCAGCTCTGTACATATGTTAAATATTCTCTCTCTCTCTCTCTCTCTATATATATATATATATGTTAAATATTCTGAATGCAGAATTATAAAAAAAAAATGTCTCGAAAAAGAATTGCACGAGTGAAAAAACATGTATTTTTTTCTTTTCTCTTTTTTTATCGTAATCATATATGTATGTAGGTAAACAACTTCTCTGCAATAGAAATGAATATTTATTGTCTTTAAGGCTTCCAATTTCCCTCAGTATCCTACACTTTACGGAAAATAACGAAAATATGAATTTTTCGAAAATAAAAATTTTAAGCAAATAATCATTTTTATTGTATTTTTTATTGTACGTGGCTTGATATATTATTTAAAATATTTCTTGAACAATATATTTTTTTAAATATGATCCTTATAGTTATAGAGCCAAATTCTAAGAAAAACACGCATTAAAAGGTATTGCAAAATGTTCAGAATTGTATGAGTGGTGTAATTTTAAAAGTTTCTTAGTTAAAGAAAAAGGCTTTTACCACAAAAATTGCTTTTTTTTCTTTACAAAATCATTTAATATACTACTGAAAGGGAAATTTGTAAATGTATCTTGTCTCGCTCAATTGTGTTACATTTAATCGCTTGTAACACATTTTGTTAAGAAAGACACACTGTAAAAAATTACCAATGTTTCTTATTTTATGAAAATGTTCTATAACCACGAACGAAAATATAATATAATCTTCTGAGTTATCCGAAATTTCAAGTAGCATGTTACATTGTCTTTTGAATCCCCAGAAACAAATACATTTTCAAAATTTAAAGAATAATTTATAAAAACATATTATTTTTAGCTGCCCGAATTTTTCAGAAACGTTTCCGAAGGGATTTTATAGTGTATTAATTAGTGTCCTCAGCCTGGAATACATATTTTCCGAATGCTATCCATTCTGAAGTAAACATTTTCGTGCTCAAAAAAAATATTTAACAGACAAACATGCAAAATTAACAGCGTTAACAATAACATTAAAATTAAGATTATTTCTTTACTCTTTCATGTATAAATTAACTTATGCTGTTGAAAACGTGTACTTTAGAATGGATAACATTCGAAAATCAGGTATTCCAGTCTGAGGACACTCATTAATACACTATAAAAACCCTTCGGAAACGTTTCTGAAAAATTCGGGCAGCTAAAAATAATTTGTTTTTGTAAATTATTCTTTAAATTTTGAAAATGTATTCGTTTCTGGGGATTTAAAAGACAATGTAACATGCTATTTGAAATTTCGGATAACTCAGAAGATTATATTATATTTTCGTTCGTGGTTATAGTATATTTTCATAAAATAAGAAACATTGGTCATTTTTTACAGTGCAGAAATAATAAATTCGTATGAATTAATTATGTTTACACTGATAATTAAAAAAATATATGGTATGTACTAGACGGTTTTGATTTTTGTCATGACTTTGGGTAATTCATATGTTAAACAGTACACTGTAAAAAAAATTGGTCCAAAATTACGGTACATATGCTGGCAACTTTGTGACCAATATATGTACTGTAATATAACTGGACGGTATATGTACCGTAAAATATTTAAAGTATATGTATCGGCTGCACTCTACCTTCTCTTCAAACCTGCACGCATTACGTAACAAGAGCAAAAGCATCACTTCAGGGGTTGCCGTACACCGAAGCGGGGCTACCAGTTTTTTCCTTACTGAAAAATTATTATTTTACGGTATAAATAGCGATTTTTTACAGAAAAACAATCATTTAACGGTATAAATACCATTTACAATCGAAATGGCACATATATAGTTTTTTTAAGCTTAATATACCTTAGAAGTACGGTGAAAACGGTACGAGTACAGTTAATTTACGGTACATCTACTGAAAGTTTACGAAAATGTTTTACAGTGTAGTACTACAATCATTTTTTAACTTTTGAAGTGTCCGTAAAGCAGTTATTTTTATCATGAGAAATTACCGACAGTTTAAATATTGTATCTATTTTAAATAATTATAGATTGTTCATTTAACATGTTACATTTAACAATCGTGTAAATAGCCACATACATTTGTGATGACACAAACGGTTTGTTTCAACCGATATTTCTATTTTATCTTCTTCTGTTTGAAGTTGTTTTTCATTACATGGTTTTTACCGCATTAATCAAAATTATCAGAAAGATTTTATTTCGAACCAGTTTCAAACTAGCCATTCAAACCACCATATAAGTGACTTAACACTTTTATTTGCGGTGTTTACTATTTAAAACCCTAAATTCAAATTATTATTTATACCTATTTCCTTTATATATCAAATTTTTTTTATTTATTTACGTGAAATCAAAGAATTGCATTTACTTAATATAAAATTACATTGTTCATAGATTCTGGTGCGTTTACAACATTACAACAACCTGCATTTATTTGTAGGTGTAAAGTTATTTTTGGTTTATGGTACTAAATGTTTCTGTAAAAGAAAACAAAGTTGTCAAAATGTTTTCATAATTTCCATTTATGTTTTAATTTGAAAATCCATCCAGTCCAAAGAATTTCATTTATAGAAAAAAATCGAAATATAATGGCAAGACTTATTTGTCCAAAAAATAAATTACCGTATTTTCTGGTATATAACACGCGGCTCAAATAAATCGTTTCCGAACCATAAATTTTATTTATCAAATTAAGTCAAATAAGTACCAAGTCGAAATATATTCATTTTTATTATATAAAATTTCTGGTTCGATGCCAATTTATTTGAGCCGCGGGCTTTATACACCAAATTACGGTATTTCATTGAAAATACACAACCAATCACACTGGCGAAAAGAACGAAATTATTTTCAGGGCAACCCAACATTTTTTGACTCTGCACTAAAATAAATATAGTTATAAAAATCTCCTACATACTACGGTATAAGAATTTCCAACTACGCATAATATGAATTATCCACAGTTAAAGTGTTCATCGAGAATCGGATTTTTCTTAAAAAGCATTTGACATTCGACTTTATCCTTTAATATACTTTAATACATTAAAATCCATCTGCGCCCAAAGCATCGAACATCATCTCCGAACCTACCCCTGGGACACCTCTTCACTTGTAACTAGTGGAAGCTAATGACATAAAATTATCTGATTACAAATCTGCCTTTTATGAAACTCGTGAAAAGAACAGAATGTTTTGAGTTATCCGCAGGGAATGTGTTAATGTGTTAATCAAGAAATCGATTTATCTGAAAAAGCATTTGACATTCAACTTTATCCTTTTTACACTTTTATACACTAAGATACATCACACCCCCAAACCTTCCCACCAAAAAACCTTTTAGTTGTAATGAATTTCATTCAGATAATTTGAGCTATTGTTGCCTTATTGTTGCATTCGATTACACTACGCAATTTAAATTTATAGTAAATCACAATAACGCTTGTTTTGAAAAAAATGCGAGTGTCGGAACTGAACTTATACGTATAGAATCGTATCTAATATAATCATATACTATACGTATCTACTGAAAAACCTTCGATTGTTATATTAGTATTTATTTGATATAAAAATTTCCAACTATAAAAACGCATCAATTAAGGATACTTAAAAAGAAACAAATTATTTTCTATCACTGCATTAAAAGAGTTATTAAAGTTATGTAAAAACTAAATTACAGAAAGCTCCTAAATTTTATCGTATAAGAATTTCGTGACCTCATATCACATATTCTATGTTATCCGCATAGAAAGCGTGAATTCAGATTTTTTTTTTCAATAATCATTTGAGATTTGACATTCGACTTCAACATTTTTCTCATATAATACACAAAATCGTATGATTGTCTAAAGTGCCTAACTGAAATTCCGAACTTACCTCAACCGACACTCTTTACTTGCGTCTCATTCTCATTTAGATTTTCTAAACAATATACGATTCCACCATGGAAATTAAAATTATAATAAATCCTATTTAATAACTGTGGTAAAAATTTTAGTTGTTGATAAAGAAGAATGCTATAACATTAATGTATAAAAATATAATAGAAGCACTACATCCAAATAATTCCATATTCGCACAGTAAGTTGGCAAGCTTTAGGTTTTCCCGTCAGTCCTGAACATATTTGCACTGTAGTATTAAGCCATAAATAGAGAACTGGCGCAATAAAAATCAATAGTCAGTAAGTGAACGTGAATTAATTGAAAAGTTTTAATTTTCAAAAAAATTAAAGAGGTTTAAAAATTCAAAGATGTTTTTTCCAATTACGCAGAATATGACATTCTTAATTATTACAACCGTGTACAACATTATGTGATTATGACCGATTCAGGATAAGGCGTCCAATTTGGAAGCCAAGATATAATAATTCAAGTTTCCAATCAAACGTCAAATGTACATCTTTAAATATATTTCTCCCCGTTCACCCTCTAGCTGGAGAAAACGGCCTAAAAAAAGGGTTGAGTTTGAAAATATACAGAAGCAAAAAAAAAAAAAAAAAAAAACTCTTTGGATAACTACATATTAAAGAAATATCTTTCTAAAAATACAATTGAACTAAGTGAAAAAAATATCGAACTGAGCTAATCAATTTATTTTGATAGAACAACTAAACAAGACACTTGTGTCATTTTCAAACTTAATATTAACTGTAAAACCTATTGAACATTGCAGATGCATATTTTTATTGATTTAGAGTGTAAATACAAATGACACAGGCATATATCAGATTTAAGTTTTATTTTAAAAGTATAGAAATTACTACTAACTTTTTTTTACAACATTTCAGAATTTAAGAAGAAGGAAATAACAGATATCATCTTCTTTCACGAAACATTTTCTTATGTACGCAATTTCCTACACCATGTATATTTTTTATACCATTTTCGAAAGGATTATTGGATGATATATTTTCATTAAAATCAAATAAAGAATTCTTCACAGACAAATGTTAATGCTTATTAATTTCAAGCATTAACACTTTATAACTCAACAGCTCTAATTTGATAACAAATTACCCAGATGTTAGAGTACATCATTTTAAAAACGTAAAAAATATAGAATACGAGAAAAAAAATTGACTAAAATGCACTTTGTTTTGCATCTGCAATAAACGAAAAATTACATACCTCTCAAAAATAATGTCAATTTTGTTTTACAAAATTTACTAAGTTCAGTTTAGCAATAACGACGCGAAAAGGTTCCAATGATAAATAAAACTTCGGCATGAAAAATTATTTCAGCACTGCCGTCTCTTGAAAATTCTATGAAAAATTTATATTAACTGCTGTGTTGGGGGCATATAGCATCAACAAATAAAATAGTCTTTTAAACCTCACTGTATAAGTAACATTGACTTTTGGGAATGTGACAGAGATAATCAACGTGATAATACAGTGGGTTAATATAACTTAAGAAATTCAAAAACATTTAAAAGGCTGAATATTGTGTATTGTGTTTTTTTATTATTATTATTATCTACGTTTTATTCCCATTTCTTAAAATACATGAAACTTTATTATAAATCCACTGCCTCATTAAAACACATTTCATTCCCAGCCACAAATGACAAAATGCTGAGAAGGCGATTAATTTGTTGTTCCAATGCGCTCCTCCCGCATATAAATTTCAAGAATATTAATGATTGTCAATATTAGCACTTAACATTTTGTATTTTCTGATATATCAATGAACTGTGATATATATTTAGTCACTTAGAATATCTAGTACATTTAGCATACTTCTTCATTAAAATTTAAAAAGAAAATACTGAAACTCTTAGTAAAAATTTCTCTTAAATGCTTAAATTTTTAAAATTTTTAAAAGTTAAAAAAAAAATAAAAATGGAGAAACTTTAAAATGTTTCTTTTAAAGAATAATTGTAGGGAAAAATTTGGTTGTGGTAAACATTAAACTACAATCGCATTTTATAGACTACCGCCATAAAAAGAAAAATATATCAGTGTTTTATAACATTTGTTATTAATGGTTATTTGTTATAATTTCAGAAAGAGCTTATGCTTTATCTGTATATCACTCTACAGCAGTGGTTCCCAACCTTTTTTTGGCCGCGCCCCACCTAAGCACATTTAAAATCATGGTGCCCCCCCCCCTCTTCTCCTCTGTAGCATATAATTATTATTATATACAAAATGAACTCTTATTCCGGAAAAGCAAGTGTAACAGAGTATTAAGTATGATAAGCTGTTTCACATCCTTTTACTTATAAAAATAACAAAATTTTCAGTGCAAGTATGTTTTTAACATAATTCTATGAATGCAGTGAGGCCATGCATTTTCACATTTATATCTAGAAAAGTTTTATTGTTCTTTGGCAACTTACCTCCGACACAAAAGTGTTATATAGTCTGCATTTTTATCTTCGTGAAACTTCTTTAAGAGAATCCCACATTTTGCATAAAATTTGGAAGAAATGATACATTTTATAATTGATTTTAGCATTTCATTTAGAACAGGTGAAAAATTTTTTAATATGAAGTTTGTATGTATAAAATAATTCACAAGTACCATTTCTGGATTCGCAGCTTTATCCATTTTAAATCAGGCTTTCTTTTTCCCGTTATGGTTATTTGGACACCATTATATAAGCCAATTTTTAAATTTTAAATCTGTGTATTTTGTCTGCACAAGAGATATAAGTAGACTTTTCACGAATTTCTTTCTGTGATACTCATTTGAAGATTAATTAATTTTATAAAAGTAGCACCTCGTTTAGATACTTCAAGCATTTTTTAAGTTAAATATATTGAACATAGTCAATTTCAGATACACCCTTAAGTAATTTCATAAGTAAAAGTTTCTTCGTGTGACATATTGCTCTGTCAATAGAAATACAAGTTTCTGTTAATAAATAGTAAAAATAAAAAGTGTGTAATACTAAAATAATATTGTAACCAGAAAAATTTAATAATTATTTAAATATATACACTATATTTCCAATGATGACTGGTCACTTGCGATTTTAGACGTTTTGTTAAATATCTGGAAAGTTACATGAGGAATTATCCTGCAACTTCAGGAGTGTAAACAACATGATAAACGTCATATATTTCCGCGAAGATTTTTTCCCGAAACCCCATAAGGGGCCGTCAACAAATTGAAGAAAAACGAATATATTTTGGATAACCCTGTAAACACTAATATTGCAAAAGCATTCAAACTGTAGATTATGATTAAGTGGATTATTGTAATAATTTGGGCTCATTTGTATGAAGATAGCATGTATAGTCGAAGAGAAATTCAGGTTTTTATAAAAACAGTCCCAAATTTTACCAAGTTTTTTGCTTATACAATTTGCAGAGTTTTTAATATAAAAACAAGTGTTTTTCGGAAAATATGACAAACAAAATTATACACAATACTCTGCAATCAGAATTAAAAAATAATAAAAATTGTATGAAAAACGAGCAGGTTTACTAAATATTGTTTCACTGCGCATGCGCGAATTCAATCAAAATATACTGTGCATAATATATTAGCTTAATCTATAGACCAACTTTTATGAAAGTCTCAAAAACATAGCTTGAAAATTCTGATATTAATCGTCGATAGAATAAACTCGAAATTCGCTGTTTCCAAAAGGAAGCAAAAAGATGAGGGGTTGTATCAAATATAGAATGAGAGACACTTCTTTCTTATTATGTCAACTTTGATAAGCTAGTACATTTGGATACAGCCCCTTATCTTTTTGCTTCCTTTTGGGAACAGCGAATTTCGAGCTTATTCTATCGACGACTACTATCAGAATTTTCAAGCTATGTTTTTGAGACTTTCATAAAAGTTGTTCTATACATTTAGCTAATATATTATGCACAGTATATTTTGATTGAATTCGCGCATGCGCAGTGAAACAATATTTAGTAAACCTGCTTATTTTTCATACAATTTTTATTACTTTTTCATTCTGATTGCAGAGTATTGTGTATAATTTTGTTTGTCATATTTTCTGAAAACAACTTGTTTTTATATTAAAAACTCTGCAAATTATAAGCAAAAAACTTGGTAAAATTTGGGACTGTTTTTATAAAAACTTGAATTTCTCTTCGAGTATACATGCTATCTTCATACAAATGAACCCAAATTATTACAATAATCCACTTAATCATAATCTACAGTTTGAATGCTTTTGCAATATTAGTTTTTACAGGGTTATCCAAAATATACAAAATATATTCGTTTTTCTTCAATTTGTTGACGGCTTCTTATGAGGTTTCGGGAAAAAATCTTCACGGAAATATATGACGTTTATCATGTTGTTTACACTCCTGAAGTTGCAGGATAATTCCTCGTGTATCTTTCCAGATATTTAACAAAACGTCTAAAATCGCAAGTGACCGGTCATCATTGGAAATATAGTGTATATATATATATATATATATATATATATATATATATATATATTATTCCGGTAGTACTCGTGTTTTGAAATTTTAATGAAAACTTTTTGAAAATTTATTTTTATTCAGTTATTTATAAATTTTCCATGTGTTATTTATCTTTTTAGTCTGCAAAAGTAAGTTTATCAAAAAAAAAAAAAAACAACGACAAAAAAAAATCAAAAAAACTGACAGGGACTGGGTTAATAACAAATCTAAAATTGCCCTCCTCAAAAGTCAAATTGCCCCCCTGTGGGGCGTACGCCCCCCGTTGGGAACCACTGCTTGACAGCAATAAACTGGTTTCGACATATATTTATACAAAAGAGTTACAAAACACCATGATTGATTTAAATATACACATAATGCCTATGTACCATCGTTGTATGTTTTAATATTGTTTATATACATTAACATATTTATTGCGAGTGTAATTTAAAACCATTTGACATTACAAATATTTTCCCATTATTCTTCTAAACTGCACATGTATGTGTCTGAAAACTATTGGCCCATTATCATGGTAAAAATCACATTGTTCTACTTTCTAAATATGAAGCTAGATACATCTTTTGCTATTACATGACTTACGTCAAATGCTAGATATATCATTAAAGGTTAACGACTGGAAACGCCTATGTAACACCTATGAGATGGAAGATTCTGAGTTCCTCAGGGGAACAATTCCACCAGCTTTTTAACACTTTCTAACCTAGTTGAAAAGTGTTTATAACTTCGGTTTGTCTGGCCGTATGGCCGTCTGCCGTCTGGCCGTCTTCCGTCTGGCCGTCTGCCGTCTGTCCGTCTGTCCGTGCTCTAACTCCCGTAAATATGCTCGGATTGCTCTGAAATTTTTATATGTTATAGTCGTTATCTATAGCATGTTCCCTATTTCAACGGAAGTGTGTAGCACTTATAGTTTTTTTACAGGGACACTCAAAAGAATTCGTTACATTGCTGTCTATGAGGAAAAAACATTGACGGTTTATTTAAATAATGTTTCACTATTTTAAACGCATTGAAATTTAAATATATCACTAAGGTGCATTAGAAGAAGCTTAATATGGAATAGGGTGTGCATAGCACTTATAGTTACTTTACAGGGACAGTCAAAAGAATTCTGTTACATTACGTCTATGGAGAAAAATCGTCTGTGGTTTATTTAAATAATGTTTCCCTATTTTAAACGCATTGAAATTTATATATATCACTAAGGTGTATTTCAAGAGGCTTACTACAGAATAGTGTGTGTACAGCAGTCATCGTTCATTTACAGGGACACACAAAAGAATTCTCTACTGTAAGTTAACAATAATTCCTGGAAGTGCGTTTTAAGTTACTGATCGCGATTTTAATTTTAACTCGCTTTTTGTCTATTATGTGGTGTATAAATTCTGTATATCCTATACAGGGAAGCACAAAAGTTCGCGAACACATTTCCGTATTATTTAACTCCAGACGGAGAATTTTAAACTGTGCTACGCGTTTCCTAACTGAACTAAAATTTAACATCCTATGTAGTATATATACAAATCTATAGATCCTATACAGGGCTGAATAAAAGTATTCGGATTACTAAGATGTTATCTTTTAGCTTATTAAACGGTATGATTTGTAAAATTATTTTGGAAGCGTTGGAAAGTGTTACATAATCTATGCTTGACGCATGATTTTTCGTTCTTGTTTAAGTATAATTTTTGCATCATTTATGACATACAATTGTGCGTTTAAATATGGCGGTAATTACTATTGAGATAAAATGTCTGGAAGGAGCTCTGTCGCCAGCGAGGTCCATTCTGTAATGTTAACATAGATTTCTGAAAGAAAAGGATTGTTGTAGGAAGATAATTTTTCTTTAGAGATACCTAGAAGTGTAAATTCATAGTGTAACAGTCTTGAAGACAAAAGCAGACATTTTACTTGGCTATCGAATGTAATACAATCCCAATATCAGTAAACCATCTGTGTGTGTTTGAAAGAATATATTCAGTAGTTGATATCGGAGACCAATAAGGCTAATGAACGCATGCTACTTCTCAGAAAATGGTTATGTTGTATTCCCTTAAGCACCATTATGATTTCTATACATCCTAGAAAATATCAGACAGTTACATATATATATATCAAATAATATCCTGTACTTTAATATTAAATAATTTTAAGTTGTTTGTTAACACTTCTCAGTGCAATTCTATTATTCATATAGTTTTCTGTACAGAGGACATCTGAACGTTTAGTCAGAACCGTAATGGGGATTCATATGTCAATATTAAGGTGACCTGGAACTTCGAGGAGGCACAATGTTCAGATATTTAACGAAATTTATAATTTAAGGGGACAATGGACGTTCAAAACAATATTTTTTATTTTTCACTCAATTGTACTGAAATTTTGCACACATAGTAATTCATACATTTTATAAGTAAATTGAGCAATTTTATTTAAAAATGTGTATAATTAATTAATTTATTAATTAAAATGTATTAATTAATCGCTCTAATTAAAAATGCTCCGTGCGCATTATATTTGGCTTCAGGAACTTGGTGTTTTGTTAAATGGTAGCTTTATATTATTGCAACATAAGTTGGTATGCGTTTTAAAATTGTACCAATATATTGAGAAAAATTAATAAAAAACTTCCAATATTTACATTTTTTTTTTTAAATTTTCATTGAAAAATGTTATAAAACTACGAAATTTTCCTTTTTTATACAGTAATGAATGCATATCAATAGCAAGTTTTGAAATATAGCACACTGCTAACAATAATACTTAATATTATGAAAATTGGATAAAATATAAGACACCTGGAACATTTTCAATATTTTATCTCTGCGAAAATTCTCAATTACAGAAAACGCGATTTAAAGTTTTATTTTTAGTGTAACTCAATTACGGTGTCAAATTTGAAATGCTCGTAATTTGGACAGGAATCTTTGCAATTGCAAGCGATTTTTTGCAAATGTTGCAGTTAAGATTGAAGTATAGTAATAAACCAAAATAAGAAAAACGATCTTTTAGTCGATTTTAAACCAACAGAAGGTCCACGGTCCCCTTAAAATACTTATTACAATTTAAGATGATTCTCATTAGTGGTACAAAAACAAATGAGAAATCCCAAAAGATATAAAAGTTTAAAATAAGTACGTTAGAAAAACGTTACAAAATTTGGTTGGTTACCCTTGTAAAGACAAACATGCTTTGTATAGGAAACAATGGTCACACTACATCTTTTGAATAAATTTTACAGGACACCAATCTTATGACGAAATTTAGAACGCAACTGCGCAATAATGATGATCTTTTAGCAAATGTTTCAACAGAATAAAATCCCGTTGTGCGAAATATCATGTTCGATGTTTCTTACGACCGATTACTTCCACGTGTGCCAAGGATGAGTATGGAAAGTCTTCCGATGTGGCTCTTTTGAAGAGATCTTAACCTGTATTTAGGCAGAATTACTCAGATTCTAAGAAAACAACGGAAAATGCCAAACGGTTTTCTCGACAGGCCTCGACGTGGAATATAATCCAGCACCTTCTCTACCGCCTTTAAGACTTCTCACCCTCTTGTGGGCATGTGAAATATAATTATATGAAATGGAATTCTGGAATTATTTTGTAATTCAGTAAGTGACATGGCATTCACTATCAGCTATTTTCGAAATTTTGTTGTTTGGACATGGTTGGTAGCGATTTCTAGGACTTCTTGAAATTGCATTAAATTTCACAGAAAGAAAATGTAGATTTCGCTAAAATATTTTAATTATTGTTACAACCATGAACGAAAATTCAAGTTTGGCTTTGTGTAAAACAACTTTTTTTTTAAATTATTATTATTCGAAAGTGAATTGCGACCCTGTTATCTATACACTATTGTTTTTGTTTGACATGTGTTATCCTTTACAGTTCTGTCCAACTGTTCAGACACACCATGTAAATTATTTATATTTCCCTTTGCTTTTGCTTTTAACAATGTTATTTGTAATTAAGTATTGCCATTTTAAGAAACTATATTTATTATAGTTCACGTTTCTGGATTTTGTTCTTTAAATAATTGACTTAATATATCGTACTGACTTATTTTGCTTCACATTATTTTTAAAAAAAGTCATTTGGGATTTTCGAAGAATCGGCTAATGTAATTAAATTTCTGTTTAAACCTTCTCACTTTTAATAGAATCTTTCAAGAAGATTTAAAGCTTAGTTTAATCTAGTTCAAAGAGATTGTCGATAATTCATTCTACCTTTTATCGATAAATCCTGGGCGGTCATATTAAATTAACGTTTTCACCTCTTGGGAATGTATAAGATTTGAATGAAAGTAAGTAAGGATATTATAGATTTATTAAATTTAATTTTGTGTGTAAGAAAGACATTGTTTAAAAATAGGCAATTTCTTACATTCTATAAGGAGCTACCTAATAATAGTTTTAATCTTATGGAAAACGATGATGGGACATCTACATTAATTTTAAAAAGATTGTTGATTCGTTTTTTCCTTTTAAATATTTTGTAATAAGCTCAATTTATAGTACAGTAAATCATATGCTAAACATTCTTCAAAATTAATTTTTCACTAAAGTATGTGTTTATGCAACTTTAAATTTTTCTTGCAAAGTAACATGAGAAATTTTCTTGTACCATAACTAATGATATATTATAATTTGTCTCATTTAAAGTATTATTTTATTTCTATATTTTGTTTATTGTAATGCAGCCTAAAATATCAATAACACACATGGGCTTACGAAGAGGGATCCAGGAAGGGATGCGGGTTTCCAAAATCTTTGGGAATGTAAGAATTTTGGTCTTCTTTGTCTCAATTTAGGTAATTTTTACAACACCTCTCCCTCCCCCCCCCCCCCCCCTCGCAAAGTAAAACCTGCTTACAAACGTGATAACATATTTTTATTATAGTTTTTTTTTTTTTTTTTTTTTTTTTTTTTTTTTTTTTTTAAATAGTAATAAATGTAGTTTTACTTTAACATATATAAGTTAATAACTGATTAATATTTAAGTTGCTTTTATATTATGTTTACAAAAAAGCTGTTTTAAAATTTGTAATCATCTAAAAAATTCAAGTGTGTTTTGTTAAATTAAATTGTGAAAAATTGTAATTTTTCATAATATATTTTTTAATTGATATTGTATTACATTTTATTGTCCAAGTTAGGAAAGAATAGTACTAAAGTAAGATATTCTCCAGTTTTTATAATTCTCTATTGATTGTAAGACTTTCAGTACCATATGGAAATTGTAGTATGTATAGCGATTGTGTGCATTCTCTTAGGGGAATTTGGCGCAAAATGAAATAGAGGGACAAATGGTTAAATATTTGGTCCGTATGCTACCAGCCGATATTTTAATTGTGTTATTTCACATCTACTTGCTTACTGTCAGGCAACAGTCGCCTAAAGAAATCAATATATATGATGTTAGTGACAATTTTTAAATTTGGATGAATATATTGTAATATTATTAGGTAATAAATAACATCTTTTGAATTATATAAAGATAAATTTCTCATTATTAATAGTGTAAAGATAAATTAGATTCTTCTGATGCCTAGTGAAGTATTTGTTTATTTAATATTAGACCTATTTTTGGTTTAAATTTTTTATAAACATTTGTTATGCACATGCGGGGCAAAGTGACAGGGTCAAAGTGAAAAATACTTTTAGTGATGGGGTGAACTGAAATATTTTATTTCACTTTGCCCCTACAACATATTTATAATTTTAAATGTGTCAAATAATCTTGTTTATATATTCAGGTGTATAATGATAAGGACATACAAGAGAAAAACAGAGCAGCAATCCTGGTCTGAAGAATCGATGGCGGCTTCTGTACAGGCAGTAACAGGTACTGATCAGATGAGTCTTAATTCAGCAGCGGAATAATATGGAATACCAGTGGCTAAACCGTAAAGGTGAGTTAAAAAATGTAAGAAGATGGCGATGTTACAGAAGCTTCCAAAATTGGAACACATTTTGTTTCAATTAAGTTCATGCGGCCATACAGACAAAAAAAAAAAGGATGTTTATGATGATACAAGTGATGTTAAGTGATACAAGTTGATGATAACGATGATACAAGTCTTGTTTACTATAAAAAAAATACTGGGAAAACTGTATTGCGAAAGAACTCAGACATGGAAAAATTCGTTTCTTATGTGGATTAGCATAATTAGAACCGAACTGCCAAAAATAAATAAATAAATAAATAAATAAAAACATTTAAAGACGTGAAATTGTAACTTGTTTATATTTCATTTTGCCCAATTGACAGTGTCACTTTGCCCCATACTTGGGGCAAAGTGATAATTTTCTAATATTCTAATGCATCTTTAATACACCACATAAATTATAGAATAAAATTTGAAATAAAAAATAAGTTTATAAAGAAAGGGTATTATAAATTATGTAGTGCAAAATTTCAATAAATTTTCTGTTTGTCCATTTTGAAAATTGTCATTATTAAGTAATTCACTATGCCCCCTGTTCCCATATTATATAGTCACTTTTTAAAAGTCAGATAACTTTTCGGTATAGAAAATCAATCACATTTCGAGTGCAATATATTTTATTTCTGTAAGTTATTTCATTATGTTTACTTTTACTTTTCTTTTCTTTTTTTTAATTTTGATCTAATTAAATGTGTTTATATGAAGAAAATCATTTATATATGAATGCCTTTACCATTCCATCGGGTATCCCTTATGATTTGAAAATAAAGTTTTCAGGAAATAATTAAAAAGAAATTATCAAATAAATCTAAATTTTACGTGATTTAATTTAAAGTATTATGATTTCATTATATGATTTAAAAGAAAATTATTTAATAGAAAATTAACAGAAAATGTCAAATAAAAATTTGCATAAACGACGTATTTCTGATTCAGATGATTATGAAAATAAACTGTTGTTTTGATTAAAATGTATTTTAGCTTATTATTTTATTATAAAATATTTCAGTTTTTATGAATGACTATTTTTTGATAAATATGGAATATAAATAAATCATGTAATTAGATACCTGTTTTCATACATTAAAATGTAAATATAAATGTACAGGGATTAAAATATATTTCAAAAATTTGCATTTTGTGATTTAAAAATTTATTCAATTTTTAGAGTAAATCATAAGGGAACAAGATTATGCCAGATTATAAATAATTACGAAACTGGTGTTTCAGTCTATTTAATTAATGTATGTCCTTTGAAAGCTTAAGCATACGTAAATATTTTAAATATGTTTTAGTAGAAATACTCATTTTCGCGGATTAAATAATTTTCTGAGAGGTTTTTTTACGCATAAATGAAGGTTTTTAGATTATAACAGCTAATCACCAGATCAAATAAATAAGCAATACTTAGAAAAGCCTTTATATTTGCATTATAATGGAACATGTAAATGTAGGATCAGCATTGACACCAGTAAAGAAATGCTGTTTTCACGTTTAAAAAAAAAAGGAGAGGGACAGGAAAAAAAGATGACAGTCGCTGACAGCAGGATAGTTATTTATCCTTTTTTCTGTTACGAACGACAATCTTTATCATTCGTTCTGTTACAATCAGCGACCTTCATCATTCTGTCCCATTTATACGAGGGGCAGTCGGAAAATAAGTTTCCCCTAGCGACTGTGGACAGAGGTGTGTATGGAAGACAAAAAATGTAATGAGACATTAAAGATAAAACATAACTTTATTTTTCCACATAAGTACCAAGTACATTGAGACATTTGTCATACCGCTTTATCAGCTTCAAAAAGCCCTCCAGGAAAAAATCAGGGCTTTGCATACGGACGAAGCGTTGAACGGCTATGGACGAAAGACGACACAGCAGGTGAACGCCATCGTGCAAGACACCGATACGATTGGGTAGAGGTCGACCGCAATCAAGCAGATGGCGCTGTGGCAGTGTCTGCGCAGATGGCGTTGTTGACTGCAACAGCACCATCTGCGCAGACACTGCAACAGCGCCATTTGCTTGATCGCAGTAAACCAATACCCAATGGTATCGGTGTCTTGCACGTTCGCGTTCACCTGCTGTGTCGTCTTTCGCCAATAGCCGTTCAACGCTTCGTCCATATGCAAAGCCCTGATTTTTTCCTGGAGGGCTTTTTGAAGCTTATAAAGCGGTATGACAAATATCTCAATGTACTTGGTACTTATTTGGAAAAATAAAGTTATGATTTACTTTTAATGTCTCATTACATTGTTTGTCTTTCATACACACCTCTGTCCACAGTCGCCAGGGGAAACTTATTTTCCGACTGCCCCTCGTACCAATATTAGAATGTGTTTTTCATGAAGACGTTCACCATTTTTCTCTTTTAATTTATACCTGCAACTGTATTTTCCAAATGATTACTTTAATTTTTCCAATTTAAATAATGTTGCTAAACTATAGAAAGATTTTCAAGCTAACATTCAAATTTCACAAAACGCGGATTAACCCCAATTTTACTCTAGAAAAATGATTTTCACTTCATATCTATTTTAAATACATATTTTTCTAATTTATGTTTTATTACATTAATTTCTTCCTTAAGTTTTATTTCTTAAAAATAATTCTTTAAAGGAAAATTATAATTTTAAAGGAATTTATGTGCGTGTGTGGGTTTTTGTGTGTAATATAAATACAACTAAGAAACCCTTTTAAATTATTTATTTTTTCTCATTTTGTTTTATTAAACATATGTAATTTATATATTTAAAAAAAAAAAAACCCTTCTTGAATTGAAAATTCAAGGAAGACATAATTTTATCTTTTCTATTTTAATATTTTGTAATATTTTTCTAATGTAAAATAATTTTTTTAAACACTACTTTCTAAAAGTTGTTACATTTCTATTTAATTCTGAATTTTTACTGCAGAAAAAAAATATTCCTTTTTTAATAAAACCATAGATATATTTAAAATATAAACCTTTAGTTACTTTATTTAATATAAATTCCACATGCATTTCAATTTTACATTAAAACTATCTGTAATTTAATTCAAAATTTACTGGCATTATTTGAATCCACGGAATAAACTATCGGGTTTCCATATGCTCATATCAATTGATTTTTGATCCATCACCAAAGGGCAGAATTTGAGGCGTACAAGTGAGAGGCTTAGTTATTATAAAACTTTCAAAATTTCTAATGAACTCAAAATACTTGTTCATGAACTGCTTCGTATGATGATAGATAATTGTTGTATGTTACCCAAACTTGCATCACTGAAAAAAGAGAGCTTTTTTAGTAACAAACAAATTTGAACAAATTGGATAATATCAAGTTACACAAATTCTTATTATTATATATGAAAATAAAATTTGTTGCGAGCGGATATTTTAGTTGAATATCTGTAACCAAAAGTTGAAGGAACATTTAAAATCCACCGCACACATAATCATGTGGTTCCACAAAATTTAAATATACTGTTAATGTGCTAGAACCGGAATTATTAATAGATAAATATTTTATTTAATTTAACTGATATCTTCAGTGTATCATTGAATATTAAAATAATTTTTTTAAATATTAAGCAAATGATTTAAATAAAATTAACACTCTTTGATGCAAGGAGTTTCGCTACAGTGTAATCTAAAAGTCAATATACCCATGATTTCGCTAAAATTTTTAAATACATGGAATTACCTAGATGAACGCGTACTGGAGATTTACGGTGATTCTAATCCGATGTACATGAACTGAACTACGTTACCATATAATTACAGATATGCACTTTTATTTATTAAAAGGTTGTTAGTAAAAGCATGAGTATATTGAATTTTGGAACAAACTGTATAAAACTGTATTGAACATTTTGTAGTTCATTATATTATGTAATATTTTGCAAACAAATTTTATTTAAATATATATACAGTAATCTCTCATCTATACGCGATACACGGAAATTATTTTTAGCAACACTTTAATTTAAATTTAAGTTTCACCTTATTAAATCGCAGAATTTATAAATCGAATTTTACTGTTTATATTTTATTAATATTATAATTTAGATTTGCACTGAAGATTGTTTAAAGGAAATAATGGATTTTTTTTTCTCGGATTTTAATCGATGGAATAAAGTCACACTGTAAAACAAAATGGGTAAGTGTGATCGAAGATCGCTCAAAGGGTTCCGTTTAATATTCCTTTCAAAACACTTTATCACTTCTTTAATAAATCCAAATAAATTTCATTTAGAAACAAATAAAAGTCATCTTTTTTATAAAGTAAAAATTTACCTGTCTATTTTTTTCGTTTTTTCGAATATCTAAAACAGCCTGCTATTATATTCTGTCATAATAATATGTGTCTTGCGGAATAAATGCGATATTAAAAAAAATAATAATATCAAAATTAAACATGTTATACACCTTCAAAATGTTAAAATATGCGAATATTTCCATAATCGGATTTTTATCATGATTTAATATGCTTCTGAAACTCATATATTTACTATTCTCTATTACTCCTATTGATACTCGCTTTGTATTATTCTCAAATATTTGAAAAATTCGTTAAACTTCCAATAGGACGTCAGATTTTCTTTTTAATTCTCTAATGACGTTATATTAATCTGCTTTGTGTTCATACACATACTCATACTCCTTGTATTGTTGAGAAATCTTTGAAAGTTTCCGTTTTTATTACCACTCATTTTTATTTCATATTAATATTTTTTTCATATTGGTGAAACTTTTTATTTCATTTTAATTTTTCATGTAGAAATCGTTCAATATAAAATTAATTATTGTAAAAAAAAAATTTATTGTGGATTTTTAATTTTTGGCATCTGCTATAACGAAACATGTTTAAATTTTATAGAAAAAGTCTGTCAGAATTTTGGTTTTTTATCTCTATTTATTAAAATAATACGAATTTTTCAAATTGAAATATTTTGAGCTCTTTACAGCTGATATTCAGGTTTATACACAAAGTTTCAACTCTGTATGTTACATAGTTTTTGAGAATGGCTCTGTGACGGACAGACAATGCAGCGGAAGTAATCGGGTTTCGTGAGATGAACGAAATCCTAACAAAAAAAAATACTTAAATTAATAAATTAAAGAAAACAGTTGCTTCCGTTAGAATAAAATTGTATTGTAGCCTTGTAAGATAAAATGTTTTTTTATCTACGAAAATAGAAAATAACCACGAAAGGAAATATTCAATGACCTCTTTCTAGTTATACCCGTTCTATATTTTTAGAAACCCCAGAAACCAATATATTTTCCAGATTTAAAGAATCCTTTCTGAAAACAAATTTTTCTTTTGCTGCCACCGATTTTAGGGAACGTTTCCGAGTAATTTTTAGGGTGCATTAATTAGTTTTCTCGAACTAGAATATCGGTTTTTAGGATGAAATAAAATCTCAATTAAATATTTCCAGCTGCGTAATTGAATTTATACATGCAATAGTAACAAAGTAATATTAACGCTCTACATTTTTCGTGTTTGTCTGTAAAACATGTTTGTTAAATATGAAATTATTCGAGAAAATTTATCAATACACTATAAAAACTACTTGGACTCGTTTCCACAAATCAGCGACAGCAAAAACAACTTAACTTCTATAAATGCTTCTTTAAATTGTGAAATATTTTTGGTTTCTGCTGTTACTATAGATATAGAACTCTTTTTGGAATCATGGCTCACTCAGAAGCGGTTATTTTACATTTTTGTTCATGGTTATATTATATTTTCCTAGAATAAGAAACATTTTTATTTTTTACAGTGCAGTTTCATTTATAGTTATAGATATTAGTATAGATATAGAACTCTTTTCGGAATCATGGCTAACTCGGAAGCGATTATTGTACATTTTTGTTCATGGTTATATTATATTATCCTTGATTAAGAAACATTTGTATTTTTTACAGTGCAGTTTCATTTATAGATATAAATATAGTATAGATATAGAACTCTTTTTGGAATCATGGCTAACTCGGAAGCGGTTATTGTACATTTTTGTTCATGGTTATAATATAGTTTCCTAGAATAAGAAACCTTTGTATTTTTTACACTGCACTTTCATTTATAGATATAGAACTCTTTTCGTAATTATGGCTAACTCGGAAGCTGTTATTGTACAAAATATAGTATAGATATAGAACTATTTTCGCAATCATGGCTAACTCGGAAGCGGTTATTGTACATTTTTTTCATGGTTATATTATATTTTCCTAGAATAAGAAACATTTGTATTTTTTACAGTGCAGTTTCATTTATAGATATAGATATAGTATAGATATAGAACTCTTTTTGGAATTATTCCTAACCTGGAAGCGGTTATTGTACATTTTTGTTCATGGTTATATTATCTTTTCCTAGATTAACCCGAGAGTAGTCGCGCCTTTTTTTTAAACACTAGTAGTCGCGCTCGGTCCATTTGCCGCCTTTACCAGTAGCCCGAAAACAGAGGGGAAATCTGCCGGCGTTACCATATGATCAAAAACGGAGATCATAGGGGGGAAATACTGATTGAATTTGAAAAGATACATTTTACAGAAACTATTATTTAAGAATACATGCAGATATGTTTAAGAATATATTTAAGAACTATAATTTAAGAATTTTATTTAAGAATATATTCAGTTCAAATTTAAATAAATATTTTAATATATATATATATATATATATATATGTTTACAAAATATACAGGAGTCGACGCAGGTTTTTTCCTTGGGACCCATTTTGTGAAAAGTAAAACTTATTTTGTGAAATGTATCATATTTTTGAGAAATGTATTATATATTTTGTGAAAAAAAACATTTTTTTATGAAAGAAAAAAATCCATCTACTCAAATTCAAACCAAGCATTTAATAATTTCGTTCCTTCTGCTAAAGTTCTCGTTTTTGGTGAACTTGTTTTATTGTTAATGACGCATTTTAAAACCTAACAAAATAAAAATAATTAATGGAGAGTATGGTTTTATGGAGTGGAATTTTGTGAAGGTTCTTACTTTATCAAGAGGAATTTTGTGACGGGTTATATTTTATCAAGAATAACTTTCTGAGGGACCTATTTTATAAAGAGGAATTTTGTGAAGGGCCCTATGCTATCAAGAGGAATTTTGTGAAGGGGGGATTCTATAAAAAAGAATTTTGTGAAGGAGCGTGTTTTATTAAATGTATTTTTGTGAAGGGGACCTAAATAGGCCCCAAATTTTTCCTGTATCGACCCCTGATATATTAAAAGAATAAAAATTATTAAATAATTTGATTGATGTTATAAAGACACAATGAATTACTAATTAGAATAAATTTTCAATTATGAATTTCAAATCGTGTTAGGGATAAATTATTTTTAAAGTCAGAACCGCAGTAAGCTGGTTTTTGACAGTATACTGACAGTATAACTAGGAGCCAATTGAACTTGAAAAGAGACAGATTACATTATTCATTTACGCAATTTAAATAATCATTAAATTGTGTATTTCAGGACATGTTATTTATAACCAGGGGGTAGATCCAGGCAAAATTTGGGACCTATTTATTTTTTATTCACAAAAATCCATGTAATAAAACAAATCCCTTCACAAAATTCCTCTTAATAAAACAGGACCCTTCACAAAATTCATCTTAATAAAACAGGTCTTTCAAGAAATTCCATGTAATAAGACAGATATTCGTTACAAAATTCGTCTTAATAAAACAGGCCTCTTTACAAAATTTATTCAATTAACATATGACTCTTCATAAAATTAAAAAGAACCCTTCACAAAATTCCTCTTAAAAGAAGTCTTTTAATAAACCTTTTCCCTTCACAAAATTCCTCTTAATAAAGCAGGCCTTTTATAAAGTTCCATCTAATAAGACAGATTCCTTCACAAAATACTTCACAAAATTCCTCTTAATAAAACAGGCCTCTTTACAAAATCTGTTTAATTAACACAGGATCCTTCATAAAATTAATAAAACAAGACCCTTCACAAAATTCCTGTTAAAAAAGGTCCCTTCGCAAAATTCTTCTTACAAAAGCAGGGCCCTTCACAAAAGTCCTATCAAAAAAGGTCCCTTTGCAATATTCCTTTTACTAAAGCATGACCCTTCACAAAATTCCTCATAACAAAACAGGCCCCTTCATAAAATTCCATGTAATATGACAAACTCCTTCACAAAATTCCTCTTAATAAAACATCGGTCCTTCACAAAAACTCTGTTATTAACACAAAACCCTTCATAAAATTAAGAAAACAGGCTCCTTCGCCAAATTCCTCTTAATAAAATAGGTCCCTTTTCAGAAATCCTCTTAATAAAAGAGCTCCTGACCTTCACAAAATTTCTTTTATTAACACAAGCACCTTCATAAAATTCCATTCTATAAAAACATACTCTTCATTAATTTATTTTATTTTGTTACGTTTGCAAATATGTAATTTGCAAACTAAACAAAATCACCAGAAAGGATAACTATAGCAGAAGGACTTAAATAACTTATTAATAAATTATTGATTAAAATTTCAGCAACTGGATTTCATCTTTTGTTACAAAATGTTATTTGTCACAAAAATATAATAAATTTCACAAAATTAATTTTTATTTTTCACAAAATGGGCCCCAAGAAAAACACATCTGCATCGACTAACTGATATCAATATCCTATTTTATTATTTTTTCTTACAATATATCTGTATAAAAATAATAAAAAAGAAGATAAAACTCTTTACTCTGAAATTATTAATATAAAGGCAGCAGTTTTTTTTTGTGTGTATGCTGCTGCCTGTGTGTGTATGTGGTGCGGGAGGGGGGGGCAGTATTAGCGATTTTATGCTTAAACGTCCTTTTTGAAATGAAAATTTATGAAAATCCATTTATTACTTATTTCAGGATAGAGGCAGGCCTCTTCAGTCACACTCTTGTTAGAAGCTTCTTATGTATGAAGTAAATAATAATCGTATATATGAAGTAAATAATAATAAATAACAGTTTATTCAAAGAAAGCTGAAAAGAAGAATGAAAGAGAAAAGTAGAATCCAACCCTTACCAGAAATTTTCCTGCCGAGAAATTCGCGGAAACGGGAATGAAGAACTGGGAGGGAAAAAAATTACTTGATCCGCAGTGCTCGTGCCACGGTCTTTTAGACCGATTACAACTTTAGAATGCAATAAATTTCTGAGAAAACACTGGAATGCCTTGCAACTTTAGTACAAAAAAGAACCAACGGTCAAGGTCAGCTGCACTGCATTTCATTATTATAGCTTTAAGGGAAAATGAGATAAAGGAAGACAGCGAATTTTGGCGGGAAAATGACCAACGTGCGAGTTCTGCCGGGTTAAGAAACATTTGTATTTTTTTACAGTACAGTTTCATTTATACAAAACACAAAAAGCAACTAAATTTGAAAAGTTATTTACTACCTGTACAAAAAGTAAGGCATTTAGAGACACGCTGAACTAAGATAACCGTTAAAATAAACTACTAAATCATAAATGCATGGAGGCATAATACTTAAAAAAGAAACGTCTGAAATATACTGTCAAAAATAAAAAACACGGTATGTGATTTTGAATGTAATTTTTGAGATCAGATTCAAAACAGGCATCCTAGCAATATGACAGCAGAAGCCAGAGTAAACGGAAAGAGAAAATAATGACAATAGACGTAGAAATATAATGTTGTTTATATTAATTACAGTATTAATTCTATTTCAGAATGTTACATGAAATATTATTTTAATTAGCTCCCTTTTCTTCTTTTTAAGAATCTCCTACCCCGATTTTTCTATTTAACAATTGGCCAGCTTTCATACACTCGCTAATGAAAAATTGGTGGATACTGTTGTCATTTTGATCCGTTTCTGAATGCAAGGAGATGTATCTTGAAGCCGAATGTCATTTGAAACGACGATGGTAGCGTTTTATGCCATTGAACTCTGTATGCACTTATGTTAATAATTTTTATGCGGAAAACGTGGTTGTGATTGATCATTAAAATATATTTTAACTTTCTGAAACTTTTTTCATATGAGAAAGGAATTCATATGGTTCAAAATCAAACAAATTTTTAGAAACAAAGCAAATAGACCAAAAAAAAATCCACCCATATACACACCCAAATACCCTCCTCCCCCCCCACACACACATACACACACATAACGTCTTCATCTTTTTTTTGTTTTAAAAATAGGGATATCTTGAAAAATGTATTTTTTAATTGTTTTTTCTATACCATCTCTCTGTCTCTCTCTTTCTCTCTGTGTATATATATATAAAATTTTTACATTGATTGCTTTATTACTATTCTAGTATTTTCTTATGAATGTAAAAGTGTATGTAGTCTCATGTTTGGTTGAATGACATTATTATTTATATAATTCAGAAATTTGGCTATTTCGAAAATCATTCGTATTGCAGTATATTGTATTTCCATAACTCACTTCATAGTTGTTCTCTTTTATTTTCTTGAAATTCAAGTGTACAGCGAGAAGAAAAATATCTGTTATTTCAAAAGTGATTTATGTCTGTTTGCCTGAAGCCTACTTTTAATCTTAACTTGGTTCATCTATGCAAAGATGAATCGATTTCTGTAATCGATTTTTCACCTACTTACTGACATTCTGGAGTTCTGAAAATTATGAACAAACATGGTTTGTTTCGGATGACAATACATCAATCAATATTTTTAGAATATATTTAAAAAAATTTAAAGTTAAATATTATAAAAAGAAAATTCGTCAAAAAGTATCAATGCGTTTCAAGATAACAGAAAAAAATTCTTTCAAATTTTAATAAGCACATATGGAAGATACGATAAATTTTATTCAAATAAATTGTTATTCCTATGTATATAAACTGTTTTTACCAATACCGTTTTATACCTGAAAATATTTGTTTCATAACTGATGTGAATTTAGTAATGGATAAAATCGTAATATCTCTGTTTATAAAATATTTTTTTCTATTACAGAATTCCATGAAGCATTGTTGTTCTACTTTATGAAATTTAGGTAAAAAATGATATTGTCAATCGTGTTACAAGTAGAATTTTTTTCCAAAGGAAATTAAATTGTTTCAGTGCGGCAGAAAACAGAGAATATGCATTTGAGAAATGCCTGTTAGATAGCAATGCTAAAAATATAATTACATTTATGTTCTATTTATGCAAATAAATTCCATAAAATGCGGAAATCCAACTCGGAACGCAATTAACAGTAAATAATTTTCAGTCTATCAATTTTGTGTGACACGTGAAGTACCGAAATTAAACAAACAAATATTGCTTTTATTACACTCTTTTTTCTAACTTAACTCGGATATGAATTACAACAACAATAGATTACGCGCTAAACAATGCCAACAATGGTCATTATTCGGCAAGTCTGGCTAGCTAAAACTGGTACACTATCTGTAAAAATGAAACAATATATATTAAACACTAAAAAGTAGAAAATAATATATAAATAAAAAATAAAGAGTGTAACATGCAATATTTTATAAATACGTTTTTATTATTATACATGGCAGAATTTTTGCTCTTTGTAGAATTGTATTTCAGGCTATAGCGTAACATTAAATATAAATATAAATATAAATATAAATATAAATATATAAATATATATATCCAGTTCTACACCTTTCTACATTTCAGCGGAAGATGCGCAGATAAACCAGTAGTAATAGTGTTAATTTATATTTGTGGTGGATATTCAAGCTCGCTGTGCACGATCCTTTCGTTGCTCGTAACATTAATGGATTGATTTTTCATCACTATTGGTGATATTCGCGAAACTGTAGTTACCATTGAGAATATTTGATAATACCTCGTTGCGTTGGTTCCAGCACTATAAATGGTCAAAAATTTGAGAATTTGGTAAAAGCTTATTCTGTGTCAAACACTTGTGGATAAGTTAACCTATTTGGATCATTGTCACATACATGCCTGCATTTCATAAATTTCTCTCTTTTTCTTTTAGAATTTGTGAATATATACTAGAAATTGCGAAAATTAATTTTTGCTACAGTTAATGACAGCCATTTTGAGATTATATAAAATAAAATTTTCGTCCGTCGGAATTTCCGGTATGGATTTGATATTTTCGAATAAAAAATAATTTCCTGAAAAGCACACATATTTACACTAATGATGCATATTGATTTAAAAGCGTTTTATACACATTGCTGCTTTGCGTTAATAACATGCCTGGGTGTATCTGGTGTATATGTGATACCGTCTTAGTAAAAACGTCTTTCGTGAATACATTTAGTATTGTTAGCCTTTTACATTTACCCGAACTTTGTAAATTGAGTTTTGAGACACCCATTAGACTATGGGAAAATAACATGAATTTTAATATTGCATAATGTGAGCTTCCATTTCAGATACTTTTAAGAGAAGTTACTTAATAATATGAATAAAAATCAATTGTGTATCATTTTTGAAATTTTGTACTAAAAGTATTTATATAGAATCTTTAGTTCACCTACAAAAAATATAATATGCTGAAAAATAATTTATATCAAAATAGAGTAATATATATTTGTCATATTATATATGCAAAATGTTGTACTGTTGCTACCTTTTGGTTTTTTTGTGTAATTTGATAATTGGGTGCCCCCTTACAACACATATAAATTTTCAAAGTTAATTTATGTAATAACATTTTCCCTACGTGAATTAATATATATATATTTACTCTGAATGTTATTTGGTAAAAATGCCCGTGTTGTATACCGTGTAGAAATGAATTAGTTGGGTAAAAAATTTGGTTTATCATCTGTAATTGAACAGACAAACATATGAATATATAAATTATAAGATAATGAAACACACAAATTGCGATTGTTTTACATATGTTCAATTCAAATGTCCTTCGTTACTCTGCAAATATTTTATCCGCTCTTGTCAATTCTTTATGACCATATTTTCGCCAATCAGATTGAGTGCACAGGTGATTCCTGAATTCAGTCCCTGATTGGTACTGCAGAAGTCATTAATAATAATAGAAAAATATAACTAAAATCTAGTGGAGGATGGACGGATGATCGTGGTGACCATGAAATAATAATCCTGCAACCAATCCAAACTGAGACGACAGAACTCAAGTAAGAAGGTTATCCGCAAATGATACAATATTAGTATTGTGGCAATATAGTATTTGTATATTAGTAATTAATATGCTAGTATATATTTTTCAATATTATAATTAGAAAATTAATATTTCTTATGTTAATATTAGTACATATTTTAATACTAGTAATTAATATTTAGTATAGATAGTACAATATTAGTATTAGTACATTAGTAAAGATATAACATTAGTAATATTATTATAACACAATACTGGTAATTGTTACTATTAGTACATATACAACAAAATTAGTACTTGTATATTGGTAAAGATACAATATTAATAATATATTTATAACACCATATTAGTAATCTAAAATCAAAATGGTACGTTATAATTAATAGTTTGCAAATTGTTACAATACAAATCTGGCCAACTAATTTGAGTCCATCCTATATTTTAAAATATTCAGATATTTGTTTAAAAGTAATAATAGCTAATAATATTCTCTTCGTACCAGAATGCATAGAATGAAACAATCATTGCACTAAAAAATCTAGTTCTTAAACTTCTACTTAAATTGTTTAATTTTCTTTTTCAAAACATTCGCTTTTAGTTGAAAGTAGAAGAAAATAGGATTAAACGTTCAGTTTAATCAACATAGAGGAGAAATTTGAAAATAGTTGTTTCACTTATTCGTCAGCTCTTAGTTGATGAAATGAATTTTAAGAATTTACCTCTTGTGGCATGTAAATATTTCACAGAAGCAAGTTAAGATTGATTCCTACAATCATTTTTTTCTGGGAAAATTGCATTTCTTTAATAAAAAAGTAAAACTAATCTATTATATTACAGATGACTGATGTTGCAGTACAATGCTGCCTTTATGATATATATTTTTTTTATTCTAATTTTTTTATTCTAATTTTCTAATTGAGCTGACAATATAGTGAGATAACATTTAATCGGTATCTTTTGCCTTTCTTCGGATTCGTATTTTGTAAAAGAAAAAAAAAAGAAATCATAACGCCTCAAATGTTTTGTAGTAAGTTAAATTTTGTTACCATCTGCCCCTCTACACTGTAAAAAATGACCAATGTTTCTTATTTTATGAAAATATGCTATAACAACGAACGAAAATATAATATAATCTTCTGAGTTATCCGAAATTTCAAATAGCATGTTACATTGTCTTTTGAATCCCCAGAAACGAATACATTTTCAAAATTTAAAGAATAATTTACAAAAACAAATTATTTTTAGCTGCCCGAATTTTTCAGAAACGTTTCCGAAGGGATTTTATAGTGTATTAATTAGTGTCCTGAGCCTGGAATAACTGTTTTTCGAAAGCTATCAATTCTGAAGTAAAAATTTTCATGCTCAAAAAAATATTTAACAGACAAACATGCAAAATTAACAGCGTTAACAATAACAGTAAAATTAAGATTATTTCTTTACTCTTTCATGTATAAATTAACTTATGCGGCTGAAAACGTGTACTTGAGAATGGATAACATTCGAAAAACAGGTATTCCAGCCTGAGGATACTAATTAATACACTATAAAAACCCTTCGGAAACGTTTCTGAAAAATTCGGGAAGCTAAATATACTTTGTTTTTATAAATTATTCTTTAAATTTTGAAAATGTATTCGTTTCTGGGGATTCAAAAGACAATGTAACATGCTATTTGAAATTTCGTATAACTCAGAAGATTATATTATATTTTCATTCGTGGTTATAGTATATTTTCATAAAATAAGAAACATTGGTCATTTTTACAGTGTATAAAGTAATAAAAATATTTCTATGTCCAACTTCAAATGTTGTTTTGTGAAACAGTCATGCTAATTATATTTTAAATTATTCAAATAATTGTGTCAAGGTAATAATAATTTTAATAAAAAATATTTCCCCTCTACTAAGTTTCATAGTAATAATCCGTCAATCCATTAAAAATCCTATTTCTGAAGGAACTACTTAGTTTATAGTTTTTCCTTTTCAAACTTTCGCTTTTAGTCAAATGCATAAGAAAATGAGATTAAATGTCTAGTTCAGAAAACTAAAAAATGCTTCTTCACTTACCAGTCAGCTCTTAGTTGATAAAATTAATTCGGAGAATTTAACTCTTTGGGCTTCTAAATGTTTAAACTAAAATAGTCAGCTGAAATTGGTTCTTATAATTTAGTTATTACGGAAAAAGTTTTATTTACAGAAAATTAAATCTAGACATTATTTTGTAAAATAATTACAGTAAATTAAATCTAGACATTATTTTGTAAAATAATTACAGAAAATTAAATCTAGACATTATTTTGTAAAATAATTACAGAAAATTAAATCTAGACATTATTTTGTAAAATAATTACAAAAAATATAAGAAATGTTAGCCCGTTAAATTTGGCAACTGTGTAGACGAAAATGGGAATACACATTCAGTTCAATCAATTTAGAAGATAATGTTGAAAGTTGCTAGTGTATTTATTCGTCCGCCAGCACATAATGGATGAATTTACTTTTTGAAATTTACTTTTCGTGGCTTGAAAGCATTTTAGTTAAAATGCGCGTTAGGATTGATTTCAGTTTTCTCAACCCAGAATATAGGCTTATCGAATGCTATCAATTCTCAAGTAAACATTTTTATGTTCAACAGACAAACTTGCTAAATTATCAGCATTAACATTAATATTAAAATTAATAATAATTTTGTTTTCATGCATGTATGAATTCAGTTGCACAGATGAAGATGCCTGCATAACACTTGATATCATCTGAAAAATCCGTATTCCGGATTGATAAAACTAACTGAGAGGATCGGGGCAAGAGAGTTCCAAACCACATTTTTGAACTTCTGAGATATTTCAATTTGAAAATTTGATCAAATACTCATATCAAGATATATAACCTAAAGTTTTTTCGCCAATGTCTTAGTAACATTTGAGATATTCTGAGTAACAATATAGCATTGCTTTAATAATATTACTATTACGTTTTTTTTGTAAATTAGCTATCCTCATTGAGGGCATAAACATTTGTGGCAAAAACGAAACCTGGGACATATGCTGCCACCAAGTGACGTTAGAAACAAATTATATGTTGAATATTATAATTTCCAATATTAAGCAACATATTACAGTGTTATATTTATTTTACCAAAATTGTGCTTGACACTTTCTTGCTCCGACCCCCTCAATTATCAAACAGTTAAAGCCACTGCGAAACATTTCCAAACTTACAGGCAGCAAAAAAACTTTATTTTTATAACTGCTTCTTTAAATCTTGAAAATCTACCCGTAACTGAGATTTCTTCCTCTGTCGTTTCTTATTAATAATTAAAACAAATTTGAAAAAGCAAAATACAAACAGTAAATCGGAAAACTTAAGAGATATCGGTCAAAGTAGAAGTTATCTGGAGGATGCTTTTAAATAACTGTTTTTAACCCTTTCTAAAATAGTTGAAAAGTGTTTATGAATTCGGTTTTTAACACATACACGCATAATTGAAAATTATTTACTTATTCTGTTTGATTGGCCCTATTCTAACTCACGAGAATATGCTTGGATTCCCGTGTAATTAATATATGATATTTATATTCATGATGTAATATTCTATATTGAAAATGAAGTGTGTAGCATTTTTAGTTCATTTACAGGGATACTCAAGAAATTTCGTTACATTATGGTCTATAGACCAAAATTATTTGTAACATATTTAAATAATGTTACATTATTTCGCACATTTTGATATTGATATACATCAGTGAAACTTACTGTAGAATATGATGTGCATAACGTTTATGGTTCATTTACAGAGACATACAATATAATTATCTTACTACGTATATGTAAGCGATAACTACTGGAAGTGTGTTTTCAGTTGCGGTATGTGTTTTTAGATTTAACTATTTTTTTTTATAAATTACTTGGTGTGTATATATTCTGAAGTTCATAAACAAGGATGCAAAAAATAATTCGAGTAAATATCTGTTTATTAAAGGAAATTGATGATGTGGAAATTTAAACTGTGCTACGTGCTTTCGGACGGAACTATATTATGAAGTGAACTGTACTATACTATGTAGTATGTATATGTATATGTGTATATGTAAATAAAACTATAGATCATTTATAGGGGTATGTAAAAGATTTTAGAAACTTTTGACAATGTAGATGGCAATTGGTGAAATTAGATTTTGAAAGGTAGTGTGTGCTTTCTAAACTGTTTATTTGGATATCATCTTTCACGTTGATGAAACGATGAACTTTTGTTAGATTATCTGAATGTTTTAAAAGTGTTTTATAATCTATGCTTAATGCAGGAGTTTTCTTTCTTGCTATGAGTTAAATTAGGAGTCTCATATAAAGGTGATGTGAGCGAGAGTGAAAAAAATTCTTATCAAATCTATCTTTTTCAATTCAGTTTTAATATCAGTTTTCTGCATGCAAAAACGATATTAAGATATTTGAAATCTGAAATATCAATTCGTACTAATGTTTTATAGGGATGTACAAAAGAATTAGGATAGTTTTATATTGTAGATGGCAATTGCTGAAATTGGATTTTGACAGGTAGTATGTGCTTTCTAAACTGTTTATTTGGATTTCATCTTTCACGTTGATTAAACGATGAAGTTTTGTTAGAGTTTCTGAATGTTTGAAAAGTGTTTTATAACCTATGCTTAATGCACGAGTTTTCTTTCTTGTTATGAGTAAAATTAAGTCTCAAATAAAGGTGATGTGAGCGAGAGTGAAAAAAATTCTTATCTAATCTATATTTTTCAAATCAGTTTTAATATTAGTTTTCTGCATGCAGAAACGATATTAAAATATTTGAAATCTGAAAAATCTGAATTTCTGAAATTGGATTTTGAAAGGTAGTATGTTCTTTCTAAACTGTTTATTTGGATATCATCTTTCACGTTGATTAAACGATGAACTTTTGTTAGAGTATCTGAATGTTTGAAAAGTGTTTTATAATCTATGCTTAATGCAGGAGTTTTCTTTCTTGTTATGAGTTAAATTAGGAGTCTCATATAAAGGTGATGTGAGCGAGAGTGAAAAAAATTCTTATCAAATCTATCTTTTTCAATTCAGTTTTAATATCAGTTTTCTGCATGCAAAATGGATATTAAAATATTTGAAATCTGAAAAATCAATTCATAATAATGTTATTTCTGACATGGTTATTGACTGAATGAATAAAAATTATATCATATTGGCACATTACTGAAATTTAGTCAATATTACTTAAATAATTGATTTCATGTTAACTTACAATTATGTTATTGGCGTACATCTTGATTCATATGTATAAATAAAGATTGTTCAACCAAAATAACAGAAAACCTGTTTCAGGCTTAAAGTAGAAAAATATCGCTTAAGTCATAAAACATTAATCATTCACAAAGAAAGCATAGTTTGCGTGCGAGAATACAGCGATAAATGTTAATCAATACTAAAACAGCACGGGTCTGCGTCTGCATCTATCGTGATTACTTGTTTTCTTACTAATATAATTATAATAATTTGAAAGTTCTATTGTTATGCCTATTTTGCGAGGACATTTGAAAACTTACAGAATGCATGCGATGGTTTTTTTTAATACTTTTGTTTGGATTTTGGATTTGTATTATACTGATTCTCGTTATAGTACAAGAATTAAAAAAGTAAAAAGAAAGTAGAATTTATTATTATTACAAAAATATCGTCAAAAATATCGTACATAATTATATCAAAAATGAATTTCGATTAAAACACCTTATTGCAGTGAAAAGTTTTCCCCGTCAATTTTATTGTGTTCCACTTATTCAGTACTTGCTTTTCTTTTCTTTTTTTTATTTTTTAATAACCTTTCACTATTCAAATTTATTTGACTTTTTAAAAAATAAATGGAAAGTTTTTTTTTCAAAATCCTATTTTTATATAAGTTAATCTAAGTATTTATTAAATTTGAATAAACAAATATGAACTTAAAACTAGAATTTTTTCCTGGCCGAATATGTACGATAAATACACAATTCTAAAATGAAACTGTTGAACATATACGTAAAAGATGTCAAAAAATGCACTAGCGGAAATTTAAATTTTCTAAACTCAAGTAAGGCCAGCCGAAGAAACTTTTGAAAAATGACAGGTACAGCGCTAGAATTTTTTATGTAAATAGCTAAATTGACGCAGCGAATAGAGTTTAGAATAATGTCAAGAAACACACAAGCGTGTGTGCATCAATATCTGTTTTTCTGGAAACTGTATTATTCCATCGAAGGTTTTTTTCACGCAACATTTCGTTTAAAGATGTAAGAAGAGAGTTTCTTGAAAAAAGTCTGGAAAACAGTACCTCATCAGTTAAACTTCTTAAATCGGATGTATGATTCTATTCCGTTGCAAAGTATGATTTGAGAGAGTATGTAATTTCTTGATATGTATATTTAGATAGTTACATGATTCATTCACTTATCAAAACGCATGATTTTCCTTTTTTAAAAAAAATATTTTGAGAGAATTTTGTTGTCGTATAATGTTTGGTTGTATTATTCGTTTATTAATATCATTTATTAATATAATTATATGATATTTACTTAAACGTGATACATTTTTCTTGATAAAAATAACTAAACAAACACTGCATTTGAATAAGTTTGTTTTTTAAAAGGTAAAATAAATTTTACAGAACTGTTGACAGACGATGATTAATTAGAAAAACAAAAACAAAAAGAAAACAAGGAATTACTCTTAAAGAAAATAAAAATGCAAGGATAAATCTTTAAGGGATTTTCATACATTTCACATTATTTTAAGGTACACAAAATATAGACATTTACAAAACTAATAAATAGTACAAAAATACAATTACATTTTAAAACACATGAAAAGATATTGCAATACGTTTTTTTTTTCTACTTAAAAACAATTTGGTTTACTATACATCTTTCTTTTAAATTCAGGAGGCAATAGTATCTCAGTATAACTTTATATGCTGTCAAACAATCTGAAATTAAAAGATAGTATCTCGTGTAATTTAAATTTTTCAATAAGGTCGTCCAAAAGAATTCAATTATAGTAACTAAAACGGACAGGGCTTTTTAGAACTTTTCTGTAAATGTTATTTTTAAGGCTTTAAATAGACTTTTTTGAACATTTAAGCAAAAAAGAAATTTAAATATGCTGCAATGATAATGAATATCTTGCTGTTTTTAGAAATGACATGCATATTTAGGGAATGTCTGAGCTGCCTTTTATCACTACTTAAAACCCTAAGAAACATTTTTATGTAATTGAGAATCACAGCAGTATGGATCGTATTAAAATGCTGTGTGTAGCTTTTCAAGTTCATTAACTCACTAGCATAAAATATCGACTAAATTACCATGCCTTGTCTGTTACTGCTACACATGCGATTTAATGACAACTGCGATTTAATGAAACTTCATTCGCATTTCCGGCGCAATTATTTTGAGGCGATTTAACTTCCGCGCGGGAAAAATATTCTACAGGCTTTGAAACTCTCGTACCAAATGAATGACGTGTCAGCAAATCAAAGTCTTTGCTTTGAGACTGTGGTTAAAACGCAATAAAAAAAAAAAGAAATGAGTCTCTGATATAGAAAAAAAAAAGACCGAAAGCATTTTGAAAATATATTAATATACATTTAATATTGATTAATAGAATGTTTTTTTTTTTTTTTTTTTTTTTTTTTTTTTAAGAACTAAGGTTTTTTGAGCGGAATAATTTAAGAGATATGATACTTAAGCATTTAAATCAAGAATTTTATAACTGTTTGTTTACACGGGAATAATAATAATGAATTTTAATAATGTATTAAAACTAAAGATGCTCTGTTTAAAGAATAAACTTAAGTAGCTTTCGGCATTTTTAGATCTAAATACTTTCGGATAAATATTATTAAGTGGATTAGGATGAAATGGTTTTACATATGGATAGTAAAGGACTATTTTAAGAATAATAATTATTTTAATAAGCCGGGGTCATATAAGGAACATTACTAAATGGAAAATATTTATAGTATAATTTAGCAGATTGCAGAAAAAATTAAATTTTGTAATATATATATATATATATATATATATATATATATATAACTTCCCCTACATTTTAATCGCTAAATAACCGATGTAACAGAAACAAAACCAGCCGTAGATTAGGAATATATATATATACGCTAAATAACCGATGTAACAGAAACAAAACCAGCCGTAGATTAGGAATATATATATATATATATATATATATATATTCCTAATCTAAGGCTGGTTTTGTTTCTGTTACATCGGTTATTTAGCGATTAAAATGTAGGGGAAGTTTTGACGAGTGCACCTTATTAGTGAATCATTGAGCTACCATTTGTCACAAAACATTTAGTATGAAAATACAATTCCTTTATGATCATTAAAAGAAAATGAGCATCATAGCTGTTATTATACAGTAGTTTAATAATATGTATATATTTACACAAATATTTTTTTTTTATGTAAAAAAACATAAAAACCAATATTTGCAATATAAATTATCCATTTTTGTCCACATTATATATATATATGAGATACTTTTCCATTTCATAGTAAATTATGTCAACAAACTATTGGTATGTTATTTCTGGCAAAGGATGTATTGGTGGAGGCACTAATTTTTTGTCGTGAGTCGATTACGATAGAAGGCGATGTTATGAAATGCATTGGGAAATTTTTCCGTCAAAATAAAAAGAAGCAGCATTTTCATCAATAAATTTATTAGACTTCACAAAGCAGTGACATTTCCACTAATTGTTCAGCTTAGGACTCAAATTGGGACTGTGTTACGTCATAAAGAAAGAATGAAGATATTAAAATATTAGAGATACACCAATTTGAAGAAAATCTCCTCCGAGTGACGGGGTTTATTTAGCAAGTCGAAAATCGTACAAAATCTGATCTCCAAGTCTGTGTAACCACGTTTTATACTAGCAATTCGTCCAATAATATATTTACGTGCTGATGGAAACCCCGAAGGAGTGGTAGTTGGGAGGAAGGTAGGGGGAAGCATAGGAATGGCTTACTTAGTGATTAGTTGAAAAGGACGAGCGAGGCGGGCACAACATGTCAAAATGTTGGAATTCCATTTAGACGCGGGAGCACTTGCAAAGAAAGCTGGGATATAATTTTAATAAAAATATAAATGGTATTAAAAACATTCTAAAGAAATAAAAATTTAATGTCTCAAATATGAAGGAATAATTTAGAGAGTTTTTACAAAGAAGTGTCGTTTAAAACAGATTAAAGTTTTTAGAATCAGAAATAAAAGAATATGTTGATTAATGATATGGAATTAAACATTAAAATGTATTTCAGATATTATTAAAAGACAGGGAAAAAGTAGATATTGTAAGAATTTGGACAAAATTAATTAAGATAAAATGACAAACATTTTTAATTTTACATATATTTATAACATATGGTATATATATATATACATTTTTTCATATATCAGAAGATATATATTATTTCTGACGGCTGAAAATCACAGTTACTATTATTATACACTTTTTTTAAGCATGTTCGATTAAAAAATATTTTGCAATAGTATATTTTATAATATTAAAAGAACATTTATAGTAAATCAAAGTATTATCAAATTTACCAAAGTTAGTACCTTACATTTTACCGTTTCTATAAGAAAAATTCTGTTAAGTGCACTCCATTAAAAACTATATTAGTAAAGTTCACATTTACTAATTTTATTTAATTTTTGACAGCAACATTCACTGTCAGTCAGAAGTAGTACAAGATTAAATCTTCGGTTCAATTTACTTAAAAGAGAATTGGGAAACATTGTTTCAGTATTTTGTCATCGGATTTTAGCTGATGAAATTAGTTCTAAGAATTCATCTCTTAAGTCCCTGAAAGGTTTTCGTTGAAATAGAATGCTAAAATTGATTTTCAAAATTGGTTTATTTAAGGGATTATTATATATATTAGAGAATAAATGAGAACTTTGCTTTAAATACTTTATATAATCTTCACTAAAAGTAAAATCTCCTTAAGTTTGTAAAAATGGAGGAATCATGTAATATGTTATTAAAATGCATTACTGTTCAAATTCTTGGAAACATCTGTGAAACGAGATGCTTCGAAATTAAAATAACATTTTAAAAAATATATTAATTTCTTACTGAGTTTCTCTTACTCAGTTGCTCTTAATCAGTTGCATACTTATATATTTTTTAATGATTCTATTTCCTTATACGATATTATTATATTTTTGTAAAATATGTATTGAAAGTGAAAATACAATACTAACATAAATGAAAACTAGTCGGATGCGCCGTTCCCAAAACGTTCTTCTATCTCACACAGGTTTCGCATACACTAAATACGAATCAGCACCAATTTATTTCAAGGTCTAACTGAATTTAATAATTTATTAAATTCGGTGCATTAGTTCTTGAGACACGACTATTGCTAAAATCATGTAAATCCAGCAAAATATACCATAGCAGCACCACCTGTTGAAAGATTTATACTCAGACCTCACCAACAACAACTTATGTCAATGTCTAACTGAATCTGAAGTTTGATGAAAATCCGTGCATTAGTTCTTGAGATATAGTTATCGTATTATTAATGAAAAAAGTAGCATAGCAGCGCCACCTGTTCGGATATTTACACCAAAACGTAAGCAGAATCTATTTATGTCAAGGACTAAAAGAATATGACGTTTTATGAAATTCCGTGCATTCGTTCTTGAGATATACCTATCGTAAAAATCATGAATAAAGTAGTATAGCATCGCCACCTGTTCAGCTGTTTACACCAAAACTTAAACGGCATCTATTTATGTCAAGGTCTAACATAATCTGAAGTTTGATGAAATTCCGTGCATTAGTTCTTGCTATGTAATAGCTATCGTAAAATCACGAATGAAGTGGTAGAGCAGCGCCACCTGCTGGGATATCTACACCGAAACTTAATCAGCGTCAATTTATGTCAAGGCCTAACAGAATCTGAAATTTGGTGAAAATGAGTGCATTAGTTCTTGCAGGAACTTCTTACCGTTGCAGAAATCGCGAAAAATGCAGCATAGCAGCGCCACCTTTCGGGCGATTTTCACCAAAAACTAATCAGCACCAGTTTATGTCAGAGACTAACTGAATATAAAGTTTTATTAAATTTCGTGCATTAGGTTTTGAGATATAGCGCCCACAAAAATTTTGTCACATACAGACAGACAGACAGACAGACAGGCAGGCAGATGGACAGACAGACATACAGACGGACGAACAGACATACAGACAGACAGAGTCACAGACTCACAGACAGATATTTTCTAAAAACAGGCAAATCGTGTTCAGGACCTTCTAAAACGTATAAATCCGTCGAAAACTGGAAGTCGAAAATTTTCATGAATCTAATACTTTCTGCTTGTAAAGATAGAAGAAAGTAAAAATCGGTAATCATCACATGAGTGCATATAATGTGACTTTTCTTTCCATTTATATTGAAATATTCGTGTACAAATGCAATACAAATTTGGAACTTTAAATTAAAACGGTTGCGTGTAGTGGGTCGGATTTTTTTGCAGTCAGAGGTCCCGGCCTGTCTCACGATCGAACAGTAGCGAATTCTCCGGAAATGTTGCCAAAAACAAGAATTATTTTCTACTGTACCGGAAATTTTACATTTATTTTTCACATCGGGTTTAGTTTAGTCGTTAGTTCTGCCTCTACAGCTGGACAGCATTTTGAAAATAATATCCATCATATTTTAATAAAATTAAGTTTTAATAGATTATTAAGATGAAAATTATAATCTACTATCTCTTTTACACGTGGATCCGCCCGTCAATATTTTTATTTAATAGGTAAAGGAAAACAGAACATATGCATGTTTATGTCGTTTATTTAATACGAAAAAAATCCAGTTCTGTCATCATACAACGAACAGTAAAATAATACAATGTTCGTAAACAGTTAAATATTTGTAAAACAAAATACATTAATGGTCATTTGTATCCTTGTATGGTCAGTAGAACTTGGAGTCTACTAACTACTCTAGCGCTTTCGGCACAGAATAATCACATTAAAAGTGACATATCGCAATGATTGCCGATAAACTATGATTCCAACTTTTCGTTTTGATGTATGTCTTTGGCGTCTTATACTATTCAGAGACTGTCTAAAAATTGAGTTGTAATTAGATATGTATGTAAAATTACTCACTGAATAGGTTAAAATATTAATTCAACTTTTTGAAATAACTCCAAATAATTTAATTTGTTGTCGTACCCCAATCACAGAATTTGTACGTACAATAGATAAAAATATTCAAATGAGAAATAAGTAAGTATACTGTGATCTCGTATACTGCCAGATAATAATGTAACGAAGACTGACTCACTAGTTGGAATCCTTAAGTTGTATACAAGAAGATTGTTAAGTGTTACTTATTTCAACTGAAACTAAAAATCAATTCCAGATGCACACGAATAAATAATCTCAAGAGATTATTGGACTTGCCAGATACTTATAAATTTTACCTCGTTTCTTCTGATCTGACATTATACAGACTTTTATTGCACGATAAATTCGTAGTACTTAAGACCAGAACTTTCCCATCTTTGAACTACTCGAAAAGCAGCTGTAACTGCAGAACATGTTGAGTCCGGTAACTTTCTCTCTCTTCGAGAGAAAGCGACCTTCGCCCCTTATGCCGTGAAATGTGAGTTTTGCCGGAAAAGTAAATGTGCGTCCTAACATCCAAAAAACTTTAAAATCCACCAACTGAGAACTAAATGTGTGTCGCTTCTGTGTTCTGAAAATTTCCTGTGTACTGTAAAGTAGTGTAATTAAACTTAATGTTGCGCCAAGCAAGTCTTTTAATTTAATGACGCTACAATATATTTATAAACAACAGCTGACAATATGTCAATCAAATTATGTCATTATAAAGAAGAACAAGAAATTAAAATCATGCGTCAAGTATATGTTTTGAAGCACTTTCCTACAGATTTAAAATATTGTAACAAAACCTAACAGTATAATATGGTATAGATGATGTCTATGTAAACAATTCGGAAACTCATAACACATTTGAAAACTTAATGCCCTCAATAGTCGGGAAAGTATACGAACTCTGTTGTGGAACCCTGTAGGATCTATAGATTTTTAACACTTTTCAACATTGTCGAAAAGTGTTTATGAATTCGGTTTGTCTGTCTGTCTGTCTGTATGTTCGTGCTCTAACTCACGTAAATATGCTCGGATCGTCATGCAATTGATATATGTTGTTGAGGCTTACTGTGGCATGTTCGGTATTGAAAATGAAGTGTGTAGCACTGATAGTTTTTTTACAGGGACACTCAAAAGTATTCCGTTACATTGCAGTGTATGGGGAAAAATCATTTGGGGTTTACTTTAATGATGTTACACAATTTCAAACATATTGAAATTGATATATATTACTAACTTGGATTACAAAATGCTTACTGTACAGTATTGTGTGCATAGCTTTCATTGTTCATTTACAGGAACACACAAAAGACTTCGGTTAAAGTACTGCTTATTAATAATAATTGCTGTGAATGCTTTTTCAGTTGCTGAACGCATTTTTAAATTTAACTCATTTTTTTGTCTATTATTTGCTGTGTATAAATTGTATCGATTGTATACAGGACAGCACAGAAGTTCTCGAGTACATTTCCGTTTATTGTCGGAAATTGCAGATGGGAAATTTTAAACTGTGCTACGCGTTTCCTAGTGGAACTAAAATTTAGCATTCTATTTAGTATATATATAGATCTATAGAACATATACAGGGTTGCACAAAATAGCTCGGATATTTCTCCGAATAATGTTGGTAATTCCTGAAATTGGATTTATAAATATGTTATGCGTTTTCAAAATTGTTTAGTTAGATATCATCTTACACCTTACGGTAAAGATTTGCAAAATTATTTTGGAAGCGTTGGAAAGTGATACATAATCTATGCTTGGCGCATGATTTTTCGTTCTTGTTATACATGCTACGTAGTATTCTAAAATGTGCTACAGTTAGGAAACGCATAGCTCAGTCGAAAATTCCCCTACAAGTAACTCTGCCAATAACGGAAATGCACTCGAGATTTTTTGTGCAGCCCTTTACAGGATCTATAAATTTTAATTACACCAAGTAATGTGTAAAAAAAAGCGAAACAAATTTATAAACGAAGCAACACAACTGAAAACGCACTTCCAGCAACAATTATTCAATTATTATTGTTGTAGTCATTAATTGTAACCGAATCCTTTTGTGAGTGATTGCATTTTTGTCACAGCTGTGACGTGACCATCGTGACTTGCAGTGATGTTACAATGATGTCACTGTCTCCATGCTTGCTATACGGGAAAATTCATGTTCCATCCTTGCATAATTTAATATTTTCTGTGCTTAAATTATCCGGTTAACATTTTATCTACATTTAAAATTTAATAAATTTTTTTTCTCAATTTAGGTCACTCTTCTAATTTCATTCTAAAGTTTTAATTGAATTGAGTATAGTGTTTAAAACTTTAGATTCAGGAGCCTTTGAATGACATTTGGGTTTATTTACACGAGTGTTTCCTACAAATAGGAATGTTAAACAACCGCTATTTATATATTTAGTTTAATTTAGACTGTATTTGATCCTTGATATGTTTAATGTTACTCATGACGTGAGATTAGTTCTAAGAATTTGGTGTCTTGAATAGTTTTAGCAATGCTTGTCAAAGAACAGTAGTTGTTGATGATAAGAGATCAAATAGGAAAACACGTGAAGTACAAACAAATTAATCAGGCTCACTAGATTATCGGTGGACTACACTGAAAAAAATTTTCATTTCACAGTATAATACTGGCACCCCAGCTGTCAGTATTATACCGTTCAATTAACAATAATAAACAATAAAATAAGCAGTAATACACAACCGCGCATGCGCGGCAGTGTATTACTGCTTATTTTATTGTTTATTACTGTTAATTGAACGGTATAATACTGGCAGCTGGTGTGTCAGTATTATACTGTGACATCAACAATTTTATTTGCAGTGTAGAGAAAGGGAAAAAACATAAAAAAAAAATGATTCTTCATTTATATCGACTTAAAAAAAAATCTCCTGAAGTGTCTATCTCTTTTATAAGGTATAATTATTGTAAATATTTGAAATCTTTCATAGATTGATTTATTGTGTGGTAGAATAAACATTTATTGTGACGCAATTCTATAATTAGGGGAACTGGGAGATGAATGGGACAATGGATGGATGGGACATTCTCAATATTTCAGGCAATAAATATTTTTCTTTAGTTGCTTCCTATCCTCATAGATAACGCTGATAACACTATCATAGTGTGCTTCAGAACCAAAAGCAAGACCACACGGCTGTTTTCATTTTACTTCGAAGTTGCATTTCCTAAAAACTTTGCTTAAAAGTAATTTTTTTTATTATTTTTTACATAGTTTATGCATTATAAACAATTAAGATATGTTGTAGTTATTTATTTCGAGGCTCAATATTGGTAATTAAAATGAATGTATATTATCCTATGTAACAAAATAATTTCTGAGGCAAAATGACTGACAATTGAATGTATACATCATGGGGATGATTGGGACATTTCAAATGGGTATAAATGGGACTGCGAGATCTTTCATACGATACCTCACATGATATACAAAAATAAAACTTCTTTTTGAATTAACTTAATTAGCCCCCTAAATTTTTCCTAAACATATTTGTGAATGGCTAATAGTCTGTAAAATATGTGTGTAAAAATCATATATATTATTTCTCCTGTCAACATCCCTTTTTCTAAGAAAATATGAAACACAGAACAACGAATGAGATACCATATTAAAGGTTTTAGAACCGGCTTCTGACATAGCCCACTTAACAATTCGTTAAAACATGTTTTTGATTAAAATTTGCAGAAAATTAAAAATTATATCGGCATTGATTTCATAAAAGAAATGAAAGGTTTTCCTGAAATTATTGTTGCCAAAAAAATAAAATACCACATTATATGATGCTCAGCAAGTATTATAAAAAACACCGCACGGGTTTATTTTATACTTATGATTAAAAAGCGAAATTGAAATTGAAATGTTTTGATTTATATTTCTATGTCCCATGTTTTTCCCGAAGCGGATGACGTCATCCTCTAATGCAGTTAAAAAACGATTGTTAATTTTTTTTTTTTCTCGCGCGTGCCTTTAGCAATCTTGGATCAGGTTTACTCTAACTTTGATGGAATAAATTAGATGATATTCTAGATTGACTAACAACTAAATGTTGTTTACAGATATTTTTATCCTTGCTTTTTCTTTAGAAGTTTAAACCTGCATCTAATAACTATTATATATTGATAAAAAATGGTACTTCTCTTTTATCCCGTCGACCATTTTTCATAACAAAAAACTATCGCCAAATAAACGGGAGAACGTTGCCATTGGAATATCAAAATAAATAAATAAAAAATAAGAATTTAAGGACACAATTGTTATTTTAATTAATGAAATAACTAATAAACCAGTAAAACATAATAAAAAATACTCGCAAATGTCGAATTAAAAACCACTTGATGATTTAACAAACACGTATAATGCTTCTGACATCAAGTAAATGGGACTGCATTTTTGGCGTTTAATCTTACAATTTGGCGATAGTTTTTTGTTATGAAAAGTGGTCGACAGCATAATAGAGAAGTACATAAAAAATATTAGATTTCAGTGCGAAATCCTCGCACGGGCTCTGGTACTTTATAACTTTCCCAATTTTCAAGTTTCCACGTCACATTGTTTACGAGAAAAATGGCTCTGACAGACGGACAGACAGACACAGGGATGACGTTATAATGGTTTCGTGTTTATTTTTAAGTACGGAATCCTAATAAAAGAAACATGTTACATATAGTTATAAAATTCCTAAGTAATATTTTGTACCAAAGAAACATACTATTTATAAACAGATTGATATGGATGAGTGAACAAACTGTATGTTGCAATTAGTAAAGATAGATTATAATGGAAAAGATAAAATATTAGGAATATAAATAACAAAAGTAATTAAGTTAATAAAAATAAATAATTCTTAAAATCAGCTATTACATAATATAATAAAATATTGTGGTTGCTTAAAACAGAAAACAGATATATTTTCAAATTCTTTTCAGTTCAATCCATATTAAAATCAGCCAAGTGTAGTTTGTCGCCAAGGCATTGTTCCCTATATCCCATGACACGCCAAAGTAATTAAGTTACTAAAAATAAATAATTCTTAAAATCAGCTATTACATAATATAATAAAATATTATGGTTGCTCAAAAAAGAGAAAACAGATATATTTTCGAATTCTTTTCAGTTCAATGCATAGCAAAATTTGTCAAGTGTAGTTTTTCACCAAGGCATCCTGTTGTTCCCTATAACCCATGACACACCAAGGTGATTGATTATGTGCCGAATGCCTCGCAGCACCATCGAGCTAACTATGCTGGACGGTAATGTGGAGTTAGATGATAATTTTTAGTTTATAAATGCTTTTCACAACGGTACCTCTCTCCAGCCTACTACATCACAGCCACTGACTTTATATTTGAGTATGGACCACCAAACGAACAGATCTCCTAAGTAGTCACCTTCCCGAGTGCGGACCACATTCGATACTGCTTTACGTCAGTGTTCGAATGGGAACAGGTGATTTTCTACAGGATGTAATATTTTGAATAATAAAATAATACCCCAGCTATTATATAATATTATAAAATATTGGGGTTGCTCAAAACAAAAAAACAGATAGATTTTCAAATTCTTTTCAGTTCGATGCGTAGCAAAATCTGTCAAGTGTAGTTTTTCGCCAAGGCATTGTTCCCTATATCCCATGACACACCAAAGTAATTAAGTTAATAAAAATAAATAATTCTTAAAATCAGCTATTACATAATATAATAAAATATTGTGGTTTCTCAAAACAGAAAATAGATATATTTTCGAATTCTTTTCAGTTCGATGCGTAGCAAAATCTGTCAAGTGTAGTTTTTCGCCCAGGCATTGTTCCCTATATCCCATGACACACCTGAGTAATTAAGTTAATAAAAATAAATAATTCTTAAAATCAGCTATTACATAATATAATAAAATATTGTGGTTTCTCAAAACAGAAAACAGATAGATTTTCAAATTCTTTTCAGTTCGATGCGTAGCAAAATCTGTCAAGTGTAGTTTTTCGCCAAGGCATTGTTCCCTATATCCCATGACACACCAAAGTAATTAAGTTAATAAAAATAAATAATTCTTAAAATCAGCTATTACATAATATAATAAAATATTGTGGTTTCTCAAAACAGAAAATAGATATATTTTCGAATTCTTTTCAGTTCGATGCGTAGCAAAATCTGTCAAGTGTAGTTTTTCGCCCAGGCATTGTTCCCTATATCCCATGACACACCTGAGTAATTAAGTTAATAAAAATAAATAATTCTTAAAATCAGCTATTACATAATATAATAAAATATTGTGGTTTCTCAAAACAGAAAACAGATAGATTTTCAAATTCTTTTCAGTTCAATGCGTAGCAAAATCTGTCAAGTGTAGTTTTTCACCAAGGCATTGTTCCCTATATCCCATGACACACCAAAGTAATTACGTCACTAAAAATAAATAATTCTTAAAATCAGCTATTACATCTACTATATATACTAGGACTTCCCTCAAAGGGATTAATCTGAGTGATATTGCTGAGAACATAGGGTTAACAATTAAAATATAAAGAAAAAGAGCAAATTAAATGATAGAATTACAAAATATCATATATAAATTCATATACACTGTTAAAAAAATAGAAAAGAAGTACCGTTCATCATATGTGTTGTCATATTTTTTTTTTAACATGTGGCTAAGAATCTCATTTTCTTAAGCGCGTATTGCGCAAAACTTGAAAAAAAAAGTCCTTCCGGCCTGTACCGGGAGGAAAAGGTACCTTACTTATATCTTCGTTTTAAAATTTTAGCTAATGTTACACGAAAACAGCAAGTTAAAATGCAAAGAAACGTTTACAAAAGATTCGTTAATACTGAATTTGAATAAGAAATTCGCCAAATTATTGAGCAATAGCCAAATTTGCTTCATTTATGAAGACTTATTTTGGTCGCCAAATTTGGCGATATTTCACCAAATGTTGCCAATTTTGGCGCTAACAGATATGAATATATAGTTTTATGCGTATGATTGGGAAAATTATTACAACAATGAAAGAAAATAATTTGCAAGTAATCGCGTTAATGTGCTGTTTTGTTTCAAAATGTCAGCCACCCTAGAATTTCAAACTGCTCTATCTCAGCCATTTTTTAAGATAGAGGTAAACCAAAAAATGCTCTGGAATCCTTGTATCAAGGCCTAAAACTTAATTTAAAAATAAATTTGATTTTTTAATTTTTTTGTATATTTATTTTAGTTTTAAATTTTTAAATGGCCGCCTTCTTGAAACAAAATGGCGGACCAAGCTGGCCAACGAACTCGGTCGAGACATTGGTTAGCTTAATGCACACAATTAGTTTCATCAAAATTGATTTATAAATACGAGCATTATCGTATGACATAGGTCAGATATATATATATATATATAAATCAACATTTGAACGGAGGGTGGTTTTGGGGTCTGGGGGTCATGATCGGTGAAAATATATCGAAATTTTCCGGAACTGCTTTCCTCCGAAAGGCTGCAATAGGTAGCTTTATACTTTTTTGTATTGAAAACTACCTAAAAAAAACCGCCGGTTCTTATAAGACGCCAAGCTTTTGAAAGTTACGTAATTGGATTTGCAGCCAATAGATTATTGTATCAAGCGTGGCTTAACGCAAATTTAATTTCTTTGTTGCACCTTTTTTTTGTGTGTGAATTTAAAAATTTTCTTCCTTGATTACATATCTATTATTTGTATAACTGTTTATAGAAACTCTTACACGTCAAACCACATTGATAGCATGCTTTGCTACAAACCAGATTGCAAAACTATAGTCTAAATCTCTATTAAAGTATACAAAAAATCTTTCGATGACTTCTGTAAAATAACTTTTGCATTAAATCTCCATATCGGCATAATTGAAAAATTATATATATTTCAAAGTTAAGCTTAACAGATACTTCTTGATTATTCTCTAGGAGGCTCTGCCCCCTGCGCCTTTACTGCGCCAATCCACAGACTTTTCTTTTGCCTATCTGTCTGTCTCTCCATAATCTGTTTGTTTCTCTATCCGTTCTTCTGCCCGTCTCTCTAACCGATTGTCTATCTCGCTACACGTCTCTCTACCTGTCTCTATATTTCTCTACCGGTCTCTCTACCCGCCAATCTATTTCTCTAACCGTCTGTCTATCCGTCTAACTACTTGTATGTCTAGCCGTGTCTCTATCCACTTCCCTACCCATTTGTCTATCTGTCTCACAACTTGTCTATCTGTCTATCTACCCGTCTGGCTATACGCCTCTCTACCCATCTTCTTACCCATCTCCGTACCCATCTCCGTACCCATCTACTGTCTCTCTACTGTATACCCGTCTGTTTTTGTACCAGACTCGCTACCAATCTCATTACCCGTCAGTCAACTCGTCTCTGTACTCATCTCTCTACTCGTCTCTTTATCTACCATGCTACGCGTCTCGCAACCTTTCTCGCTACATTCCTGTCTACCGGTGTCTCTACCCATCTCGTGACCCATCTCGCTACCCCTCTGTCAACCCTCTTTTTACCTTTCTCTCTAGCCGTCTGTCTATTCGTTTCGCCACCCGTCAGCCTACCTATGTCTCTACTCGTCTCTCTACCCGTCTGTCTACCCGTTTGTTTACTCGTCTTTCTACCTCTCGACACCTCTTCCCAATATTTAAACAATTCATTTAACATACAGAAGCCGTTTATCAGTTATTAAATACAAACAGAAGTAATTTATCTAATGTGTAATCAGATGCAATTTTTTTTAAATACATCCATAAACCTGAATAATAATTCATCAGTTTTGTGTTCATAGTTGTTTATATCATTTGACAGTAAATCTCAACTTCTTAAACCTGAATTGTCTCAAGCTTTTTAAAAAAACCACATATAGGTCTGTATAACTGCAAAGTACCCTGAGGGCTATATTAGCTACATGTTATTAAATTAAGTGAAAGTTTCGTTATCGCGTTTGCAGTCAATTGCTTATGTCAGAAAGCGTGGCTTAACGCCATTTTAAATTCATTATTGTAACTTTCTTTTCTTTTCTTTTTTTTTCTTTGGGGGGGGGGGTAGGGGGGAAGGGTTTCAAATATATACATTTAAATTAAAACTTTTGCCTCCATGTCATTAGTGTTGTTTGTATTATTAACTAATACCTTGTAGAGCGAGCTTCATTTGAAACAAATGTAAAAGACTTCTTCTACAGTTTTTTTTAGGAGAAACTTTCGTAATTGGGCCCAAAGCCAATCGGAGCATTTAATATCATTATTGTAACTCTTATAGAGTTAAAACAATATTGTTGCTAGATTTACTCTTGTTTGAGACCAGCCTTGCCTGTGTATCTGAATGGGGAAAAGTTTCGTATCCTATGTCGGTTGGCGAAAAAAATTTAAAATGGTGCCAAAAGGTAGTTTTAGCATCTTACAAAATTTTTCAAGAGAGCGGTAAAACATGTTTTTCAAATATTTACAAACATACGTTTATTAAAGCATGTTTTCGCACCATCTTAAAAATTTAAGCACGTTCTAAAATAAAATTGTATCGCCATATTCGATATTTTAATAAATAATGAAAATACATAAACAAACTTATTTAACAAACCTAAGAGGCATTTTTGTAATAAATAATTGTTATTGTCAGGGGGGTAAATTGTAAACAATTAATAAACGGCTAGCAAATAATAAATAGCATTTAAAATCTAAAAATGGAGAAGTGGTCCGTATAAAAATGCAAAACATAACATTATACGCTTGATATATGTAAATCTTTTTTTATTTTTTAATATTTCCGAAGGCACAGATAAAAAGGTAAAAATCTCTTTTCCAAATGCCAAATAGAAAATATGCAAAATAGAATGCCAAATATACAAAATAGAAAAATATCTGCAAAAAAATATATTTACATAATATACTACATCTGCAAAAAAATAAGATTTAGAAAAAGTAAGCCAAATCCTGCAGATCCCAACAATCACATCGAAAAACTTATCACCAAAAAAGAACTCGCCAAATCTTACGGCACAGAAGATGGATTTTTCCCTCTGAATGCAGAATGTTAGTTTTTTTTCCTTGTACGATGGGTGATTATAATATAATTGTTTTATTTCACATACTACATACCGTTTGTATATTGGTACTTGTATGTTATCCTGGCGCAGTTGATAAATCGCCAAATATTGTTCCTATAACATTTTCATATTGAATTCCTTTCTTTTAAATATAAACCTTTCACTCATTTAATTTAAAATACATGCCTTTCATTAATCCCATTTAAAATGCTAAAAAGAGAAGAAAAAAAGAAATAATGTCATAAATCGAAACCTTTTATTTAAACACCAAATAATTTTTTTTTCAATTTACACACGCGAAATAAAAAAAGCTGCTATTGCTGAGATTTGCGCCAAATCTCTAATACAAAGTCTACCAAGTTATTGCGGGGTTTTTCTTTCAAACAGAAAAAAAATCCAGATTAATTTTCGATTTCTACTAAATTGAAATATATTTTATTGTGCTCAATATTAGGGCGTGCATATTTTTTTGCTCCATGTACTCCATGAACTTTTCAATTCCGGTTGTCTACGAAAATCTCCCGCCGATGAAAATGACGTACGCACAAAATTTTCGTGACGTATGTACTTTAATTGTGCTTTTTTTATCTATTTTTTTAATATAATTTCCAAACGGTTTGACATTTATTCTTGGTAATAAATAGACGTCGTTGCCAACTTTATAGGTACTTGCTGTAAAAATTTGAACGAAATCCATTAAATATTTTTTGAGTTATGCTTGACGAAAGGTTTTAATATCCATCGTAGCTATATATGGGGCAAAGTAATACTGCGCTGTGTATGAGTCTTCGTTGCAATCAGACAATAAAACACAAACGAAAATTTTGTTCCGTTCCTTTATAACTAGAGTTCCGCTGAATGGGTTTTGATGGAACTTGCACTGTTCGATAGATATTTTTTCAGGGAAGGTTTTAGTATATAACACAACGTTCTACGTAGATTAGTTACAGAATTATGATAGAAAGTTCTGTTATTTTGGCCGAAAATGTTACCATTGCTAATTTTTTGGCGACCATTATTGTTGCAGAAATAAATAAAAAGGCTATACATTTCGAAAAATAAAAGAAAAAACTGTTACTAACTTTTTTTTTTTTTTAAAGAAAAAAAGAAAACGAAAATCAGTTTTGATGAGAGAGATAACAATATAAAACAAAAATATTTAATGTAAACATGATTGGGAATTTTCGTAATGCTTAAAAAATCATTCAATGTGCAAGATTGCGATTGGAACCATATTTGGCAATTATTTTTTTGTTTTTGGCGATTTTGATATTATGTTTGTCGCCGAACAATTTGATTTTAAGCCAATAGATCTTTTTACAAGTGTATGGCAGCATTTTTGGAGGGTTTTTTGTTTTATTCAAATGTAAATTATATTATATATTCTACTTCTATTTACTACTGTTATACCCAAAGGTGTCTCAGTACAACGCTTCAAAACTTCTAGGAGGGGTAGGGTGCACCATAAAGACTCGGAATCCTACAGCAATGTAGGGTCGGAAATAATCTCTTGACGGGGTAGATTGTGTTGCGCGAAAGTTTACAGCGTTCTTGCAGGGAATCGTCATTTCACACAAGGACGCAGAGTTAGTAGGATGGCTTATTATAGGAATGCGGAGTTAGACGATATGCTTCAGACTTATGTGGCTGCGGATTGTAGTGGTCCAGCCGGGACGATCCGAGACATGGCTGAAACATTCCCGAATGTTCGGAATCCCATGCGCCGAGGAACTGAGGCCTGCATTCAAGTCAGTGGACGAAACTTCGAACTCTATTTTTGACCCATATTACTTTTGTTCATGTACATTTATTATTATTTATGTAAATTCATGTAAATTTATTATTAAACCGAATATTCACTAACTTATTTATTTTTATTTCTGATGTTTCTGTGTAAACCACCACGCCAGGAGAGCATTTCTGACCCTGCACAACTATATGATTCCGAGTCGTCGTCGTGCACCCTACCCGTGCTAGAAGTACTGAAACGTTGTTCTGAGACACCCTGAACATGAAATTTTGTTCCAGCTGCTTTAAATCGAGTTCTGTTGGATGCAATTTCATAGAACATAAACTGTTCGATAGACAATTTTTCAGGGAAGGTTTTATTATATAAGATATCGGTCTACGCAGATTAGTTATAGAATCATGATGGAATGTTCTATAATCAGATAAACCCGATTATGAAAGATTAGCCTTTTTAAAAGATTCTGCCGAATGGATTTCGATGGAACCTACACTATTAGTTAGAGGGAATGTTTTATTATATAACGTATCATTCTACATTGCTTAGTTCTTTGAATTACAGGAGGAAATTCGAAAATCTGTGACCCCTCTTATCAAATATTACTCTTTTCAAAAAGTTCTAATAAACGGTTTTTGATGGGACTTGCGCTGATAGTTTGATATTTTTTCAAAGATAATTTTCAGTATATAAAATATTGTTCTACATTGGTTAGTTATAGAACAATGAGGGTAAAGTATGTAATCAGGGAACCCGTTTATTACAGAACTCAGATGACAGCTTTGCTATTTGACTAACCATCGTCGATTAATAGGGAAATATTCGTAATCAGTCCAATCAGTCAATTCCCGACTGATATATTTGACGCCATTCGAGGCTGTAATTTATTAATATACGTGTCAGAATTGTATCTTTTATAACTCCCTACACTATCTCCCTACAAAATGTTTCTTTTTATATTTCTCTTACAAGTGTCGTATAAACTCGCTACATGAAGAGGTTTCCCGTACTTTTATGTTAGTCGAGTGCAAATCTCGCCAATAGCATTTTTATTTTCTCGGCAATAATAGATTTTATTTTTTACGTGTGCAAATTAGCAGCAGTACTTTGATGATGAAATAGACTGTTTTGGTTTACAGCATTATTTATTATTTTTATTCTGTTGTATTTTTAATGAAATTTTTGAAAGGTGTGCGTTTTAAATGTATGTAATATGTGTATTTTACATGTATGTATTTTAAATTAAATGAGCGAAAGTTTTATATTTTAAATGACATTTGTGAAAGGCGTATGTTTTAAAAGTATGTAATATGTGTATTTTACATGTATGTATTTTAAATTAAATGAACGAAAGTTTCATATTTTAAATGAAATGAATGCAAGAGGAATGATAGCGATGAAAACAATATTTGGCTATTTATCACATGCGCCCAGCTAACATTTCCTTGCAATTTTTGTAGTAACCCATCAATAAAATAATTAAAAAAATATTGGTGCCCAAAAAAACGACTGCTTCCGAGACTGTTAATAATGTCAGAAATATTGCTAATATTGAATGTTATGATTTCGTAGGTCAAACTAAAATACCGCTACAATGATTTTTATTATTTATTTTGCATCATTATTAGTTTTAATTTTTATTTTGGAAAAAAAACAAAAAAATTAAAAATGTTTCCAGTTATTATTAAAGGTCATGTGTCTTTAATGTTGTAGTAATTTTTTCATTTTTGAAAACCCATTTTTAAAATAAATATAAATTATTTTCCAAAAAAGGAAAAAAATATCAAGTCTCCCCAATTACAGGGAGACTTGATCCATTTCCAAGGGAGACTTGATCCTTGAAACATATGCAATGAAATGATTCAAATTAACTTATAGAAATCAAATTTATTGTTGACTAACATGAAAAAAAGTGAGAAAAACATTTTAAAAAAATCTACATTTGGTAAAAGTTACTCTTTTCCATATGAATTATTATTATTGCTAAAATTAATGATCAAAAAACATTTTCAAAGCTTTAAAAGTCAAACGTAAATGTTAGAATTGTTGCAGTTTGAAGCGTTCCACCAAGAGTGACTGGTTTAGGTACTTTTTTGACAATGTTCGTCATGGCTCACAACACTAATGTCAACATTTTCTGGATAAATAAGTTGCTCGTAATTAATTCCTGTTTTCTTAGAAAATTGATTTTGCATTCAGATGGTGAAATCTTCTTTATAATTTTTCGATATGACTAATTTTCTTTTTTTCTAGAAATCGCACAATGACAAAGTCACTTTCATCAATTCACAAATTTTGTGGATCTTTGATGATTTCATCAGAAAGTTCATCAAGTGAATCTGGCTCGGCTGAATCATGAACACTACAACTGCTCTCACTTTCTGAAGATTCGGGGTTTTCATTTTTAGTGTTTTTACTTTTCTTTCTTGAGATGAAATGATTTTTCTTGATTTATGTTTTTTATTCAGTGGCCGATCTTGTATTTCTTATTCAATCTGTCTTTTAGTTGGTGTGCATGTCAAAATTTTTGAAGATCCTTTATTTTCCCTTTTTAGGTAGTTAAACTTTATGGAAGGCTTGTATGCCTTCTGTAGTCACTATATTTGGTTTGACTGTAATTGTATTACTGCTTGTTGAGGTTAATGGTTGGTCTGTGACGAAAGATTATAAAAAAATCATTTTTAGAAAAAATATTCCTGTTTAAGGGATATATGTCAGTGATTTTAAATCTATTTATTGTGTTAGTTGGCATCATGGCTTTAGGATATGCAATTCCGTTCAATTCAGCAATTCGATAAACTGTTATTATTTGAGCAGGATGATTAGTGTGTATAGGAGTATGTCCATGATCTAATTTTCTTGATGTTTTTAAATATACACACAAAAGATACCGTTAACTGAAAATATTTGGGAGTGCTTATAATTTGATTCATAAGAAATGTCACTCAGGGCCATCGCTAAGATTTTTTATTGGGGGAGGGGAGAGGACCTTAAATTACCAAGTCAAATTTCAGTATTTGCCAACTCATTGAAAAGCGAAAATAAATAGTTTTTGCCAATTCAACAAGTTTGCCAACTAGATTTATAATTTTGCCAAGTTATCACAATCAGAAAATGTAATATAGTTCTTATTTGTAAAAAGTTTTAAAATATCCCCAATTAGATTTGTAACTTTTGCCAAGTCTATCAGAAGTAGAAAGTATATTATAGTTTTTATTAAAGTTTTAGACAAATTTGCCAACTAAAAGTTTTTAAATTTGCCAAGTGTGACAGCATTCGGGAACGTTTGGTGGGGGAAGCTCCCCCCCACCTTAGCGAGGGCCCTGATGTCACTTTCTTGAGATTTTTGTTTTCTCACATAACGTTTTAAAGTCATCACATTAATATGAGTGGATTTTGCTGCACTTCTAAAACTGGATCCATCTATTACAGCATTCACTGTTGTCTGCAAGTCAGCAACATTAATGCTTTTTTCTGGGTTGAATACGTCTTTAGGTTTATAAATACGTGGCATGACTGTAAAAGTAAAGATAAACACAGAGTTCTTAATCACTGCAATTAATTGAATCCTCTATTGCCCAAATAAAATTTTTAGCTCAATATATATATGGACACAGGGTGTTTAAGACTTGGTTACATAACACATATTAAATGGAATTATACGTTTCTAATTTATAAATAGGTTTTTGACTTAAAAATAATTCAAAAATAACAACAAAACAAACCTTGCAGAGTCACCATGTGCTTGCTAACCATCATGTGCAGCCATATGGTTAATTTCTATCATTGCCAATCAGCCAAAATCAAGATAATCATAGTCTAACTAATATTGATATTGTCTAAATGTGACTTGAAAGCCCCTTGAATGATCTACACACTTGATCCCCAGGATCAAGTCTCCCTATACAATGGGGATCATGTGTCCCTAACGTGCATTTGTTCAAAAAGTAATTGTTAAATCAAAATCAAAGAAACTGTACTCGAATTAAATAATGACATTTAAGCAGTAAGGTATGTTAGTAAATTATATCAACCAACTTAAGTAATTAATTATATTTAGCAAAAAATAAGAAACATAAACTACCTACTGAAAAAGAAGCTTGATTGTAAGAAATCAGATATTCTTTTCTTACAACAAAAATAAAAATGGGTGAATGAAATTCTGCTGTCAGATCTGTTGATAAGGAATCACTTTATTAGTGTTGCCGATTTAAAAGACTTAATTGTATTTTTTCCTGGTTTCAGACCTAGGGATCAAGTCTCCCTAGGGATCAACTCTCCCAAGTCTCCCCTACCATTCGGAATATTGCCAATTATTGTATGTTACTCCAGCATGCAATATATTAAACTATATGAAATTGTTAATATTATTTTAATTAATATAGGAATAATATTTTTAATATATCTTCAAGTAAACGAAAATGTTTCTTAGTCGAATTTCTCAGTTTTTAATCCGATTTTAAAATTTAAATTGATGTAAAATATTTTATTTATTACATTTTTTTATTTACGTTCTTAAAATCATCTTTTGCTTTAAAGAAAAAACATATTACTTTAATAATGTGCTTCGTTAATATTTCTCTGGAAATCGTGGAGAAATACTTCGACATTAATCAATGCAAGTATAACCGATGATTTTCAAAGTTTTCCGAAAATTAAAAAGAAGAAAAATAAAGTAAAAGATTTATTAGAACATAAAAAATTCTGAACTTTTCAAAGAAAAAAAAATGCATTGATAAAATTAAAAGGAATTTTTTATTATTTATATTTCTTCTTTCAACTGCAACACAGTCACAGAAAATGTCGAAGAGTTTTAATAATTGCAATTCTGTTCAATCTTCGATAAAAAAGTACATGTGAACCTTTTTAAAACTCTAAACTATCGGATATTTTAAATCATTATATTAAAATTTCTAAAAATTTCAATTTTAAACTAAAGTCTATTTTAAAAAAAGTATTTAAAAAGCAAATATTTAAATATGTGAATATCATATTTCTATAAGCCAGAAAGATTATTTAACAAAAATATTAAATGTTTCTCATATTTGCACCACCATGCTTAAATTAAGTATTAAAAAATATAAAATCCCATCAGTATAGGATTTATTACAATGTATTAATTTTCCCTTTGGTACTGCATTTTAAATTATACACCATAAAGGGGGATATTGGACCGAATATGTAATCTGCAAATAAAAAATTCTTTTCATTTTCATTAGCATATTTTCTAGTAAGCAAATATTGCAGTACTTTTGTTAAAAACAAATGTTTTGAAACATTTTATTATGGTATAAACTTACATTTGTATGATTAATATTTACTTCATTGGTTACAGGGCATTTAAAAAAAGTTCCAATTTTTTTCTTAATATTTTGTTTTTGAACCAAAAATTTCTTGCTCTCTTTGTATAAAATATATAGTATATAAAAATTTATGTTTTTGAGATTTTTCCGAATTTTACAATTTTTATGTCTGTTGCTTTCCATTTGTAAAGAAAATTCTACAAGAAATTTTTGCTATTCCAGATTCCAATTCTGCATAAGTTATACTATGCCAAACTATGTTAATTTAACCAATTATGAACATAAATGAACAAAAATACAAAAATGAACATACATTAATATTTCTCCTGATCACGTTGTAATTTATTACTTTAAATTTCATTTGGATCATTTTCTGTGGTATATCCTGACATGCAGTATGTCACAGTAACTACCCTACGTAGAGTATTGTTAAATGAAAGAAGCAAATATTATTGAACATACGAACACCGTTTTGTTTGAACTTTATTTAAAAGACAGTAATTACTTAAAAAATATGCATTAAAGAACAGGAAAAATCTCAACTGCTGTAAAATTTCATAAGCAACAATAATGTATCACATCTTAAATGACCATTATTTACACTACATGCCATAAAAGAAAAAAAGTTACTCGTATATCTTACCGAGCCGAACGGTAAAAATACGGTAAAACTAGTACATGTAGTGTAGGTACTAGAATAAAGGTAAGTTTGGGCTCTTTCTTCGCAGCCCGAGCCCAAAGATTTGAAATCCGAACGCGCAGGAACCCGAAAAATGTCATGTCACCAGAGTCCGATACTGTAAGTATACGCTGCAGAAAATTGGTAATAATATTTTGAAATTGTTTCAAGATTAATTTTCTCATTTAAAAACCTCTTCTTGATATAGATATAAGTTTTAATTCTAAATACCCTTACAAAAATTTCTTATAAAATTCTATAAAAAATATTTATAGAAAACGCATTGTAGAACCCTATAGAATTATGGCCCGTTTTTCTATAAGCTTGCTTAACCGAAAGCTATAGAAATATCTGTAGAAGTTCAATACAAATGTCTATACAGCTTCTATAAAAATATCTATAGAAAAAATATACAGCTTCTATAAAAAATTCTATAGAATATAGTTGGTCACCCTCCCAAGTCGAGTACTTCAAGCATGACATAACCATTGACAATCTCTGAACTCTTATTACACTATTTGAACTTTATTTCTTTTGTTATTCGCATTCCCAATCATAATAGTCTTGTAAAAATATTTAAAGTCTAATAAATTATTATTTGTTGAAACTGAAACAATTGTTTAAATATTTATAGTTCAGATTAAAATATTTGAATAAAAATTACAATATTATTAGTGAATAAAATTCATTAAATTAGATGGATGGTTTTATAAATTTAACAGCAACTTAATAAATGATTATAAAATTAATCAACAAATTAATGAATTATAAACAAATTAATTAATCATAATTTAATTCAGTAGTTTGACTGATATAATATAACAATGACAATTTAATTACAATGTATTGGATTATATATATATTAAATTATATATATAATTAAATTAAATGTATATATATATATATATATATATATATATGTATATATATATAATCATATTAAATCTATAGAGTACAATTATATACTAAACTGGTGTATTACAAAATTAATTATTCTTTTTAATTTTAATATATAGTTATAAATAAATTACTAAACACATAAATTTTAAAAGAACAAGAAATATTTTTTAATAACAAAAATCTATAGAATCGTTAGTCTATAGAATTTAATTCTATAAGATGTATATTACCCTATAGAAAAACTGTTCTATTAAGAATTCTATAGAAACATTTTCTTTAGAAAAAGTATTCTATAGAACTCTTTAAAACGCTATACAAATAGTATTCTATAGAATGGCTATTCTATAGAACTTGTAAAGAATTCTACAGAGTTCTATACAGCTCTATAAACTATTTTCGTAAGGGTACCCTCTCTTGCCATACTTCGTGAAAATCTGTTTGTTGTTATGTTTACTCAATCACTGGCAGAAATCTTCAAAAGGCACAATTCTTATTTTTTGGAAAATATCATTGCATAACTATGGCAGAAGAGCAGAAATTCTGTTTCCTAGTAATTCTGAAAGATGTTTTCAAGCGAGGATAGTCAACAGATATCCCACGACGTCTTCATGTTATTGAAACTGACAGTGTGAAGAGTTCAAAATCAGATGCTCCTTACATCACATCAATAACAATTCATTTCCATTTTAAACTGATTTTTAATGGATGACAAAACGCTGTAACAATCTTAGAATACCTACTTCTTTCTCAAACATCATTCCTCCCCCCCCCTTTTTTTTTGTGAATATATAAAATTTTCTCTTTGAGCCAGAGCCAAACGACTTGGATAATCAAACTCGAACTAGTTTCGGTTTTTGTTTATGTTAATTTCTTTCTCAATATTTTCAACTATACAAAACGACTTATTATGCCTTTAGTTAATTCAATAGACAGCGCTAAAAATGAAATTATTTGTTTATTCTTCAAAGCATATGTGTTTTGCAAAATAGTAACCTTTATTTTTCTAAATACATCTAATTTTGTTTCTATAAATCAGAATCATGCATCAGATAAAACCATTCTGACCATGTAATTACATTTGAAAAAGTTAAAGTATTTGCTTTGTCTGAATATAATGTTTCAGTTCTAAATGATGCAAATAAAATAAGCCGGCTACCTTTGAAACGTCCAAAATTACTGAAATCTTATAGCTTGTTATTTTAAATCAATTTGATCCAATTATGCAAAACTTTAAATAAATATTTACATAGCCTTACTTTTTAAAGAATTTTTTTTCTTCTTGAGAAATAGAAAATATTTACTTTTTATTTATTTTAAATAATAAGTAGATCAATATTTGATGAAATGTGCATAGGATAAGATACGTAAAGGTCTTTTTCCTTAATTGTTAAGAGGGGGTAAAGGGAGTGTCGGTCACAAATTCTGACACAGTATGACAGCGGTGGAGAAAGGTTTAACACGGTGTGACGTTACATCTAACCTATATGAAAACAATTTGGTAAATATTATTTTCCAGCTGTAAAATATTTACATGCATACACATGTTTATTAAAAGCTGTAAAAATTTATTAAAAATAAGTATTGTTATTCAGATAGAATTAGATATATTTTTTCTAAATTATTTGAATTTTAAGGGAACCGTGGACCTTCAGTTGGGTTAAAATGGACTAAAAAATCGTTTTTCTTATTTTGGTTTATTACTATACTTCAATCTTAACTGCAACATTTGCAAAAAACCGCATGCAATTGCAAAGATTCCTGTCCAAGTTACGAGCATTTCAAATTTGACACCGTAATTGAGTTACACGAAAAAATAAAACTTTAAATCGCGTTTTCTGTAACTGAGAATTTTCGCAGAGTTAAAACATTGAAAATGTTCCAGGTGTCTTATATTTTATCCAATTTTCATAATATTAAGTATTATTGTTAGCAGTGTGCTATATTTCAAAACTTGCTATTAATATGCATGCATTACTGTACATAAAAGGAAAATTTCGTAGTTATATAACATTTTTCCGTGAAAATTTAAAAAAAAATGTAAATATTGGAAGTTTTTTATTAATTTTTCTCAATATATTGGTACAATTTTAAAACACATACCAACATTTGTTGCAATAATATAAAGCTATCATTTAACAAAACACCATGTTCCTGAAGCCAAATTTAATGCGCATGGAGCATTTTTAATTAGAGTGATTAATTAATACATTTTAATTAATAAATTAATTAATTATACACATTTTTTAATAAAATTGCTCAATTTACTTATAAAATGTATGAATTACTATGTGTGCAAAATTTCAGTACAATTGATTGAAAAATGAAAATATTGGTTTTGAACGTCCACTGTCCCCTTAATTGCATGAAGTAAATTAATGGAAGATATTAATAGATGTATAATATTTATATCAGTAGGTAATGCATTATGTATAGCATATTTACTGCATAAAATTGGCTCTAAATTATAGTTGCAAGAAATGTGACGTCAAAACAGCATGGAAGGGTATCACTTCAGTCTCAAAACCTCTGAAATAGACGGAGGGAAGGGAAAAAATCACAAATGATCCAACTTCTTTACTTAAATATGTAGATACGGTCATTAACTTCTTCAGGCCTAATTTGCACAAATGTGGAACTTGATTCTTTTCTTCGTAAAAATGAAACTACTTGATTTTCGTTTTACATTTTTTTTTCTATTTTTATATAGTTGAATATTTTTTCTTTGAAACAAAACACATAAAAAATTGCATCCTTGCTTATTTTTTAATAAAATATATGTTATTTTCATCTGAATTTGTAAAATGATTTCATGTGTTGCCAAAAAAGTTCGTAAATTTTCTGATTATTTAACTTAAACCTTTAAAAATAATCGAGGAATTTTAGATCATCCACTTGATTAAATCACTTAAATTTATGATTATGTGAATTTATGATATTGATAATTAAATAGATATTTTAACGGGACTAGTAATTTTGGTGAAATTACATTACCAGTTCCCTTAAATATCAATTTCAGAAAAAAGAGCTCTTTCTGTCAATTATGGTATCATTTTGCTTGTGCAAAAACAATGAATGTATATTTGTTGTATTGGTCTTCAGGTCTCCATAAGTTGAAATTATATTTCTCCACAATTATTTTAGAAAATCTGCTGTTAGTTTTCTATATAGGAACTCCTATGCAATTGCACATCTATTTAATATCATCATACGGTCATCTACAGATGTTTATGCTCTTGGTAGTCCCAATCATTCTCTCGCAGTAAATATCCCATATAAAACTAAATTAAAGAAAGGCGTCTGTACATATTACCAGACTGAAGCATGATATCGATGAGATATTTACTGCAAAGGATCGATCCTGTTGACAAACACAACAATCGAGACGATCATAGCATACGGCAAAAGCTGTGAGTTCACCTAAGGGTTCCTGTAAGAAAATAAAGGCAGCTTTGCGTGCGCCAGGAAGAAATGTAAGCCTGAAGACCCTATCTAGATGTTTTAGAAAGGAATTTGGATTGTCTTTGCGATTACCACGTGGTCTTAAATCTTGTGATACATATCGAGTGGTCTGAAACTTTTGTAAAATCAATAATATTTTTCTATGTTTTTTATGTTGAATTTCTGAATAAATTTTGAACTCCTTATAGAACACAAATATTAAAAAAATTGCTTAAATACACTGCACTTATAAACAATGCATATATTCGCGATATTACAAGTGCACACCTTTCAAACGATTCGACAATACATGTTGATTGCGTATCGGACAACATGAATGATAATAAGTTTGAGAACATATTGCAAATCTTATTCTTCGTTAACCACTTGCGTCGCATTGAAAAGAGCATTTTACCATGTTATGAGTAATTCGTGTATCTGCGTGTCTCCCTTATAGTCATTCATTGATGTATGAATGTAGTTAGCATTTACGTCCCTGAAGAATCGTAAATAAAGTGTATAAAAATTTTGTGTATATATTTGCAACATCAAATGATTTTTTCATTACATTATGGACGATAGGATTAACTTCTAAGCAGGACTTTTTCTATTATGAAATGATTCAAATTAACTAAATTTTGTATTATCCATCAATTTTATAATTTTATTTAAGAACAAACATTATTTCCCATAGAAACAATAGTTCGGATACAAAACAGCATAATATTCCTACAAAGCAATTTATATCATAAAAGAGAAAAATAAATAAATTATAAATTATTAATTTTGCACTTTAATGCTATCTTTTGTGATTCTTTTCTTTAGGAATTTGAGTAAATAATACAATGATGCCAGATTATTTTATTACAAATATAAAAATTAAAAAGTTTTGAGAGTTTATTGCTGCATCACATTTTTCCTTCATGTATTAAGAAAACATATTTGTGTATTATATTTTGAATGCTATTTTATGACAAGTCTTTGTTAATATATTTTAAATAATTGAAATATTTATTTTAAAATAAAAATAACATAATTAAAAACTTCCTTTTTCCAGATTTCATACAATGAATCTGTCAATACATCAAAAATTTTATTTTTGAAAGATATACTTAGATAATTGAGTTTGCTTTCCAAAGAATTATCTTTTACTTGAGTGTTGAAGAAAATAGGATTAAACGTTCAGTTCAATCAACATCCAGGAGAATGCTGAAAGCTGTGCCTATATTTAGTAGTCATCTCTTAGTCGATAAATTTAATTCTAAGAATTCACCTCTTAAGGCATGGAAACGTTTTAGTTAAAACACCCAGTTAATATTGATTTTTATAATTGATTTATTCCGCGAAAGATGCTTTTACAGAAAATAAATTCAAGATATACTTTTTTTGTAAAATTTTACAAAAGATACAAGATTTCATAATCTGCTAAATTTAATAACTCAGATAAACTGAAAACATATAACAGCTCAAGTTCTTTCATTTTGTTTCCTTCTAAGTAGATATATATTAAGAGCAACACCTACTGGACAAGTTAAAGCACAAAGCAAAACAGACAAACTAGCAATCGTATAAATTTAAGATGACTTAAATAATTATTTTTTACTAGGGGCATGTATGAGACTTTTCAAAGTAAAAGACCAAAGTAAATCGAGTCAAATATTTCTGTCAACCGAGCTTGAGCCGAATTTTTTTCTGTAGATAATAAGTTATTTGATTCCGTCTCAAACAGTGTACTAGCTCGAGTATTTCCGCAATAAATAAAGCTAGGCTCCAATGATTCTTTCAGAAATGCAGTGTAGCCGTATAACTTTACTCTTACAAATACTTGTATATCTATAATCTACAAGCGGTTTAAATACTTTGCAAATTTGCTTTCAATTTTTGACGCACGTTTGTTATTTTCCATTTTAATAATGTGTTAATGTAACAACGAATAACTTTTGTTAATAAAATGTACATTGCAAATCTTGTTTTCATTGATTTAACATTTTCTACAATAATTATACAATAATTCACGTGTGTTCACTCGGACACATTTTAATCTCTCTATAAATAAATTAATTTGGTGCTGAAAAAATTATACAAGGCAACTATTTTTTCATCACAGTTGTGTGAGAAACAGACATTGTGATACAACAAACTTGCTGTTCTTGTATTTAATAAAACTAAGAACAGCACACTAAAATAAGGCAAAAATATTATTCAATTGCCCAGTACTAGACACTTACATTAACAGTTTAATAATAATAATAATAATAATAGTAATGAATAAAAATCACTGCGAAAAATAATACCTGAAATTTCATAATTACTCAATCAATTTAATCAAAGCAAAACAAAAAGATAGTACAAAAGATCAATTTCTACAATACCAAAAATTTCACCACTTACAGTCGTAGGATTTCACGTTTCATTAATTCTCTTACAACGGTATCGGTTGCATTCGCACACAGAATATTCAACATAGAAGCTGGAGACTCTACCACTGTCAGGAATGCCTGATGAATTTGCGGGGAAGACATTTGCGTTAGATTGGTGCAAAAAAAATAAAATAATAAAAATAAATAAAATAAAGAGTCAGCCATAAAATTTTGGAAAATCCATTTTGAGCGAATGTAACTATGTGAAATTATTGTCCGTAGAATATTTAATTTCAAAATTTTAAATCGATCTGATTATAAGAACTTGTTTTTTCTAGACGTCCAAATGCTGTACGCCAATGCTGTAGCCCGCTGCGCAGTGACAAGAGTTAGTGTCCCAGTTGCTGCTTGTAGTGACTGTCACTTTTTACTGATGTAAGCAAGCTGGCCTGTTTAAAATGTAAGGTATTATATACATTATACGTATTATGACAATGAATATAGCACGTTTGCCAAAAATATATTTTTAAAAATTTAAATAAAAGCAGATATTGATCATTTTGTAAAAGCCAATTGCATTCGAAATCAAGACTATAAGTACACACCTTTATTGCAAAAGTGCTATGTTAAATTAAAAAATATATATATAATAAAACTTTTTGATTAGAAATTAGTTTTATAACTAAAAAGATACTAAAATGTGTAAATATATTTAAGAAATTATCGCAACTGAAGTGAAAAGATATAGCTAACAAATACAGATAAATCATGTTTTATGGCAAAAAATACTTATTTTACCATACTTATCAAAATATCATTACAGGGAATCATAATTTAAAGCAAAAATGCGCAACACGACTTTAGTACATGGTAAAAATTTAGAAAATGAGCAGAAAGTATTAAAATACATAAATAACTCTATTTTAATTTTCTAAATTGTATTTTCGTCCAATAATTATCTTGTCAAATTATTTTTACTGGACGTTTAATTATGTATGAAAATTTCAAGCACATTTAGTGAGATTCCTTTGGTGGGAAACAAGATTGAAAAATTTACCCTGTCGAGTGAAATATATCTAGGCCAGGATTTGAATATGGCTTCGTATTATGCGCTAAAGCGGAACGATTAATGTCAGTACATTTAAAATATAAGCGGCATTTTTACACTTTTTAATTACGTTACATATTTTGTTCTTTCCGGGGAACTATTTAAAAATAGTTCCCTTTTTTTCTAAAAAACCGAATCTGATAAAGTTTAATTAAGAAAACAATTGTCATATTTAAACTTTTCACTGGACGTTTTCGTTCTCCCATGAGAAAAAAATATCCATCACCAAATCCACCACACCGTTATTAAAAGCAAGACTGCATTATAAAAGATCTCTTGACAATCACTTTGAAGTACATTAAGCCTTCTTTTTAATCTCCCGCTTAAATTCCATTAACAGTTCAGAAATGGGGAAAAAAGTTAGATAAATAACAGAATTTTTATCAGTAAAGATTTTAGTATACTGCACTTAAGTTTTTATTAAAATATATACTATATAACAATGGAGAGATTTTAAACTAAACCTATGTCGAACGGCAATTTCTAAGCTCATCAAGAGAAGGATATTTTTATTAATTTTAAGAGAGATAAGATCATAAATGTTATGAAGTTATCAAAAATGATTAATTATGGAATCAATTAAAATTCTATGTCGAACAACTTATAATATTATGATAAGTTGTAATGATACATTATAATACACCATTCACAATATTTGGTATAATTTACTAGGAATAAAATGAACTCATTTCCTACTTCAGTTTGAATTTTGGAATAGTCCAAACAGCAAAACCTTCACCCATTTTTAACACTTTCCAACATAGTTGAAAAGTATGACTTCGGTTTGTCTGCCGTCTGTCCGTGCTCTAACTCCCGTAAATTTGCTCGGAATGCCCTGCTATTTTTATATGTTATTGTCGTTATCTATAGCATGTTCCCTATTTCAACTGAAGTCTGTAGCACTTATAGTTTTTTACAGGGACACTCAAAAGAATTCCGTTACATTACGGTCTATGGGGAAAAAGCATTTGCGGTTTATTTAATGATGTTACACAATTTCAAACACTTTATAATTGATATATATCACTAAGGTGCATTACAAGAAGCTTAATATGGAATACGCTGTGTATAGCACTTATAGTTACTTTAAAAGGACAGTCAAAAGAATTCCGTTACATTACGTCTATGGAGAAAATTGAAATTTTCGCATTGAAATTTTTATATATATATCACTAAGGTGCATTACAAGAGACTTACTACAGAATATTGTGTGTATAGCAGTCATCGTTCATTTACAGGGACACACAAAATAATTTTCTACTGTCTGTTAACAATAATTCCTGGAAGTGAGTTTTAAGCTGCTGAACGCGATTTTAAATTTAACTCAATTTTTGTCTATTACTAGGTCTGTATAAATTCTGCAGATCATATACAGGGCAACACAAAAGTTCTCGAACACATTTCCGTTTATTGACAGAAATTCCAGAAGCAGAATTTTAAACTGTGCTACGCGTTTCCTAACCAAACTAAAATGTAGCATCCTATGTAGTATATATACAAATCTATAGATCATATACAGGGCTGAATAAAAGTATTCGGATATTTTTCCGAATATTTTTGTATATGTTGTAATAAATTTGTATATGTTGGAAATATATGTTGGAAATTCCTGAAATTACGTTTTAAAATATGTTATACGTTTTCCAAATTGTTTGCTTAGATGTTACCTTTGAGCTTATTAAACGGTAATGATTTATAAAATTATTTTGGAAGCGTTGGAAAGTGTTACATAATCTATGCTTGACGCATGATTTTTCGTTCTTGTTAGTTTGAATTTGTGAACAGGACATCAAGTATAAATGAATGAAATTGACTTCTGGTTTTTAACGAGTTTCACCCAGATGTTGAGCACATCAGATGCTCGAAAGTTCTTGGTTTTTGTAATTTAGTTTAAAATGTATGTATTTTAAGAAAACACCTTTAAGGAATTTTAAATGGAATTTTTTGTTTTTTATGAAATAATTTATACGGAGTGCATAACATATATGCATGTATATATATGTGCGGGTGTGTATTTGAAAAACGTGCAACACATCAGCTCAGTTAATATAAAAGATTTGTTATAGTGGACTAATAGAATATGTCATGTGTTGAACGGTAATCTGTAGAGAAGGCTTTGTATATATGACTGGATTATGCTTGAATAAGAAAACGATATATGTACTTCTCTGTAACACTTTTCTTGTAAATTTGGCATAAAGCCATTTTGAATTGTATTAGCTTTGTTTCTAACTATTTACTGCTTATTTTATTATGTACTTTACGTTCAGTTAAATGTTCATGATTGTTTTTCAATCCATCGTAGATAATTGAATCATTTTTTGCTGCAGTTATTTATCATATTATTTTGCCTCTATACTTTAGCTATATTTTGAAATACTATCCATCATACATATTTTTAATTAGTTAATATATTTGAGGGGGTCGGGGCAAGAGAGCGCCAAGCCACATTTTTGAACTTCTGAGATAATTCAATTTGAAAATTTGATCAAATACTCAACTCAAGATATATAACCTAAAGTCTTTTCGCCAATTTCTTAGTAACATTTCAGATATTCTAAGTAACAGCATGACATTACTTTAATGATATTATTATTACGTTTTTTGTAAATTAGCTATCTTCATTGGGGGCAGAAACATCTGGAGCAAAAACGAAACCTGTCACATATGCCGCCACCATGTGACATTAGAAACAAATTATACGTTAGATATTACAATTTACAATATTAAGCAACAGATTACAGTGTTAGATTTATTTAACCAAAAATGTGGCTTGGCACTTTCTTACCCCGACCCCATCATTTTTATGAAAAAAATTATAAATTTAATCTACTGATCGAACGTTCACTTTACTACAAATCAAATTTTCACTTTATTTTTTCTTATATTTTTTAACTTATATTATGAATTAATTAGTTTTTTTTTTGTTTTTTTTAGTATTATAAATAGTTTTTTAGCATCTTTGTGGAACATTTATTTTTTTTTCTTAGTATCAAAGCATAATCTTATTCTAATATATTGTAGTAAGTATTCTCCAAAGGAATCTAACGCATACCGAATGAGCATTTGATCGTGATGCATCTAATGGGGAAGTACGTTATTTAATTATAGTATGTTCTGGATCAGTGGATATCAAACGATGAGGAATGGAAATTGGTTTTGAATGCTGGAGGTAGAAAATGGTTATATTAACTGTACATGTAAAATATTCTGGAATTGTAATTACCGGTTTACAGATCAAAATGTGCACTATTACTGAAATATTAACACATAAAATGTTACGTATTTACAATTTAAATGCATAATACAATAAAGTTAATCGTAGCCACATTAAATTACAGGCTATACCGATATGATCTTCCTCAATACATAATGGAAATAACGTAAAATAATTATTTATTCATCATAATTTGGTTGCGAAAGAACATTAATTTGAAAATTATTGATTTATCTATATTACACATATCATTATGGCTCTGTGCTTTCGTTATATTTTGAAAAATAATATCTACCATATTTTTAAAAAAATCAGTTAATAAATGAAGTCAGAAGAAAATTGTAAATTCCATCTACTAAGCAAAATTATAATTTTCATTTTAATAGTATAGGGAAAGTCAACATGAATATAGCGATTACAAACGGCTATAACTATTTAATGGATAAGAGTTTATCGATAAGATTAACACAGAATGTAGACGGAACTTCAAAATTTTGTATACATACGTCATAGATGTTCTATGTGACTTCCCGTAGAGCTTAACTTCCCGTGGTCACACGAACAACATCTAATCGGTAGTCCATTTCACGCCATACATTCTGAAGCATTAGTTCAGACTTGACCTGTTCTGATTTGTTCTCCGGAATTGATACCCTGCGATCTTTTTCTATGCGGTTAAGTGAAAGACAGGATGTATATGCCTCCCATACCCAAAACAATTGAAGAACTCAAGTACGCATTTGTAATGCGCTTGCGTTTGTGACTGAACAAATGCTTCAGAATGTATGACGTGAAATGGACTACCGTCTAGATGCTGTCCGTGTGACTACGGGAAATCACATAGAATGTCCATTACGTATGTATACAAAATTTTGAAGTTCCGTCTACATTCTGTGTTAATCTTATCGATAAATTCTTTTCCATTAAATAGTTATAGCCGTTTGTAATCGCTACATTCATTTTGACTTATCCTGTATTCTTTTGTTTTCAACTAATAGAATGCATTATATAATAAGATGTTCTTTGTGACATAACTAATTTTATTAACTCTTTGTAGATATTTTATATTAAACTTCGAAGTATCAAAACATAATCTTATTGAAATATATTGCAGTAAGTAATTGCCAGAGTATTATCACTTAGAAATGATCATTTGATTGTGATATATCTAATTTAGAAGTAGGTTATTTGATTAATTTATGTTATTGATCAGTGGATATCAAGCGATGAGGAACGGAAATTGGTTTTGGACATGGAAATAGTGAATGGTTATATTAACTGTACATTCAATTAGAATTTATAATAACTAATTTCCTAATCAAATGGTGCATGCACTATTAAGGAAAAATTAATGTATATAATTTTGAATGTTCGCAATTTAAATTTATAATACAACAAATATAATCTTAAACGCAAGAACCTACAGGACCTATCTATATGATTTACTATAAACGGTAATGGGAGTAAAATGTAAAATAAATGATTATTCATTGCAAATTGCTTGCTCAAATTAAATTACTCTGTACGCCTACTATATTCATATTATACTGTATATATAAGTTAGATATTTGTTTAAATACTAACAATCATATTTTGAAAAATGATAGTTTAGGAAGAAATGACTTTTAAAAGAAAATTATATATTTTGCCTAGTAAACAACAGCATAATTTTCATTTTAATATTTTTTGTTGCTTTGAACTTATAAAATATATTATGTAAAAGAAACTTGTTTTGTACCATAACTATTTTTAAAACCCTTTTTGTAGAAAGTTTACTCTAAAATCTGTAGTATTAAAGCATTTTCTTATTCTAATATGTTTTAGTGAGTATTGTCCAAATAATTACTACACATACATGGAGATTCGCGATGCATCTAATTGCAAGTACGTTATTTGATTAAATTGTGTTCCTGATGAGTGGATATCAAACGATGAGAGGAACGAAAATGTAATTTGAATCCGGTAAATTTTTTAATGGTTATGTTAAAAATACACATATTCTACATCTATAATGAATGGTTTACTAAAGAATCTGGCATTTTTATGTCAAATTTAATGTATATAATTTTGAATATTTAAAATGTAAGTTCATAATAACTTGATCCAAAGGCATGTGTTAATGAAGAATATGATTTTATTACTTGTAAAATCTTATTCAAATCTAATTTAATATATATATTAATTCATCTCAAATCGATACTCAAATATATTTGGATGTATTTGGTCTCTGAAGTACTGAACTACTGACATTACTTATTGACAAAAACAAAGCAGATGTTTCACTGCAGCATGATTTCCATTCCTATTTTTCCATGTAAAAAACAAATTGTTTGAATGGTACTTTGGTTTGTCTTATCTTATTGTCTAAGTTAATGAAAACCGGCAAAGTATTTAGCACTGTAACAAACTAAATTCATTACATTTTCTGTCGAAAATCATAAGAAAAATATTTTTCCTTGCTCCATTATAGATTGTGCGAAACAAATGTTGGGAAATTAAACAAGATCCATTCAGGTGCTTATTTACATGTACCGACATTTACAAATAATAATCTTTATCTTATTTAATTATAGATATCGGTAATTAGAAAAGACAACGATTCTCATTCTCGAATAAAACTACTAAAAATTGACCTCCTACCACACTGTGCAGTAAACCGTATTCAAAATACCACATTAAGAGATTTTCTTACTGATCAATAAATAGTTTTTGGTCATTAATACATTTTATAATGTCTTCACTAATTTTCTAAAGTACTGGAAGAAAATCTATAGAATCCTTATAATAAGTCCAACCCAGTTAAATTAAAGATCAAATAAGAGAGATCTGAATAATCTCTTAATATAGTATCGATCTTGTTTTAGTCTTTCGTAAATAAGAATTAAGAAAATGGATTTTTCAAAATTTCAGCAGGGTTCCTACATTTTGAAGAATTTTACAGGAATATACCAGCCTTTTCTTATAGGAAAATTCTCCTAATTTAATCTCACGATTCTTCGCCTTAATTAAGAAGAGTTTTTTTTGTACGAAAATACTTTCAAGATTTTTTTTCGTCTAGAAATTCCATGACCTGTAGGAACTCTGTTCTTGACGAAATACTACAGAATCCTCATAACATGAACTATAAAACCCAAATCAGAGATATCTGTATCGATTAATATAGTATTGATCACAATTTATCTTTTCTTCACTGAGAATTAAGGATATGTTACAGATATGTTTTTTTAGGGGTAATTGCTACGGATTTGTTACAACTTCACAATGAAATAATATAGTATCCGAATAATACGAAATCGATTAAATCGACTTATCGGATTAATAGAAAATTTCCTATTCTCAGAAAATCAGAATATTTGATTTTTTAACATAGCTTTAACCCTTGAAACAACGCAAAATTAAAGTTAATATTTTGAAAAAACAAACAAACATTGAATGTAAGAAGGAAACTATATAACTAAGGATATATAAAGGATATATCCTTAAGGATATTATTATTAATTATTATTATTATTATTATTAGCCTTAAGTATATTATTATTAAGGTTATATCCTTATATATATAAAGGAAACTATAAACATAAAGAAGGAAAAAGCAAGTCTTTTGAAAAACAAACTGATGAAATTGTTATATAATGGAAAGAAAGATGAAAGTGGACTTTCATAAAAGAAAGAACGGTGTAAACTGTCTTCTAATTATATTTAACCTTTATTGTTTTCTCCCTGACCCTTTATTGTAGGCTGATACATCATCGTACATAAATATAAAAGTATCGTTATCAATATCGACGCTGGAGTAGAAAAGGAAAAAGCAATTAAATTAATTGGAGATTAAGAAAAAAAACTGTAAACGGAGAAAATCCCACTTAAAATGTATCTTAAATTTAAACAAAAACATTGGACTATATCGAGAAATTTGTTAAAAGTGCCATATAAGCTAAATTAAAAAAATAATTTAACTGCACATTTACTTTAAAATTTTCTTATATTTATGGAATCCCGTACTCAATTTAAAAAATAAAATATGTTTTTTAACCGACTCCAAACAAAGGAGATTATACAATTAGTTTGTATGTTATTTTTATCTACTAATAACTTTTCAAATGATTGTCCGATTTGCATACTTTTCTTATTGGAAAAATCTCCTTCTGCAGATGATCCCATTTCAAGGCTATTGTTATAAACTAAGAATGATATAGTTATATGTAGGGGAAAGTGTGACAAAACCGGGACCATAACGAATTTTCTTTTATTGTTACTCACTATAAGAACAAAACAGTCAAAATTTGCAATAAAACGATAAACTGATTCCTTGTGAAGAAAAAAAGTATTCATTCAATCGCGAACAATAGCAATTAAGATCATAAAAGCACATTTTTTAGAAGTGTTCAATGTCTCGGTTTTGTCTGACGAACTGGAAATAATAATTAAAAACACATTGTAACTTTGCAATAATACTATTTATTAGAGGGAAACTTGCAAGATATGACATATTATACTTATGGAATTTAAATCTATATCAAATCTACATCAAATAACAACGATGTAAGTTATAACTTAAGAGTTAAACTTGTTTGGCAAAAAAATCACAAATGAAAGTTTGATCTTGTTCATCTGCATTGCTGCACGCTTCATGTGCCCACCCTTTGCAGTGAAGGCACTGTATCCAACTCTCCTTGGGTTTATATTGTTCATATAAATCTTTGCAAAAGATGCATGCTGCATCACTTTCATTCTTTTCCTCGTTTGATGTCAAGGGTCTTTTCTTCTTTCTTCAAGGGTCTTTTCCTTTTCTGTCATCTTGAAAAGTTTTCGCTTCAGGGCTAAGTCTTTCTCGTCTTGTTTTTTCATCCTTTCTTTTTCTTCTAGTTCGAGTTCTAATTTGTAGGGGGTTGAAGTAAGGATAGCTGTTTTCCCTCGACGCTTTTCGGATTTCCTAATGGCCCTAAGGCCGGTTTGTACTGGAATAGGCCTTATATCCTGTGATGAGGCTGCAAAAGGACGCTTGATATCTCTGCTCAGACCTTGAGAAGACGTAGACGGTTGCACAGGAACCTGCAAGCTGACGTCGTCGTCTTGCACAGGAACTGGAGCCTTCGAAGTCGGCGTTGACAGTTTCTCTATAGACCCATTCCCTTTCCCAGGCTGAGGTTTATAGGTTCCTATAGGCATGTCTACATCAGGACCTTGTTGTTGTTCAGGCAATAGTTGACATTCAGCCAAAGGATTTTTTTCCACTTCCATGGGCCTCTCGGTTCTCTCAGCGGGAATAAAGAGGTGATCTGGGAATACGTCACTGTTAAACGGGTAGATCCCCGTCTTTTCAAACCCTTTTATAGCAAATAGAGCGCCCACAAAACTTTTGTCACATACAGACACACAGCTCACAGACAGATATTTTCTAAAATCCATCAAATCGTGTTCAGGACCTTCTAAAACGTATAAATGTATCGAAAACCGGAAGTCGAAATTTTTCACGAATCCAATACTTTCTTTTTTCTAAAGATGGAAGAAAGTAAAAATCATTTGTAGTTTATTAGGTACAAATAATTTGATACACAGAAAATTAAATACTTAAAAACTACCACCATGAAATTAAACAAAAGGTTAATCTCGCGAATAAATTAATTTAGCCCCAACTCGATAATTTACTAATTTTTTTTGTTTTAATTTTCAACTTAATTTGGAATATAAATGACTAATATAGAGTTTTTATATAACAACTTAATTTAAATTACTTTTTGTATAGTTTTTAAATATTTATAGATCGTAAAACAATAACTAAACAAGTGAATTCCATTTCAATCACGCAAATAAATGAGTTGTTCAAAACCGGGAACTTCCCGGTTATGTCCGACGACCCGCATTCCGGCTTTGTCTGACCACGACATTTTCATGAAATGTTACTCTAGCGTTGTTCAAACAACTCATAGACACCAATACAAAACGTTAAAATAACAAGTAAATAATGGGCTATCATACGTTTTACTTACCTAAACTAAATACTTAGGCATTTAGGATTGGTAACTTAATATTGCAGACGCCGAATTGTTAACTTTTTCACGTGAAACTTTAAAAAAAATCACCACTGCGAAATGAGTTGTTTTACACGATTACTGTTTACTAGGTACTGTCAAGCCGCCCGCCTAGAAGTAATTCTAGAAGTTTCCGCTAGATACTGCCACAAATCAAGCCATAAAACGTGGATCCCTGTTTTATCCACCTACCCGATTTTGTCCAACTATCCCCTACGTTTTTATCTCTCAGTTAATAACCCTAATTACGTTTTCTTGCGATTTTGTATAAATACTTCTGAAACAAATAATGATGACATAATGCGATTTCTTTGAAATTGTTTGGGAAAAATCGCTTATAAAGATATTAATACCTTTATATATTACAGGTTACGACTGCGGTACTTCGATCGGTTTAGCTGAGAGTTGTGATATGATCGAGTTAGGTTCGAGTCTCATCGTAGCCGCATATTGCCATGCATGTTAAATCCATATGGTGCACGTAAATTCGTCGTATTTGCAAAACATTTGTGGCTTGAATTGCTAGTCCCTGAGGAAAGTAACGGGACAATCATCTTATCATCAGTCTTTGCATTGCAAAACAGGAACGAAAAATCATGCGTCAAGCATAGATTATGTAACACTTTCCCACACTTCCAAAATAATTTTGCAAATCTTTACCCTAAGGTGTAAGATGATATCTAACTAAACAATTTTGAAAACGCATAACATATTTAAAAATCCAATTTCAGGAATTACCAACAATATTCGGAAAAATATCCAAGATCTTATGTGCAGTCCTGTATATGATCTATATATTTGTATATATACTAAATAGAATGCTAAATTTTAGTTCAGTTAGGAAATGCGTAGCACAGATTAAAATTTCCCTTCTGCAATTTCCGTCAATAAACGGAAATGTATTCGAGAAATTTTGTGCTTCCTTGTGTACAATCTATACAATCTATACAATGGTGTGTATACTAATCTCTACACACCAAATAATAGACAGAAAATGAGTTAAATTCAAAAACGCGTTCAGCTACTGAAAAAGCATTTCCAGCAATTATTATTAACTAGCAAGCTTCGCCCGCTACGCTGGTCAATTTCTCTTAACGAACTTTTAATCAAACAAAATATTGACATTTCATAATTCACTTTTATATTTTAACAGAATAATAAGGCTACTATAATTTGTGACTCGTGCTATAGCCAATATACACGTCAGGACACGTCGCCTTATCATTATCTTTTTACGCGTGAAGGATTCGCTATGGTACTACATTGTGAAATTTGGTAATTTTGAAATTCAATATTGGAAAAATGGCATAATCAGTAGATTTGACATTTATATCAAGAAATATACAATTTTTTAACCTTCAAACGCGGTTTGTCTAACAATTTTCTGACAAACACTTTTCGAGCTATTATTTTTTCAGTAACTTCAAATGTTTCATTTTCCTGGATTAAACTGTGGCAAAGATTAGCGAAAATCGCGGTCGTCAACAACGCATAGCTTTATATTAAAGAGGATGTTGTAGCAGGGATTGTCACCACCACTTTTGAAATCGGTTCTGTAGTTCCAGAGATTCCATAGAAATTGTAATTTAGAATGATTTTAGAACGCTTTTCGCTTATTTCATCATTTTAAATTTCAAATTTTTTTTTTTAATTTATTCTTAGAGAGCATTTACATGTTATAAGTAACTACAATGCCAAATTTCAAGTTTCTAGCTCCTTCAGTATAAACAAAATTGCAATTTTAGAACGTTTTTCGCTCTTTAACCGCCCTGGGATTAGTTGCACCGACATAAAATTTAGCCTATGTTGGAGTAGGGAGTGTCACTATCAATTTGCCACCATCACTTTTGAAATCGGTTCTGTATTTCCAGAGATTCCATAAAAATTGTAATTTAAAATATTTTAGAACGCTTTTCGCTCATTCCACCCTTTAAAATTTCGATTTTTTTTTTGTTCTTAGAGAACATTTACATATTATAAATAACTACAATGCCAAATTTCAAATTTCTAGCTCCTTCAGTATTAAAAAAAAAAAAAATTAGAACGTTTTTCTCTTCTGCACCACCCTGAGATTAGTGGCACCGACGTAAAATATAGCCTATGTTGGAGCAGGGATTGTCATGAAAAATTTGCCATCATCACTTTTGAAAAGGGATCGGTAGTTCCAGCGATTCCATAGAAATTGTAATTTAGAATGTTTTTGGAACGCTTTTCGCTCATCTCACAGTTTTAAATTTCGATTTTTTTTTAGAATTTGTTCTTAGAGAGCATTTACATCTTTCAAGTAACTACCCTGCCAAATTTCATGTTTGTAGCTCCTTCAGTATAAAAAAAAAAATCGATATTTTAGAACGTTTTTCGCTCTTGTACCCCCTAGGGGTAGTGGCACCGACATAAAATATAGCCTATATTGGAGCAGGGACTGTCACCATCAATTTGCCACCATCATTTTTGAAAAGGGTTCTGCAGTTCCAGATATTCCATAGAAATTGTAATTTAGAATGTTTTTAGAACGTTTTTCGGTCATTTCACCCTTTTAAATTTCGAATTTTATTAGAATTTGTTCTTAGAGAGCATTTACATTTTATCAGTAACTACCATGCCAAATTTCATGTTTCTAGCTCCTTCAGTATAAACAAAATCGAAATTTTAGAACGTTTTTCGCTTTACCACTCCCCTGGGGGTAATGGCACCGTTTAGAATTTGTTCTTAGAGAGCATTTACATCTTATAAGTATTTACCATGCTAAATTTTATGTTTCTAACACCTTCAGTGTAAAAAAAAATCGAAATTTTAGAACGTTTTTCGCTCCTACACCTCCCTGGGAGTAGTAGCATCAACATAAAATTTAGCCTATGTTGGAGCAGCGATTGTCACCATCAATTTGCCACAATCACTTTTGAAATCACTTCAGTAGTTCCAGATATTATTCCCTACAAACAAACAAACAAACAATCTTTACTACTTTATAATATTAGTATAGATAAGCAGTACTTTAACCGAATCATTTTCTGTGTCCCTGTAAATGAACGATGAAAGCTATACACACAATATTCTATAGTAAGCCTCTTGTAATCCACGTTAGTGATATATATCAATTTCAATATGTTTGAAATAGCCAGACATTATTAAATTAAACTGCAACTGATTTTTCTTCATAGACCGTAATGTAACGAAATTTTTAAGTATCCCTGTAAAGGAACAATAAGTGCTATGCACACCACATTCAATAATTAGTCTCTTGTAGTGCACCTCAATGATATATATCAATTTAAATATGTTTGAAATTGTGTAACATCATTAAAATAAACCACAAATGATGTTTCCCCATAGACCGCAATGTAACGGAATTCTTTTGAGTGTCCCTGTAAAACAACTATAAGTACTACACCCATCATTTTCAATACCGAACATGCCATAGAAAGCCTCAATAACATATATCAATTATATGATGATCCGAGCATATTTACGGGAGTTAGAGCACGGACAGACAGACAGACAAACCGAATTCATAAACACTTTTCAATTATGTTGGAAAGTGTTAAAAAATACAATTGTTTCTTAATGAATGAAAATATAATATAACCCCGAAAGAACATATACAATAATCTCTTCCAAGTAGTTTTGAACATATACAATAATTTCTTCCAAGTAGTTATGAACTGCTGAGAAGTTTTGTCCGAAAAGCGTTCTTCATAATTAGAAACTTCAAAAACCAGTATATTTTCCAGATTAAAAAAATAATTTATGAAAACAACGTCTTCTATAAAAACGGTTAATTCACTGGACAGCTTGCTGCAGATTTTTAACAGTGTAAATAACCATTTTTTTAAGCAATATGTTTTAAATATTAAAGAATACTATCCAATATTTCACAGTTTTCTAAAAATGTAGAAATGAAATTGAGAATATACTATTCATGCCCCACTTTTGCATATTAAATTATTATATACTAGCAGACTACGCCCGCTGCGCTGGTCGGTTTCTCCAAAAGAACCTTGAATCAAACGAAATATATCGGTGAATTTAACCTTGTATTTTAAAGTAATCTGTACCTTTACATGGAATATCCTAAAATAACATAAAAACGGATACTTATTTCACTAAGTTATTGTCTGAGTGCAACGAAGACTCATACACAGCGCAGTATTACTTTGCCCCATATATAGCTACGATGGATATTAAAACCTTTCGTCAAGCATAACTCAAAAAATATTTAACGGATTTCGTTCAAATTTTTACAGCAGGTACATATAAAGGTGACAACGACGTCTATTTATTACCAAGAATAAACGCTAAACCGCTTGGAAATTATATTAAAAAAATAGATAAAAAAGCACAATTAAAGTACATACGTCACGAAATTTTGTGGTACGTCATTTTCACCGGCGCGAGATTTTCGTAGACAATCGGAATTGAAAAGTTCATGGAGTACAAGGAGCAAAAAAAATATGCACGCACTAATATTCAGCACAATAAAATATATTTCAATTGAGTAGAAATCGAAAATGAATCTGGATTTTTTTTCTCTTTGAAAGAAAAACCCCGCAATAACTTAGTAGACTTGGTATTAGAGATTTGGCGCAAATCTCAGTAATAGCAGCTTTTTTTTATTTCTCATGTGTAAATAATAAAAAAAAATTCTTTGGTGTTTAAATAAAAGGTTTCGATTTATGGCATTATTTCTTTTTTTTTTCTCTTTTTAGCATTTTAAATGGGATTAATGAAAGGCATGTATTTTAAATTAAATGAGTGAAAAGTTTATATTTAAATGAAATGAATTCAATATGAAAATGTTATAGGAACAATATTTGGCGATTTATCAACTGCGCCAGGATAACATAAAAGTACCAATATATCAAACGGTATGTAGTATGTGAAATGAAACAGTTATAATCACCCATCGTACAAGAAAAAAACTAATATTCTGCATTCAGAGGGAAAAATCCATCTCCTGTGCCGTAAGATTTAGCGAGTTCTTTTTTGGTGATAAGTTTTTCGATGTGATTGTTGGGATCTGAAGGATTTTGCTTACTTTTTCTAAATCTTATTTTTTTGCAGATGTAGTATTATGTAAATATATTTTTTAGCAGATATTTTTCTATTTTGTATATTTTCTATTTGGCATTTGGAGAAGAGATTTTTACCTTTTTATCTGTGCATTCGGAAATATTAAAAAATAAAAAAAGATTTACATATATCAAGCACTTAATTTTTATACGGACCACTTCTCCATTTTTAGATTTGGTACTTTTCGGTTAGCCGGGCGCCAGCGAAATTTATATATCTATGTATACATATATATATACATATATCTATACATACACACATACACACATATATCTATACATACACACATATATCTATACATACACACGTACATATATATATACACATACATATATGTGTGTATGTATACATATATATATATATGTATATATAGATATATACATTTCACTGGCGCTCGGCTAACCGAAAAGTACCTTAGATTTTAAATGCTATTTATTATTTACTAGCCGTTTATTAATTGTTTACAATTTAACCCCCAGCTAAAAATGAACTGCAGAAAATCTGCAAAAAAAATGCAGTTGAGAAACTGCGGTGATTTGGCCAATTCGACTACAGTTTTTTTGAAGTCGATACAACTGCAAAATTACTGCAGTAATTTTGCAGTTGAATCGACTTCAAAAATTCTGCAGTAATTTTGCAGTTGAATCGACTTCAAAAATTCTGCAGTAATTTTGCAGTTGAATCGACTTCAAAAATTCTGCAGTAATTTTGCAGTTGAATAGACTTCAAAAATTCTGCAGTAATTTTGTAGTTGTTATCGACTTCAAAAATTCTGCAGTAATTTTGTAGTTGTATCAACCTCAAAAATTCTGCAGTAATTTTGTAGTTGTATCTACCTCAAAAATTCTGTAGTGGAATCGGCCAAATCACCGCAGTTTCCCAACTGCATTTTTTCTGCAGATTTTCTGTAGTTTCCCAACAGCATTTTTTCTGCAGATTCTCTGTAGTTTCCCACCTGCATTTTTTTTTTGCAAATTTTCTGTAGTTCATTAAAATAGAGAACCTCGTTTCTTTTAAGTGACCTGAATAATTCTGTTGTTTTTACAGACACCCTTGGCGTAATCAATGTTTATTTTTGTTTACCAATACTTTCTTTAAAACAAAACAATAAATATTACAAATAATATAGAGAAAATTCATTGGCTGTTTTTAGACTCTCAACTTGTATTTTTTAGGAGCAGAATGGAAGTGATTACCCCCCCCCCCCCCCCCTCTAGAATTCTGTAGTTAATTTAACTAGCTGGTAAACTCTCTCCATTTCTCCGGCTCCTCATTTGGCTACTTTTCAATTAAACATTCCCAGTTGTATACATACCTGTTACTTTCACAATTTATATAAAAATCTGATGTCCCCCCCCCACCAAAAAAAATTTTTTTTTTCTTTGTAGCTTGTGAGAATATATATATATATATATATATATATATGCGAAAGGGATTGCAAATTTTTAATCTCATAAGCAATTCATAATGAAGTCTATTGTGGCAGATTTAGATGATAATTTTAAATATTAAATGTAGGGGAGACTGGTACGCAGTGGAACACTTTTTCAGTGAAAAATTTTGTTCTCTTTAATGGACAAACCGATCTGCATGAAAATATTTTTGAATATTCATTAAATCTTTATACATTTATCATAATTTTCTCATAACATAGTTTTCAATATATTTAAAAAAAAAAAAAAATTATATGCATCCGTAAAGTGGACCACTGTGCCCCACTTCTGGGACACAGTGGACCGCTATTAGGTATTATGTGAAATACAATATAAGTCTGTAAAAAACCTGTACTTTTCCTTCACTTTTTTGTCCGAAATACCTTCAGTTTTCCTTTAGGCAAAAAACTTGTACTTTTCTTTCACTTTTTTGTCTGTAATGCCTTTACTTTTCCTTTAGACAAAAAAAAATCTGTACTTTTTATATGCAGAATTTTTTTTTTTTTTTTAAATAAGGCAAAAATACTCTTGCAATCATTTGCACGGTCAAGGTTAAAATAAATAGCACATTAGCATACAGTATTATGTTGTTGGTATAGTTGGAAAGAACCTAATTTGTGAACATTTCCAAGTATTTTAAACATTTTAGAAATTTCCTTATATAAAAAATCTTCAAAGGGAGAAGTAGTAATTTTCAAACGTTTCTTTTTTAAAGTTTTAAAATTTAAATTTAACATTTAACCTTAATTTTTAGGGGTTTTTTTTCCCATTTTGCAAAAGTATTTTAAAAAATGTATGAAAATGTGTTAGCAAAATTTTTGCTAAAATGCAAAAATAGAAAAACAAATTATAAAAGTTAAAACGTTCTAATTGTTATGCAAATGTTTGCAGGGCAATAATTATGTAGTGTTGAATTCAGGGGGTGACCTGGGGGGAAGGGGGGGGATCCCCCTGGAGCATTGAAATGTCCCCGTCAAAAGATTTGAGATTTTATACTTTCAATGGTTAAAAAGTGCAATCGCCCCCCCCCCCCTTGAAGCCCAGAAATCCTTCCCGGGGAAAGATGTCTGAATTCAACACTGATTATGTAACATCTATTGTAATTTAGATTTCAACTTTTCTCAAAGTACTCACCTTCGCCCCCCCCCCCCACACACACACACTCTAAAAAAAAAAAACTTCTTTTTAGCAGAGCAGCAGAGCTGATGGAAAAAATGATTGACTCCGGGATGGTGAAAGTACTAATATTGCCTGTTGGTTCCTACTATTATTCAGATTGCTTCATTGCTGACATTTGTTTTGAAATAGTAATAGTCGCTTTATTAAATTTGCTATTAAATAAAGGAAATTTTACTATTTTTAAAAAGTGGCAGCAATCAATTAATTGGAATTTAAAAAACCGTAACTAGAAACACTGGAACTACTGGTACATTCCTGTTTGACCTTGAAGCATATGATATACATATCAACCAATTTTTTTTTTCTTTCTTTTTTCCCCCGTTTCATTTCTTTGGATATGGGTGTAAGCTATGATGATAGGTAGTCAAGACCAGGACCCAGTTACTGCAGTGGCAAACTTCCAGCAATACTTTAGTATAAGTGTCACTTTTTTAAACGCAGGATTTTTTAAATTTTAAATAAGGCAAAAATACTCTTATAAAATGCTTGCGGAACTTTGTCCCTGCATTAATCAAGCCTGAAAATATTTTGAACATCCTCCCCCTCTTATCAGATAATCCATGCACACTCACACAAAAACACCACATGCATTAAATTTTTTTAATTTAATTACGTCAAAACTGTGCAACAACTGTACGTAAAATATTTTTGTATGTGTAAATTACAATCAAAAAGTTAAATTTGAAGGTATTAGATAGAAACAACAGTTGAAATCTCATAAATCTCCAAAATTTACTTTGAACAACACACACAAAAATCTATCAGTTGAATCCAAACATATTATGTTGATATGTCGACCAAAATATTTTATGCCAAATATGGGGTGCAATATCAAATATATATTATACCAAAATATGGGCGAAAGGAAATTTAATTCGGCTCCATATCTATTCATGCAGACCCCAAAAATAGAAGGCAGAAATTTTACAGTTTAAGTATCATTTGGGGTCTCCAGACTGAAAAATTATGAGGGAACACAAGAAAAATAAAAGTGAAAATTCTACTATTTTGGCATTAATTCTGTTCTTACAGCTTCATAAAAAAGGCAAAAATTTTATATTTTCAACATCATTAATTGTACAATTTTGGGTTCTGCCAGGTGCATAAAGTTAAAAAAGGATGTTGGCACTGCACCGTACCCATCTGCTAGAGTCAATATTATTCTAGAGAAAGTCATACTTTTTGACAGGCGAGAATGTAAACAATACAGAAATTGACATGAAAATAAAATTTATCTACACTTCTACACATAACAAAACATATGAATCTGCTTAAAGCATAGAAGATTCTCACCCATATACAGAGCAATTCTTTTTAATAATAGCTTTGTATACATCAATTACATTTAAAAAAATAAAATAAGTTACTTACCAATGAAATGGTATATAACAGCCCTACATTTAAATAATGAAATTACACACTCAAGGGGTTGATCCAGGAAAAATTTGGGGCCTGTTTAGCACGCTTTCACATAATTCTTCTTAATAAAACAGGACCCCTTCACAAACTTTATCATAATAAAAATAGCAACTTCACAAAATTTCCCATAAAAACATACTCTTCATTTTTAAAATATGTAATTAGCAAACAAAACAAGTTCACCAAAAAGGAAAACTTTAGCAAAAGGACCACTTCAGTTGCTAGGGTGATGCTGTTATGTTTCCATGCACACGTGTGGACCCAAAGATGTGATGCATAAAAGACTTTCTGCTAAAGGTGAAAATAAGCACTCGCCCCAGTGGCAGAACTATCTTCAAGTGTCTGCAACGCTAATAATGTTTTCAAAAATAGTCTGCAATATGCAATATATCATATAAATCTATTCTTGCTGCTGTTGTAGTGCTAATTAATTAAGGCATCAGCATTTATCAGCCTTTCCGAGTAAAAAAAAATTCTGAAATTCACAGCAAATATTCTGAAAGGTTACAGCAGAGGGGTTAGGGGAGAAAATCCCCTCTCGGCAATAATTATTCCTGTTGCAGGTCGGATTAACTCTGCTTTTCATTAGAGTCGATTTCAGGCTGAGTGTAGATCCTTGCAAATTGGGTTCGGATTAATCGCTTTTCAAACGTTAGTTCAGGATATTGTTTCAGATTAAAAACTATGCCTATATTAATAAGCATAGAACTTTGTACGTCTGCTGTTTTCTAAAGAAATGCTGCATTCTTTCCGGGACTATTTCACAAAATTCACGTTCTTTTTCGTGAACCTTTGACGAAAATAGCGTTTCTTTTTTCTCCTGTGATCCTTTGACGAAATTCATGTTTTTTTTTTTGTTTGTTTTTTGTGGTTCTTTGACGAAATTTGCACTTTTTCTGTGATTCTTTGACGAAATTAGCAGTTTTTCCCACGATTATTTGATGAAATTGGCATTTTTTTCTGCGACCATTTGACAAAATTTGCATTTCTCTGTGGCCCTTTGATGAAATTCGCTTTTTTTTTCACGATCCTTCAACGAAACTTTTTTTTTTATATTCTTTTGATGAAATTCAAGTTTTTCCGCAGCCCTTTGACAAAATTTGCGTTTTTATCGCAATCTGTCAACGAAATTAGCCATTTTCCCAGATCCTTTGATAAATTTCGTCTTTTTTCTTTTGGCCTTTGGACAAAATTCGCATTTTTTCTGCGATCCTTCGACGAAAATTGGCAGGTTTTTTTTTTTGAGATACTTTACTGAAATTTGCCGTTTTTTCGAAATAATTCGACGAAATTTACCTTTTTTTTCGAGATCCTTGGATGAAATTTTCCATTTTTTCGAGATCCTTCGACAAAATTTTCTGTTTTTTCGAGATCCTTCGACAAAATTTTCTGTTTTTTCGAGATCCTAAGACAAAATTTGCCATTTTTTCGTAATCTTTCGACGAAATTAACAGATTTTTTCCACGATCCTTGGACGAAATTGGCGTTTTCTCCATAGCCCTTCGGCAAAATTCATATTTTTCTGCGATCCTTCAACGAAACGCATGTATTTTTGACGGCCTTTTGGCGAAATTCACGTTTTTCCACAGCCTTTTGATTAAATTTGCATTTTTTTTCGCGACCTGTCAGCGAAATTAGCCATTTTTCGCGATCGTTAAATAAATTTCGCATTTTTCTTGCAATTCTTCGACGAAGTTTGCCGTTTTTAGTCTGCAGAAGCCCTAAAAAGTCTGCGGCGCCCGCCGCAGCGTCGCGTACATTCTGCATAAAAAGAACCGGCCAAATGCAGGATTTTCTGATATCCTTACTGTACTCTAAAATTCGTGAATTTTTCGCCCCCGTTCGACAAAATTCATAATTTTTTCGTGCCCGATCGCAGAAATTTATGAATTTTTTCGCTCCCGTTCTTTGAAATTCATGATTTTTCAGTGTCCGATCGAAGAAATTTATGGTTTCTCTACGTCCGATCAACGAAATTCAGGATATTTTCACGTCTGATCGAAGAAATTTATGGTTTCTCCACGTCCGACCAACGAAATTCATGATTTTTTCGCGTCCAATCGACGAAATTCAGTATTTTTCTTCATCCGATCGTTGAAATTCATGATTTTGTTGCAGCCGATCGCTGAAATTCCTGATTTTTATACTCCCGACTGACGGAAATTCATCATTTTTACGCTTCTGACCGATGGAAATTCAGGATTTTTACGCTCCCGATTGACGAAGTTTGCAATTTTTTCCGGACTAATTGACGAAATACACAATTTCTGAAGATGTTGGCCACTTTTGGTTCATGGGCCACTCAAAAAAATGACTAGCTTGTCGAGGTCCACAATCATACTTGTTAAACAAAATTCTCAATTTTTACGCACCCTATTGGTGAAATTCGCGATTTTTATATGCCGATCGGCGAAATTCACAATTTTTGCATGCCCGATTGCTAAAATTAACGATTTTTGCACGCCTGCTTGACAAAATTTACAATTTTTACGCACCTGGTAGGCTAAATTCACGATTTTTACTCGTTCTATCAGCTAAATTTACGATTTTTACACATCCCATCGACGAAATTTGTGATTTTTACCTGCTGATCGGCTAAATTCACAATTTTTACATGCCTGATCAGCTAAATTCATGATTTTTTATGCGCCTTATCGGTTAAATTCGTGATTTTTATGCGCCTTATCAGCTAAATTCGCATCTATTATTTTCCGTAATTTGTTTTAACTTTGACAATATAATAATTAACACCTTAATTTATTTTTTAAATGTTTATACATTGCCAAAAGATGGCTGAAAATATGTACCGACAGACACTTCTTCAAAACTGGTCTATTTTTTAAAAAATTAGATAGATTCAACGTATTTATAAAAAATACCGAGTCCTCAGTAAAAAAAATATTTCAGAGGATATTTGTATTTACAAAGTTTCGTTCATATTATCTTATTTTAGACTTTTTTTTAATACTTTAATAGCGATGCAGTTAATTTAAAGTTTGTTATTGGGAATTCAAATAAATCATATTTATTATTTGCATTTTCAATTACTTTTAATCATAAATAATGTACCAGGAAGAAAATAATTTTATAAAAATTATGATTTAAAGTAATACTATTTTAAATATTGTCCACTTGAATGATGGTATGTTACATGGGATGTTATTAAAAGCTTTTTCTTCCTCCAGTAGCACATTATATTGGTGTGAGTAGTGCCCTTTCTTTTTTTTTTTCTAGATTGAACAGATAGGGTAAAGATAGGGTCAGATAGGGTAAAATAGGCAGGTTTCAAAACTAAATTTATAAAAAACACAAACTGTAATTATTTGCAAAAAGTACAAAAAAAAAAAACAACTGTGGGGTAAAATAGTTACAAACCTTTCATTGTTTAAAACCCGCAATATCATTTGAAAAGTTATATATATATATGTATTTTTCTTTTAATACTATAATTTAATCAATAAAAAGTTTAAATTTATTCTTCAACCCTTTAACATACATTTGACATAAATAACATCTCATGTAACATACCATCGTTCAAGAGAGCAATATTTAAAATAGTATTACTTTAATTCATATTTTTTATAAAATTATTTTTATCTTGGTATTCATAAACTTAGATTAAAAGCAATTGAAAATGCATGTAAAAACCTTGAGAAATCATTAATTGGGTTGACAATTAATATTAACACACATGCGAAGTAGATTAAAGATCAACCAAAACAATACTTTAAATTCCACTGTAACGATACAAGGCTCAAATATTAAATTTAATTTTGTAATAAATATGAGTTATATGAATGTATAAAGTTATGAACTTTAAATTAACTCCATCGCTATTAAAGTATAAAAAAAAAGTCTATAATAAGATAATATGAACGATACTTTGAACTTACATATCTCCTCCGAAATAATTTTATTTTAGTAAGGCCTCGTGGTATTTTTTATAAATATTTTGAATCTGTCTATTTTTTTAAAAGAGAGTTTAGTTTTATCTGTCGGTACATATCTTTATCCATCTTATGGCTATGTATAAACATTAAAAAAATTAATTAAGGTGTTAATTATTATATTAACAAAGCTAGCGAATCACAGAAAATATCAACAGACAAACGTTACCGCTTAACGCCGGGAGTCAAAACATAAACACGCTCAGCTCAGAGTTGAGTTGAGTTGTAGTATTTCTTCTACCATTGGAAAATCACTGTGGAGTCGGAACTGCCGTGTCAGTTGCGAAAAAAAAAAAAAAAATCGAATGTTCTAAAGGAAATTTTAAATAAATTAATAAGAATAATACATTTTTCATTTGTTTTTTGAAGTAATTTTCATAAAAACTGGAAGTCACGTCTGTAGTTAATAACCCCAAACTTAAAATAAAATAACTAAGAATTTTTCGCATGGATGGGGAGATTAATTACTATTTCCTGAATTCGGGAAGTGCAGAATTTCCCCCTAAATCCCCATAAAAGTTATTTATTTATTATTTTTTATATTTATGTGTTAAAAACTTATCTCAAAGGGGTGGTTCGAAGCAGTGTTGAATTAGGGTAGGGCTGGCCCGCGGGATTCTTGCTCTCCCCACGGAGGATTTGGAAATTTGCTAAACAAAATTTTCTTTTTTCTTTGAAAGAAATTGTAAAATTTATTGGGTTTTTTTTGAGTAACTTAAAATAATTAAACACTAAGAGAAAGAGGAACTAAAAATTTTTTGTTAAGGGAGGGCTCAACCCCCCCCCCCCCGTGTAAATCCCCCATGGAAGTAAATTTTTAACTCTATTTTCGTTTATATGTTTGTCTTTAAAAGTTATCTTAAGCGGAGGTTCGGGGGAGTGTTGAATTCAGTGCCAGATGGGAAGGGGAGCACCCCCCCCCCGGATTTTAAAATTTAATTCATGTAATTTTCTTTTTCGCTGATTTTGAAAGAAATAGTGAAATTTATTCTTTTCGAGTATGTGTTTAAAAAGTACCTTAAGATTCATTGAAGTGATGAAGTCAAAAAGAAGCCTCCCCTCCCCCGCAGATTTTATAATTTTATTGACATAATTTTCTTTTTCTCCAATTTTTAAAGCCAGTAAAATTAGCTTTTTTGGGGAACTTAAAATAAATAATTAAGTATTAGGAGAAAGATAAATTATGAATATTCATTTTGTAGTGTGCGTGGGGGGGGAAGGGGGAAGGGGGTGAATTCAGTGCCAGATGGGAAGGGGAGCACCCCCCCCCCCCCGGATTTTCAAATTTAATTAACGTAAGTTTATTTTTCGTTGATTTTGAAAGAGATAGTAAAATGTACTCTTTTCGAGTATGTGTTTAAAAAGTACCTTAAACGGAGATTCAGGGAAGTGACGAAGTCTGAAAAGAGCGGGGGGGGGCCCCCCCCAGGTTTTGTAATTTAATTGACATAATTTTCTTTTTCTCCAATTTTTAAAGGCAGTAAAATTTATTTTTGTGAGTAACTTAAAATAATTAAACATTAAAAGAAAGAAAAATTATGAAATCTCGTAGTGTGTGTGTGTAGGGGGGGGGGGGGGTGCTCCCCCTTAATCACTCATCGCAGTTAATTTTTGTCCTGTTTTTCTTTTAACTTTTATGTGCTAAAAAATTACCTTAAAATTGGGTATTTCAGGGCAGTGTTGATTTTAGGGAGGGGGGAGGGCACCCCTCGAATTTTGTACAATTAATTAAAATTTAACTAATTTTCTTTTTTAAATTTATTTTTTTGAATAACATAAAATAATTAAACACTGAGCGAAAGAGGATATAAACAACATATATATTTTTTAATTTATATTATTTTTTTACCTGGGTAGGTTCAAGATTTTAATGATAAACATTCATTTATTTATATATATATATATATATTTGTTTTGGATTTTAAAGTTTAATTTCTTTGAATATTTGTTTTGTTTCATTTAAAAAAAGGAGGGAGGGGGGACTTTTCCCAGGTGTTCAATTTAGTCCCATTAAACTAAAAGTCTTGAAAACAGTGTTAATTATTAATAACAAAGCAAATGCTCAATATTGTCAAAAACTGAAAAACTTTAATATTGTTTAGCTTTTAAAACTGCAGAAAATATCTCACAAACTTACTAAAATTAAGTTCTGTAAAATTACCTTACAGTAACTGCACTTATACTGCAGATACTTCAGAAAATATAATACTGAATTAATGATTGTAAAATTACTTCAAATTTACTACAGTTTTACTACAGATGTAAAGTCTCATTATTTTTTAAATTTATGATTATAACATAACTTTACGTAAACTACATTATTTTTGCAGTTAAAAGCTCACAGTATTTTTGAAATAAATTACTGCAAAATTACTTCACATTAACTGCAAAATAACTGAAGTATTTTTACAGTCGAGATTGCACTACAGAAAATCTACAGTTGACTGTAGAAAAACTTTAAAAATACTTCACTTCTGTAGAAAAACTGCAGTTCATTTTTAGCTGGGCCCCCTGACAATAACAATTATTTATCACAAAAATGCCTCTTAGGTTTGTTATATAAGTTTGTTTATGTGTTTTCATTACTTATTAAAATATCGAATATGGCGATAAAATTTCATTTTAGCATCGTGCTTAAATTTTTAAGATGGCGCAAAAACATGCTTTAATAAACGTATGTTTGTAAATATTTGAAAAACATGTTCTACCGCTCTCTTGAAAAATTTTGTAAGTTGCTAAAACTACCTTTTGGCACCATTTAAAATTTTTTTCGCCAACCGACATAGGATACGAAACTTTTTCCCATTCAGATACACATGCAAGGTTGGTCTCAAACAAGAGTAAAGCTAGCAACAATATTGTTTTAACTCTATAAGAGTTACAATAATGATATTAAATACTCCGATTGGCTTTGGGCCCAATTACGAAAGTTTCTCCTACAAAAAAACTGTAGAAGAAATCTTTTACATTTGTTTCAAATGAGCTCGGTCTACAAGGTATTAGTTAATAATACAAACAACACTAATGGCATGGAGGCAAAAGTTTTAATTTAAATGTATATATTTGAAACCCTTCCCCCCTACCCCCCCCCCCCAAAAAAAAAAAAGAAAAGAAAGATACAGTAATGAATTTAAAATGGCGTTAAGCCACGCTTTCTGACATAAGCAATTGGCTGCAAACGCGATAACGAAACTTAATAACATGTAGCTAATATACCCCTCAGGGTACTTTGCAGTTATACAGACCTTGTGGTTTTTTAAAAAAGCTTGAGAAAATTCAGGTTTAAGAAGTTGAGATTTACTGTCAAATGATATAAACAACTATGAACACAAAACTGATGAATTATTATTCAGGTTTATGTATGTATTTTAAAAAAATGCATCTGATTACACTTATTAGATAAATTACTTCTGTTTGCATTTAATAACTGATAAACGGCTTCTGTATAATAAATGAACTGTTTAAATATTGGGAAGAGGTGGCGAGAGGTAGAAAGACGAGTAAACAAACGGGTAGACAGACGGGTAGTGAGATGGGTAGGGATACGAGTAGCGACATAGGTAGACTGACGGGTAGCGAAACGAATAGACAGACGGCTAGAGAGAAAGGTAAAAAGAGGGTTGACAGAGGGGTAGCGAGATGGGTCTCGAGACGGATAGCGACACCGGTAGACTGGAATGTAGCGAGAAAGGTTGTGAGACGCATAGCGTGGTAGATAAAGAGACGAGTAGAGAGATGAGTACAGAGACGAGTTGACTGACGGGTAATGAGATTGATAGCGAGACGGGTGAAGAGTCGGGTACAAAAACAGACGGATAGTGAGACGGGTATACAGACGAGTAGAGAGACAGTAGGTGGGTACGGAGATGGGTAAGAAGATGGGTAGAGAGGCTTATAACCAGACGCGTAGAGAGACAGATAGACAAATGGGTAGCGAAGTGGATAGAGACACGGCTAGACATACAAGTAGTTAGACGGATAGACAGACGGTTAGAGAAATAGATTGGCGGGTAGCGAGACTGGTAGAGGAATATAGAGACGGGTAGCGAGACCGGTAGAGAAATATAGAGACAGGTAGCGAGACGTGTAGAGAGATAGACAATCAGTTAGAGAGACGGGCAGAAAAACGGATAGGGAAACAGACAGATTGTGGAGAGACAGACAGACAGGCAAAATAAAAGTCTGCGGATTGGCGCTGTAAAGGCGCATTAAAGGCGCAGGGGGCAGAGCCTCCTATAGAATAATCAAGAAGTATCTGTTAAGCTTAACTTTGTAATATATATAATTTTCAATTTTGCCGATATGGAGATTTAATGTAAAAGTTATTTTACAGAAGTCATCGAAAGATTTTTTCTATACTTTAATAGTAATTTAGACTATAGTTTTGCAATCTGGTTTGTAGCAAAACATGCTATCAATGTGGTTTGAAGTGTAAGAGTTTTTATAAACAGTTATACAAATAATAGATATATAATCAAGGAAGAAAAATTTTAAATTCACACACAAAAAAGGTGCAACAATGAAATTAAATTTGTGTTAAGCCACGCTTGATAGAATAATCTATTGGCTGCAAATCCAATTACGTAACTTTAAAAAGCTTGGCGTTTTAAAAGATCCGGCGTTTTTTTTTTTTTTTTTTTTTTTTTTTTTTTTTTTTTTTTTTTTTTTTTTTCCAAGTTTAGCGCAATACGCGCTTAAGAAAATGAGATCCTTTGCCACATGTTAAAAAAAAATATGACAACACATCTGATGAACGGTACTTCTTTTCGATTTTTTAACAGTGTATATGAATTTATATATGATATTTTGTAATTCTATCATTTAATTTGCTCTTTTTCTTTATATTGTAATTGTTAACCCTATGTTCTCAGCAATATCACTCAGACTAATCCCTTTGAGGGAAGTCCTAGTGTTTTTTTTAATACGGTTTACTATTACGTTTACAATTTTCCATTGATTTATATGTTTTATAGCTACATTATTTAATAACGTGAATTAACCTATATTATTCACAACTAAAAATAAATGGTGCATCTAGTATTTATCGAGAATTAAATAAAAATCATGCACTCGTGACATCATAATTCACTTTTATATTTTAACGGAATAATAAGGCTTACTATAATTTGTGACTCGTGCTGACACATTGCTGTTATCATTATTTTTTTACGTGTGAAGTTTTCGCTATGGTACTCCATTGTGAAATTTGGTAATTTTTGAAATTCAATATTTGAAGAAATGGCATAATCAGTGGATTTGAAATTTATATCAAGAAAAATACATTTTTTTACCTTTCTGACGCAGTTTGTCTAACAATTTTCTGACAAATATTTTTCGAACAATTAATTTTCTCAGTAACTTCAAATGTTTCATTTTCCGAGACTAATCTGTGGCAACGATTAGCAAAAATCCCAGTCGTCAGCAACGCATAGCTTTTTATTAAAGAAGATACACAGTTAAAAATCGGCTGAAAACTGAACAGTCATTGGATCGTTTTTTTATGAAAACGGCTTCATAACCGTAATTTATCACTGTTCTGACCAATGAAAATGCTTTATAATATAGTGAAGTAACAATACATTTCTTTAAAAATGGCATGAATACAACCTTCTAAGCTTATTTTTTAAACATGAATTGAAATAAGAGAAAATTTTCAACAGAATCTCTATTTTTATTTTTTTATTTATTTTTTTTTCGTGGATAATTTTATGACTAAAATGTATCTGGCACCACTTCTTTTTTTCCGACTATGTCTCATAGAAGTATGAAGCAACTGCAGTGTAACTTCGTCTACAGATTGTTTTGAATGAAGCAAGTACACAGTAAAATAAATAAGAATTATATTTGGCTTTTAATATTTCGGCTTGAATAATTGTTCTATTTTTCAAAATTGATTATTTTGTCTCAGATATCAATAATTTTAATTATTTTGTCATTAGAAAAATGTTATTCATATGGTGTAACACGCATAAACATGCAGCTTTTGTGTGGAAATATTTCTTTTATTAATTTGGATCTAAGCCATTAATTATGAATGAAATTATTATATATGTATTTTTTAAAAAGAACTTGTATTTTCTCATTTTCATAAGCTAATTAGGACATTCTATTATTGTAATAAAATTTGGTTGTTTAAAAATTTTAGTCCTATGATCATATTAAGTCATATTGATCTAAAAACTAACGCGATACATTTTACTTACATTTCAATAGTAGAGTACAGAAAGTAACAGAATATTATAATATAGTTAAAATGTTAACATTTCTACCTTAAATAAAATATGTAATGGCAGAAGCTAATAGTAATATTTTATTGATTATAAACCCATTTTATGCTTTATTAGACAACTGGTTCTGACTGTGTTTACTATAAGGCTTCGTTGATCTAGTGTACGTTGTCAATGAAAATAAAACATTAACACGGCATTTAAAGTTCATGTTTAAAAATAATAATATTAATTTTAGATGATAAAATCTCATTTGAAATAAAATGCATATATGAACTCATCGAAAAATAGTCTTAGGTTAGAAAGATTTTCTAAATCGTAAATACATATTTACATTTTTTTACAAAGACAACTATGATACAATGACGTGAAACTGCTTTTTATCATTTTGAATTGAAATATTTATGTTAAATTGATATGTAGTCCGGAATTTTAAAGAAATATACTTTTTAAAAATAAATTGATATTTACGACTGACCGAAATACATCGTACAGGCCGTAAAAATAGAGATTTTTAAGATAAATTCTTAGGAAAAGACAGATTAATGCGTATATGTACATTTCTTAAGTGAATGTTTAATATATATATTTCATAAATTCAGCAGTTACATATTATAATAAAATATTCTGGTGGTTCTGTTTACAAATGCGTGACAAAATTTGTCCGTGCGGAGGGGGAAGGGGGGCTCGAAGGCGGGATAATTAAACTGTTGTTGTTGATGAAATTGTTTCTAATATATATGGCCCAGTTTATGACCAGAACGCGGAATATTTATGAAGGAACAATCAGCAAAAACGTCACGCCGAGGCGGGAGCTTTTTTGCATATAAAAAAAAGCAACACTACAGTACCACTCTCACTACCAAAAAAAAAAAAAATGTTGATTATATCGGAGATATGTGGAATCCTGTTACAGGCACTTTAAACTTAAATCACGCTATAAAGTAAGATTAAGCAATTAAGAGTTTTAAAATATATTTTCAGTACTTGTAATATTGAAAGCTATGATTTAATATGTATTTTGTAAAGGGAATTGTTTAAACTTGCTTATATTTACCATACAAACTATTCGCCTCTTTCGAATATATATCAATTAAAACATCGTAGGAAGTTGTCATAGAATTGTACTGACAAAATGTCATGTTTTACTTCATAGATAAACTTATGAAATATTTAAAACAATTTTTGAAGGAATAAAACATATTTTTCATGTTCATATAGTTTCTGAGATGATCATGTATTTTTAAAACCTGTTACTTTTTTGCCTTCATATTTGACACACAGAATAAAAATGTTTGTTAGTCGAATGTAACTGTTTTTCTGCTTTATTTTAAATTTAAAACTATGTATAAAACATTATATACTACATTTTTACTTTTACTTTCTCAAATCAAATTTTACTTTAAATAACAAAATCTTATTACTTTAATAATGTCATTCGTTAATATTCTCCAAAAAGAATTGAAAAAAGCCTTCGAAATGAATCCATGGAACTTTCTCCAATTTCTTTCAAAACCTTTTTGAAAAGAGAAAGATAAAGATTAAAGATTCATTAGAACATGAAACTCTCTGAAATTAAAAAAAAAATAATAATCTTAGATTGATAAAATTAAAAGAAAACTTTTATCCTTACATTTCCTTTTTCAACTATCACAAAGCCAACGAAAATGACGCCGGGTTTTATATTTATTTGAATTATACTCGATCTCCTTCAAAAAATTACGTACGAAGAAACTTATTTTAAGATATTCTGCAAATTATAGCATTTATTTTATCATCTTTTTCTAAGTATTATTTTAACCAATTTCCTGCCAAAGGTGCGTAAACGCACCATTTCAATAAGTATATTTTTATTAACACTGTGACGTATATTTTCCACCAATTTTATTTTTCTCCTATTTTTAAGGGTTCTGAAGACATCTATAAAATATTAGTAATTGAATTAAAGTAATCACTTTCTGTTGAGAAATTTTCAAAATACGCTGGTTTTTACTTGAAACGGTTATTGGAAAATTCGACTTTTTGAAAATGTATAATTATTCCAAATGAGATTAATCATATGTTTTTATAATGGAGTAAAGTTGCAAGTTCTGTAAATAAAATAAAAATAAAACAAATGTCATAAGAAAACTTAGAAATTTTTATTTAAATTTAATGGTAAATTATTAATGGTAAATTAATAATGGTAACGTGAAATTAAATAAAATATTTTTTTCATGCACGAAACTTTTTTGGTGTGTTAATGAATGTAATTTAAGTAAATTTCAATGCAAATAATACTACATTTTATAAAATTTCTTTGCTAGGCCTAAAATGGGTTAAAATGGCTTTATTTGTTTAAAAGGTATGGGATTATGATATAGAACGTCCAGTTTTAGACATATTGCTAAGGGATTTTATCACTGGGGACAGTTTAAACGAAGGTTACACGATACACGGTCCTACAGATAAATGCCTAAAAACTTTACACAGTCACTCCGCGCAATGACGACAGGATGTTAATTGCTATGCTTGATGGGCTCAAAACTTGCTAGAGGAATAATATTTTATCGTTAAAATAAATGATGAGTAAAATATTTATGAAAATTTGTTGAAGTGCATAATTAAAGGGCATTATTGAAAAAATAAAAACTTTTCTTTTTATCTCATTGTCCAAATTCATATTACGTCTAGAAAATATTACGCACATCATCATTATGATAATTTTTAATTTCATTTAGCAGATTTCACCTCGCTTCATCCACTTCCTTATGTATTTTTAAAAGTATGTATCTTACAATTATATTAAAAAAATTGCATTAAATTCCTTGAGTAAATATTTGATGTGCATGCATTCATTAAATAGGTACTTTTTAAATGAGATTGGTTTACTTTCCGTCAGTATCGTTAAATTGTAAAAATAAATATATTACATTATCCTCTTTAATAAAAAGCTATGCGTTGCTGACGACTGGGATTTTTGATAATTGTTGCCACAGATTAAACTCGGAAAATTAAACATTTGAAGTTGCTGAAAAATGAATAGCTCGAAAATTATTGATCAGAAAATGGTTGGACAATCTGCGTTAGAAAGGTAAAAAATTGTATTTTTCTTTATATAAATTTCAAATCGAATGATTATGCCGTTTTTCAAACATTGAATTTCAAAAATTACCAAACTTCACAATGAAGTACCATAGCAAAATCTTCACGCGTAAAAAGATAATGATAACGGCCAAGTGTCTTGACGTATACTGGCTATAGCACGAGTCACAAATTATAGTAGCCTTACTATTCTGTTAAAATATAAAAGTGAATTATGATGCCACGAGTGCATGGTTTTTACTGAATTTTATTATAATGATGTTAGAAACAATCTTTTGAATTTTTTTTCGAATGGGACTAATAAATTGGCCAATACTGTATATTATTTTGAGTTTAAAAGAGTAAAGGTGGAGGAGCGCTTTATATTATTTAGGTTTCCACAGAAACGTTTGGTCAGAATTGAAAGTTTAATATACCAAAACATCAGAAATTAAATCGCCAATAACTATAACGACTGTACTTCCGTTGGTTTGGATAAATTTTCATTTTAAAAAATATAAAATCGTTCAACATTGATTTTAGGTATTTTTAAGGTTATTATCACGGGTCCGGGCAACTCCAGGCATCTCAGCTAGTTCTGTATAATTAAAGTTTGCATAAGTCTGATAATGATATAAGTTTGTATTTGTGCTATTTATATTGTAATCGTTTATTAACAAAGGAGCTATACAATGTGAATTTTTATTTTTATTTAATATTTTGACAAGTTTTTCCACAGTTGAAGTGCGGGATGAACATTTATGATTTTTATGTTACGTGTTTAACTATTATAAATTGTTTCTACTTCCATTTTTGTAGTCCTGGTTCCAATTCAATTTTACTACAGAAGAATATGTAAAAATACATTTTTCTTAAAAAATACGTTAATTAAAAGCATCTTTAATATATATTTTCATTATATTTATATAATGAACATTTTCGCTGAATATTACTTACATGGTACTTGACGGAGAAACCTTTTAACGATTACTAATATCCACGTGTTGTGAACGATAAGAAAAAATGCATTGAACATCACTCAGTGCATCTTTGTAAACATCGCAGCGAAAAAAATCTAAATGTTAAAACCAGACTCCAATTAACTCTAGCATCTCAAGTGAAAACCGAAGATGTGAACTAAACTGAATATATCCAGATGGACCTATGTCGAAACTAACAACTCAGAAAAAGTCCAGATTGTCCCTCTTGAAACTTCAACTGATTCCGCGCGTGTGTGCACTTCATATAAACTCTTTTTAGTATGTAAAATGTAACTGTATCATAAAGACGTCCATGTGAATGTGTCAATGTATTTTAATTTTAATGTAAAAGTGGAACAATTCTAAGCAGTCTCCATACGCGAATTAATTATATGTATAATCAAGAAACTGAATAATATAGTATTCAAATCAAAATGGATCTCCGCCTGGACCTTGAAATGGACCTGTGAATTTGTGCGTCATTACTAATAATATTTCTATTTCCGAAATAGTGATCTGATGACGACTTAAATGGATAAGTATAAACATCACACTGTGGATTATATTCTTCGCGCAGTGGTAAATTTCAGGTAAGCTGAATTAGCCTTTTACTATTATGAAATATAAAAATTAAAGTATCAAAACTGATCTAACGATTTATAAATAAAGAAAATTATAGTGCTACCGAAGGTTACAATAGTTTTGTTGAATCGCCCGTCGATGGCAAAGTTATAAAGTTAATATTCTGAAGCGAATATGTTGGGGATGGTCTGACATTAACAATATTGACAGATCTTTATAACAGAAAATGCAGTTTTCAGCTTGTGTTGTCCATTTCTATTGTTGCAATTATTTTTCTTTTTTAGAAGAAAGCTAGTTTGCAAAATAGATGTTAAAATTTTATTGACTAGAGTAGAATATATTCATTGATAACTAGGCCTGCACATAAATACAATTCCCTGGCATCGGTCTGAACATCTCTACTGCAGAGTAAGGATGATAGGACTGAACGCATCACATTTTACCTAAATATTGGGTAAGATATGAAGTGGGCAAATAATGGGCTAAGAAATTAACATATCGAATGCAGATTCGGATTTGAGGATTAGATTTCACAGATAGAAACAATTAGCAAAATAATTCGGGAATTTAATGCAAATTTAGAATTTTAAAAGGGATTTCTTCTATCTCCTTTCAGATGTATCTCGTTAGATTTTGTACGTCGAATTATATAGGCTTCAAAGCATTCCCAAGTATACAATATTTAAAAAGTTTCATCATTATGTCTTGTATTAGAGTTAAAATGTTTCTTTATTTCCGTATAACTTTCTCCCACACATCGTTTTGGACTGCCCAAGAATTATTATTTTTTGAATCATCGCAAAAATATTGTGCTATTGCTTTCTATTAACAAATGCTCATGCAAATAATTCTATATATTTTTTCTTTTGCTGATACGTGATGCTGGTACCTTCGCCAAATTTTCTGACATACCCTTCTGGGCATACCCTTCTGGCTGTGTACTTGAAAAGAGGCCATGACATAAATTTACAAACTGCAAAAATTTATTTAAAATAGTAATAGGGGATTAGGAAGTGGAGCAGGAAGTTTCAAGTGTAGATGATCAAGATTAAATTCAAATTCACTAATGTCTGAGAGGGGAAATATCTTCTCAAAAACTTACTAAATTCAAATCCTTAATCTTAAATCAAAATGGCCTCGCTGTCTTCTTGGCAGGTACCAAAGAATGTATTTTTAACGCTCTATAAAACTGAGCTATAATCACTGTAATGTCGCCATAAAAGGGAACCCCGTGGATTACAACAATCTCCTTACGACGCTGACAAAACTCACAGTCAGTCCAAAGCAGGCTAAACTCTATGTAGTCTGCAAACGTATGTAGCCTAATACAAGCTTATGTAGGCATATACAAGCGTATATAGGCTTATACAATCTTATGTATTTTTATACAAGCTTATGTCGGCTGCAAGTGGATCTACACGTGGAGAACTCGACGCTGAATTCCAGAACTAGTTTACCTTGCCACACAATCCATTTTAAAACCATAAAATGCAATCTCTACTGCAGTTTATATAACAACTGCACAACCACTGATTACAAATTTTAATATCATTTCAATAAATAACCGTGAAAATAATATTACCTGAGTTTCAGACACACTTTGGGAAACTTAAAGAGATTGCAGACGATTAGGTAGCTCATTCACCCAAAATCTCAAACCTCACTCGACCACGCTAGACCATCTGTACAAAAAATATTTATGCACTATGCTACAATGTGCTTTCTCTGTAAAAAATCATTTTATCTACAATGGTAAGTAATGTGGATAAAATAATTTAAACAATAGTTTCGTGAAAGAAAAACAAATTTAAAATTTTATTTCTTTGTTTAAAAATAGAATTTTAAACAACCAGTAATTCTTTAATCAGCTTAATCGTAATTCAATTGCTTTTCGTATAATTTACTTTAGCTCAAAAGTAAGATTAAGATTTTGTCAATTACATTTCGAAAGACTTTTAACAATGATTCAGTAAGAAGATTGTCTTTATTTAATATAATGTAAGCAGGAACTAATTTAAGCGGTCCTTGTAAAATAAGTAATTAAAGTTAAATTAATTACTTTAATCTGTTTACTGTTAATTGCATGTGATTTTTGCTGCATATTTACTGCATATTTACTGCATATTTACTGTGCTGATTTTAACTGCATGTGATTTTTTAGCGTAATAGAAGTTTTAAAAGAAAACTTTTATTTGCTTTTGAATAATATTTAATTTTTTTTTTTTTACATTATTATCTTATAGGTATTTAAAATCTTATAACGCTATTCTGAAATTTTTACAAAACTAATTTTTGTCAATATACGTGTTAGAAAGTTACTAAAATGCGCAAAGCTATTTTCAAAATAATTGCGACTGATATTATAATAAAAATTACTCAACCAATGCAAATAATTCATTTTTTTATTTACAAAAAACACACACATTTCCCATGCAAATAGCATTCCAGGAAATCAAAAATACAAAAAAACTTTAACAAGTTGTAAAAAAATGGATCAGAAAAGAAAGCATTAAAATACATAAATAATTGCATTTTAATTTTACAAAATTTATTTGTCCAATTACATCTTGTCCAAATAATTTTAACTGGACGTTTATTTATATATGCAAATTTCAACCCGATTACTAAGATTCCTTACCTAGAAGTAAAAGTTGAACATATTTTCCCAACAAAGTGAAAAGTATATAGGCCATGATTCGAACCTGAGACCCTGGCTACACGCAACAATGCTAAACGTTTAATATCAGTACATTTAAAACAAAAATTATATTTTCGCACTTTTTAATAACATTATTTTTTTTTTCTGAAAGTAACTTGAAAAATAATTTCGCAATCTTACCAAAAAAGAGGAAAAAAGAAGAAGAATTTGATTTTCTATAGTTTAAGTACAAAAATCAATTTTCGTATTTAAAAAGTTTTTGTTGTCACATGAGTGAAAAAAATTCTCTCACCTAATCGATCGTTATTAAAAGCATGAATGCATTATTAAAATAACTCTTGACAATGACTAAATTAAGCCCTCTTCTTAATCGCCTGCTTAAATTCTATTAACATTATAGAACTGCTGGAGAAAAAATTTAAATGTATAAAATATTTTTTATGAGTAAAGATTTTAGAGCATTGCATTTGCCTTTTTTTTCCTTTTGAATATAAATATGTATAACACTGCATCATATATATATATATATATATATATATATATATATATATATATAAACGGAAAGCGGAAAAACGGAAAGCGATAGAAGTGTACGGTTTGGTACTTTCTGCTTTGGTAACCGGGGAATTTATTCTTACCAATTTTCAAAATTAGTTACAAAGTTCGTCAACAGAAGGCGCTGCTGACTAGGAAAAACTATAAAACAATGTTTTCAAAATAACCATCGCTTGCAGGAACAACGTGGCGCAGTCTCAGGACAAAATTCGCAGATTTAGCGCCATGCAATTTTTTTCTTTGAGAGTACTTGAAGGACCAGGAGTATCGTCACAATCCACAAACTTTAAATGAACTGGAACAATAATACATCTCTGCTGCTTGTCAGAACATTCCAATCGAAATGTTTTCACGGGTATCTGCAAATTTTGTCCTCAGACTGCGCCGCGTTGTTGCTAAAAACGGTGGTTATATATATATATATATATATATATATATATATATATATATATATATATATATATATATATATATATATATATATATATATATATACAGGGTATATACAGGGTATATATATATATACAGCCCAAAAAAGCTCAAATACTCACCACTACAGGGGAAATGGTGCTGTATGCAATATTGTTAAACGGCATACGACATGAAGACATCAGTTTAAAATGTGTTTAATCGTTTCTGAAACGTGTTACAAAGCATGTTCAATGTGGCGTCAGCCATTTTCCGAAAGCAAGTGAAATCGTATTACTGCATTCTCAACAGTCTCTCTTAGCATATCAGGAGCAATGTTACGGACATGTCGGTGTATCGCATTTTCATATCCATCAAATCGTTTAGATTATCACCATAAACACCATTTTTGAGATAGCCCCATAGCCAAAAGTAAAAGGGGTTGATGTCTGGTGACCGGGGTTGATAAGAAGTGCGGACGTTTAGGTCTATAATCCGTTCATTCGTGAAATGTTGTTTAAGTAACTGTGTGGCACATGTACCAATGTGCGGTGAGGCCCCGTCCTGCATAAAAATCGTGGAGTCTAAAATGCCACGTTGCTGGGTTTAAGGTATGAAGAAAAGTCTTAACACTGACGCTAAGCGAGCGACAATCAAAATGTATGTAACAGGTCTAGCTATCGACTGCTCTTCGAAGAAAAATGGTTCACTTATAAAACTTGCTGTCATACCACACCAAACGGTGAGTTTAGGAGAATGCAATGGAACTGGGTGCACAACATGAGGGATTTGTTTGGCCCAAATTCTGAAGTTATGGATGTTGACATCGCCATTCAGGTAAAAATGGGCCTAATCTGCCCACAAAATGTTTAATGGGTAATGTTCGTCCTCTTATATCCGTGCAAGGAATTCGAAAGCGAAAGATTCTCTTGCAACAGGATCGTTACGTTGAAGTTTTTGAACATGTTGGATATTTTGTATGGGTCGAACTGCAGCACTTTACGGACAATTTTGTACACCGTACTCCATGGTATGTCCATTCGACGTGCGACAGCACGTACCGTGTGTGTTTTTCATTGTTGCTTCCTCCACTTCTAATGCAACAACCTCCTCGGTTTCCACAAAAGCAGGTTTCCTTCCCCTTCCAGGTGCAACAGATAACAAACCCGTGGCTTTAAACTTTGCCATCATTTTCCTCAAACCCTGCGGTGTCATTGGCCATCGGCGTATTCCTCTTACTGAACGAGACCTTTGAGTAGCACGCCATTTATTGCTATCGCATTCATAATAACATTTAACGAGAAAACACGGTCTTGAATAGTTAGAGACATTGTAGATTCATAACTATGAGAACTCTGACAAACAGGCTCACTTTTATCTGACAAATAAAATGACGTGTAAAGCGCATTTGTATAAATATAATTTTCTGCTTTCTGCCGTAAGCCAATTACAATCCACTACGGTTTTGCATATCCCCAGAAACAGTTTCGTTTTTGAAACGATTTTAAACCGATATTTTCGCGTCGTAAACAAATTCTGCGATCTGTAAGAAAATGATTTCCGGAATGCGCACGCATCTGCGAGTGGTTTGCGATATTAAATTTTCTGATTTGTGATTTGAACTTTTAAGAACACGAATGTATTTTATTACATGGATGGCGCACTCGAGTTTTGTCCTCTTTAACGACTTTAAATCGTAATTTTGTTTAGGTCAATGTTTCTTAAAGGTACAAAAAATGTTAAACCCAGGTAACAAAAGGTTAAGTTAGATTCCGACCCTTATTTCGTTTAACAATATTGCATACAGCGCCATTTCCCCCTGGTGGTGTGCATTTCAAAATAGAAATTCAATTATAACCACCCTGTATATATATATATATATATATATATATTCGTAAACAAGCGGAAAAATTGGTACAAAAAAGAGCATAGTAAATTGTAACGGCAAATATATATATATATATATATATATATATATATATATATATATATATCTTTGCGTGTATTTTTGTGTATGTATGTGTGTGTGTGCTTCACCTACAGTCTTGTGATGTAAATGGGATCACCTAGTGGAAACATAGATGATGACATGAAGAGAATGATAATGTTTAGAAAAAAGCTTAGCGTGGGTGTCTGCCTTCTGCTAGAATAGCGAATTAATAAGTAGTTTTATATAATGCTATTGTTGTAAATTTGACTAACTCAGTTTCAAATTTTTTTAGCTTAATGTCCAACTGTATACTGCTCAGTTTATCATGTACTTTGTGCTGAATAAATGTGCGTGATTGTGTTTGAAACCGTTTTAGATAACTCAAGAATTTTTAGCTATTTAACATATTATTCTGTTTTTATGCGATAGCTATATTTGTAAATAATAACGATCATGATTTTTTTTAAATAGTTATTCATTTTTAGGAAAAAATTGTAAATTTTATGTACTAAGCAAAAGTACAATTTTTAATTTATTATTTTTTTTATCATTAATATATATATATATTAGTAAAATATTCTTTCTACCCTGCATATCTAATTTCATTACCATTATCGTAGAAAAATTATTCAATTCTTCGCAGCCTCAAATCATGATATTATTGTAAGATATTATAGTAACCATCCTCCAAAGCATTATCATGCATAAATGACCATTTAATTGTAATGCATCTAATTTGGAAGTACGTTATTTGATTAAAGTATGTTCTTGATCAGTGGATATCAAGCGATGAGGAATATAAATTGTGTTGAATCCTGGATGTAATAATGGAAAGCATAATGGAGCATAATGGAAATATAATGTAAAATAAATTCATATATAAAGATTATTTGAAAAGTTCGCGAAATGAATAACTGATGGCAGCATCAGTTAGAGTAAAATATGCACAACATATAGCACCAACTGGCTTATGAACAAAGGTGAAATTATATATTTTTTATCTTAAGCAGAAATCAATTTGGAATTCCTTTAAATAAAACAAGTTTTGTGATTGTTGCAAAATGGATAAAACCGAAACGCTCGCTGTTATAAAATTTTTTGTGAAAGATGTTTGGAAATAATCAGAAATTCATAAAGATATGCAGGATACTTTAGGAGACTCTGGTCCATAATTTACGACTGTGGATAGTTGATGACGGAATTTAAACATGGTCGTGAATGCTTTGAAGATCATCCACGCAGTTGACGACCAAAAACTGCCACAACGCCTGAAGTCGTCAACGATAGGGTTATGCAGAGTTCTCGAATAAAAGTATCCGAAATCGCTAAGGATTTAGGCATCTCAGATGACAGAACATGTCATATCTTAATTGTGGAATTAGGGTTGGAAAAGCTTTCGATAAAGATGTACCTATTGACAATGAATCAAAACCGTCAGAGAATGAGATTTTTTCAAGATAATCTAGACCGTTTTGACCCAAATGAAACCGTCGATTTGTTACAACAGATGAAACTTGGGTTCACTATCATACCCCTGAGACAAATCAGCAATCAAAACAATGCAGTCATAGTGTTTTATATACCTCTAAAGAAGGCACACTCAGTGAATACAGTTGGCAAAGTTATGGAGGTTTTTTTTTTGAATGATAAGGGATCATTACTAATTGACTATATCCCCAAGGCCCAAACTATAAACGGTGATTATTTAGATAAACTTCTTATAACAATTGGATAAAACAATTCATGAAAAAAGACCTGGCTTGCGGAAAAGTATCATTTCCCATCAACACAATGCGTGTCCCCATACAAGTGTAGTAGCAATGGAAAAATTGAATGAACTCAAGTACGATCTGTTGCAACATACACCTTATTCGCCTGATTTGGCTCCTTCTTATTTCCATCTGTTCCAATGAGTAAATTTTTCTTAGGGGAAAAAAGATTTTCAACGGAAGAAGAAGGAAAAGAAGCTGTCGATGACTATTTTGGATGACTTGAAAAATCGTACATACGCGATGGCATAATGGGTTCAGAACATCGTTGGATGAAGTAGGTTGAACTTAAATTAAATTCCGTATAAAAAAAAACATATTTAAAAAAATTCTCATTTCCCTTTTATTTCGCGATGTTTTCGTCTACCCTCGTATATCATGAATTGATTGCTCAAAAAACATTACTCTGAAAATTATTGATTTACCTGGAATATTCCTAATAGTGAATATTCCTGGAATATTCCTATGGGATTCCACTTAATCTGGAATCTGGTAATCACTTATCTGGAATATTCCAGGAATATTTTTATCCGGACTCTGTGCCTTAGATATAATTTTAGAATAATATCCTTCATTTTTTTATTAGTTTATAGACTTTTAGGAAGAAAATTAAAACTTCTTTCTACAAAGCGAAGGTGTAATTTTCATTGTTATTACTATTGTTATTTTTTTTGTCGTACTCAACATATATATTGGATTTTTTTTTTTTATGTTCTTTGTGCCATAACTAGTTTTATTAATATTTCTATTGAAACTTTGCTCTAAATTCTATCGTCATAAAGCGTAATCCTATTCTAATATGTTCTAGCATTTTTTAAATCATTATCACTCATAAATGTGCATTTTATTATGGTATATCTAATTTGGAAGTAAGTTAATTGATTAAATAATGTTCTTGATCGGTGGATATCAAACGAAGTGGAACGGAAATTGGGTTTGCGACTTGGAAACAGAGAATAGTCATAGTAAATGCGCATATAATGCATTCTGAATCTGTATATAGAATCTATAATAAGTTGTTTACTTATCAAATCATGCAGTATTACGGTAAAAATAATGTGTATCATTTTGCTTATTTACAGTTTACATTTATAAAACAGTACACTTAATCGTGATCATAAGAAACTGCAGGATGTATCTATAAGATTTACTGCGAAAGGTAATGGAAATATATTTTAAAATAAGTAATCATTCATCATAAATTTGCTACTCCATTACATTATTCTAACAATTACTTATCTTCTATTATATACATTACTCTAACAATTATCTACATTATTCTTACTGTACTGTCTCTATACGTTAAATATATTTTTAAAATATTATTTATCTTATTTTCTAATTAATTAATAGTATTTTAAGAGAAAAAATATGTATAATGTCTAATAAGCAAAAGTATAAGTTCCACTTAATTATTTTTTACTGTTATGCTGTGTTATACAACTTAATACATTATTTAGTAAAATGTTCTTTGTCTCATAACTAGTTTTACTAAAATTTTTGTAGAAAGTTTATATGAAACTCCGCAGATTTAAAGCATAATCTTATTATAATATGTTTTAGTGAGCATTGTCCAAATAATTATTATGCATAAATGAGTATTCTTGATGCATCTAATTTGCAAGTACGTTATTTGATTAAATTGTGTTCCTGATGAATGGATATCACAGGATAAGTGAAACGGAAATGCATTTTCAATCCTGTAAATTGTGAATCGGTTCGTTAAAAGAAAATATAATACATTGTACATTTATAATTAACTAGGGAATCCGACCCGGGCTTCCCGGGTTACAAAATACAGATGAAAACCATTCTTTTCATTCTTGTTTCTTCATTGTTTGTAAAAAATCTGATTTACATTTGACTCAGCCGCGTACGAACAATTTAAATGTTAGTATAAAACGCGTAACATCCTGAAAAGCGATATAATAACATACTATAACAGCTTTTTTACATTTAATATATTTTTTTAGATTGCTGACTAACAATACCAAAAATCATTTTTATATGAAATTACTAGCATGCTACTCCCGCTGCGCTGGTCCATTTTTCGAGATGAGCCTTGAATTAAACGAAATTACCATGTATTTTAAAGCAATATGGATCTACACCTGTAATGTTCTTCCGCATTGCTTAAAACGATGCGAACGCCATTGTGATATATTATCTCATTCATTGGACAAAATTTAGGCTATTAAGAAATAACTCATTTAGTTGATCATTTATAGTAGAGTTTGATAGGTAAATGAAGACGTTATGGCAACAGGAATTAAACGTTCTCCAGTCAACATACTACTAAAATAGAGATTATTACAATGATTGCACAGAGATTGACTATTGAACCTAAATAATGTTCAGGTGATAAATTTTCGTTTGTTATAGTTCTTGAACTCCGAGAGTATCTTCTTGGCGCTATGTGTGGTTCTGGTACCTTAAATACAATATCACCCTATGTTACGTTATATTTCGTAATATACGTCCTATTTTTGGCAGATCTACTACGGTTTTTCATCTTTCGATTACAGAACAGTAAATGCACTCAAAAGGGTAATAAATTATCTGCACACAAAGAACAGTGTTTACCAGTCATATTTTTTTTAAATAAAGGTGAAACATAAAAAAGTGCATCTGTAAATCTGAATTATTTGAATATAATTAAAATGACTTCATTTTGACTGCCTTACCATTTCTCAGACCAGTTGCAATCGTGTAACCGTTAACCTGGAAAAAACACAGATGTTTAACTTTGGTTGAAAAATAAACCTGTACTTTGCATCCAATAAAAGCTTCATGTTCCGTAATCGGGTCCATAGCCAAGTTTGACGTCAGACATTAGAAGTGCTTGTAACGATAAGTTACTAATGTACCAGAGTTAGTTACAAAACGAAGTTAATTACGCGTCACACTATGTTCCATTAAATAATGTCAAATTACTGTTAATTCAATATAGATCTTTCACCAACAAAATTCCATACTTTAAATATAACTGACAATGATAAAGTTAGTTAAGCAATTTTTTTAGTAATAATTCTTTTGGTGAATACTTGAACATAATATTATCATTGAATTTCTCTAAAGACCATAACAACACGCATAAATAGGTTCATTTGTGACTAAGTTTAGCTGCTAGGGCTGTGTATCAGAAGAAATTGCTTTATAATGATAGAAATGTTATCTAATGAGAATTTCAGGTACTTGTTTTTCTTATCCAGGTTCAAATGATAAATCGACAAATATTCTTCCATTCGTCACTATTGACATTACAAAGTTTTATTCGTACATTGCAAAGTATTGTACTTTTTTGGTAATGCTTTGCTTCCTAATGAAAAAAAAAATTAGTAATCGCTAATTTCAAAAGTCATCAAATTTTCTGTAATAGGATTCACCGTCCAGAATGCCCTTTAAACATAAACGAAATTTCCAACAATATAGTCAGTATGCCAATTCGCAGGTCACCCGAGTACGGAATATTATTCGAATATCTTTTTAAAACATTCCTAAAAGAAGGTAAGACATGCAGAAAAACTAAAAAGAAATGACGAATTAAAAAGAAGATCGAAAGTTTATTTCAGCAAGCAATTTTTATTGCAAAATGTCGCCTTTTATGACAGTAATAACGCATAATTGCATACATCTTTTTAAGAATATTCTTTAGTTCCTAACTTTTGAAGCAGTGAATTTTTCGATAAGTGAAATTAGCGATATGTTGAAAACAAAAAAGAAAAAGAATGGACAATATTCACTGATCCGTGTTCGAGGCTATAAAAATCGCATGTTTCGTGAAAGCAAACCGGCATGCTTCCGTAGTAAAATATGGATAAAAATTTCTAAATGTCTGAACTTTGAATATTTTACAATATGCGTTTCAGTGGCAGACATTTACACTAGAATTTAAATATTTGACCCCATTTTGATAACATTAACTGCTATTTATATAATTTATATTGGAATACAAATATTAACTCCAAAAACGATCGCACACATGAAAAAACACCATATTGCTAATATCGCTCAAGCTGATGTAACGTTATGCATTTTTGGCTTAAAATCACATTGTTTGGCGACAAAAGTAAAATCAAAATTGTAAATAAACAAATAACATGTAACTCATAAGTGCAGTCACTTTTACAATTACATCTGCTAGTTATCCTATAAGTAACATGATAGGAGAATTGCATTAAAAAAATGTCACTTGGATATTATGTATTCAAATTATCACATGCATTTTTCTTAACATGATGCAAATTGCAAACGATAAATCGCTAAATATTGATTTGATTGCAATCTCATACATTACAATTTTTTTAAGCATTACAAACAATTATTTGGTGTTTAAATTAAATATTTTGTCTCTTTAATATTATCTCTGATTAAAACGGTGTTTCTCTCTCTTTTTTTTTTTTTTTTTTTTTTTTTTGGGGGGGGGGTGGGGGGGGGTGGGGGGGGGTGGAGGGATTTTAAATAATATTAGTAACAGAATTTACTTTTATTTCTCGATTTGTTTTGCATTGTTTTCTGAGATAGCCGTTTCAATTCTTTCGCCAACGGTAATGGTCGCCAAATAAATGACCAATGGTAATATTTTCGTCCAAAATAACAGAACTTACAATCATAATTATATAACTAATGTACGTAGAATGTTGTGCTATATACTAAAACCTCCCCTGAAAAATTATCTATCGAACAGTGCAAGTTTCATTAAAATCCATTCAGTGGAACTCGAGTTATAAAGGAACGGAACGAAATTTCCGTTTGTGTTTTATATATATAGTAGAAGTAGCTGTATTGAAATAAAGTTTTGAAATGTATTAAAAGCAATATTGGCTTCGTGCCAGGAATAATAGTCTGCTATTTTATGCTTGAAAATTATTTTAAAAAGCCATATTAAATCAGTCAATTAAGATATAGTTTTCTAATAAATTGCATTCGAAAGTAGATTTTTTTCCTATATAATGGTGTAAAAATTGAAAACGTGCGATGTTTAGAAATTTAAAAAATTGCAGTAGCAAAAGTCGCAAAACCGAAATTTCATCATGAAGTGTTGCCATTCGCAAAATGACGTCAGAGTTCGCACGGACACATTTGTCCTTTAGAATATAGATTGATAGTTTACTAAAGCATCTAGCATTTTTATGGCAAACATAAGGTATAGAATTTTGTATATTTAAAATTTAACTTCATGATAACTTAGTTCAACGCCATATGAAGATGCAGAATATTTTATATTACTTGCAAAAATCTACTGCAAATATAACTTAAAATAAATACTAATTCATCTCAAATTCATAATCAAAGTTAGTTGGTCTCTAAATTACTGAAATAATTGAATTTATAATCGCTTTCAGAGATTATAAATTCAATTAGTACTTCTACAGGAGTAAGCCATGTCTACGAATTATGTACATATATTCATCGAGTCTGGAATAAACTAGCAATCTGCGTCTCATGTTTGCCACAGGATTGTGGTTCACGAAGATATTCTATCTCGTGCTGCCTGTGCAGCCTTATCAACTTTTAAGAGTAAGGAGGCCAGACTGGATATCGCCAGGGTAGCTCAGTGGTAGAACTCTGGCGAATCTATGCATGGACACTTTTTCACTTTATTGATTGCACGCTTGATTTAGCGAAAATTCAGCGAGTGTAAATTCAATTAGTAATTTTACAAATGTGTGCCATCTCTTCAAATTATATCTAAATAATTAGTTTAACTTGACGTATACTTTAAAATTATCCTACATATATGGATTTTCGTATAATAAAATTCTATTTATGGAATAAAGGTTTGTCTTTTTACGACTTTACACGACGGAGATTATACAATTAGTTTGTATGTTTTATCTATGCATGTCCACTAATGACTTTTGCAATGATGTTCCGATTTTCCCATTTTTCTTATTGGAAGGGTCTCTTTTTGCAGATGATCCCGTTTCAATACTATTATAATCTAAAAATGATATATTTGTCTACACCTTTGCACCTATGAGTTAGTTACCTTAATTACGTCTTCTGGCGCTTTTCAATCTATATATGGGAGATGGGGTATGAATGGGACATTTTCACAAAAATCGTTATTTTAAATATTTTATTTAAGTTATTATCAATATTATATATCACATGTCATAAGCGGAAGCATTCAATGGCTGACGACAATGGCAACAATGAGGATGAAATGTTAAAAGAATAATTACCATAAATTAATTATTTATCAACCTGTATAATATTATATAGTTAATAAATACATTTTTCAGCATCCTCTAGGGTAGGATGAGACAGTTCCATTCATCTCATTTCAAATGTCTCAATCATCCCCATGATGTATATATTCAATTGTCAGCCAGTTTGTCTCAAAACTTATTTTGTCACAATGGTTAATATGCATTCATTTTAATTACCAATATTGAGCCGTTAAATAAAAAACTACAACATATCTTAATTGTATATATTGCATAAGATATTTAAATAAGTTCAAATGTAAAAAAAAAAAAAAAAAACAGCCATGTGCTTTTGCTTAAAGTTCTGAAGTGAAGTGAAATCTATGAGGATAAGAAGCATCTAAAAAGAAATGTTTATTGCCTGAAATATTGAGAACGTCCCATCCATCCCTTGTCCCCTACATGAGGAAAACAATGATGACATTTCTTTGTAACTGTTTAGGAAAATTTATTGATAAAGTTAATACTATCTTTAAACAAAAACTGTAATAATACAACCTTCTAAACTTATTTTTTTAACATAGAATGAAAGAAGACAGAACTTCCCGTCAAATGTCTATTTTAGTTTTTTTGTGAGACAATTTGTTGAATAAACTGTACCTGCCGCCTTTTTAACACTTTCTATTACAGTTGAAAAGTGTTTATCAATTCGGTTTGTCTGTACATCTGTTTGTGTGTCTGCCATCTGCCTGTGTGTCCATGCTCTAACTCACGTAAATATATTTGGACTGTCATGCAACTGATATATGTTATTGAGGTTTCCTATGGAAAGTTTGGTATTGAAAATGAAGTGTGTACCACGTATATATATATTTTTTACAGATACACTCAAAATAATTCCGTTACATAACGGTATATAGGGGAAAATCATTTGCTGTTTATTTTAATGATGTTACACAATTTCAAAAATATAGAAATTTATATATATCACTAAGGTGCACTACAAGACGCTTACTATAGAATATGATGCGTATATCACTTATAGTTCCTTTACAGGGACACTCAAGAGAATTTTGTTACGAAACGGTCTACGAGAAAAATCGTTTGCGGTTTTCAAATCAGTATATATATCACTAAGGTGCATTATAAAAAACTTGCTATAACATATTGTGTGTATAGCATTCGTCGTTCATTTACATAGTTCATCATAAAAGAATTCGGTACTGTCTGTTAACAGTAATTGCTGGAAGTGCATTTTTATTTGCTGTACGCGTTTATCAATTTAACTCATTTTTTGTCTATTACTGGGTGTGTATAAATTTTATAGATCATATACAGGGCAGCACAAATTTTCTCGAGTACATTTCCGTTTATTGACGGAAATTCCAGAAGGGAACATTTAAACTGTGCTACGCGTTTCCTATCTGAACAAAAATTTAGCATTCTATGTAATATTATATATACAAATCTATAGATCATATACAGGACTGCTGAAAAGAGGTCGGTTATTTTTCCTAGTATTGTTGATAATTCCTGAAATTAGGTTTTTAAATATGTTATGCGTCTTAAAAATTGTTTAGTTAGAAACTTCTCTAATCTCATGGTGGTATTTGATTTGTGTTCATTCTAGGATTATTTCGTTATGCGTTTTCCAAATTTACTGAGATATTATATTTTACCTTATTAAACGGTGAAGATTTGTCAATTTATTTTGGAAGTGTTGGTAAAGTTTTGTATACTCTATGCTTGATGCATAATTTTTCGTTCTTGTTTTTTCTTTTTCCTGAATGCACATCCTAGAAACGTGAAGTAACTGCGGTTTAATTCCGTTCACAGATTCTTTTTGAATGAAGCAAGTACACAGCAAAAGTCAATGAAGATTATATTTTGTTTTTAACATTTCCGCTTACAATATTCCTTTTTAGGAAGAAATATTTTAATTAATTATATGTAAATAAAAAATTGTAACGAATATATTCATATTAAATAGAATTTATCACACAAATATTAATTATCAAATTGATAAAATTTATGAAATCATACCTGTGTTTTTATTTATATTTGTACAGAATTGCTTGAAGAAGTATTTTATGCCGCATTAAAATATTTTTTACAACAATATAAATAGATACATACATAGTATTTTGTTTTTCCTCTTTTCTGCGTTTTAATTAATAAGCTATTTTTTAAAAATAATGAATGACTGTGAGACAACAAATTTCTTTCAAAGAAAATAATAATTTTCTTTTTAAAAATTAATTATTTTGTCTCAGATATCAATACCTTAAGCACTGAACTTTAATTATTTTGTCATTAAAAAAGATTATAGGTATGTTGAAACACGCTTAAAAATCTAGCTTTTATAAGAAAATATTTTTTTTATTAAATTGGATCTTAGCAATTAATTCTGAATGAAATTAATATATACATTTTAAAAAGAACCTATCTTTTTTTTTTTTAATTTTCATCAAACAATTATGTTTTTCTATTTCTTTTATAAAAACATGTTATTTTAATTTTTCAGTCATATGATCATGTTAGTCATATTGATTTAAACATATTCTTTTTCATTTAAATTTCAAGAGTAGACTAAAAATAATAGATTATTTTAAGATATTTGAAATTTTAATGCAATTTTTATTCAATACACCATATTTAATGGCAGAAGCTATTAGTAATATTTTAGGATTATAAACGCAATGCATGTTTTATTGGAAAACCGGTTCTGAGAGTGTTTATAAGGCTTTGTTGATCTAGTGTACTTTGTCAAACAATAATATATTATAATTGCATTTAAAGATCATCATTTTACGAAAAAAAAATCTTTAGAATATAAATTCCCATTTACAATAAAATGCATATAAAAACTCGTTAAAAAACAGTCTTGAATTAGAAAGATTTTTTAACACTTAAATATATATTTAAATGTTTGACAAGGAAAATAGGACAAAATGACTCAAAACTGCTTTTAATTAATTTGAATTGTACCGTTAATTTTAAATTGCTATTCAATTTAGAATGTCAAAAACACATACTATTTGTAAATAGTTCTACTAATATGGACGAGTGAAAGAAATATATGTTGCAATCAGTGTAAATAGATTAATATGGCAAAGACAGATTAATATAGGTATGGATAACACAATTTTCAACTGATAATTGCATATTATAATGAAACATTCTGAAACTTGTTTAAAATATATATATATATACGAATGCGTGGAAAAGAAGACCACAAGGCGAGACAATTAAACGGGTTATTGTGGTTTTTCTATTACTCATGACAAACTACGTCAGTAGACCATGTCCAAAACGCACAGTGTCTTATAGGAAAAATGAAATATTTAATAAACAGAAAAGTGCCCAGTTAAACTGATGACACTGAGCTCACAGGCTTTTCACACTAATTGTATATTATACCCTTATTTCAAAGAATAATACCCCTCGAAAAATAAATAAATCGACAATAAATTAAGGTGGGTTTAGCTCCCGTTACCCCCCCCCCCCCCTGTATAATAAGCCAGTGGACCTCCAAAACTAATCAGGGAAGTGCCTTATCACAGTGAACCTATATACAAAATTTGAAACAAATCGGATAAGTCTTCAGAAAAAGCCCATTTATCGAAATTAAAGGGGGAATGAACCCCCCGTTTCTCCCCTTTATACTTAACCAATGGACCCCAAAAACTAATCAGGGAAGCTCTTTATCACAATGAGCCTATATACAAAATTTGTAGTAAATCGGATAATTCTGCATGAAAAACTTATTTATCAATTACTCATTTAAATTAAGGGGAGAATTAGCCCCCTGTTTCCCCCCTTTATACTTAACCAATGAACCCCAAAAACTAATCAGGGAAGCGCCTTATCACAATGAACCTATAAACAAAATTTGAAGCAAAACGGATATTTCTATTAAGAGTTATCGCGTTACGTACATACGTACATATACATACATACATACAGAACCGGCGGGCACATTATCTCTCAGGCTTTGATAGCCAATGAGATAAAAAGGAACAATGATCGAAAATACCATCCAGGAACGTTTGCTGGACGGTAGTGCGGTTAAATAGAGAGTATACTTAATAAACATATTTTACATCGGTACCATTGTCTTTCCTACCAACCACACAGCGAGAAGACTGTCCATGCCGCTGATATTATGTGTAAGTATTTACCATTAACATTAAATAGCTCCTAAGTGGTCACCTCTCGAACTATTATACTGATTTATGTAAATGTTCGGATGGGAACCAGCGCTTTACAAAAATGTGTGATAATTGCGATAAGAAAATATTATTCCTAATATTTTTACCCGAAAAGCATTAGTGTGACAAATACAGGGTATATATGTAATTAAGTAAATAAATTCTATGAATAGAATAGCATTTAAAAAGAAAATTGCAAAACATTACTAAACAAAAGTAAAAGTAAATTATAATGTATGAGATTTAAATATGTTTAAAATATTAAAGTCACAAAAGCTTAAGAGTTTCTATTTTTTATATATCATAATGATATGTTATTGCCATATGATTCTATTTTACTCAAACTATTTGTATTAAAGAGAATTTTAATCAAATAATTTTATTTCTGCAACTCTGTATGTAAACACCGCATTTTATTCATTAATTTTTCTCTGTATTGTTGCGTCCTCTTATAGAGAAATTTTTCATAAAAGCTCGAGGAATAATACTTTGTTAAAAACATAAGCATAGAAAAAATAGTCATTAAAAAGCTGATTTAAGCTAAATATATATAAAATATTAAGCACTTAAAGACCGAACTGATCTTATTTATATTTCTTGTGTACGTTACCGACATATTTAAAAAAAAAAAAAAAAAAAAAAAAAAAAAAAAAAAAAAAAAAAAACTTATTAGGATCGTTAATTCAAAGCAAACGTGTACCTTCCCATATAACATTGTTACATCACAGTGACATTACACTGTTACTTTCTGGCCATCGATGTGAAAGTCACAGTGACGTATATGTGACGTCGGTATGGCCGTTGTGAAGCTCTTCTGGGCGTTTTTTTTCAGGTAAAAATTAATACATTCGGTTTTTATATATACTATTAAGATTGATTTATAACTTTTAATTTAAATTTTCTCACTTTCATGTGTCGTAGATAAGCTTTGTCTACAGTTTATGAAAAATTTTGAGAACTAAGGCAAATAAATGCTTCTTTATTTTATTCTTAAAATTCACTTAAAATACTTCATGACAGTAAAAGAAAGGTAGATAAGATTTATCCTACCTGTTGATTTCGCGAAGGTGTGGTAAGTATTATCCAACTTGAGAATAAATCCAATGGCACTATTTAATCACTTTTTCATATCAATGATGAGAATAAAAAACATGATATCTTGTCTGAATAAATATTTCTTCAGGATATATTTTCTAATTTAAATATTTAATTACTATTAAAAGAAAAAAAAGTTTAATTTACATTATTAAATTTACATCACACTATAAAAAAAAGTTAAAACATATATTTTAAGAGAAGTGTTCAGCAGGTCTCCATTTTAAAAAAGTTACTCAGAGACTAAAGTATATTAGTTCTTGGATGAGAGAAAACACAGTCAAGTCTACGTCATATAGCCTTGAACTCTCGAGTGTAAGTTCTTTAATGAGAATCTCACAGAAAACAGAAAAAGTACTTTGTCAGCACACGTGTTTCGTTTCACCAGCTTGAAATCGGATGGATGAATAGTCAGGCTCACGATACTAGATGAAATGTTTATATCAGAAATCACTTTCCTAACAGTTTACTTAATTAAAGAGCATACTTAATAACCACCTTCATTGTGTCCGATAAGCAGATGTAATTCAAATTCAAGCCATTGGTTGGGTTCGGTTTAGAGTAATAAATGAAATTTATACTATAGATATTAATATAGACAATTCTCCTTTCATGTCACTTTTAGAATATTGGTGAATTTATTATATTACGGGAACGGGTTTTTGCAGTAAAAAGCGCCGGTTTAAATGAGTAAAAATCATTTTTGTTGATTCAGAGACGGACTATGAAATGGCAAAAGTTATTTTATTGGGTTGGCTGCATACAAAATTTTGAAATTTTGACCAACAAAATTTTGATTAACAGAATAAAATATTTTATGAATCGTATATATATATATATATATAACAGAAGTTTGTTTTTAACTCTTCTTATTTCCATGTGTCGAAGCTTACTCAATAAAAGATCATAATTAAAAAGTAACTTTAGAATATTCGTTGTGTCGTATAAGAAGATTTAATTTAAATTTTAACAATGAATCAGGTTCGATTTGGAGTTCTGCGCTAAGACGGTAAATCGTTGATTATTAACAAACAATTTGGTATTAAAATTTGACTTTAATGTCTTAAAAATTACAATACTACGCATTTGATTTTATCAGTTTACATTATATTTTAAATGTAATTTTAGATTCACATAATTATACAGGCGGAAGAAAACTGAAAAACAGCACCCTACAAAAAAGCAAACCTTCTTTCTTCAAGCTTTAATTGTTACTAATCACGAGAATAATTCTAAAAAATGAATTAAAGTCTAGCTTCTACTCTTTAAATATTTGTTAGATAATATTAGGAAGTAATAATTTGAAGCTAATTTTGAAGAAGAAAGATTCTCTCTTTTTATTGTTGCTCTTACAAAGAAGGTATCCATAAGCGCATACTCAGAAAATATTGAAAAAATTACAGAATATTCTGCTCAAGAGGATATACATGTTTATAAAAAAATTTGCTGTGGAACCTCGATATAACGTCCGTAAAAAAATTATGAAAATTTCATGTTTTTGAGATTTATCGTTAGGTTGCGACATAATGGAAAAAAATACGCATTTACGTTCAATACTCTTTTGGGAAAAACGCTTTCTACTCTTTATACTGAACTAGTTTAAGTTTGTTTAACTTAAATAAATTCACTTTTATAACTACGATTTTGTTAGTGCCGGAGACAACAAGAAAAAAGTCTTGTTGTCGTGGGAACAATGACTTATACAAAATTAAAATGTATAATGAGAATGTTTTTAATCGGACAGTTACTGTTAAAATGCACTTAAAACTTATCCAGCTGTCGAAACAATGTAAAATTAAACAATTCAACAGTACTTAACTTGTATATATTATATTATATAAGTTTATAGAAACAATAATAAACTATTTAATAGTTGAAGTTTAAATTCATAAAGTACTACGTATTTAAACACTCATTTTACCAGGAATTTTCAAATACATTAAAATCGCTTGCATTTAGCGACGAAAAAGTGTTACTCGCCAAATCGTTTTTTTTTTTTTTTTTTTTTTCGCCAAATACTCGAAAGATTTTATTTTTTTTACAGATTTTCTGCTGCTATTCTGCAGTTAAATTTGACTGATCCTTTATATCGTACATGAGTAGTTTCATTAGCATTTTTTTCAAAAAATTCTGAGTATGTGCTTTAAGGAAACCTTCCTGGTTAGTCTTTTATTTAAAAATATATATATATATTTAGCTTTATATATTTAATATTCTTTTGCATTAATCCATCAGACACGAAATTTCTCAATTACATATTTAAAAAATACCCAAGTAATTCATTAATTAACGGCTCATTTGTTATTTCCATAATACGGTAATTTTTTAGAGTTCGATAGTGCTTATAAATTAATTTCAAATGATTAATAATAAATCTCAAGCTTTATAGCTTTGATATATTATTATTTTTTTAATTTTCGATCCATTTTGCTTAACATCCACGTACATTCTGAATACAAATAAGTATAAACAAAATCTGAGGAATTTTAGAAAATCTCAAATAAGATTTATATAATAAAATATATTGAGTTCCAAAAAGAACTTGAAATTAGAATTTGCTATTATATATTATAAATTTATTGTATTACAAATATATTTTTTAATTATTTAACGTAATATAATTTGTAACATTTAAATACAGTGAAATTCAAATCAATATTATCAAATTTTGTATTCGCTTACACTTTGTTATTTCCCAAATCCTTTATATTTTCCTACAATAAAACCTTTATGTATTCCTTTATTTATTCACACAAAATGGTTAATGTTGTCATTTTATATGGAATCTTTGGTGAGTCATTTCTGATAAAGAAATTTAGATAGCTGTATATTTTACTTAACAATACAGCTATCATAAAATCTTTTGCTTGCAGTCTTGAAAATTTGAATTTCAATACATCATAAAAATAATTCATTTTCTGCTTGTAACACTTTGTCATGGAATCATCTCGTCGAATGAAATAACTTGTCAAATAATTTCGATTGCAGTGGATTAAGTATTGAAAATGAGCAGGTGGTTAAATTTCAGAATCTCTCATCAAGAATGGAAAATGAGCATGTGGTTAAATTTCTGAATCTCTCTTAAAAAATGAGCAGGTGGTTAAAATTGAGACTCTCTTATCAAGAAAGAAAAATGAGCAGGTGGTTAAATTTCTGAATCTCTCATCAAGAAAGAAAAATGAGCAGGTGGTTAAATTTCAGACTCTCTCATCAAGAAAGAAAAACGAGCAGGTGGTTAACTTTCTGACTCTCTCATCAAAAAAAAAAAAAAAAAAAAAAAAAAAAAACAATCCTTCAATCTTCTACTTTTCCTCCACCAATGATTATTTTTTTTTCGCACTTCAAGATTAAGTTTTACAGATGTACAGTGGAATAAATTGTGTTTGGGCTGTGCTTTGGTTTTTTTTTTAAACAATCAAAAGTTTTATTTTTTTTTTATTTATGTTAAGTTTACTAAATGCAGCTTTTAAAATTAAATGTCTAATCGTGGAGTACATACTAATTGTGTTTGTATGATAACTTCCAAATGCATATTAACAAAAATTGATCTTTATACGTTTTTTGTAATGTATTCTAGGATATTAGATAAGTGAATAAGTGAATATAAATTGTTAATTTTTGAAGGGACCAACAAAAATCAATAAGTTCCAAGGTCTCAAATACGTAAAGATCTTTTAATAATAATGCTTTTTCAAATTCTCATTTTGATCACAGTGTGATTTCAAGATATTCAAATTTTTTGGTCACAGTTGTGACCAAATTACCGCATATAACTTGAAGTGACGGCAAGACAGTTTTTCAAAAATGGCTTAAAATAGCTTTTACAATGAATAGTATGTTTTGTATTTTTAATTTACATTCAAAGAAGGCCACATTTTACTTACAATTTGATGTCGCTTTTTGGCGACATTTGGGTTACATATGTGACGTGACTACTGTGACTGCAGTGACCGCATTGCCATATTATTTTCTATTCGAGTTTTTCCTTTATAATGAAAAAATGAATGTTGATCATATCTGAGATATGCGGACCTTTAGACAGGTATTTTAACTTAAAGAAACCTAAAAGGCAAGATTTAAACAATTAAGTGTTTTTGAAATACATTTCCAGTAATAGTAATATGGAAAGCCTCTGATTAATTTTAAGCAATTAGTAAGAAAATTGCTTAAAATTGTTTATATTTACCATACAGACTCTTTGCTTATTTTGAATATCTGATATTTCACAGTTAGACATAAAAATACTTAAAACTTTTTTCAAAGGAATAAAACTACACATATTTTAAAATTTTCTATAGTTGTTTTTATAACTTTTCTATAGTTAAAATTAAAGATTGTTACTTTTTTCTCTTAGAATTTGTCTACAAAATAAAAATGTTTGTAAGTCAAATGCATCGGTTTTTAAGCCTCTTTTAACTGTGAAATCATGTGAAAACCATTATATATTACATTTCTCTTTTTACTGTCTAGAATCAAATTTTACTTTAAATAACAAAATCCTATTACTTTAATAATGTCGTTCGCTATTATTCTTCTAAAAAAATCTTCGAAATGAATCCATGGAACTTTCTCCGATTTCTTTGAAAACCTTTTTGAAAAGGAAAAGGTAAAGATTAAAGATTCATTAGAACATGAAACTCTCTGAACTTTTAAAAGAAAATCTTAGATTGATAAAATTAAAAAAAAACTTTTATCCTTACATTTCCTTTTTCAACTATCACAAAGTCAACAAAAATGACGCCGAGTTTTATATTTATTTGAATTATATTCGATCTTCTTAAAACAATTACATAAGATTATTTTTTTAGGATATTCTGCAAATTAAAACATTTTTTAAAGATTATTTTTTAACTATGATAAAGGAGATCCAATCAAGGTTTCTCGGTTTACAGAACATAGGTGATTTTGTTTTTTTGAAAACTGTAATAGATATTTTACATTTAATATTTTTTGTTTATGTTGAACGCTAAAAACATCGAAAAATCTTTTTAAATGAAAAATATTAATTATACATTTAAAAGAAAAAAAAACTATTGATTTTTTTTAAAAAGGAAGTTTCGTTTTAGCTGCATAACAAAAATTAATAGCCGAGTAAATCGCCAAAGATTTCACTTCTTACATCAGCCCTTTTTGATTCTGATATTTTCAATGGTTTAAGCGTGCAGTTCGATTACATGTCTGTTTTATTTGTGTTTTAAATATTATATTATTATTTTCTGAATTTATTTACGGAGTTTTAATTTCATTATAGAATATTTTTTGGTAACAAATGCTGAAGTGCGTATATTGTTTGAAGTGCAAACGGGCTGGCACACAATAGATATATAATTTCTAAAAATTCACGCTTGAAAACTATTTCAAAATCCATAAAATTCAGTAAGTTGAGATACTTTTCAAACAAATTGCATTTGAAAGAACATTATTTTTATTATTCGACTGAGTAAAATTTAAATTGTGCAATGTTTATCAGTAATCAAATTTTAATTACTTAATAGGCGTATAGCCAACATAGTGATAAAGCACCCAAGCCGGGGCTCGAACCCGGGTCATCAGAATAGCGTACTGACGTTCTACCAACTGAACCACTTGGGAACGATACTCAGCCTAGAACTTTTTCGCCATAACGTGTTGGCAAGGCTACAAACGCAGCACAAGATTGAATATTTTCCGTGAGCCGCCAACCCTGGGGCAAACACGAAATCAAAGAGAATCCAGCATCGACAATTGAATAAATTCATATTTAATACTTGGAAATTTTTCCAGAGAAAATTTCTCACGCCTTGCATTCATAATAATCAAATTTTAATTGTTTAATAGGCGTATAGCCAACCACGCTGAGTTCCAGGCTGAGTATCGTTCCCAAGTGGTTCAGTTGGAAGAACGTCAGTGCGCTAATCTGATGACCCGGGTTCGAGTCCCGGCTTAGGTACGTTTTCACTATGTTGGCGATACGCCTATTAAGCAATTAAAATTTGATTATTATGAATGCAAGGCGTGAAAAATTTTCTCTGGAAAATTTTCCAAGTATTAAATATGAATGGTTATCAGTTTTAAAAAATGCATGACAGGAAAAAAATACGTATTGGTCAGATGTTGAGAACGCGAGTATGATGTCAGCGTTACTCACAGATACTTTTTTGCTTGATAATATAGATTTTAAATGGTGTTGATATTTTTTAAAGAGATGGAATTTTCTTAAGAATCAGTCACTGTAACTGGAAGTGTCTTATATTAGAGTTTCTTACTATGAGATGTCTTGAATTGGCCATCCTCATGGATGACCATAGAACGTGGTCGAAACGTCGATATTTTTAATTTTAATGCATGTATATAATTTTTAATTTGTATACACCATTCAGTAAAAATTTGTGATGTTTTATACTCACGTCTTTAATGTTGTAATATTTCATAGTGTAATCGTCCAGCATTTATATTTATACTAAAATAACCATTTGACTAGAAGTTATGTCTTCTTTCAATTTATGTTAAAAAAAGTTTAGGAGGTTGTATTATTACTGTTTTTGGAGATAAAGTTTACTTGACATTATTATGAAGCGCTCTAATTTATAAAAATAGAGAACAATTACGCTTATGTAGCCGTTTTCTATTAAAACTATTCAATGACTGGTCAATTTGCCGCATATTTTTAAGTGTCGATATAAAATATTTAAATATGGAATGATGATGCTTAAATATTGCTTACTGAATTTCACGGTTAAATTTTGAAATAAAACATGAATTACTGGCTTGTATTAATGATCACATAATTCTTAAATATTTAAAAAATATTAATTTTTTTTTTAAATGGCTATTTACACAGTTAAATATATGGAGAAATCTGTCCCTATATATATATATATATTAGTAAAGGATAAAGGATTGTTTAAATCAGAAAATATGTATTGGTTTTTGAAGTTTCTAACGATGAAATACGATATTTGGAATCATGAGTAACTTTGAAGAGATTATTGTACATTCTCGTTCGTAGTTATATTATATGTTCGGACATTAAGAAACATTTGTCTTTTTTTAGAATGCCACGCCCGATGACCAGACCCTCGTCTCTTTATCTACCACAGAGACGAGCAATCCAAACCAAAAATTTTTGCAAGTACGACGAATTTGTTTGCACGGTATGCCTTTAACGTGCATGGCGATATGAGGTTAAGCCGAGACTCGAATGCAACAGGATTTCCTCGCGACTTACATGCTTAACCGACCGAAATATCTCAGTCGCAACCTGTAATGTTTAAAGGTATTTTTAACTTTATCAATGAATTTTCCTAAACAGTTACAAAGAAATTACATTATGTCATCATTGTTGTTCTCAAGTATAGATTTGAAAAGTGCCAGAAGACGTAATTAAGGTAATTAACTCATAGATGAATAGGTGTAGACATATATATCATTTTTAGATTATAATAGTATTAAAACGGGATCATCTGCAAAAATAGACCTTTCTAATAAAAAAAAAATTGGAAAATCGGATCATGATTGTAAAATTTATTCGTGGACATGCATAAATAAAACATACAAACTATGTTGTATAATCTCCGTCGTTTGAAGTCTTAAAAAGATAAACCTTAATTCTTTAAATTGAATTTTATTATACAAAAATCCATAGATATATGATAATTTTAAAGTATAAGTCAAATTAAATTAATATTTGAGATATAATTTAAAGAGATGGCATATGCTTGTAAAATTTCTAATTTGATTTAAACTCGCTGAATTTTTGCTAAAACAAGCGTGCAACTAATAGAGTGAAAAAGTGTCTCTGCCTGGATTCGGACCAGGATCTTCGAATTTGTGCGCCAATGTTCTACCTCTGAGCAAAAAGGACGATATGTAGTCTGGTACTACATACGCTTATAAGTTGGTAAGGCTGCAACGGCAGCACGAGCTAGAATATTTTCATTAACGAGAAACCCGTGGCAAACATTAGAAGCAAATTGATATTTTATTACAGTATCGATGAATATATCTAAATAATTCGTAGACATGACACACTCCTGTAGAAATACTAATTGAATTTATAATCGTTTAAGGCGATTAAAAATTCAAGTAGTTCAGTAATTTAGAGACCAACTAATTAGTATTATGAATTTGAGATGAATTAGTATTTATTTTAAGTTATATTTGCATCAGGTTTTGCAAGTAATATAAAAATATTCGGCATTTCCATATGGCGTTGAATTAAGTTATTCTGAATTTAAATTTTAAATATACAAAATTATATACATTAAGTTTGCCATAAAAATGCCAGATTGTTTAGTAAACCATTAATTAAAAATGCACAATGTATTATATTTCTTTTAACTTAACCATTCACAATTTACAGGATTGAAAATGCATTTCCGTTTCACTTATCCTTTGACATTCACTCATCAGGAACATAATTTAATCAAATAACGTACTTACAAATTAGTTGCATCAAGAATACTCATTTATGCGTAATAATTATTTGGACAATGATCATTAAAACATACTATAATAAGATTATGCTTTAAATCTGCGGAGTTTCATATAAACTTTCTACAAAAATGTTAGTAAAGCTAGTTATGATACAAAGAACATTTTAATAAATAGTGCATTATATATATAAGTTGTATAACCGAATAACACAATAGTTATATAACAGTAAAACATAATAAAGTGAAACTTATTTTTTTGCTTATTAGACATAATACATAATTTGTGTGCTAAAAGACTATTAATTAATTTAAAAAATAGATGAATAATATTTTAAAAACATGTCTAGTGTATAGAGAAAGTACAATAAGAATAATATAGATAATTGTTAGAGTAATGTATATAGTTGTAGATAATTGTCAGAAATTGTTAAAGTAATGTAATTTGAGCAACAAATGTATGGTGAATAATTATTTATTTTAAGTTATATTTTCATTACCGTTTTACAGTATATCATACAGATACATCCTGGAGATTCTTGTGAATACGTTTAAGTGGTTTGTTTTATAAATTTAAATTGTAAATAAGCAAAATGATACACATTAAGTCTATTGTAACAGTGCACGATTTGATAACTACGGTAATTTTGCGCGTATACGCCGGACTCAAACAATTCGATTTTCTACCAGAATTTATTTTAAATAAAATGTGACTTTCTTCTGCTTAGCACTTATTTGACTTCTTATTTTCAATAAAATTTCCGGTTTGAAAAAGACTTAACTGAGACTGTTTACCGTATAGACTGGTTTACCGTAATTTCGCGCGTATGTGCGAAATTACGGTAAATCAGTTATTATACATTCCAATTACAGATTCATGCGCAGTTACTATGATTATTCTAAATTTCTAAGTCCTAAACCCAATTTCTGCTCCACATCGTTTTATATCCACAGATCAAGAACATTATTTAATCAAATAACTAACTTCTAAATAAGATATATCATAATAAAAATACACATTTATGAGTGATAACGATTTAAAAAATGCTAGAATATATTAAGATAAGATTACGCCTTTATACGATAGAGTTTAGAGCAAAATTTCCACAAAAATATTAATAAAACTAGTTATGGCGCAATGAACATAAAAAAAAATATTATATAAGTTGAGTACGTCAAGAAAAAAAGTCCTTCCCGCCTGTACCGGGAGGAAAAGGTAGCTTACCTGAATCTTCGTTTTAAAATTTTGGCTTATGTTACACGAAAGCAGCAAGCTAAAATGCAAAGAAACAGGTTACAGAGGATTCGTTAATACTGAATTTGAATAAAAAATTCCCCAAATTATTGAGCTATAACCAAGCTAGCTTCATTTATGAAGACATATTTTGGACGCCAAATTTGGCAATATTTCGCCAAATGTCGCCAAGTGTGGCGAGAATTTGGCGCTAACGAATATGAATGTATGCGTGGCATTGGGAAAATGATTACAACAATGAAAGATAATAATTTGCGAGAAATCGCGTTCACTAAAACTCATAAATTAATCGTTGGTTTTTTGTAATATGCTGTCTTGTTTCAAAATTTCAACCACCCTAGAATTTCAAACTGCTCTATCTCATCCATGTTTTAAGATAGAGGTAAAAAAATGCTCCGCAAAGGGTTCCGTACATTAAATTTATTAATTACAGTTTAATAATTAATAAATTCCTACTACCGCTATTTTTTCATAATTTTAGTTTCAGTAAATTCTGAAATATGAGAGTAGGGAGGCATATTTTTCCAGTATATTTTCAACGATATTTCTGAAATTATAATACCTAAAATTAAAAGAAATATATTTTTGAGTTCGATGTTACGAGATCCTTCGAACGATATCCTACACGATATATAAAAAGAAAGTTTTTTTTTCAAGTAACTTAATTAAAATCTCGGCTACTTACCGACAATTTTTTTAAAAATCATTATCAAATATCCTTGTATGATTCTGCGTCGATAGGTACCACGAGCCGCCCGTCAACTCCGCCGCTGACCGCTTGAAAAGAGAAGTTGTGTGTAACAGAAAAATGCGTTTTTGTCAAAAACTATGTTAGCTAGGAAAATCACTATAGTTTTCCTGTAAGGTTTAAGGGAACTCCTACAAGTACTAATCTTTTCATAATTTTAGATTCAGTAGATTCAGAAATAGAGGTGGGGAGGATTATTTTTGCAGGGAATTTTCGATGATATCTCTGAAAATGTAATACCTAAAATTAAAACAAATATAATTTTGAGTTCGATATTACAAGATCTTTCACACGACACCCCAAAAAGATATACAAAATGAAAAATTTTTGTTTTTTTATGGAGAATTAATTAGTCCTCTAATTTTCTCCTAAACATATTTATGAACGGCTCATAATCTGAAAATTTGTAGGTAAAAAGTCTTTATAAATTTCCCAAGTTGGAACTTTCCACGTCTCATAGTTAACGAGAAAAAGGGCTCTTACAGACGGAGAGACAGACACAGGAGTGATCATATAATGGTTCCGTTTTTATTTTTTAAGTACGGAACCATAAAATTGAAGGATATTATTCTAAAATATATCTAACGCAGAATATTATATCTAACAATTAGGAATGTTCTAGAGTAATCAATAATTCTCAGAGTAATTTTTTTGGAGCAATCAATTCATGATATACGAGGGTAATCGAAATGTTTGCAAAATAAAAACGAAAATGAGAAATTTTGTTTTAAATATGTTTTTAATGTACTTCATCCAACGATGTTCTAGAGCCATTATGCCATCGCGAATGTGCAATTTTTCATGTCCTCCAAAATAGTCATCGACAGCTGCTTTTACTTATTCTTCCGTAGAAAATCTTTGTCGCCCCGCGAAAAATTTTAGTCGTTGGAATAGATGGAAATCAAAAGAAGCCAAATCAGGCAAATAAGGTGGATATCACAACCGATCGAGGTCATTCAATTTTCCCATTGCTACTACACTTGTATGGTGAGGTGCATTGTTCTTATGAAAAATCATTTTCTTATTCAAACCTGGTCTTTTTTTTCATTTATTTGTCAATTCATTAGACGTCTGGACTAGACGTTTAGCAAAATATTCACCATTTATTGATTGTTCCTTGGGGATACAGTCAATTAGGAATACCCCTTATCATCCCAAAAATCTGACGCCATAACTTTACTGATTTCACGGGTAGTCCCTTCTTTGGAGGTGGAGAACCACTATGTCTGCATTCTTTTGATTGCTGCTTTGTCTCAGGGGTATAATAGTGAACCCAAGTTTCATCTGCTGTAACAAATCTATGGTCGAAATCGGTTTCATTTGCGGTCTACCTAAAGCGGTCTGCATTCTCTTGAAAAATTATCATTATCTGACGGTTTTGATCCATTGTCAATATGCGCGGCCCCCAACTTGCCAAAAGTATTTTTTATCCCTAATTCCACGATTAAAATATGACTTGTTCTTTCATCTAAAATGACCATATCCATTAGGGTGGGTCGAAAAAACCTAAATTTATATAATCGAAACGTAATAGTACGGGGAAGTTGCCATTGGTAATACTGAATAAATTTGCAAAATATTACACCAAAGGGTTAATATCTTTTACCGCCGCAAGGGGGCCAAAATTTCAAAAAATCGCAAAAAAATGTTTTTGTAAAAAAAAAAAATAATAATTTTCCAACCATACCAATGCAATTTCCAATACAATGCAAAAGCTACATCAAGATGTTAGTAATGTTCCAATAAAATTTCATTATGGTGATACCATTTCTATTACCTCCGCAGGGGCGGCCAAAATTTTTAAAAAAGGGCAAAAATCTCAATTTTCCGTTTTTTACAATTTTTCCAATTTTTATTATATGCCTACTATTAAAAAAATTTACATTATATTTAGTAATAACTAATAAATGTTTAGTAATTTTGATAATGGGGATTGCCAACCAAGGGAGAGAGGGGGCCACCCCTCCTAAATTTAGGGAAAATGGGGCTTTTTGAAGAAATTTTTGCGATTTTACGGTAATTTTGGTGATTTTTTTGGTAGGGGGGCCTCTTACATAAATTCCCTCTCATTTTTCATTTTTGCTCCCCTTCCTAACAAAAAAATCCCTAAAAAGTTCCGGAAAATCCCCAAAATCCCTTCAAAAAGCCCCTTTCTCTCAAATTTAGGAGGGGCGGGCCCCTCTCGCCTCTGGTTGGCAATGACCATGAGGAAAATTACTAGACATTTATAAGTTATTACTAGGTATAGTGTAAATTTATTTAATTGTAAACATATAATAAAAATTAAAAAATTTAGAAAAACGGAAAATTGAAATTTTTGCCGTTTTTACAAAATTTTGACCGCCCCTGCGGCGATAATAGAAATGATTTCACCATAATGAAATTTTACTGGAATATTACTAACATCTTGTTGTAGCTGTTGCATTCTATCAGAAATTGTATTGGTATGGTTGGATAGTTTAATTTTTTTTTTGAAAAAAAAAAACAATTTTTTTGTGATTTTCTTAAACTAGGCCCCCCCCCTTGCGGTGGTAAAATATATTAACCCTTTGGTGCAATATTTTGCGAATTTATTCCGTAATACCAATGACAACTTTCCCGCGCTATTGCGTTTCGATTATATAAATTTCGGTTTTTTCGACCCACCCTAATATCCATGGCGATTTCGGAGACTTTTATTCGAAAATTCTGCATAACCCTATCGTCGACGACTTCAGGCGTTGTGGCAGTTTTTGGTCGTCAACTGCGTGGATGATCTTCAAGGCATTCACGACCATGTTTAAATTCCGTCACCAAATATGCACAGTCGTAAATGATGGACCAGAGTCTCCTAAAGTATCTGAATATATTTATGAATATCTGGTGCTTTCTACCTACTTTCATAAAATATTTTATAACAGCAAGCGTTTCTGTTTTATCCGTTTTGCAATACTCACAAAACTATTCACAAACAATTCCAAATTGATTTCTGCTTAAAATAAAAAAAATGTCTAATTTAACTTTTGTGCACAAGGCAGTTAGTGGTATATGTTGTGTGTATTTTATTCCAACTGATGCTGCCATCTGTCATTCATTTCGCAAACTTTTCAAATATTATATGAATTATAATTATATGAATTTATTTCTCGTTTTATTTCCATTATTTTTTGCATAAAATCATATAGATATACCCTTGAATTCCATGTTTCTACGATTAGGTTTATTGTATTATATATTTAACTTGAAAGATTATAAAATGAGTTACGATAAATAGAGAATATAAAAGTTTTCACTAATAGTGCACATTTGGATCCGTAAACCATTTCATTACAGATGCAGAATACATTACATGTAAAATTGATATAATCATTCAATACCTCCAGGATTCAACACAATTTATATTCCTCATCGCTTGATATCCACTGATCAAGAACATACTTTAATCAAATAACGTACTTCCAAATTAGATGCATCACAATTAAATGCTCATTTATGCATGATAATGCTTTGGAGAATAATTACTATAACATCTTATAATAAGATCATGATTTGAGACTGCAAAGAATTAAATAAATTGTCACAAAAATGTTAATGAAAGTAGATATGCATTGTAGAGATAATATTTTTACTAAAAAATATATATCTAATGATGGACCGGTAACAAGTATTTATGATAAGGGAAATAATTTTAATTTTGATACTATTAAAATGTTACATTTCAGTTCAAATGTGCATTTGTCTATTTTCAGAAATATTTTTATAAATGGTTTATGCCGTATTGAGAAATTGAGCTCTAACTATGCAAATATTGCTAGAAAAATTGTTGAACGTTATTATATGGCACATAGGGTTATCCGGTTCAGTTTTTGATCGATCTAACAAAGTAATAAGAAATAATGGTTATAGTGACGAATTGTTAAGAATGATCAATACGAGAGATGTCTTGTTGAAGTGATAATTGTGGGAGTGTCGGTTTGTTGGGTTATTTGCCGTGATGAAAGTTGTGAACGTGATGGTGTAGTATAGCTATAGTTTGCTTCCTTTCGTTATGTCTGTTTCATTCATTTTCAGTCTGTACTTGTCAGGTATGAGGAGTGTTTTATCCTTAGGGCTAGTTTAACCCAGCAGTGCATGTCTCAAGCCATGCCACCTGACACAGGTCGTTTTATTCTTTCTCTGTTGTTTATTGATTTTTCATTTTTGCTGTAATTTTTTGTGTTCTATTGTTTTGAGTTTAAGTAGTTAGTTTTGATTTCTGATTCTGCTGCTAAGTAGTTTCTTCTGTTTTCTTGTTTTGTATTTATGTGTTTTATGGCTTTTGTAATATAGGTACTGCATGTGTTTTTTCATTGGAGTTTATTATATATATATTTAAATGATAAAAAAATAATGAGGTAAAAATTATACTTTTGCTGAGTACATAAAATTTATAATTTTTTCCTAAAAATGTAATAACTTTTTTAAAAACAATCATGATGGTTATTATTTACAAATATAGCTATCGTATAAAGACATAGTAAAATGTTAGCTAAAAATGCTTGATTTATGTAAAATAGATTCAAACACAATCACGAACATTTATTTCAACACAAAGTACATGATAAACTCTGCAGTATACAGTTGGACATTAAGGTAAAACAATTTGAAATGAAGTTATGTCAAATTTACAAGAATGGTGAAAAGTTATGAGATGAAGGGTTATGCTCTTGCTATTAATTAACACTATAATGATAATTTTCAGAATTTGAAACAAGAAAGTATAGTAGATAAATTATACAAAAAATTTTTATGCGTTGTGTTTTGAAACAATTAGAAGTTAATTAATAAATTAAACATATGTGGCATGAATTTTAATAATAATACGTATAGTTGCATAATGAATGAGATTTAAACACTGAAATAATTATACTAATATTTGATTAAAAGGGACATTCTGGATTATTTATTTTCATAAAGATCAATAATCATAATAATGGCAGGTAAAAATTTATAATTGCATAAAGATCATTAATCATAATAATAGCATGTAAAAATGACAAAGAGCATATATATCAAAGCAATAATAATTAAATTAAAAAAGAGTATAAATTATTTTACCAAGAATATCATATTGTGCTTAATTCACTTACACCTCTGAATTAGACCTACTCAAATACCGCATATACGTTTTGCTTATAAGATGAATTTTTTATCTAAATTCATCCAGAAATATATTTCAACACTTATCACTATTTTATTATCGTTGTAAAGCGCAAAGTTTGGATATCACAAGGCGAAAAAGAACATAGAACTGCACTGTGTATGAAGATTTGCCAATCACATTCTTGAGGAGCGCAATTTTCTTTGGTTGCATATTTAAAATAATAATACCGCTTTCTTGAGACACAAATGTTGAACGTATTGTTTTTGAATGATTGCAGAAGGCTTGGAAAGCTAGTCTGTAACACAACGTCATTGATTTTAAAATCACGTGCACCGATCTAGAATTACCGAAGACACAGATATTGAAGGAAAACACCTGATCAACACCAGTATATAATTCTGTGACACCAATTTAGGTTGGAAGATTAAAATGAAATATTTATGCTACTCTTTCTCTTTGTTCGACACCAGTGGTAGCATACTACTCTATTCTAAAAATGACAAAAACCAGTTCACAGACAGAAGAAGCGATATTTTGTTGAATGACCAGTTTGAAGTAGAAAGCACTATTTTGGATACAATTTCTCAATAAAGGAAACAAATAACTGTTACGTTATAAGATCAATTTAAAACTTATTTTTCTATTTGGAAAGAAAAAGCGATATGCTTCGGTCAGCATCCTAAAAAAATCAAATACTGCCGAGCGCCAACGTTATTTGCAATTTTTTTCAACTCAGGCGACGCTACGCACCGTGTTGCCAATCCGGTAGGAGAAAAGAAGGGAGAAAAAAATCTTCCTTTTTTTGACCCCATGAACACCGCGTAAGGGATGGCGGGAATTGAGAAGTTCTCTGATTAGACAACCTCACTAAGTCAGAGGAGGCAGGCAATTTGCTTTCGCTTGCTTTTTAAAGTAGAAATGCGCTCCTTTTCATGCCGGTTATACCGGTTATATAGGTGTGTTAAAAGTTGTTTTTAAAGTTCTGTAGAGGAACTTTTCTCTACAAGTAGCATTATAGAGAACCACTTACTATCTCGCTCTTCAAGCATCAGGCAGGCACCCATGGTAAGCATTTCTACAAAAATATCGGTCTCTTCATGACATCATCTATGTTTCCACCGAGGCTAACGAAAAAGAAAGGCTACCGCGGTGCTTTACGCGTATCTTTTTTTACAGACCGCCGGAGTCACGTGATGCTCGAATGCACCAATGCAGGTGTTATGACAGATGAGTTTTAACTGTTTTATAGTTTTAAATGTACGTTTTCAGTTTTCTTCTCGACACCCCCCCCACCCCCGTAAAAATAAAATAAATAAATAAATAAATAAAATTTAATAAATAAATAAATAAAACATTGTATAAAATTTAACCAACAATTTGTATAGATAGAAAAGTTTTCCTTCGCTCAGATATTCGTTTTAGACGTAGGGGTGGTAATTCGCAAAGATTTCACACCCTTCCCACATTCACCAGTATTTAACAGACAGCTATTTTCTCACGGATGTGCATATATTAAAAGGACCACACAGTAGATATTTTTCTTTTACAACAGGAGTGGGATATTTAATTGCAAAAAATTTTCAAGTTAGAATAATTGCCTGCTTTTCGAAAATTCATAAAAATAAGGTTTGTTGTTGTTCGTGTGTATTTAACGTGCATCATAAATGCACGTTATTGCTTCACGGATGGGTATGGTCTGTCATCATAAATCGACCAGGTTTTTCTACGAAGCGTGGGCCTACATAGTTGTTTTATCATGTGGTTTCTGCATGAAGAACGTAAAGGGTGGACCTAGCAACTCAACTTTGACCATGTGTGCGCTCTTGACCAATTACAGGGGTCTCGGTTAAGCGTATGCGAGAGGGTAATAATGAAGGGAAGCTGATTGGATTAGGTAAATGGAAGGGAGTTAGCTGGACTGGGGCGGATGTCAGATCGGAGAGTTGAGATGAAGATGGAAGAGCCTCTAAGAGAGTGATCTCGAAATAATGAGGGGTGGATAGGAGGATCTGAGGTTTTTTGAAGAACTACGGTTAGTACGGGAGAGCGAAAGTTTGTGGCGGCCGGAGGTACGAAGAAGCACCGGCAGTTGAATGCGGTAGGCTGTCGTCCCTCGAAAAGACTCGTGAATTACGGAGACCGCGGTATTTAGCGTAGCGTACCGTGAATCTTCAACCCGAGCGGCAGCAGAGTTCATGCATTCGGTGTCTTCCACAGCGGTCTTCGTCAGAGTTCAACGCGGCAGCCAGGGGAAGTGTGAGCGTTCAGATGCGGGATAACTTCAATGTCTGACGGGAATGCAGCGGGAGAGTCGGCAGGAAGGGGTCACCAGCTCTTGTCCTCAGCGGAGAGAATCCTGGTAAAACTGGCGTGGAGTACGATACAGTAAGATTTGACGGAGAAAGGCAGCTAGATGCCCCGGTTATCGACTGATAAATGAAACTTGTGCCCAGCCGATAAACGGCGAACACACCTCAAGACTGTATGGTGAGTGCTGCAATGTGAGAATGTTTGGTTATATATGTTTAGTTATATAAATATCTTATGATTAATAAGATTTATTTTTAAAAATCATTGTTCTTATCACCATTCCAGTATACTTGTTTAGAAAGTAAGAGCATAATAGTGCTTGTGCTCAGGCATAAGTTTTATAACTTCTTGTAACTATGTCTTGATTCAGGATTCTATAAATGTGATTCTACGATATTGATCTCAATTGATATTTCTTGTGTTTTATCCTATAAATTTAGTAGGTGTTCTTGAAAGAACCGATGTGACTTAAAAATACCTTCTTCCTTTTAAATAAACTTATTAACTTCAATTAAGTGCATGATTATTGTCTGTAAATTGACTTAATGTAATTGAAGAATTCTTATAGTTCACAAATGTTGAGGAGGGGTAGTTCCACCTATTTTGAGAGTTCAGATCAAATTTGAAGCTTATTATTTTAAGTCATAAGATACACTCTGTGCGAAGTCCTTAGTCAGTTAACTACATACTTTCATGGCTTCTACATTTAATATTATTTGCACAAAGTGAGGAACTTAAGAATGTTCTAAAATAACAATAAACATGTCGGTTACAGGAATTTATGTAATCTTTCAAGTAATAAGATAATTTGATTAAATATTATACACGGATTTTCACAACGCAATTCTTTAAGTATTCATGTTTAAGACTTCATTTATTCTAAATTTTGGATGTTTCATGCTTACCATGAAACAGAGTGTGCTTTTGTGATTTGCTCATCTTGTGGTCAGGTGCTGTCTTTAACCACCACTAATTATATTCTTCACCTCAATTTCAAGTGGTTTATTCAAAATTTAAACTCTTGACTGCACCTGTCAGTTTACTGTCACTTGTAGTTTCTTGGTTGCTTGTCACAAAAGAACACAAATAGTAGTCTCAATTCTATTGTTAGGAGTTTGTAAGTTGAGCTTACATATACATACATATGAAGGTTCATGCTAATTGTAAGTGAATTAAAAGAAAGGTAATTAATGACAATTGTAATTAAATTAAGAGAAACCATAATAACACACCTCCAACAAATGGTACCGTGACGAAAAGAGATCTGTGTTATTGCTATAAAATTAAAATGCTGCACTTTTGAAACAATTAATTTAAGTAAAAAGAAAATTAATTAAACAAATAAAGTCTCTATTCAAATTATAGAAGTTTAGATATGTATGTTATATGTACTTAAAATATGTGTTTGTGCATAATATGTATGATGTGACTAAGGTTTCGATATATTGGATTTTGATGATTTTCATTTGTTTTCGTTTAAAATTGTCATATGCTTTGGTTTAATCTTTACAAAAAAAAAAGTAGATAAAATAAATTTTTGTGATTATGATTTTTTTTGGGAGATGTAAGTAGTAGACAGTAGTTTATACAGACATTTATACACAGACATATGCTTTTGTGACTTATGTATGTTTTGTGTAAAATACATGATTTATTTAAGTGAAAATATTATATTGTAAGGGTCAACGGTGTCGTGGTTGCTATTTTTATCTACCCCATATAATGTGAATTTTGGTTCTGAGGTCTTTTAAGAAGCATTTAGTTAGCATACTTCTCAGGTTCCCCTTTCATTGTTCTATTATTTATTGTATTAAGACTTTAAATTTTTATTGGTAGAATTATTACACAGTCAATACATGTGACAGGCATTCCAGTCAGTGACTCTAACTTATAATTGATTGGGATTTTAGTGCTGTTTTCATATCAAACTTTAGGAAATCATGGTTTTAACAGAGGCAGAAAAGGCAATGGCGGGCCTTCAGAGAAAAACGGCGTTAGTAGACCACATAGGTCTAATACCGACATTCAGTGGGGAAGTTGGTTCTATCTCTTACGTAGATTTTAAAACATCTTTCGACAGATTATCGGGCTTATATGAGTGGGAGGAGAAGGAGAAGGTCTTTGTTTTGTTTACTAGAGTAATCGATCCCGCTGCTCAATTATTGAGAACCTACGAAAAGGAAGCAAATACATTTAAAGATCTAACAGATATTTTACAGCACAGATATTGTAGAAAGGACTCGCCAGCAGTGGCACTCCAAAAATTCATAAACTTTAAGCAAAATCAGGGAATGTCTGTGCAGTAATTCTTTGACAGGGCGAAGCAATTATCTCTATCTGCATTAGTTGTTGACGGGGGTGATGAAGCCTTGATAAATAAAACAAGGACAGAAATGTTGAAGTCAATGCTGTTAAACAATTTATCGCCGGAGATAAAGAAAGGAGTGATAGCGAAAGATCCAAAAGATCCGGACGAAATTTTAAAATTCGCGTTACTGGAAAAAAATCGTGGGAAGCAGTTAGGGTGGAACCGGTTTCAAATGCGCTTTTAACATTACCATCTACATCTGCTTATGAGCAGGCAGGCACTCAGGTGGTCTGTGCGGGTTCACATAGGGATGAAAGAGAAAAAAATGATATTGAACAGCTTAGGGAACAAGTAAAAATGTTAGCTAATCAGGTAGCAAGCATTGTAACCATGAAAACTGAAGAAACAGCGAATAAGAAAGAAAATCTCTGCTTTCGGTGCAATCGGCCAGGTCACTATGCCAGGGATTGTTTGAGTCGTACAAATCAAAGAGATAACTGGAGGGACAACAGGGGTTATTCAAATTGTAGAGGTGGTTCTCAGAACTATATGGGAGGATCGAATGATTTCAGAAGAGGGAATAGCAACTTTCGGGGTAATGGTCGAGGCAGCTTTAAGGGAAATAGGGGTTTTCGGAGTGACAACAGAAATATGAGGAACAATCAAGAGGGTAGCAGACCACATCCAGGGGATGCGAATAACGACAATAGTGCAAATGAAACGAGAGATAGTACTTTAAATGGATAGGGCCGGAGCGTTATTTGACAGAATCGACTCAAACTAGGCCGGAAGACTGTCAGAATTTTGTGTTTTCCATGTTCCAATGGTGTAATGCCGAGACCTTTTATTTCAGCGACTTTAAATGGGACATCTATTAAATTATTTGCGGACACGGGTTCATCCATCAATTTAATTTCTGATACCATGCTAGAGAGTTTAACAGGTACTGATATTATGAATGTTAAAATTCCAATTCTGACTGCTAGTGGAGACACCACTACTTTACATAAATCAGTAAAAATTAACTTTAAAATCCTAAATGAAGAATTTTCAGATACCTTTTATATTATTCCTGGGCAATTTATGAAAAGTTTCAATGGAATTTTAGGTATGCCATTTTTAAGTAAAAACAATGCAGTGATTTTTTGTGCAGATAATACAGTAAAGTTGAGTAATCAGATCAGCCCCGATGTAAACAAACAAATTGTTGATTCCCCTCAGCTGGTTCTGACTACCCAAATACCAGTTATACAGGAGGAAGCCTTTAATCATAACTTAGTACTTAACATTGATGACGTAAACAAACAAAATACTGAATCACCTCAGTATATTCCCCCTATTCAATTACAAAATATACAGGAAGAGACCAGTGACCAAAATTTAATACATAAAGGTAATAACACTTCACAGGGTAATACCAACACTGATATTTATGCATATACAAAAAACAAAGTAAACATTCCCCCATTTTCTAAACAACTAATTGAACTTAAATGCAGAAAGAATTTAACTAATTTTAATTGTGATTTTGTGTTAGAACCCTGCAGATACAAATTGATGGAAAAAATCTTAGTTTTGAGAACTATTTGTTCTGCGGAACATGTTATGTTTGTGTCTGTGATAAATTTTAGTGAGGAGGAATTAGCATTATATAAAAATATGACTATGGCGAAATTAAATTTTTGTGAAAAGGAAGTTCAAAAATTCAACTTTTGTGGCAATGTAGTGAATGATAGTTCTGATGTGAGTTTTGATCATGCAGATTTGACATGGGATGCGGATATTAATTTAGATCACTTGGATGAGAATAGTAAGAAAATAGCTATGGAATTTTTAGAGATGTTAAAGATGTTTTTGCGGCTTCAGTGCGCGACTTACCTGGGTATAATACGATTCCGCATGTAATAAACCTTAAAGATGAGACACCAGTCAAATCAAAGGCATATCGGGTACCGATAAATTTGAGAGAGGAGTTAAACAAGCAGTTAGATGCATTACTTGAGGCTAACATCATTTCACCATCTATGTCAGAATTTTCATCGCCTGTCATACTGGTACGGAAAGCGGATGATCAGTATCGGTTAGCTGTTGATTATAGAAAATTAAACAAGAACTTAATTAAAGATAATTACCCTCTTCCAAATTCAATTGACTCTTTAGCAGGCTCAGTTTTTTTCAACATTGGATTTGACCAGTGGATTTTTCCAGCAGATAGTTCGACCTGAGGATCGCCATAAAACTGCTATGATTACTCATCGCGGTTTACATCAGTTCAATAGAAATGCTTTTGGTTTAGCCACTTCCAGCAGTGCATTTCAAAGACTGATGAATTTCATTTTTGGGGATTTAGCAAACTTGGGAATTCTAGTATATGTCGATGACATTATTATTTCCTCAAATGACATAGACTCACACCTTTCAGAATTACAAACAGTCTTCGACAGACTGCGTGAACATAACTTAAGACTTAAGCCTAGTAAGTGTAAAATTCTCATAGATAAGATACAATATTTAGGATATGAAATTTGTCGTAATCAAGTTGCCCCCATAAACAAGAATATCGAGGTTATAAAAAAATTGAAAATGCCTCACGACCGTAAGGCAGTTAGAAGTTTTTTGGGCACATTAACGTATAATAAAATATTTATACCTGATTTTAGTAAGAGAGCAGTTAATTTAACCAATTTAACGAAAGAAAATGGCATTTTCAGATGGACGCCTGAGGCCCAAGCTGAGTTTGAGATTTTAAAAGAAGCTTTGAGTTCCAAGCCGTGTGCTATCTTCCCTGATTTCTCAAAGGAATTCCAGTTATACACGGATGCCAGTGGCGAAGCGCTTGGGGCAGTGCTAATGCAAATAGGTACAGATAACTTACTCCATCCGGTTGCTTTTGCGAGTAAGAAACTCAAAGATGCAGAAACTAGATATTCAACCACAGAGAGGGAACTTTTGGCATTGGTTTGGGCTACAGCTCATTTCAAGTATTATTTAGCTAATACCCATTTTACAATCTATACCGATTATGCCCCTCTCACTTTTGTGTTGAAAATTAGAGATCCTACATCCCGAATTGCTAGGTGGATCTGCACACTATCTGACTTTAGTTTCAAAGTTCAATCTATCAAAGGAAAATTCAATAGTGTGGCAGATATCTTGTCGAGATATGTGTATAGTGTAAATTGTGTTAATTGTGTGCAAAATGTAAATAGTAATAATAATCCTGTATATATTTGTGAACCTTATAATGATTTAATCAAAATTATTGGTACAGCACAGTAAGCTGATAGAAAATGTGCGGAAATTGTAGAAAGGCTGGAAAAAGGTATGAATATTTCTCCAAATTATCTAAAATTTTATTTTGAGGGAGACCTCTTAGTGTGTAAGGACACGAGGGACTCCATGGTGATAAACAGTGGGAGAAAAGTTGTTGTACCTTTGGAGGTGGTTCCAGAAATTTTCAGGATGACTCATGATTCTCTGGCAGGATGTCATCAGGGTTACTACAAAACTATAGAGAGAATCAGGGAGCATTTTTACTGGCCAGGGATGACGGCTCATATAAAAAATTTAGTAGAATCTTGCATCAGTTGCAAGCAGAGAAGGGCTCACAAATCAAAGCACTTAGCACCTTTGCAAAGGATGCGAACCCCTTCCAGTCCATTTTCAGTGGTTCACTGTGACTGTGTGGGTCCCATGACGCCAACCATGTCAGGCAACCGATTCATCATCACCTATATCGATGCATTTAGCAAGTGGATTGAAGCATACCCTGTTCATTCCATTGTATCAGAGACAGTTGCAGATACTTTGACAGATTTCATATCTAGACATGGGTGTAGTAAAAAAATAATCACTGATCGGGGGAAAAATTTCTTGTCAGATGCTATGGAATCTGTGTATGCTCGTTTTGGCGTAAAGCATAATAGAACCTCACCATATCACCCCGCATCGAATGGGGAAATAGAGAGAGCACACCGCACGTTAATTAATACCCTTTCGCACTTGGTTGATGAAAATCAACTTGATTGGGATATAAAGTTAAAATTTGCACTCCTTGCCATGCGTACCTCGGTACACGATTCAACAAAATTAACACCTGCGTCTGTAGTCTATGGTAGGAATTTAGTGCTACCATACTCAATTTTTGAGTCAAAACTGGAGAGTAAATATGTAGACACCCCATCTTTTTCTGAGTTATTGATTCGTGCAATGCAGAAAATCCATTCAAGTGTGTACAATAGGTTGGTAGAGGTTTCAGAAAAACACGAGAAGTTCAGAAACAAAACAGCTGTCGACAAATGCATTTCAGTGGGGGGATTCAGTATGGTTATTTTCACCTGTTGTAAAACCAGGGAGAAGTAAGAAACTAGTAAAACCCAATGTGGGTCCCTATCTTGTGTTAGAGAAAATTCGGTGATGTAAATTTTAAGATAGCCCTCGTACCAAACTGACAAAAACTCAAATTGTCCATGTTGATCGTCTCACGAAGCAGAAATCGCGGATGGAGTTTCCTCCTGCAACTTGTAAACAAGACGCGACTACCGCTGACAGCTCTCCCGCGCCGGTCGATTCTGTCGAGAAATTCGATTCAGATCAATCAGTCGCTTTGGGTGAAAGAGAAGCGTTCGATACGAGTGGGGTGTACAAGTGCAGACAATAGAAGGGGATAACGTATTGCCGATTAAGCGTTCGCGGAGGTATATTATTCCGAGTAATAATCGAAACGCAGCGAGATTCTCGCGCGCTTCTGGAAGAAATTGCTGTTCGCGATATAATTGGAGATGATGGCGGTAATTTTAATTTGTTGTCAATGAGTGTTCTCCTTATGTCGGTATCTTTGGGAATGTCTTAAATACGGGAAGGGGATAAAACGTGTTTTATGCGTTTAGATATTTGAAGCGATAGTTTGTTTCTGTTATGCGCGTGACAAACAATGGATTTTGTAATGTTTATCATTACGTTTTACGTTGGGACACGTCTATTACTAGTATATAAGGTATGTTCTTGAAATTAATTATGTTTTGTGTGAGTAAGCTAGTGTTCTGTTTTCAAAATTTCCGTGTATGTGTATATAAATTGTAAATAAATTTTCAAAATTATGTTATATTGAATGCTCTTGCATGGTCAGGCAATATGTTAGTATGGTGAATTTTGGAGGATGTGGTTAATGGAAGTGTTCACAGCTTAACGACTTGCAGTAAATAATGTTTAGGGGCAGGGTTGTAATGCCTTTGAATAGTTGGATAAGTGATTTGTGGCCTCTGGATAGCTAAAAAAAAAAAAAAAAAAAAAGAAAAAAAAAGTGAAAAATAATTATATATAAAAATAGTAAATAGAGAAATTTTTTTTAGTTATATGTCCTGTAGCGGCCACAGCTCTGTTGACTTTTGTCCCGCTCTATACCAAATGGAGTATTATGTAGAATAATCTCAATTTCGTTTTACCCTGTGCACTTACAAAAGACTTTGGAACTTATCACACGGGTAAAATTCAGATATTGCTTGTCATCTATTTATATTGCTTCTGTAAAATGTTGATATATATGTAGGTAGTATATTCATGCATTGTTAGAACATTCAATACTGCCAGGGTTATCTGAGTGAATATTTGTGTTTTAACTGTGACAGACAAAGTCTGTGATGCTAAATATATGAAAAGTATTTTATTGATTTTCCTAGTAAATAATTCATTGTTTCAGAAGCAGATTGATATGTGTTAACTGTATTATGTATTTAATGTGTATTTGTTTTGTTTTAAATTGAGGGATGCCTTGTGCGGCATTCCTAAAAATGTTTAAGAAATGTTTCATCTTCTTTTCTTATTCAAAATTATATGCCTCTGTTTCATAAAATTTTCACTCTTTCTTTATTCATTGCGAGCATTTGAGTATTTTATGTTGATTTATTATGTGTTTCTGTAGATTAGTCCAAATTCATGTTTTTCTAAATACATAACTTTTCGTCTTTCCTTTATTATGGTAGCACTCACCACAGTCCTTTAGGTGCTCTGTCAGGTAAGTTGTAGTGTATGATGGAGTTTGGCTTCTGTGCTATGGAGTTGGGCATTCATGGATGTCAGGAGTGATGACATACCCAGTGGTTCGATAAGTGTCTTGCATTTTAGTGATTGGGGATGTTTCAGTGCAAAGATTGACTAGGTGGCGGTTAGAGTGATATGCGGGAGGTAGTTGAATATTGATGCAGGTCTTGTGGTTGCACTACCGGTATGCTACTGTGAGATTGGTCTTGTCTTCACTTTGGAGCTCAGTCTTGTAAACGTGTCAGTGTCTGATAATTTTGCAACTTCGCTCTGCAGGGAGGATACGGCTGGCAGGTTTAACTATATTATTTTCCTTGTGTGTAACTTCTGCTTACTGTCTAGTTATATCTGGGGTGAACTTTTCATGGTAAGGGTGGCCATCACCATTTGGTCTTCGGATTTCTAGCTTCAGAGGTTTTGCATTGTTTGTTTAAAAAAGAGATATTTTGTGTTGTGTTTAAAATAAAATATCTTTTTAGCCCGCCATAGGGAGCCATAAGGAGAAAGGCGGCTAGATGCCCCGGTTATCGACTGATAAATGAATGTTGTGCCCAGCCGATAAACGGCGAACACATCTCAAGACTGTATGGTGAGTGCTGCAATGTGAGAATGTTTAGTTATATATGTTTAGTTATATAAATATCTTATATGTTATCACAGATGAGTTTTAACTGTTTTATAGTTTGAAATGTACGTTTTCAGTTTTCTTCTCGACCGCCCCCCCCCCCCCCCCGTTTTGTAAAAATAAAATAAATAAATAAATAAATAAAATTTAATAAATAAATAAATAAAACATTGTATAAAATTTAACCAACAATTTGTATAGATAGAAAAGTTTTCCTTCTCTCAGATATTCGTTTTAGACGTACGGGTGGTAATTTGCAAAGATTTCACACTCTTCCCATATTCACCAGTATTTAACAGACAGCTATTTTCTCACGGATGTGCAGCTATTAAAAGGACCACACAGTAGATATTTTTCTTTTACAACAGGAGTGGAATATTTTATTGCGAAAAAGTTTCAAGTTAGAATAATTGGGCCTACAGAGTGTGGCCTACAGAGTTGTTTTATCACGTGGTTTCTGCATGAAGAACTTTAAGGGTGGACCTAGCAACTCAACTTTGACCCTGTGTGCGCTCTTGACCAATTACAGGGGTCTCGGTTAAGCGTATGCGAGAGGGTGAAAAAGAAGGGATGCTGATTGGATTAAATAAATGGAAGGGAGTTAGCTGGACTGGGGCGGATGTCAGATCGGAGAGTTGAGATGAAGATGGAAGAGCCTCTAAGAGAGTGATCTCGAAATAATGAGGAGAGGATAGGAGGATCTGAGGTTTTTTGAAGAACTAAGGTTAGTACGGGAGAGCGAAAGTTTGTGGCGGCAGGAGATACGAAGAATGCGGTTGAATGCGGTTGAAGAGGCAGTTGAATGCGGTAGGCTGTCGTCCCTCGAAAAGACTCGTAAATTACGGAGACCGCGGTATTTACCGTAGCATGTCGCAGAATCTTCAACCCGAGCGGCAGCAGTGTTCATGCATTCGGTGTCTTCCGCGGCGGTCTTCGTCAGAGTTCAACGCGGCATGCCAGGTGAAGTGTGAGCGTTCAGATGCGGGATACCTTCAATGTCTGACGGGAATGCAGCGGGAGAGACGGCAGGAAGGGGTCCCCAACTCTTGTCCTCAGCGGAGAGAATCCTGGTAAAACTGGAGTGGAGTACGATACAGTAAGATTTGAAGGAGAAAGGCGGCTAGATGCCCCGGTTATCGACTGATAAATGAAAGTTGTGCCCAGCCGATAAACGGCGAACACATCTCAAGACTGTATGGTGAGTGCTGCAATGTGAGAATGTTTAGTTATATATGTTTAGTTATATAAATATCTTATGATTAATAAGATTTATTTTAAAAAATCATTGTTCTTATCACCATTCCAGTATACTTGTTCAGAAAGTAAGAGCATAATAGTGTTTGTGCTCAGGCATAAGTTTTATAACTTCTTGTATCTATGTCTTGATTCAGGATTCTATGATTGTGATTCTACGATATTGATCTCAATTGATAATTCTTGTGTTTTATCCTATAAATTTAGTAGGTGTTCTTGAAAGAACCGATGTGACTTAAAAATACTTTCTTCCTTTTAAATAAACTTATTAACTTTGTTCAATTAAGGGCATGATTATTGTCTCGAAACTGACTTAATGTAATTGAAGAATTCTTATAGTTCACAAATGTTGAGGAGGGGTAGTTCCACCTATTTTTAGAGTTAAGATCGAATTTGAAGCTTATTATTTTAAGTCATAAGATACACTCTGTGTGAAGTCCTTAGTCAGTTTACTACATACTTTCATGGCTTCTACATTTAATATTATTTACACAAAGTGAGGTACTAATGAATGTTTAAAATATCAATAAACATGCCGGTTACTGGAATGTATGTAATCTTTCAGGTAATAAGATAATTTGATTAAATATTATACAGGGATTTTCACAACGCAATTCTTTAAGTATTCATGTTTAAGACTTCAGCAGCATTTATTCTAAATTTTGGATGTTTCATGCTTACCATGAAACATAGTGTGCTTTTGTGATTTGCTCATCTTGTGGTCAGGTGCTGTCTTTAACCACCACTAATTATATTCTTCACCTCAATTTCAGGTGGTCTATTCAAAATTTAAACTCTTGACTGCACCTGCCAGTTTACTGTCACTTGTGGTTTCTTTTCTCAAAAGAACACAAATAGTAGTCTCAATTCTATTGTTAGGAGTTTGTAAGTTGAGCTTACATATACATACATATGAAGGTTCATGCTAATTGTTAGTGAATTAAAAGAAAGGTAATTAATGACAATTGTAATTAAATTAAGAGAAACTACCCAGGTAAAAAAGTCAGCAAAAAACCTTTAAAAAAACCTTAAGGAACACTGAAGGTATTTCGGACAAATAAACCTGCATCTTCCCTTTAGGCAAAAGACCTGTACTTTCCCTTCAATTTTTTGTCCGAAATACCTTCAGTTTTCCTTAAGGCAAAAAACCTGTACCTTCCCTTCATTTTTTTGTCCGAAATATCTTCAGTTTTCCTTAAGGCAAAAAACCTATACTTTCCCTTCACTTTTTTGTCCGAAATACCTTCAGTTTTCCTTAAGGCAAAAAAACTTGTACTTTTCCGTCACTTTTTTGTCCGAAATACCTTCAGTTTTCCTTAAGGCAAGAAACCTGTGCTTTCCCTTCACTTTTTTGTCCGAAATACCTTCAGTTTTCCTTTAGGCAAAAAACCTGTACTTTTCTTTCACTTTTTTGTCTGTAATGCCTTTACTTTTCCTTTAGACAAAAAAAAAATCTGTACTTTTTATATGCAGAATTTTTTTATTTTAAATAAGGCAAAAATACTCTTATAATATGCCTGCGGAACTTTGTCCCTGCATTAATCGGCACTGATCAAGCCTGAAAATATTTTGAACATCCTCCCCCTCTTATCAGATAATCCATGCACACTCACCCAAAAACACAACAGGCATTAAATTTTTTTAATTTAATTACGTCAAAACTGTGCAACAACTGTACGTAAAATATTTTTGTATGTGTAAATTACAATCAAAAAGTTAAATTTGAAGGTATTAGATAGAAACAACAGTTGAAATCTCATAAATCTCCAAAATTTACTTTGAACAACACACACAAAAATCTATCAGTTGAATCCAAACATATTATGTTGATATGTCGACCAAAATATTTTATGCCAAATATGGGGGGCAATATCAAATATATATTATACCAAAATATGGGCGGAAGGATGTTTAATTTTGGCTCCATATCTATTCCTGCAGACCCGAAAAATAGAAGGCAGAAATTTTACAGTTTAAGTATCATTTGGAGTCTCCAGACTGAAAAATTATGAGGGAACACAAGAAAAATAAAAGTGAAAATTCTACTATTTTGGCATTAATTCTGTTCTTACAGATTCATAAAAAAAGGCAAATATTTTATATTTTAAACATCATTAATTGTACAATTTTGGGTTCTGCCAGGTGCAGAAAGTTAAAAAAGGATGTTGGCACTGCACCGTACCCATATGCTAGAGTCAATATTATTCTAGAGAAAGTGATACTTTTTGACAGGCGAGAATGTAAACAATACAGAAATTGACATGAAAATAAAATTTATCTACACTTCTACACATAACAAAACATATGAATCTGCTTAAAGCATAGAAGATTCTCACCCATATACAGAGCAATTCTTTTTAATAATAACTTTGTATACATCAATTACATTTAAAAAAATAAAATAAGTTACTTACCAATGAAATGGTATCCCAAGACTAATTATTTGTGCAACCATATGCAGCATAACAGCCCTACATTTAAATAATGTGTATTCACACTCAAGGGGTTGATCCAGGAAAAATTTCGGGCCTGTTTAGCACGCTTTCACATAATTCTTCTTAATAAATCAATTCCCCTTCACAAACTTTATTATAATAAAAATAGCAACTTCACAAAATTTCCCATAAAAACATACTCTTCATTTTTAAAATATGTAATTAGCAAACAAAACAAGTTCACCAAAAAGGAAAACTTTAGCAAAAGAACCACTTCAGTTGCTAGGGTGATGCTGTTATGTTTCCATGCACACGTGTGGACCCAAAGATGTGATGCATAAAACACTTTCTGCTAAAGGTGAAAATAAGCACTCGCCCCAGTGGCAGAACTATCTTCAAGTGTCTGCAACGCTAATAATGTTTTCAAAAATAGTCTGCAATACGCAATATATCATATAAATCTATTCTTGCTGCTGTTGTAGTTGTAGTGCTAATTAATTAAGGCATCAGCATTTATTAGCCTTTCCGAGTAAAAAAAAAAATTCTGAAATTCACAGCAAATATTCTGAAAGGTTACAGCAGAGGGGTTAGGGGAGAAAATCCCCTCTCGGCAATAATTATTCCTGTTGCAGGTCGGATTAACTCTGCTTTTCATTAGAGTCGATTTCAGGCTGAGTGTAGATCCTTGCAAATTGGGTTCGGATTAACCCAGTTTTTCAAAAGTTAGTTCAGGATATTGTTTCAGATTAAAAACTATGCCTATATTAATAAGCATAGAACTTTGTACGTCTGCTGTTTTCTAAAGAAATGCTGCATCCTTTCCGTTTTTTTTCGTGAACCTTTGACGAAAATAGCGTTTCTTTTTTCTCCTGTGATCCTTTGACGAAATTCATGTTTTTTTTTTTTTTTTTTTTTTTTTTTTTTTGTGGCTCTTTGACGAAATTTGCATTTTTTCTGAGATTCTTTGACGAAATTAGCAGTTTTTCCCACGATTCTTTGATGAAATTTTGATGAAATTGGCATTTTTTTCTGCGACTATTTGACAGTTTGCATTTCTCTGTGGCCCTTTGATGAAATTCACTTTTTTTTCCACGATCCTTCAACGAAACTTTTTTTTTTATATTCTTTTGATGAAAATCAAGTTTTTCCGCAGCCCTTTGACAAAATTTGCGTTTTTATCGCAATCTGTCAACGAAATTAGCCTATTTCCCAGATCCTTTGATAAATTTCATCTTTTTTCTTTTGGCCTTTGGACATATAATAAAACACCTGCAACACAGGTGTACGAAAAGAGCATCACGTCACACTAGCGGTCTGTAAAAAAAGATAAGTGGAATGTACCGCGGTAGCCTGTCTTTTTCGTTAGCCTCGTGTTTCCACTAGGTGATCTCATTTACAGCAATAGACTGTAGGTGCAGCACAGACGCACATACACGCACAGATATATACACACACTTATATTTTTTTTCGTTACAATTTTTTGTGCTTTGTTTTGTACAATATTTTCCGTTTGTTTCCGTGCATGTTATTTCACTTTATATATATGTATATATATACACGCTCCAGTGTTATGTATATATATTTTTTTTCAAAAAGAAAAAAAAGGTAAATACAATACAATATTGTAAAATCTTTACTCATAAAAAATAATTTATTTATTTAACTTTTTTCTTCAGTTCTAAAGTGTTAATGGAATTTAAGCAGGAGATTAAAAAGCGGGCTTAATTTAGTCTTTGTAAACAGTTCTTTTTATAATACATTCTTGCTTTTAATAACGGTCGATTTGGAGAGAGAATTTTTTTCTCATGGAACAGCGAAAACTTCCAATGAGAAATTTAAATATGAAAATTAATTTTTGTACTGAAATTATAGAAAATCAAATTCTTCTTTTTTTTTCTTTTTGATAAGAGTACGACATTTTTTTCAAGTAACTTTCCGGAAAAAAAAAATAATTTTATTAAAAAGTGTGAAAATATTTTTGTTTTAAAAGTACTGATATTAAACATTTAGCATTATTGCGTGTAGCCAGGGTCACAGTTTCGAATCCTGGTCTATATAATTTTTACTTTGTTGGGAAATTTTGTTCAACTCTGACTTCTATGTAAGGAATCTTAGTAATCAGGTTGAAATTTGCATATATAAATGAACGTCCAGTTAAAATTATTTAGATAATATGTTAATTGAACAAAAATTAAATTTAGAAAATTAAAATACTATTATTTGTGTATTTTAATGCTTTCTTTTATTTTGCAATTATTTTACAATTTGTTAAAGTTTTCGTGTACTTTTGATTTCCTAGAATGCTATTTGCATGGAAAAAGTATGTGCCTTTTGTAAAAAAAAAAAAAAAAAAAAAAAAAAAAAAAGATTTACTTTCATTAGTTGACTACTTCTTATTATACCATCAGTTGCAATAAGTTTAAAAATAGCTCTGCACATTTTAGAAGTTTTCTAACACTTAACATCATAGTTGAAAAATGTTTATGAATTTGGTTTATATGTCTGTCCGTGCTCTAACTCGCATAAATATACTCGGATTGCCCTTCAATTGCTATATATATGATATTGAGATTTACTATGACATGATAGGTATTGAAAATAATGTGTGTAGCATTTATAATCCTTTACAGCGAAAATCAAAATGTTTCCGTTACATTACGGTCTATGGGGGAAAAATCTTTTGTGGTGAATTTTAATGATGTTACACTATTTCAATCATATTGAAATTGATATTTATCACTCAATGACCTAACAAGAGGCTTATTACAGAACACAGTATGTACGTATCGTTCATTTACAGGTACATACAAAATAATTCGTTTTGAGTAATGTATATGAATAATGATTGCTGGAAGGGCGTTTTCAGTTATGATACGATATTTAAATATTTTTCCCTATTACTTGAAGTGTATGAAGGGATGTTATATACAGGGATGTCATATACAGGGATGCATAAAATTTCTCGAGTACATTTCCGTTAATTTACGGAATTTTCATAAGTCAATTGTTAACTGTGCTATGCGTTTCGTATCTGAACTAAATATTAGAATACTATGTAGTACATGTCCAGTATATATTATACTATGCATAACATATACAGGGTTGCGCAAGATATTTCGGATATTTTTTAGACTGTTGATGGTAATACCTGGAATTGGATTTTCAAATTGTTTACTTAAAAATAATCTTTTGCCTTATTAAACTGTGATTTTTCTTGTTACAGTATTCTGAAAGTGTTGGTAAAGTATTTCATATGGAAATTAAGACCAACACATTTGAACATTTCCAATCCACTCTTTTAAACTTTCTATATTGTTTTATATTTTTGTTGTTTGCTTTTGAAGTTATTTTTTTTCAAAATGAAATAGATTAAACTGTTTAAGGCATGGCCAAACCAAAAAAGTTTAGGTATTGTAATATTCAAATGAAATTTAAAAGTCTAACGGAAATAAACGTAGTAATTCAACAGCAAGAAATCCAATTAGTAATAACAAGACATTTCTTATTAAAAAGTTTTGAAGTAATTCCTAACACTTTCCAGCATAGTTTAAAAGTGTTTATGAATCTGGTTTGTCTGTCTTTCTGTATGCCGTCTGTCCTTCTGCCTGTCTGTCCATATATGGTCTGTCCTTTTGCCTGTCTCTCCATATATCGTCTGCCTGATTATATTTTTACTATGGCATGTTCAGTTCTGAAAATAATGTAATTTTATAGTTCGTTTACAAGGACAGTCAAAATATTTCCGTTGCAATACGGTCATGGGGAAAATTGTTTGTGGAGTGTTTTAATGACAATACACTATTTCAAACATATTGAAATATATAAATATCACTAATGTGCACTTCAAAATGCTTACCATAGAATATACAAAATAATTCGTTCAGATTAGTGTCTATGAATAATAATTGCTGGAATTACGTTTTCAGTTATGGTATGGGTTTCTAATTTTTGCCTATTACTTGTAATGTAAATTCTGTAGATCGTATAGAGGGCAGCACAAAAGATCTCGAGTACACTTCCATTTATTAACAGAAATTTCTGAACGAAAAATTCCAACTGTGTTATGCGTTTCCTATCTGAATTAAACTTTAGAATACTACGTAGTATATGTACAAATCTATAGAACATATACAGGGCTACACAAAAGAGTTAGGATATTTTTCTAACTCTTGATAGAAATTTCTTAAATTGTTTTTTTTGAAATTGTTTGCTTTGACACAATCTTTAACCTTATTAAAAGATGAAGATCGTTAGAACATAAAAAATAAGAACTTCAAAACATAGTATCATAATATTAATAAAAAACACACTTTTTAAATGAAAATATTTTTTAAAGAAGCTAATGCAATATGGTCTACATAATCAATCAATCTTCATCATCAGTCGCAAATATCCTGCATTTATCCTGTAAATACAAGAGCAGAAGGAAATTTTATTTATCCCTTGTGTTGGTAGTACTAAATACAAATAGGGTGTATTGCACATCAATTGTAGAACTTTGTAACAAGAAATAACGATTTACTCCACAGAGAAAGATAAAGTTGTTCATACTTGAAAAACGGATGAATATATTAAATTATACCGCTACCCAGTCGTATGCAGAAAGGGGTTGAAATTCTGGGATGCATGAATGTGCACAAAAAATAAATAGGACATGTTAAGGATATAGAAACCAACTGTGGGGTAAATTAACCTATAATGGGAAACTAATTATGTCAATAAACAATACAGCGTTAAAATGAATACAACCTATGTCTTTTTTAAATACTAGTACCTTTTTTACGAAAAAAATATTAATATATGCAAATTTGTTTTTCAAATGGTTCATTTGGCGCCAAGTATTACGCTTGGCGACGATGGTGTTCAAATAAGATAGAAAGTACCTCTTTTTTGTATTATATTACATTTTGGACAAAAACATTCAGTGATAATACAGGTTTTTTTATGTAAAGAGAAGATGTAGGTTTTATACTGAAAGAAAAACTGGAGATATTTTGGACAAAAAAGTACAGGGAAAATACATATTTTTGCCTAAAGGGAAAATTCAGGTATTTCGAAAAAAAAAAGTATCAGGAAAATGCAGGTTTTTTGCCTACAGGAAAGCTAAAAATATTTCGGACAAAAAGTGCAGCGAAAATCCAGATTTTTTACCTAAACGAAAACAGAAGATATAACAGTAGTTGAAAAATGCAGGTTTTGTGCCTAAAGGTAGATGCAGGTTTTTTTGTCTGAAATACCTTCAGTTTTCTTTAAGTTTTTTTGAAGGTTTTATGCTGATTTTTTTACCTAGAAAGATATACCCACAAGTAAGACCTAAACAGCAGGTTCTTAATCTATAGTCCATATTGAATCTTCAGGGAGTCCTCAAACCACTCGCCTTCAATCTATTTTTTTAATTAATATTTATGAAAAGCCTGAAAGAATTCTTTTGTATTTCCTAACCCTAGAGATTCCTTTTTAGCAAGTTTTACTGTATCTCTGTTAGTTCATATATCATTTATTTAATATGGATCTAGAAATTTTTTCAGTACATTCACTGTTAGAATTAATCTGTATTATTGTATGTTTAAAATTCCATATACAAAAGTTAATTAAATAATTCATTATTGCAGTCTATATTAGGTTGATATTCAATAAAATTTATTTATTTTATATTTCATTGTAAAAAATACAGAAATCACACTTTTTATGTTACAGTAAGAAAAAGACATATTTCCGATTGTTATTATCTTTATTATAAACAGTGCACTATATAATGTGGAAATAGAATTAAAACGAATAGAATTGAATGTACAAAACCTTATATATACATTTTTAATAGGACAAAAATTAGTTTTCTAAAAATTTCAGAATAGCGTTGTAAGATTTTAAATACCTATAAGATTATAGTGTAAATATATATATATATATATATATATATATGTATATATGTGTAAAATATTATTCAAAAGCAAATGAAAGTTTTCCTTCAAAACTTTTATTACGCTGAAAAATCATACATACACAATTAACAGTAAAGAGATTAAAGCAATTAATTTAGCTTTAATTACTTATTTTACAAAGACTGCTAAAATTAATTCCTGCTTACATTATATTAAATAAAGATAATCTTCTTAGTGAATCATTGTTAAAAGCCTTTCGAGATGTAATTGACGAAATCTTAATCTTACTTTTGAACTAAAGTAAATTATACGAAAAGCAATTGAATTACAATTAAGCTGATTAAAGGTATGTTGGTTGTTTCACATTCTATTTTTAAACAAATACAATTTTAAATTTGTGTTTTTTTTCCCAAGAAACTATTGTTTAAATTATTTTGTACACATTACTTACTATTGTAGACAAAATGAAATTATACAGAGAAACACATTGCAGCATAGTGCATAAATAGTTTTTTTTACAGATAGTATAGTATGGTCGAGTGAGTTTTAAGATTTTGCGTGAATGAGCCACCTGATCTGTAATCTCTTTAAGTTTCCCAATGTGTGTCTGAAACTCCTTGAATATTATTTTCACGGTTATTTCTTAAAACGATATTATAATTAGGTATCAGTAGTTGTGCGGTTGTTATATAAACTGCAGTAGAGGTTGGATTTTATGGCTTTAGAATGATTCTGCCGCAAGGTAATTAGTTCTAGATTTCAGCGTTGAGCTCTTCAAGTGTAGGCTGCAACCGGACAACTGCGCTTGCAGCCTACGTAAGCTTGTATTCGCCTGCATATGATTGTATATGCCTATATAAGCTTTTATAAGCCTACATAATCTTTTATAAACCTACATGAGCTTGTATATGTCTATATAAGCTCGTATAAACCTACATAAGATTGCAGCCTATATAGAGTTTAACCCGCTTTGGGCATAATTTATGGCTGTGAGATTTGCCATGGTCGTAAACAGCTAAATTTCTTATTTACGAATAAAGGATTGTTGTAATCCGTAAGGTTTCATTTTATAGCGACATTGCAGTGATTATAGTTCAGTTTTATAGTGGGTTAAAGAGACATTCTTAGGTACCTGCTGACAAGCCAGCGAGACCATTTTTAATTAAGATAACGATTTGAAGTTAGTCAGTCTTTTGTGAAAGGATTCTCCCTCATAGACATTAGTGAATTTGAGTATAATCTTGATCGTCTATACTTGAAACTTCCTGCTCCACTGCCTAATCCCTTATTACTAATTTAATAATTTATTGCAGTTTGTGAAATTTTTGTGATGACCATTTTTCAAGTGCACAGCCCAGAAGGGTATGTCACAAACTTTTGGCGAAGGTACCAGCAGTACCAGCATCATGTACCAGCAAAATAATTATATATGTATATATATATAGAGTTATTTGCATGGCCATTTTTTAATAGTAAAACAAAACCGCAATATTTTTGTAATGTTTCAAAAAGTAACATTTCTTGGACTGTCCAAATAGATGTGTTCGAGAAATTTATGTGGAAATAAAGAAGCATTTCAACTCTAATACAAGACATAATGATGAAAATTTTTAAATATTGCATACTTGGGAATGTTTTGGAGCAAGTATAATTTGACGTACAAAATATAATGAGATACATCTGAAAGGGATAGAATAGATCCCTTTTAAAATTCGAAATTTAAATTAAATTCCCGAATTCTTTTGCTAAATTTTCTGTCTTTAACATTTAATTCTCAAATCCGAATGTGTACCTGATAAGTTATATTTTTATCCCATCAGTTATTGTTTGAATGCTTCAAATTCTACCCAACATTTAGGTGAAATGTGATGAGTTCAGCCCTATCGTCCTTACTGTGCAGTTATGAAGTTAAGACCGATGCCCAGCAATTGTATGTACGTGCATTCCCAGTTATCAATGAATATATTCTAATCTAGTCATTAAAATTTTAACGCCTATTCTACACACTAACTTTCTTCTAAAAAACAAAAATAAGTACAACAATCAAAAAGGACAATACAAACAGAAGACTGCATTTTCTGCTATAATGATCTGTCAATAACGTTAATGGCAGGCCATCCCCAACATATTCGCCTCAGCGTATTAACTTTATAACATTGCCATCGGCGATTCAACTATACCATGTAAACAATATTCAGTGAAAATATTCCTTATATAATTATAATGAAAATGTATAATAAAGATGCTTTTAATTAACGTATTTTTTAAGAAAAAATGTATTCTTATGCATTCTTCTGTAGTAAAATTGAATTTAAATCAGGACTGTAAAAATGGAAGTAGAAAAAAATATTTACTAGTTAAACATGCAACAGTTTTATAAATTATAAATGTTCATCCCGCATTATTACTTTGCGAAAAATTTTGGTTTAAAATACAAAATATTAAATAAAAATAAAAATTCATATTCTATAGCTTATTTGTCAATAAATGATTAAAATATAAAAAAGCGCAAGTACAAACTTATATAATAATCAGATTTAGGCAGAACTTTCTTATACAGAATAATGGAATATATTTTTACAATGTAACGATTCTGATAAAAGTAGACCGATTTCGTTTTGAAAGTACATATATAATCAATGCATGCACATAAAATATTTACACAAGGAGTTTAATTCAATTTCTCTAATATAATTATAAAATATATACTTTTAAACATATATAACAAAGCTGAGGAAGTTAAATCTACTAAATGAAATTAAAAATTAACATTATGTTGTACTTTTGTATTTTTGATGTATTTTGATGTATTTTGATGTATTTTTTTATGTTTGCGTTGTATTTTTGTGCATGCAATATGAATTTCGATAATGAATTAAAAAAATTAAAAATTTTTTCAATGATGGATTTTAATTATGTACTTAAACAGATTTTCAGAAATATTTTATTCATCATTTATTTTTCAGTTAAAACATCAAATTTTGAGCCCACCCAGCATAGCGGTCCACATGCTGTCCACAAAATAAGAAGCTTGAGTCGAAGTTTCCATGTTCGATATCAGAGCAATCTGGATGGAGTGACTGTGTAAAGTGGTTAGGGATTTATCTGTAGGAAAACAATAATTCATGCAACCTTCGTTTAAAAAGTCCTCAATGAAGAAAATCTTTTAGCAATATGTCCAAAACTAGCAGTTCTGTAACATATTCCCATACCTTTAAAACATATCAAGGCATTTTATAATAATACTAGGGGGTTCAGTCCCCTACTCGCTAACGCTCGCCAACCCCCCGTGAATTGTGAAGCAATTCACATTGAGACCGCTACGCGGTCACAGCTCGCTTCGCTCGCTCGCCCCTTTTTTTCAGCAATTCCAGCCGGAATGAGTTCTACCATAAAACATTTGAACATATGAAATTGACAATTTTTTTTAAATGTAAAAAAGTAATTCTTCGTTGAAAACACAACTCAAAATGTATTTACTTGGCGCTACCAATGAGTATATAAATCTTTTAAGTACTATGAAAAAAGGATCTTTTGTACAGCACGACTTAAATTCATTAGGGAAAAAAAACTACGTAGAAATTATTTTTCACTTCATCAATAAATCAACAGATGGCGCCAGGTACAATCTAGACAGTTGATTTTTTTTCTCCGACTTTTGAGTGAGTGAAATTCGTAAATGAATTTTAAATCAGAGTTGAGAATTCATTTGAAATTAACGATATTGCTCATAATTAAAATGAGAAATCATCTAAGACGCTTTGGATTACGTACATGTTATTTTATTTTTAATAATTGCTAGTTTGAGTTTCATTCTATGGTTTCACTACTCTCACACTTACCGCCATATTGGAGGTGGAGCTGATCTAACACAATCTAGTCTTTCATTGGTCTGAGCTCTGGAAACTACGGTTGTTGCCAAACCACAAGTTAGAAATTCAGCCCGATTTTCACGCCACGTAAGACAAATATATATATAGATTTTGAAAATAATTATAAAAAAAATGCTTTCATTTTATGAATATCCTAATAAAAATTTATCCGTATGTAATTTTTTGAAGGAGATCGAATAGAATTAAAACAAATGTAAAATTTGGCGTTATTTTCGGTGTTTTTTGTGATATTTAAAAAAGAAATGTAATGATAAAAGTTTTCCTTTAATTTTAGCAATGCAAGATTTTCTTTTAAAAGTTCAGATAGTTTCATGTTCTAATGCATCTTTAAGCTTTATCTTTTCCTTTTCAAATAGGTTTTGAAAGAAATTGGAGAAAGTTCCATGGATTCATTTCGAAGGTTTTTTCCAATTCTTTTTAAGAGAATATTAACGAATGATGTTATTAAAGTAATAGGATTTTTTTTATTTAAAGTAAAAGTTGATTCAAGAAAGTAAAAGAAAAAAATCAGTATATAATGTTTTTTACATAGTTTTAAATTTAAAAGTAAGCTGAAAAACTGGTACATTCGACTTACAAACATTTAAAAGTTAGTTTTAAAAATACATGATCATTTGAACAACTATATGAAAATGAAAAATATGTGGAGTTTTATAATTTCGAAAATTGTTTAAAATATTTCGTAAGTCTCTCTATGAAGTAAAATATGGTATTTTGTCAGTACAACTCTATAACAACTTCATACAATGTTTTAGTTGATATATATTCAAAAGAGGTGAATAGTTTGTATGGTAAATATAAACAACTTTAAGCAATTATCTTTACAAAATAGTTATTAAATCATAGCTTTTAATATTACAACTACTGAAAATGTATTTCAAAAACTCTTCAGTGTTTAAATTTTACATTTTAGCGTGTTTTAAATTTAAAATGTCTGTATAAGGATACGACATTTCTTCGACATGATCAACATTTGTTTTTTCATAAAAAAAAGAAATAAATTAAATTAAATTAAATCCGTATACTTCAGCAAGGGACCCAAGGTGGTTGGTTGATTTATAACGGCTGATTATCTACACGAGGGATGTAGGCCCTAGGGGGATTTCCCTCCGTGGGGGGTCTTTCTAAGGGATCCTAAATCGTATTTACGGCAAGGTTCGAAGAAAACCACGGAAAACTCCGAACGGTTAGGTGAACGAGCGCGCCAAGGACCCCAAGAAGGAGATATTCAAAATATTAAAAAATGGTGGTAGCTGAGGTAGCAGATTTCTTTTCTTCTTTTTTGACTTTCAAATAGTATCTGGAAGTCCTAAGAAGTTGTTAGGATGGGGGAAACGCTAGTAAAGCAGACGATTTTTAAGGGAGCTGTAGTAGGGGGCCCAAAATTGTTTTGAGCAGGGCATTTAGAGGAAGACATCTTAAAAGGTCCTAATACTTAGCACTTTAGATCTTCAATTAGTCTAAATTAAGCATAGGCTATAAATTAATCATTAGAATAAAATTTTAAAGAAATGCTTAAAAAGGACTTAGGGCCCCAATAAAAATATGAGGGTGGTGGCCCGGCGAGAGGAGTACAAGACTCACCTTTATAGTTATGCATTGAGAGGGTGACACAATTAGGGGGATGAACAATGCATAGCGCACAAAAATTTCAAGGGACCCGGCCTGGGCCCCAGGGGTTCAGGGCCCTAACTGGAATGTAGAAATGAGGAAATAACTAAATAGAAAAAAGGCCCCAAAAACGAAGAAGATCGGATTAAAAGCGGCAAGTTATTAACAATTTAGGGTCCCTAACTGGAATGTAGAAATGAGGAAATAACTAAATAGAAAAAAGGCCCCAAAAACGAAGAAGATCGGATTAAAAGCGGCAAGTTATTAACAATTTAGGGAACAAAAACTTCGAGGGGCCCAACACCGGTCCCCAGGGAGCCAAGGTCTTAACTGGAATATAGAAATGGGGGAATAACTAAATGGGGAAAGGGGCCGCAAAAACAAAGAAGATCGGATAAAAAGGGGACAAATTATTAACAATTTAGTGCACAAAAACTTCAAGTCTCTCAACTTTCTGACACATTCGTGAAGTCAATCTTAAGCTTAGACGTACGAAATTGGAAGGTGCGCTTATTAAAAAACGGTAAAATCGAATAGCGTTTTCCATTTTTCAATAAAGTAAAGGATCTGTCAGAAAATACTGTCATAGTAAACATTTTGAACTGATTTTTGTAACGCGACAGCCCGAAAATGGTCATTATAAGACTCGCTTATAACTTAAAAGATGCAATACATTTATCGAAAAATGAAAAATGCTATTCGTTTCTATATCACTTCAATAGCACACCACCAAATGGAGATATGGGAGAGGAGGAGATAAAGAGGAAAAATTATCCCTTTTTGGGAGTTTCGTTTTCCACAGTCCAGGATTAATTGGAGGATAAGAAATTGTGTTGACTAATGAATGAATATAACAAGAGCCAATATATCGATATTTAAGAAAGATTGAAATCGATTGGGACGATATTTTATAAAAATCGATATTTGCTGTTGTATCGATATATCGCCCAGCCCTAGGCAAAGCCAAAATGTCACTAAGCAATGTCATCACATTGCAAGTAAAATGCAAACTTTTTCAAAAATTTAAAAGAAAAAATTGATCGTTTTCGGAAAAAAAATGAAAGAGAAAACATAATGTTTTCAGTGTATATCAGCAAAACTTGATCTTGAAGTCCGAAAAAACAAGAAATATTCAATGGCGGAGGTGGAGGGAGAGGTTGACTGCATTTCTTTTTGAATAAGAGAAAGAAAATGCACCATTTGCAAATTTTTCATAATATGGAATCGTCTGCGATCGCAATAATTTTAAAAAGTTATTTCATTCGACGAGATTATTTAATGACAAAGTGTTAAAAGCAAAAATCGCATTAATTTTATTTTGAATTGGACTTCTTAATTTTTAAAATCGCTAGAAAAATATTTCATGGTAGCTGTTTAGTTAAACAAAAAAATCATCTATCTAAACTTTTTTGCTGGAAATTACTCAACAATGATTCCATATAAAATTACAATATTCACCATTTGATGGAAATAAATAAAGTAACATATAAAGGAGTTACTATTTATGATTAAATATAAAGGGACGAAGTGAGAGGTATCGAAGTGTAAATAAATATAAAGTTGGATATTATTAATTTGATTGTCGCTGTATTAAAAGTTACAAATTACATTGCGTTAAATGAAAATGATATTTGTAGTATATTAAATTTATAATATAAAAAAAATTAGCTTCATTAAATAGGATGGTGATGCTTTCTTTATTACTTAATCTTGATAAGGCAAAAGCTAAATTAATTTACAGTTCCAGTTTTTATTTATAACTTTTTGTGAGGGGATCTATTTAAAATTATTTAAGAAATTCGAAAGCATGTAATGATACGTTGCTATTTAACATTCCGAAGATTTGGGTTGAGTGGTTGAATAATAGTTGGAAGCGGTCTGTAGATGTAGCTAAGAGCGGTGCTAAAATTAAAATGATAGAGGGCATTGTTTCTTCTTTCATATAGGGACTGTTCAGGCACTCTGGTTGTATGTACATTGTGTATATTCTGATGACGATCGAAACATGTAAATTTTAACATTTTAAATATTTTTATTGATATTTTGACGTCTTTTAAGCAAAATAAAAGAGTTTTAGTACATATCTTAAAAGTTTTTTGAGATATATTTGTAATAGTAATTTTAGTGGGCGTATTTTGAATCTCCACTTTATATGTAATATAATAACGTCAAAATCGTATATTTATTTATTTATTTATTCTATTGTAAAAAAAAAAAATGATGCGGCATAAAACATTTCTTCAAGCAATTTTGTACAAATATAAATAAAAACACATAGATGATTTGATAATTTTTATCAGTCTGACAATTAATATTTGTGGGATAAATTGTATTTAATATGAATATATAGGTTATTTTTTTTCTTTTACAATGAATTAAATTATTTCTGCCGATAAGGGGACGCCGAAATATTAAAAGCAAAATATATTTTTTATTTATTTTTACTATGTACTTGCTTCTTTCAAAGGAATCTGTAAACAAAATTAAATTACAGTTACTTCATATTTCTATGAGGCACAGTCGGAGAAAAAGAAATTGTGCCAGATTACATTTTAATCACTAAAGTATCCACGAAAAAAAATTAGTAGAGATTCTATTGAAAATTGTCTCTTATTTCCATTTATGTTTTAAAAATAAGCTTAGTAGGTTGTATTCTTATCGTTTTTATAAATAACGTGTTACTTCACCATATTATGAAGCGTTTCATTGACCAGAATAGGGATAAATTACGGTTTGTAGCCTTTTTACTAAAAAAAGAAAACGATTCAATGACTGTAGAGTTTTCAACTGATTTTTAACTGTGTATATAAAATACATTAATATGCAAAAGTTGTGCATGAATAGTATATTCTCAATTTCATTGTAACATTTTTAGAAAAATATGAAATATTGCTCACATAGTTCTTTAATATTTAAACATATTGCATACAGAAATGGTTATTTACACTGTTAAAAATCTGCAACAAACTGTCCAGAGATTTAGCCATTTTTATAGAAGACGTTGTTTTTATAAATGATTCGTTAAATCTGGAAAATATATTGGTTTTTGAAGTTTCTAATTATAAAGAACTCTTTTCGGAATCAATACAACTTGGAAGAGATTATTGTGTATGTTCTTTCGAGATTATATTATATTTTTGCACATTAAGTGACAATTGTCTTTTTTTACAACTCAACGACCAACTATAAGACGATTGCCCCGTTACTTTCCTCAGGGACTGGCAATTCAAACCACAAATGCTTTGGAATAAACACGAATTTACGTGTACTATATGGATTATACATGAATGGCAACATGCGGCTACGACGAGACTCGAACCTAACTCACTCGTATCACATCTCTCAGCTATGCCGACCAAAATACCGCAGTCCTAACCTGTAATATTTAAAGGTATTAATATCTTTATGAAAAAATTTTCCTAAACAGTTTCAAAGAACTGACATTATGACATCATTATTTACTTCAGAAGTAATTGTACAAAATCGCAAGATGACGTAATTAGGGTTATTAACTGATAGATGAAAACGTACAGATAACTATATCATTTTTAGTTTATGATAATAGCATTGAAATGAGATCAACTGCAGAAGGAGATCTTTCCAATTAGACAAGTATGAAAATCGGACAATCATTTCAAAAGTTATTAGTGGACACGGAGTGATAAAAAAACATACTAATTGTATAATCTCCTTTGTTTGGAGTCGGTTGAAAAACGTATATTTATTCATTAAATTGAGTACAAGATTCCATAAATATAAGAAAGTTTTACAGTAAATGGGCAGCTAAATTATTTTTTTTAAGTTTGCTTATATGACACATTCAACAAATTTCTCGATAGAGGTCAAGGTTTGTTGTTCAAATGTAAGATACATTTTAAGATTATTGAAGCTTCTAATCGTGATATTGTTAGGATTATCTCTTTTTACATTTTTTTTTCTTAATGTTCAATTAATTTAATGACACTTTCCTTCTCTATTCGATCGTCGATAGTGATAAAAATACTTTCATTTTCATATACGAGGATGCATCAGCCTACAATAAAGGGTCAGGGAGAAAATGATAACGGTTATATATAGTTAGAAAACAGTTTACACAATTCCTTCTTTTACGAGACTCCGCTTTCATTTTATTTTTAATCATATAACAATTTCAACAGTTTTTTTTTTTTCAAAGGACTTGCCTTTTCCTTCTTTATATATACCTGCAAGTGTTTTTCAAAATATTTTCTTCAATTTTGCCTTGATTTAAGGGTTCGAAGCTATGTTTAAAAAAAACAAATATTCTGATTTGCTGGGAATAGGAAATTTTCTATTAATCCGATAAGTCGATTTAACCTAGTTTGTATTATTCGGATACTATATTATTCCATCGTGAAGTTTTAACAAATTTGTGGCAATTATTCCTAAAAAACATACATAACATATCCTTAATTCTCTGCGAAGAAAAAATAATTAGTGATCAATACTATATTAAGAGATACAGATATCTCTGATTTGGTCTTTTATATTTCCAGTTATCAGTATTCTATAGTATTTCGTCATGAAATTTTGACAGATCCATTTTCTTAATTCTTATTGACGAAATACTAAAACAAGACCGATACTATATTAAGAGATTCTTTGGATCTCTGTTATTTTATATTTAATTAACTTGGTTGGACTTATTATAAGCATTTTACAGCTTTTCTTCCTGTACTTTATAAAATTCATGACGACATTAAAAAATGTATTAATGACCGAAAACTATTTATTGATCACTAAGAAAATCTGTTATCGTGCTATCTTGAATACGGTTAATTGGACAGTGTGGTAGGAGGTCTATTTTTAATACTATTATTTGAAAATGAGAATCGCTGTCTTTACTAATTACCGATATCTATAATTAAATAAGATGAATATTACTATTTTGAAATATCGGTACATATAAATAAGCACCTGTATGGTCCTTGTTGAATTTCCCTACATTTGTTTCCTACAATCCATAACCGATCAAGGAAAAAATATTTTTCTTATGAATTTCGACAGAAAAATGTAATGAATTTAGTTTGTTACAGGGCTAAATACTTTACCAGTTTTCATTAACTTAGACAATAAGATAAGAAAAATCAAAGTACAATACAAACAATTAGTTTTTTAGATGGAAAAACAGGAATAAAAACCATGCTGCAGTAAAACATCTGCTGGGTTTTTGTCAATAAATTATGATAGTAGTTCAGTAATTCAGAGATCAAATATATCCAAATATATTTGAGTATCGATTTGAGATGAATTAATATTCTTTTAAAATTAGATTTGAATAAGATTTTACAAGTAATAAAAATATATTCTGCATTCACACATGCCTTTGAATCAAGTTATTATGAACTTACATTTTAAATATACAAAATTATACACATTAAATTTGACATAAAAATGCCAGATTCATTAGTAAACCATTCATTGTAAATGTAGAATATATGTACTTTTAACATAACCATTCAGAATTTACCGGATTGAAATTACATTTTCGTTCCTCTCATCGTTTGATATCCACTCATCAGGAACACAATTTAATCAAATAACGTACTTGCAATTAGATGCATCACGAATCCTCATGTATGTGTAGTAATTATTTGGACAATATTCACTAAAACATATTAGAATAAGATTATGCTTTAATACTACGGATTTTAAAGTAAACTTTCTACAAAAATGTTTTTAAAACTAGTAGTACAAAACAAGTTTCTTTTAAGTTTTTTTTATATAAGTTCAAAGCAACAAAAAGTATTAGAGTGAAAATTATGCTATTGTTTACTAGGTAAAATGTATTATTTTCTTCCAAAATCATTTTTTTCCAAAATTATCATTTTTCAAAATGTGATTGTTAATATTTAAACAAATATCTAACTTATATATACAGTATAATATGAATAATGTAAGCGTACAGACTAATTTAATTTGATCAAACAATTTTCAATGAATAATCATTTATTTTACATTATATTCCCATTAGCGTTTACAGCAAATGATAGAGATAGGTTTTGCAGTTTCTTGTGTTGAAGATTAAATTTGTTGTATTATAAATTTAAATTGTGAACATGCAAAATTATATACATTAAAATTCCCTTAATAGTGCACCATTTAATAAGGAAATTAGTTATTATAAATTCTAATTGAATGTACAGTTAATGTAACCATTCACTATTTCCATGTCCCATAATCAATTTCCGTTTCTCATCGTTTGATATCTACTGATCAAGAACATAAATTAATCAAATACTCTACTTCTAAATTAGATATATCACAATCACGTGCTCATTTATAAGTGATAATACTCTGGAAATTACATACTGCAACATATTTCAATAAGATTATGCTTTAAGACTACGAAGTTTAATATAAAATATCTACAAATAGTTACGAAATTAGTTATGTCACAAAGAACATCTTACTATATAATGCATTGTAAAAGTTGAAAACAAAAAAATAATAATAAAATGAAAATTATACTTTTGCTTAACAGACGGAATTTCTAATTTTCTTCTTAAACATTTATTAACTGATTTTTTTTTTTAAATATGGTAGATATTATTTTCAAAATATATTTAAAGCACAGAGCCATAATAATATGTGTAAATCAATAATTTTCAAAGTAATGTTTTTTGGCAATCAAACTATGATGAATAAGTAATTATTTTACATTATTTCCATTGTGTTTTGAGGACGATCACATAGATATACCCTATAATTTCATGTGGCTACGATTAAATTTATTGTATTATACATTTAAATTGTAAATACGTAACATTGTATGTGTTAATGTATCAGTAATAGTGCACATTTTGATCTGTAAACTGGTAATTACAGATCCAGAATATTTTACATGTACAGTTAATATAACCATTTACTTACGTCCAGCAATCGAAACCAATTTCTATTCCTCATAGTTTGATATCTACTGATCCAGATCGTAGTATAATTAAATAACGTACTTCCCCATTAGATGCATCACAATCAAATGCTCATTCAGTATGCATTATAATCCTTTGGATAATACTTATTACAATATATTAGAATAAGATTATGCTTTGATATTAAGTAAAATTAAATAAATGTTCTACAAAAATGCTAAAAAACTAGTTATGATACGAAAAAAAAAAACTAATTAATCCATAATATAAGTTAAAAAAGTTAAGAAAAAAAATAAAGTGAAAATATTACGTTTGATTAGTAGATTAAATTTGTAAGTCTCTACATAAAAATATATTAACTAATTAAAAATACATAGATGGATAGTATTTCCAAATCTAGCTAAAGCATAGAGACAAAATATTATGATAAATAATTGCAACAAAAAATTATTCAATTATCTACGATGGATTCAAAAACAGTCGTGAACATTTAACTGAACGCATAGTATGTGATAACATGACCAGTAAATAGTTAGAAATAAAGCTAATACAATTCAAAATGGCTTTATGCAAAATTTACAAGAAAAATATTATATTCATACATATATTGCTTTCTTGTTCAAGCATATTCTAAGCTAAGCCATACTAAGCCTTTTCTAAAGATTACCATTCACCGCATGACATAATCCATTTTTTCACTAGATCATTCCTTTTACATTAACTGAGTTGAGGTATTGCATGTTTTTCTAATACACACACACATACACATATATATATATGTGTGTGTGTGTGTGTGTGTGTGTATGTGTGCATGTATATATACGATCCGAATAAAGTTTTTTCGTAAAAACAAACAATTCCATTTAAAATTACTTAAAGGTGTTTTATTAAAATGCATACATTTTACAACTAAAATACCAAAACCAAGTACTTTCGAGCATCTGATGGGCTCATCATCTGGGTTAAAATCGTTAAAAACCTGTGGTCTCTTTCATTCATTTATACTTGATGTCCTGTTACAAAATTCAAACTAAAAATGGGGGACGGTTTTGCTGTTTGGACTATTTCAAAATTCACACTAAAGTAGGGAAAAGTAGTTCATGCTATTTCTAGTAAATTATACCAAATCTTAGGAATGGTGTATGATACACTGTAAAAAATCCTCAGTTTTTGCTGCATAGTCACTCCAACGCTTTTATAGAATATCTATATTTTGACCAATGAAAATGCTCCATAATATAGTAAAGTAACCATTTTCTCTAAAGGCGATTGAGTGTGTCTGCATCAAAAGCTGAAGATTTTTAACAATGTAATGTATCATTACAACTTAATATAATATTATAAGTTGTTCGACATAGAATTTCCATTGATTCCATAATTAGTCACTTTTGATAACTTCAAAACATTTATGATATTAACTCTCTTAAATTTAATCAAAATATCCTGCTCTTCATACAGATTAGAAATTGCCGGTTGACATCAGTTCAGTTTAATGTCGCTCCATTGTTATGTATATTTTTTTAATAAAATCTTAAGTGCAGTATTCTAAAAGCTTTACTGATAAAAAAAAATATATATATATATTTATTTAACTTTTTTTCCCATTTCTAAACTGTTAATGGAATTTAAGCGGGAGATTAAAAAGAAGGCTTAATGTACTTCAAAGTGATTGTCAAGAGATCTTTTATAATTCAGTCTTGCTTTTAATAACGGTGTGGTGGATTTGGTGATGGATTTTTTTTTCTCATGGGAGAACGAAAACGTCCAGTGAAAAGTTTAAATATGAAAATTGTTTCGTAATTAAACTTTAGAAAATCATATTATTTTTTTGTAAAAGAAGGAAACTATTTTTGAATAATTCCCCGAAAAGAATAAACTATGTAACGTAATTAAAAAGTGTGTAAATGTCACTTGTATTTTAAATGTACTGGCATTAATCGTTCCGCTTTGGCGCGTATAGCTAAGCCAGGTTCGAATCCTGGCATAGACATATTTCACTCTGCAGGGTAAATATTTCAATCTTGTCCTTTACTCAGGAATATCACTAATTGCACTTGAAATTTTCATATATAATTAAACGTCCAGTACAAATATTTTATGAAGATATTAACTAGGTGAAAATATGATTTAGAAAATTAAAATAGAGTTATTTATGTATTTTAATACTTTATGATCATTTTCTAAATTTCTGGAATGCACTTAAGTCGTACTGTGCATTTTTGCTTTAAATTATGATTCCTTGGAGTGATATTTGCCTGCTAAAAATAAGTATTTTTTCCAATAAAACATGAGATATCAGTATTTTTAACTATCTCTTATCATTTCAGTTGCGATAATTTTTAAAATAGCTTTACACATTTTAGTAGTTTTTAGTTATAAAAGAAATTTCTAATCAAAACGTTTTGTTATAATTGTTTCTAAAATTCAACATAGCACTTTTGCAATAAAGGTGTGTATTTATAGTCCTGATTTCAGAATGTCAGTTTATATTTAATTTTTTTAAGAAATACTTTATTCATACATGCAATATTCATTGCTATAAGAAAATTACAATGGTTCTACAGCCAATTTTTTGTATGTGTACGAGTTAAAGAAATATCACATACAAGTTTAACATACATAATACATAGTTAAAAGTATTTATGAATTAGGCTTGTCTGGCAGCCTGGATTTCTTCTCGACTGTACGTGATCTACATCACGTAAATATACACGGCTTGACATGTAACAATTTTCATTTATTAACTAGCAAGCTACGCCTGCTGCGTTTCAGTTTCCCTCAACGAAACTTGAATCATACAAAATATATCGGAAAATTTGACATTGTATTTTAAAGTAATCTGTACCTTTACCTGGATTATCCTTCCCCATTACTGAAAACTTTACGAACGACATCGCGCTATTATACTTTCTAATGTGCAGTCAAAATTTTAGCTGTTAAGATTCAACTCTATTTTTTTAATCATTTACAGTAAGATTTAGTAAAGAGCGATTGAACTATATGCAATATACTAAATCCATCCCTAAAAATTATCTAACTATTGCGTAGAAATGTTTAAAAAGGCAGGGGTGATTGTGTTCAAGTTATATACCTGAATTTAGGTATTTGTTTCATTTTCAGTACCGAAATTCTGGTTTTTCTGATAGTTAAATTCATAAAATAAGACTAAAATATCAATTTCATATGATTGTTAAACATAATTAAAATTCATATTTTTCATAAATCGACCTCCTTCTAATAATTGAATTATATTTTACAAAGGCAATTTTTATTTTTTAAATAGCAAGCTACGCCTGCTGCGATTTTCAGTTTCCCTCAACGAAACTTGAATCATACAAAATATATCGGCAAATTTGACATTGTATTTTAAAGTAATGTGTACCCTTATCTGGATTATCCTTTCGCATTACTGAAAACGATACGAACGCCATCGCGCTATTATATTTTCTAATGTGCAGTCAAAATTTTAGCTGTTAAGATTCAACTCTTTTTATTTAATCATTTACAGTAAGATTTAGTAAAGAGCGATTGAACTATATGCAATATACTAAATCCATCCCAAAATATTATCTAACTATTGAGTAGAAATTTAGGGCTGATTGTGTTCAAGTTATATACCTGAATTCAGGTATTTGTTTCATTTTCAGTACCGAAATTCTGGTTTTTCTGATAGTTAAATTCATAAAATAAGACTAAAATATCAATTTCATATGATTGCTAAACATAATTAAAATTCACATTTTTCATGATTCGACCTCCCTATAATAAATAAATTATATTTTACCTCCCCCATTTCTCCATACAAAAACGTTTTCTTGTTAAAATTTCAGAAATTGTTCATGAACCAACAATCACCCCTGAAAAAGGCTAATCTTTCGTAATCGGGTTCACCTGACTATATAATCTCCACCCTTTGATTAAGCAACGTAGAACGATATGCAATATAGCATGTGCCCTATTGAAAATGAAGTGTTGGATTTACAGTACTTTTACATAAACACAGAAAAGAATGCCGTTACATTATGAGAAAAATCATTTGTGGTGCATTTTATTTTAATTAATTAGTTTATTCAATATATAACAACTGACATTGTGGATTATTTTATTAGTGTTGGACAATGTTTCATAATATATTCCATATACAGGAATTTTCTTTCTTGTTATACATTAATTTAAATGTAATGTAGTGTAATTTTTTATCTAGTCATTTCAAAAACTTTGCAACTAATCAAAGTACATATGCAAATATTTTGTAAAGACTTTTAAAAGAAAAAAAAAACTTTGTATACATACTTTAAAAAATCATGCTATTGATGTCTACCACTTCATATTTAAAGTACATTACTGCCATTTTACCCTTTTAGTGTTAGGCAGAATTTTTCACCTACTTTTAACGACTGATAAAATGATAGATTCGAAAATAATTGGTATGAGGATTCATAATTAATAATCTTACATATCTGTATTTCTTCTGCATAGGGAAAAAGTAACATTAATATAAAATTTTATGTATTCTGATTTTCTGTAAAATCAACTTATTGATTTTACAGAAAACAGCTGTTAGCCAAGATGTCAGTACTTAAAATATGATTAATTCTTAAAAGTTCTGAAAAATATTTACGTGAAATTGTTCATGATGTTCCGAAATGAGACATTTATTTCTTAAAGTTTTATCTACAAATTCTCTCCACAGTATAAAATAAAGGCAATAAATGTACTGATTATCAGAAGACAATTCAAAAATCTGTTTGTGTTACAGAGAAGGATTGTCAGCCGGGTTGCCAGGAATAAAAATAGTTTATTTTGTTAAAACTATCTGTATTCATTACTTTTATGTTACTTTAACTGATTTTCCCCGTAAAATAAACACTTCGCACATTTCCTCCGACACAAAATCTCTATTTATTATGTTCTTTTATTTAACAGATTTTTAGTTATATAAACTTTTTTTAAATAAACAGCTGTTTTACTGGGTGTCTGGCTGACAGATATTTACTATAAAATCAACAATGTTTTACAGTGCAGGCGATAATACAAACAAATTATTCTGGGCAACCTTATAAAAAAATCTTAAAATGCTACAGACGCCATCTTCTACCCTTTAATTTTCAATACATTTTAAAGTTTAAATTTAAGCGAGATTTAATTTTATACATCTATAGAACATTGTAGAAATAACAACTTCCAAAGCTTTATCTCATAATACCAAAGATAGACAAATTTTAAACACTCAATAAACGTATACAATCAGTTACGAAAGAAGTAATATTTCTTCATCAATCGTACGTCCTAGCAGTTGAAAAGCAGCAGATAGTTTTATTTCATTTTTCGTAGTAGTGTCACGTAATACAAGTAGGATGTACAGCATATCAATTGTAGAACTCTGTAATGAGAAATAACGATTTACTCCAAAAACAGAAAAATGACGATGTTAATTCAACAAAAGCGGATGAGTAAACTAGTTTACACCGCTACCCAGCAGCATTCAGATATGAATATAAATTTTGGTATGCATTAACAGGCGCAAAAAGATCAGTAAGACATGTCAACACATTAGAAATCTGTGGTGGGTAAATTAACCTACAATAGGGAAAGTATTATATCAGTAAATAGCAAAGGATTATAATGAATACAAGCAGCCGATCAACTTAACAAGATACTAACAGTTAATTTCCTACCGCATTTAGATGAAGGAATAATAAAAGTATAATAAAAGTTTTTTCTGAGGATACTTCTGAGCGGAAGTGGTTTACCGTGGACAAGTAAACTTGGTAATCGCTTATTTGAAACAAATGAAACCAATTGATAATAATAATATATTAAATACACTTGCCCTTGAAAAAAGAAATTAATTTATGGTGATTGTAAACAAAATGGTGACCTTTTGAAGGAGATGGTTATTTTTAGGCCTAAAATTTGGCTTTTCTGACGTGCATTACAAATATTACTTTTGACCAGAAAAACAATTTCTTCCTCCAGGGGCAATATAATTCTAATCAATTCAATTCAACAAAGTTTCATTGACATCTGTTACGAACTATGTTTGTAATCATGTCCACCAACTTAAAAAATGTCAATTCGAGAAAAACGAATTTATATTTTTGAAAATAAATAAAGCGTTTATCACAATCATAAAAAAAAACCAGTGCAATAAAATACCTGTTTTACATTTTAAACAAGCCAGCTTGCTTGCATCAGTAAAATGAGACAGGCACTACATCAGCAGCTGGTGCGCCAACTATTGTCACTGCGCAACGGACTACAGCATTCCCGTACAGCACTTGGACGTCTGGAAAAATAAATTCTTACTATCAGATAGATTTAAAGTTTTGGAATTGAATATTCTACGGAATATACTTTCACATAGTTACATTCGCTGAAAATCGATTTTCCAAAATTTTATAGCTGGTGTTAACCCCTTTATTTTTTCCGCACCAAATTAAAGCAAACGTATCCCCCGCGAATTCAACAGGCTTCCGTGAAAGAGTAGTAGACTCTCGAGCTCCTAAGTTGAATATTCTTTGTTCCAATGCAGCAGATTTATGCAGCGTAAAAGAATTAATGAAGTCCTACGACTGTAAGTGCTGAAAGTTTTAGATTGTAGAAATTGATCTTTTGTACTATCATTTTGTTTTGTTATTTTTCGCAGTGTTTTTTATTTATTTATTATTAATATTATTATTAAAAATTGTTAATGTAAGCGCACCAGTACTTGACAATTTAAGAATATGTTTCGCGTAATTTTAGTGTGCTGTTCTTAGTTTTATTAAATGCAAGAACAACAGATTTGCGTCGTCATATTTGTCTACTTTTGCACACAACTATGATTAAAAAATATTTCATTTATATTTTTTCTGCACCAAGTTAATTTAAATAGATTAAAATGTGTCAGAGTGGACATGACAGTATGCAGTAGTTGACACGTTTGAATTCTTGTAGAAAATGTTAAATGAAAGAAAACACGGTTGGCAATGTACATTATATTAACAAAAGCTATTAGTTGTTAGATTAATGTTTCTTTATAATAAAAAATAACAAACTTGCGTGAAAAATGGAAATACAATTTTCTAAGTATTAAAACCTTTTGTAGATTACAGTTATATATGTATGCGTAAAATTATACGACTCCACTACATTTCATTAAGAATCGTTCGAGCATAGCGTCAATTCTTGCTCAAATATTCAAACTAGGATACTGTTTGAGACGGAATCGAAGAAAATATTATCTAAAGAAAAATAATTCAGCTGAGGCTCGGTTGAAAGAAAAATTTGACTTGATTTACTTTGGTTCTTTTATTTTTGAATGCCCCATACATTAAATCCATATTAAAAAATAATTATTTAATCAACTTTAATTTTCTACGATTACTGATTTGTCTGTTTTGCCTTGTGCTTTAACTTGTCAAGTAGGTTGTTCCTCTTAATCTATATCTACATAAAAAGACAACATTCAAAGAATTTGAACTGTTATATGATTTTCGTTTAGCTGATTTGTATTAAATTTGGCAGATGACGAAATTCTGTATCTTTTGTAAAAGTTAAAAAATATATATATTGTTTTTATTTTCTGAAAATACATCTTTCGCGGAATAAATCAATTATAAAAATCAATCTGATCTCGATATTTTAACTAAAACGTTTCCATGCCCTAAGAGATTAATTCTTAGAATTAAATTTATGGACTATGCAAGGAGGACTAAATATAGGCACAGTTTTCAGCATTCTCCTGGACGTTGACTAAACTGAACGTTTAATCCTATTTTCTTCAATACTCAAGTAAAAGGTAATTCTGGGGAAAGGAAATTCAATTATCTATGTATATCTTTCAAAAATAAAATTTATGATGTATTGACAGATTCTTTTTATGAAATCTGGTAGAAGGAAGTTACTGTTTTTAATTATGTTATTGGCATTTTAAGATAAATAATTCAATTATTTAAAATATATTAACAAAGACTTGTCATCAAATAGCATTTAAAATATAATACACAAATAGTTTTCTCTTAATTCGTGAAGGAACAATGTGATGCAGAACTAAACTTATATATATATATATATATATATTAATAAATTAACCTGAAGATGACAATGGATAAGCATAATCGAATTATTTAATCAAATAAGGAATCGTAAACAAAAGAGTCACAAAAATAGCATTGAACTGCAAAATTTATAATCTATTATTCATTTATTTTCATCTTTTATGATATAAATTACTACGTACGTTTGTGGCCACACTTGTAGCATTTCGAAAATTCAGATGAATATAATATATATTGTATGAAGAAATATGCATTAGTGCTGTCAGTTATGGGTTTTGTTTCAAAGAAAATTTCAGTTTTATAGAAATAGAATAAAAATGTAAAAAAATAAAATAGTTTCGTTTTTCTGAAGAAAATAATCGAGGTTCTCATTTTTGTACCTCAGGTTTAAAGAAGTTATTGGAATTTAAGTAAGAAATGTTGATTATTTATGTCTTTTACTCACCTCCCTCTATTTCAGAAGTTGTCGCACTCAAGTGATACTATCCCCCCCCCCCCCCATGTTATGACGTCACATTTCTTGCAACTATAATTTAGAGCGAAATTCTTCCAATCATATACCTTACATAATACATTACCAACTAATATAAATACTATACATATATTAATATCTTGCATGCATTTACTTCATGCTATTGAAATTCAAAGAAATTAGAAAAATATATACTTTTTCTTGAATAACAGTACTAATTGTTTAATAAACTTTTTTACACTGCTTGAAAATAACATTTACATAATTGTTTTTATATAGGTTAAATATGACGTCAACCCATGTTAAACCCCTCTCCTCCCCTACCCTGTCATACTGAGTCAGAATTTGTGGACCATCAATCCCCTACTCCCATTTTGACGTAACAAAGAGAGGCATGCCCCTTACTGCTATGTTATGCGTATCTGTTTCAATAACTTATGATATAAAATAAATAAAAAAGCAAGTATTTTTAATTTCTTAAAAAAGTAAGGTTATGTAAGTTAAAAAACCATTTAAAGGTTTGCATAATTCAATCAAATTGATTTACAATAACAATGTATAAGACATCAATATTTTTTTTACGTTTCAACGATAGCCGACATAGTTTATTTACACCATTTAGACCTGAAACGTATTATTCAGACGAAGCAAATACTTTAACTTTTTTCAATAATAATTGCAAGGTGTTCTGGTTCATAGTTAAAATTTTGCATATTCACAAAATGAAAAAAAATGAGAAAAATGCTGTTTGAGAAAGGATTGTGCATTCTAACTTTCTTAAAGTCATTTGTCATCCATTAAAAATCATTTTAAAATGGAAATGAATTTTTATTGATGAAGGAGAAACTGATTTTGAACCTTTTAAACTGTCAGTTTCAGTCACATAAAGACGTCGTGGGATATCTATTGACTATCTCGTTTTCTTTTTGAAAACCTCTTCCAGAATTACTAGAAAACAGAATTACCGTTCTTCTGCCACAGTTGTACAATGATATTTCCAAAAAATAAGAATTGTACTTTTTGAAGATTTCCGCCTCTGGTTGGATATAAATAACAACAAACAGATTTTCACGAAGTACGGCAAGAGGGAATATTTGGAATTAAAACTTATGTGTATATAAGAAGAGTTTTTTAAATGAGAAAATTTATCTTGAAACTATTTCAAAATATTACTAACAATTTTCTGCAGCGTATACATTCAATATCGGACATAACATTTGTCGGGTTCGTGCTAACTCGGATTTCAAACCTTCGGGCTCGGGCGAGCTCGGGCACCGAAGAAAAAGCCCAAACGTACCTTTATTCTAGTACCTACACAACATGTACTATTTTCACCGTATTATGGGTCGGTAAGATGTACAAGTAACTTTTTTTTCCTAAATAGCATGAAGTCTAAATAATTGCTTTTTAAGATGTGATACATGATTGTTGCTTATGCAAATTTTACAGCAGTTGAGATTTTTCATGTTCCTTAATGTATAATGTTTAAGTAATTACTATCTTTTAAATAATGTTGAAACAAAACGGAGATCGTATATTCCATAATATATACTTATTTCTTTTAACAATACTTTACGTAGGGTAGCTACTGTGACACATTGTATGCCATATTATATCACAGAGAATGTGCCAAATGTAATTTTCAAGTAATAGATCACAAGAAATATTAATTTATGTTCATTTTTTAATTCGTTAAATTAACATAGTTGGGGATAGTATGACTTATGCAGAATTGTAATCTGGAATAGCAAAATTTTCTTGTAGAATTTTCTATAAAAATGGAAAGCAACAGATATGAAAATTAGAGAATATGGAAAAATTTCAAAAACATAAATTTTTATATACTTTGTGTTTTATACAAAGAGAGCAAGCAATTTCTGGTTCAAAAACAAAACATTAATAAGAAAAAAATATATAACTGCCCTGTAAACAATGAATGAAATATTAATCATACAAATATAAGTTTATACCATAAGAAAATTTCTCAAAACATTTATAACAAAAGTACCGCAATCTTTGCTTATAAGAAAATATGCTAATGGAAATTAAAAGTATTTTTATTTACAAATTATATATTCGGTCCAATATCCTCCTTTATGATGTATAATTTAAAATGCAGTACCAAACGGAAAATTAATACATTGTATTAAATACTATACTAATGTGTTTTTATATTCTTTTAACATGTGATTTAAGCATGGTAGCACAAACATAAGAAAATGTTAATATTTTTATTAAATAATCTTTCTGACTTATAGAAATGTTATATGTACAGTACATTATTTAAAGATTTGATTTTTAATTACTTTTTTAAAGTAGACATTAGTTTAAAACTGAATTTTTTAGACATTTTAATAGAATGATTTAAAAAATCCAATAATTTAGAGTTAATCCATAAAAAAACTTTAATAGCATGTACTTCTTTTCCAAGATTGAGCAGAATTGCAATTATTAAAACTCTTCGACATTTTCCTTGACTGCGTTTTAGTTGAAAGAAGAAATTTAAAAATAAAAGTTTCCTTTTAATTTTATCAATGCATTTTTTCTTTGAAAAGTTCAGAATTTTCAATGTTCTAATAAATCTTTTACTTTATGTTTCTTTTTTTGAATATTCAGAAAGCTTTAAAGATCATCGGTTATACTTGCTTTGATTAATTTCGAAGTATTTCTCCACGATTTCCAGAGAAATATTAACGAAGCACATTATTAAAGTAATATGTTTTTCTTTAAAGCAAAAGTTGATTTTAAGAACGTAAATAAAAATATGTAATAAATAAAATATTTTACATCAATTTAAGTTTTATAAACGGACTAAATGCTGAGACATTCGACTAAGATACATTTTCATTTACTTGAATCTATATTAAAATTATTATTCCTATATTAATTAATGTAATAGTAACTATTTCGTATAGTTCAATATTTTGCTTGCAGGAGTACCATACAATAGTTGGCAATTTTCAGAATGCTAATGATAGTAAAAGATCTTTGAAATTATTTCTATGCAAAATTATACACTGATACAAATTTTGAGGAGTGAAAAACTATTTGAACTTTTGAATACAAGACGTAAAGCTGTTTCCAAGTTTTCAAAAATCATCATCATTTTAACAACTATACAAAAAATAAAAATTTTTGCAGAGTTATTTTTTTTTAAATTTATTTAAAGATAGTTTACTTACATTGAAGAAATAATGAGTTTATACAATTCTATGACGACTACATAAGATATTTTAATTGATATCATATACTCATATAGTGAATGTAGACAAAAATGTTTTGTATTAAATTTAAAGCAGTTTTATGAAAATGTCTCTATAAAATGCTTTTAATGAAACATGGGCTCTGTATATTATGATTATTGGTAATTTATGTCGTAAAAGTGGCGTTTAACCGTAATCCATGTATCATTTTAACCTGCATTAAGTTAGAATATACGTATAATGACTCGATGAATCTCCGATCTGGTCAAAAGTCGTTATGATATTAGAAAATAAGTTAAAAAGTTACACATTTGCTTTAAATTAAGACGCCTAATATAAAATTGTATTATTTTTTTTAATTTATATAGGTAACGTAGGAAAGAAGTATAGCTTGGTTTGGACTTCATGAGTTTTATTTTTGATTTATTAAATGTAAATGAGATTTTTAAGGGTTTTTTCTGTGCTGATCCATTGTAGCACAGTACTTTTTCTCGACATTTTGAGAATATTTAGTCTGAAAGGGAAAAAAATTGAGCTAATTATGTTTGAATACTTTCGGAGAATAAACATACTTTAAAAAAACTTTGAATACTAAATATTTTAATGCAAAATAAGTATTAATAACATACTATTCCAATACGTTAAAAGATCAAATTTTAGTGGTATTGAAAATCTCATGAAATACGTTTCATTTTATATTTTTTATTAATAATGTTGAATTTTTTTAAATAATGTTTTGCTATTCATATAATTTATTTATACTACATAAATACCCGTGTGTTTTTAATAATAATACCATTTCCGAGGAACGATAAGGGGCATTATTTTATTATTCAAAATGCCACATCCTGTAGAAAAGCACTTGTTTCCATTCGAACACTGACGTAAAGCAGTATCTTATGTGGTCTATAATTAAGGTGACTACTTAGGATATCTGTTCGATTGGTGGTCCATACTGGAACATAAAATCAGTGGCGTGGAGAGTCTTCTCACTGGTTGTGAGGTAGTAGGCTGGGGAGAGAGTTGTGAAAATCATTTATAAACTAAAAAAAATTCATCTGCCTCCACACTACTGTCCAGCATAGTTAGCTTGACGGTACTGCGAAGACTTCGGCACATAATCAATCACCTTGGTGAGTCATGGGATATAGAGAAAAACAGGATACCTTGCTGAAAAACCACACATCAGAATTTTTTCTCTTTTCAGCAACCACAATGTTCTATTATATTATGTAATAGCTGATTTTAACAAGTATTTATTTTTAGTAACTTAATTACTTTTGCTATTTATATTCCTAATAATTTATCTTTCCCATTATTATCTATCTTTACTAATTGCAAAATACAGTTTGTTCACCTATCCATATCAATCTGTTTACAAATAATATGTTTATTTGGTACAAATATTACTTAAGAATATTATAACTATGTGTAGCATGTTTCTTTTATTAGGGTTCCGTACTTAACAGTGAAAATGGAAACATTATAACCTCACTCCTGTGTCTGTCTGTACGTCTATCAGAGCCATTTTTCTCGTAAACTATGGGACGTGGAAAGTTCAAATTTGGGAAAGTTATAAAGTATTTTTACCCCAATGTTTTAGAGATTATTTGCTCTTCAAAAATATGTTTCGGAAAAAAATAGGGGGTTAATTAAGTTACTTGAAAAAAAAAAAGTTTTTTTTTAATATTTCATGTGAGGTATCGTGTGAAAAATCTCGTAATATAAAATTCAAAAATTTATACGTTTTAATTTTAGGTACAATGTTTTCGAATATGTCGTCAAAAGTGCACCACAAAAATATGCCCCCCCCCCTCTATTTCTGAATCTACTGAAACTAAAATTATGGAAAGTCAGGGGTAGTAGAAGTTTATTTAAACCTTACAGGAAAACTATAGCGAGTTTCCTAGGTAACATGTTTTTTTAGAAAAACGCATTTTTCTGTTACATACAAACTTTACTTTTCGGAAGGTCAGCGGAAATGTTGACGGGCACGCCAGGTATCTATCAACGCAGAATCATCCAAGGATATTTGATAACGTTTTCGAAAAAAAAAGTAGGTAATTAGTCGAGATATTAATTACGTTACTTGAAAAAATCTTCCTTTCTATATATCGTATAGGGTATTTTTTGCAAGATCTCGTAAAATCGAACTCAAAAATATATTTGTTTTAATTTTAGGATTATATTTTCAGAGATATAGTCGAAAGCATACTGGAAAAATATCATCCACTTCCCCCCCCCCCCTGCTTCCTATCCTTCTATTTCCGAATCTATTGAAACTAAAATTATGAAAGAAATTTGGGTAGTAGGAGTTTATACTAATAAAAGAAAGTTTCGCTCTGTGTGTGTGTCTGTGTGTCTGTTGGCGATGGCTAGGAAAATCTAGCCTACCTAGAAGGCTGGAAATTTAGATTTAGGTAGTCCAAACCCTCTCCTGTTGCACCATTACTTCAGAATTTTAATATTTTAATTACTTTCTTAAATATTAATTAAAATGCACAAAGCACTCTGATTAAAAATACGCTTTTATTCTCTTGGGTTGGTTGGTTCAATGGTTAGTTGCATCGATTCTTCACAGAAGTAATTAAAAAAAACAAGAGTAGCTATGCATAAATAAGGATTTCTAACTAAATAGTGTCAATATAGATTGAAGTTATCAGCGTAGAGGAGCCATGCGATTGCCGCGCCACCTGTACATGACAAATTACACATACGTCCCACTGATTGAAATATTTTCCGGGCACATTTTTCTTCATGACAATTAGTCGGGTTTAAGTTTTTTTTTTTTTTTTTTTACATGACATTTATTATTATGATGAAGATTGTTAATACAGAAAACTTTATTTAACGGATTCTTTTTTATATTTGCGGGAATGAAGAGGGGCAAGGGTCTAATTACATTTAAGCTTCAAGGTGTATTTCTAGAAAGCAGTTACCAGAATTTCCGAATAATAGTGTAAGCCAAATTTCAAATTAAGTTCCTAGCTTAACCAAATGAATCAATCATTAAAGATGTATTGCGATCCTCCTAATTAGTTATTAGCTGAAGGCCACTTGAACAACCCCTGCCCCCCTCCCGGCCTGTCCTTCAAGGTTTTTTCTCTAACTCTGCTCCGTTTCCATATCTCAGCAACTATCTTTCCGATTTCAACGCAAGTGATTTCAAACATTATAATAAATTTAATAGTCACCCTTTATAACATTAAACTAAATTTATGAGCAGCGGTTACCACTATTTACGAATAACAGTTTAAGCCAAATTTGTAATTAAATTCAAAGCTTAATGAAACGCACGAATTTTGAAAGATGCTTACTGGTCCTCCTAATTAGTCATTTGCTGAAGGGAACTTGAACATCCACTCCCCCCCCCCCCGGAACTTCCTTCAAGGTTTTTTCTCTAACTATGCTCTGTTTCCATATCTCAGCAACTAATTTTCCGATTTCAACGCAAGTGGTTCCAAACATTATAATTAACTTAATAGTCACTCTTTATAACATTAAACTAAATTTATGAGTAGCGGTTACCACTATTTCCGAATAATAGTTTAAGCCAAATTTGTAATTACGTTCCTAGCTTAAGCAAACGAACGAATTTTTATGCATGCATAGTGGTCCTTCTAATTAGTCATTTGCCGAAGGACACTTGAACAACCCCTCCCTCCCGGCCCTCCCTTCAAGGTTTTTTTCTCTAACTATGCTCCGTTTCCATATCTCAGCAACTATCTTTCCGATTTCAACACAAGTAATTTCAAACATTATAATTAATTTAATAGTCACCCTTTATAACATTAAACTAAATTTATGAGTAGCGGTTACCACTATTTACGAATAATAGTTTAAGCCAAATTTGTAATTAAGTTCAAAGCTTAAGGAAACGAACGAATTTTGAAAGATGCATATTGGTCCTTCTAATTAGTCATTTGCCGAAGGACACTTGAACAACCCCAATGTACTCCATCGTATGCTATCAGGCGATAGAAGTCATTAAGGAGTTTGCATTACGCCGAATTGTAAAAGCAGGGACTGGAAATGAAGTTGGCATCAGAAATTTTTTAATTCCTGTATGCATAAACTTTGATGTCACAGATTATATTGATATGATTCAATGGTATGATGTTAAAGTAACATAACCTCCTATGACGATGTATATTGCTGACGACAAAGTAAAGCAGTAAATAAAGTAAGCAGAAGTACCTGATCATGAGAGTCAACTTCAATTTTTCAATATGTGAAATAAAAAAAGTAGTTAAAAGTATTGTTAAATTAGTTAAAGAGTAATTGTTGTAAGTTTGAATGAATTTTTGAAAGAGATGCATTGATAAAAATCAAAATAAATTTTCAAAAGATCATACCAACATTTGAAACAAAAAAAAAACAAAAAACAAAAAACAATCCAATGTGTCAGTGTGATTATTATGGACCATGTGTGATTACTATGGACATTAGAGAAAAATACTGTTTCTTAAAAATAGCGTTTTGCCTTTAAAAATAATATAAAATCAAACCTCTTTTAACGGAAACCCTTATATACGGTCACCCCTCTCTTACGGCCAAATTAAAATTTCTCAGCGAACATTAACCTCTCGTTATAACTAACAACCAATCTCCTGCAGTCACCTCATTTTTTCTGACAAGTTTTTTTGGTCACATAGGTGTCCGTTAATCAGAGATTTCACTCTTTTAAAGTTTTTCTAAATAAATGTGATTTGTTTTATTAAGATACGATAGTTAAAGATTGCACTTCTTTCATTTCAATGTAGTACTATAAGAATATGTTACTGTAAAATTAATAAAAATTAATATGGTGAAAATCGCTAAATTCTACAAAATAATTCTTTGTATAATGGCATCTAAAAATTCGTAATACGTATAATGTGCAAGTTTTCTGCAAAAGTATCATATTTTGAATATTCTGTTTACAAAATATATGCATATTATGCTAATTATCACGAAAAGAACTTTTTTTAAAAAAGGCAATTCTTATCGTTTTTTAATAGAAAAGTCATTTTTCAAGCTCTTTGCGGCACCTGAAAATATTTTAGTACAGCAACAAAATTTTATATTCTTCATTCTAATCCCAAGAGGCAACTTTTGCCGACTATAGCAAATTTCTAACTGCAAAAAAATAATTAACCATTATTTTCGTTCCACCCTAATGTATAGTGGTTCTTCTAAGTAGTCATTTGCCAAAGGACACTTGAACAACCCCTCGCCCCCGGCCCTCCCTTCAGGGTTTTTTTCTCTAACTATGCTCCGTTTCCATATCTTAGCAACTATCTTTCCGATTTCAACACAAGTGATTTCAAACATTATAATTAATTTAATAGTCACATTTTATAACATTAAATTAAATTTATGAGTAGCGGTCACCACTATTTACGAATAATAGTTTAAGCCAAATTTGTAATTAAGGTCAAAGCTTAAGGAAACGAACGAATTTTGAAAGATGCATATTGGTCCTCCTAATTAGTCATTTGCTGAAGGGCACTTGAGCACCTCCTCCCCCCTCCCCGGGACCTCTTTCAAGGTTTTTTCTCTAACTATGCTCCGTTTCCATATCTCAGCTACTGTTTTTCCGATTTCAAAACAAGTGGTTCCAAACATTATAATTAACTTAATAGTCACTCTTTATAATATTAAACTAAATTTATGAGTGGGGTTATTACTATTTCCGAATAATAGTTTAAGCGAAATTTGTAATTAAGTTCCTAGCTTAAGCAAACGAACGAATTTTGAAAGATGCATAATGGTCCTCCTAATTAGTCGTTTGCTGAAGGGCACTTGAACAACCCACGCTCCCTCTTGCAAGGATTTTTCTCTAACTATGCTCCGTTTCCATAACTCAGCAACTATCTTTCTGATTTCAACGCAAGTGATTCCAAACATTATAATTAACTTAACAGTCACAATTTATAACATTAAACTAAATTTATGAGTAGCGGTTACCACTATTTCTGAATAATTGGGTAAGCCAAATTTGTAATTAAGTTCCTAGCTTAAGCAAACAAACGAATTTCGAAAGATGCATAGTGCTCCTCTTAATTAGTCATTTGCTGAAGGGTACTTGAACAACCCTCCCCCCCTGCCCCTCCATCAAGGTTTTTTTCTCTAACTATGCCCCGTTTCTATATATCAGCAACTATCTTTCCGATTTCAACGCAAGTGATTCCAAACATTATATTTAACTTAATAGTCACCCTTTATAACATTAAATTAAATTTATGAATAGCGGTTATCACCATTTACAAATAAGAGTTTAAGCCAAATTTGTAATTAATTTCCTAGTTTAACAAAACGAACGAATTTTTATGCATGCATAGTGGGCCTCCTAATTCGTCATTTTCTGAAGGACACTCGAACATCCCCTCCTATCGGCACCTCACTGTAGGTTATTTTCTCTAACTGTGCCTTATTGCAATAACTGGGCTAATAATGTTCCAATATTCTCGAAACCAGCTCAATTTTGTAGTGCGCCTACTATACAGTAACGTAGACAGCGGCAACCTGTCTCAGAAGTTCGTTCGGAAAGAGGTTTTTTTAGAACAGAATGCTCCCCTGGCGGTGTTAGGGGGAAATAAAAGATTTTCTAGAGCGTACGAGCATGCCGGGTATACGGTTCCGAAGCCATCGTAGACCGTGGCCAGAGTTCCGTTTTTTAAGAGATTTGAGTTTATTACAAGGGCTCGGGCAACGCCGGGCGGGTCAGCTAGTTAATTAATAAATTTAATGTACGGAACCCTTTGAGTGCGATTTATACTTGTATTTGGCCGATTTATTAGAAATAATATGTTTCTTCTAAATTATCGTAAGAAATTAAGATAAAAATATTATAAATCGAAATATTAAAATGTAATTTCATTTTGACATATAATTGCTTGTAAGGAAAGCAAATTTAAAATACTTGATCTCTATTGATTCACATACAATATTTTTCTGAGACTACATATATGGTTTTATTGTAAATGAGAAATTGGCATGTGAAACTATTTTTTCTGCTAAAAAAGTCATCATAAATGCGGTTATAATATATTATATAAGTTAATAGCGTGTACTAGGTCAACGAAGTGTTATACAACCTCTCAGAACCGGTTGTCTCATGAAAAATACATTTGGTTTATAATCACTAAAACAATACTACGGTAGTTTGGGTAAAAGTGCCGTATTTTTAACACTTTCCAACCTAGTTGAAAAGTGTTTATGACTTCGGTTTGTCTGCCGTCTGTCCGTGCTCTAACTCCCGTAAATATGCTCGGATTGCCCTGCAATTTTTATATGTTATTGTCGTTATCTATAGCATGTTCCCTATTTCAACGGAAGTGTGTAGCACTTATAGTTTTTTACAGCGACACTCAAAAGAATTACGTTACATTACGGTCTATGGGGAAAAATCATTTGCGGCATATTTTAATGATGTTACACAATTCCAAACACATTGTAATTGATATATATCACTAAGGTGCATTACAAGAAGCTTAACATGGAAAAAGGTGTGCATAGCCCTTAAAGTTACTTTACAGGGAAAGTCAAAAGAATTCCGTTACATTACGTCTATGGAGAAAAATCGTCTGCGGTTTAATTAAATAATGTTTCACTATTTTATACGCATTCAAATTTATATATATCACTAAGGTGCATTACAAAAGGTTTACTACAGAATATTGTGGGTATAGGAGTCATCGTTCATTTACAGGGACACACAAAAGAATTCTCTACTGTCTGTTAACAATAATTCCTGGAAGTGCGTTTTAAGTTGCTGAACGCGATTTTAAATTTAACTCACTTTTTGTTTATTACTTCGTGTGTATAAATTCTGTAGATCATATACCGGGCAGCACAAAAGCTCGCAAAAACATTTCGTTTACTGAGAGATACTCCAGAAGGAGAATTTTAAACTGTCCTACGTGTTTCCTAACTAAACTAAAATTTAGCATCCTATGTAGTATATATACAAATCTATACATCATATACAGGGCTGAATAAAAGTATTCGGATATTTTTCCTTATATTGTATATGTTGGAAATATATGTTGGGAATTCCTGAAATTACGTTTTTAAATATGTTATGTGTTTTCCAAATTGTTTACTTAGATGTTATCTTTCAGCTTATTAAACGGTAATGATTTGTAAAAGTATTTTGGAAGCATTGGAAAGTGTTACATAATCTATGCTTGACGCATGATTTTTCGTTCTTGTTTTTTCTGAAAATTGCCTGTTGTTTTTATTTGTTGTTCCTTAATGTATCGTTAAAGTTGATACATTTACGTATGATTTTAAAATGCATTTCATTTAACAAATGTCATAGAAAGCGTAAAAAAATTTGCTTTTGTAAATTCTTGCAATTCGGCAACTTACCCCAATCTTGGTGTAAGATAGCGATCTACATAGGAACAACATAAAGAAAGAGCGTAAAATATTTTGGAAACTTAACAAAGCTGTTAAGACAAAATAGCAATAGAAAAGCACTATTAAAAATTTAAATAAAACAAGGCAAACCTGAATTAAAATATCAGTAAGGGACGCCTCTTCCACACGACTGAGTGGCGTTTCCCTACAGAGCCTGCGCATAGGAAAACACACGACACGGCATTTTGTCCAATACGCATCTCACCCCAAGTTACCCTATTAGCTTCCGACATTAGCTCATTATAAATTCCGTAAAAGTTGCGTTAACATTACAAATATCTTATACTGTTCTATTTTAGTTTTCTATTTTTAGATCAATATGACTATTCATTAGAATTTAAACAACAACTTATTTTTTTCATAAATAAAAACTTGGAAACTTTTCAATAAAATTTAAAATACAAGTTTTTAAAAAATATATATCATGTGCATTAAAAACAAGTGGGTAAGTGTGATCGAAGATCGCTCAAAGGGTTTCGTTTAATATTCCTTTCAAAACACTTTATCCTTTCTTTAATAAATTCAAACAAATTTCATTTAGCAAAAAAAAAAAAAAGTCATGTTTTTTATAAAGTAAAAATTTACCGGTCTATTTTTTTGTTTTTTCGAATATCTAAACCAGCCGGATAGCGGTCCAAGCCCTCTATTATATTCTGTCATACTAATATCCGTCATACGGACTAAATGCAATATTAAAAAAAAATAATTTCAAAATTAAACAGATTGTACACCCTCAAAATGTTAAAATATGCGAATATTTCCATAATCGGATTTTTATCACGATTCAATATGTTTCTCAAACCTCAAACTCATATATTTACTATTCTATATAATTTTTATTAATACTCGCTTTGTATTATTCTCAAACATTTGAAAAATTAGTTAAACTTCCCATATGACGTCAGATTTTCGTTATAATTCTGTAATGACGTAATATTAATCTGCTTTGCGTACTTACACATACTCCTTGTATTATTGAGAAATCTTAGACATTTTCCGTTTTATTACGACTATGACGTCAATCAATTTTATTTCATATTAATCTTTTTTTTTTCATTTGGTGAAACTTTTTATTTCCTTTTTCACGTGGAAATCGTCTGATAGAAAATTAATTATTGTAGAAAGAATTTCTTCGTGGATTTTTAATTTTTGGCATCGGCTATAACGATTTTTTTTTAATTTAATAGGAAAAGACTGTTAGAATTTTGGTTTTTCATCTCTATTTATTAAAATAATACGAATTTTTCAAATTTTAATATTTTCAGCTCTTCGCAGCTGATATTCTGATTTATACACAAAGTTTCAACTCTGTAAGTTACACAGTTTTAGAGAATGGCTCTGTGACAGACAGACAACGGAGCGGGAGCAATAGGGTTTCGTGAGATGAACGAAACCCTAAAAAGGGTTTATATATAAAATTAAACAAAAATATTTTCATATCAACTAGATGAAACCCGTCAAAACTTGACGCAAAAAAATATTATAACAGTATCAGTAAAATAAGCCTCTTTATTATTTATGAAGGGTTGCGTATAAAACAGTCTTTCAAATATTTTTTTTCCCAGTCAAATACAGTACTATTTCCGATGCAAAATCCAAACAAAAAATCCGTAAATAACTGTGTAGTGCAAATCAGTTTGACATTACCACCATATTCCCCACGGCAAGAAAAAAAATTCATAGACCTATGAAGTATATACAAATAGTATATTCCTACGTTCATATCATATTCAGTAAATAACAGAACATAGTAAATGAAGCACACATCTCCCCCGCCCCCTGTGATAATGCAACCGAATGAGCTCCTATGCGCATGTGCATTGCATTTGCCCAAAAGCACCGTCAAAATTCGACGTTAAAAAAGTTTTAAAATGATTAAATTAAAAGTTTTAAAATGTCCTCTTTAATCATTGTTCATTTCAAATCCATATCTTCTAAAACGCATCCATTGTTTTAAGCTAATCAATTTTTATGCAAAGATTAAGAAGTTTTTTACAGTAATAAATCTATCTGCAGATGGAGTTTTTTAATGTTTTCAAGTGTAATTTATTTGTATGGTTTCTTCGGTTCCTTGACATAATCAGGATGATTATCCCTTTTCCATCACAGTCGGGGATATTCTTCCTCTTATACAGTTGGCAAATGTAAAAAAATAAAAAAATACAATTCCTAGCATATCCTGATATCTGATGGAACATATTCATCAACGAATTCAACATATCAATTTTATGTTCAACATAAACTAAAAATAGTCTTTTTTTCCTGACAGATTTTTGTTTAGCGCCAAAATGTTCTATCTTATGGATAATCTGATCTTATGATTTATCACTTTTTTTTATTATTATTATTCACTTTTTATGATGGTTAGAGAAATCTATTTTCAATTGTGGCAACTTTCCCAGGGGCTATTTTACATTATTGAAGTAAACTGGTGGTCATTGATAAGATAGAATTGAAAAAATTTTCATGCTTGAAAAATATTTAAAAAGTCGTTAAATTAAGCGGCAGTTTTCAAATAAATTTCAATCGAAAGCTAATTTTTTTTTCTAATTGATGATGTAAGAATTAAAATTGTAAAATGTAGTAAAAAATAGAAATTTGTAGTATTTCGAATTTATGTAAGCGCGATGAAAACTAAAGCGATAGCGCCTTTGTTGTCACAACTGTTGTACATTTCTAAAAATTGCCACTGTATTTTGGCTGGCGTCCAAAAGTAGAAAAACATTTTTTGACATAGAAAGAGAAATTCACAGGGAAAGAAATAGGACTTTGCGCTAATAAGGAACTATTAAATGAATTTATAACAAACCAACCAAAATAATCATATCATATATATTATTTCTCCTGTCAACATCCCTTTTTCTCAAAAAATACGAAACGCAGAACGACGAATGACATAGCATATGAAAGGATTTTGAACTGGCTTCTGACATAGCGCACTTAACATTTCGTTAAAACATGCTTTTGATTAAAATTTTCTGAAAATTAGGAATTAAATCTACATTGTTTTCATAAAAGAAATGAAAGGTTTTCCTCAAATTATGGTTGCCAAAAAAATTTGCTTTAATTAAAATTTGCTTTAAAAACTTACATTAATGCTTAAACACCATGCACACAAATAAATATATTTTGTATTTAATTTTAATGAAAAAATGGCATCAACAAAGTTATAATGCATAATGATAAAATAAACCCAATGGACAATATTCCCGTGACGTCACAATAAATATGAATTTTTATTCGCTTATAAAACACGCGGATAAGTATTTTTACCGAAATTTAACTTGCAAGTTAACAAATTCGGCCTTAAAACCGCGTGCTTTTAATATTTATTATTTCTCTTTTATTCAAACACAGAGTTTAGAGAATAAACTCTGTGCTTCGCAACAGTAGGCGTTATCCGATTATGACGTCATTAGCATAAGTAAAAGTTTAATTGAAAGTTACGGTTAATTAATTAAATTTTCGAACAAACGAATGCATAACAAATCTGTGTCCAAAAAACTTTCATTTAAAAAAATAATGATGTAATTTGATTTAGTAGTTTGTTCTCACGGATTGTCGAAAGAAATCGCTTCGCGTTTTAAATATATAGATGCGATATTATTCAGCGTCTGACACCTTAAGAATATCCTTTTTTTTATTTAAAAAATAATTATAATTTAATACATATGATATAAATATCTAAGACAAAATAATTAATTTTAAAAAAATCTATTTTTCTCACTAAAAGAACTTTGAAGTATTAAAGTGATTCATTATAAAACAAATTAAGTTACTAATTAAAACGCAGACAGAGGAAAAACAAAATTATATATATATATATAATTATAATATCTTTGAATTTCAAAAAACATATCAAGTTCTTGTAACATTCTAATTAAATCTCCTAAGATATAATTAGTAATAAAGTGTAGACAGAATACCACATATTTAATAATTAACAAGTGCTATCATAATACGTATTACCATAGCATTTGCTTCAATGGTAATTGGCCAAACATACTGAAAATATGAAAAATATTTAAAAAAAGAGAGAGAAAAAAAAATATAACAAGCGGGAAAAATTCTACCTTACGACAGAATATAGATTGGCCACCCACGGCTTTTATCGTTGAGATTTTTTCAGCCAAGTCTAACTCGTAAAAAAAAAAATAAATAAATAAATAAATAAATAAATGTCTGTTAGCATAAGCCAGCTTTTCCACTTTAGAATTTAGTTAGCGCTCTAAGATTTTTTGTGAGGCTGGTGGAACATATTAGACACGAACACACCAAGTTTTAAAAAGATTCGGTGACTAGAAGTATTTTTAATAAATATAATAGTAAAAAGATGTGGCTCCAATGGGCTGAGACGTGGCGAGGTAGTTGTTGTTTACAAATGTGCTGGCTTAATGCACCCTTCAAACTGTTTTTAATGGTTCAAGGCATTTTAGCACTTAATAGATAACCTAAAAAAGGTAATGAAAAGTTCTATGATAGCAGCTTTTATGATGGATACAGCTAAGAGAAGTTGTTTAACAAATGATGAGTTAGCATTAATTGACGGGATCTTGGAAAGCGGTGGGGGGAGAGGGAGCTATACAAAACACAAGTGCTCAACGAGACCCGATTTAAAATGAATCCTCACTTGCAATTGAGAGATGGGACTTTAAAAGGGATCCCCCTTTTCGCCCCTCTGATGGGCCCCCCAAGAGAGATACGTAAAAACCGAGGGCGCCAAAAGAAACGGGGGGGGGATAACCTTTAGGCGGTTTACAGCTAATTTTGGTGAAATTTTGGAGCTGTCCGGCCCATAGGAACAGAGAAAAATGGAAAACAATTAAAATAAATATGAGAAATTGAAAAAAATAAATAAGAAAAGTGCTCCTGACAGGAGACGAGAGAGAAGGAGGGGGAGAGTAGAACCAGACAAAAGTGCTTTATGAGATCAACCTTTTGATATGGTACATGACGGGGTTTGAACACCTTGAATGTCTCCCCGGTGTGGGGGGGGGTAACTCCGGTCCTATGGGAGATAGGGCCTCGGGACCCTCTTAGAAATGTCGGCTTCGACGATTTTAACTTCGTTGGATCTTTTAGAAGAGGCCTACGTCCTCTGTGGGGCTTAAAGGGGCTGAGAAAGATGGGAAAAACTAAAATTTAAAAAGAGTTGAAACAGAGAACTATGTTTCTTAAGGGGGGGAGTAAGAGGCGGAGAGTAGGACCAGACCATAGTGCTTGACGAGATCCATCTATTGATATGTTACATGAAGGGGTTTACATGGAGTTTATATTTGGGTGGAGCACCAAAAAGGTCTTACTGAACCTTTCCCTATGATTATGCCAAGGTTGCAGTTATGATTTCGCCAAGATCATCGCAAAGCTTATATTGGCATCCTATATACGCATATATATATTCCAAACACTCCTATATGTGCCATATACGTCATTATACACATATTATTTATGTTTTATATGTCGTATATACATCATATATGCATCATATATGGCTATAACTTGGCCACTACGTACAGAAATGTTATATCATATATTATTATAATGACATACATGCTTTATAATTTGGCGATAAATCTTGGCCGCTTGGCAGTTCATCCTTGGAAGCCGCTGTAACACGAAAGTACCAAATTTACAATATATTAATGAAAACAGAAACAAAAATATTTCATGCTTGGTGGCTGCTATAACACGAAAGTACCAAATTTCTTTTTTATTTTCCATATCTGATAATTTGCATCCATCCTTTTTTGTAATTTTAACATTTTTGTAACGATTTTATGCATTTCTATTGCTTATTCAAAGACAAAGTCTTCTAAAGTTACAGAATTTCGTTAAAAACGGTTAAAATAGTAAAATACGAACATCGTTTGGTCCATTCTCGACCGAAAGCAACAACCGTTATCATTATCTTTTTACGCGTGAAGGTTTCATTATGGTACTTCATTGTGAAGTTTGGTAATTTGTGAAATTCATTATTTGAAAAACGGCATAATCATTCGATTTGAATTTTATATCAAGAAAAAAACAATTTTTTGTTTCCTTTCTAACGCAGTTTGTCTAACAATTTTGTGACAAATACTTTTTGAGCTATTAATTTTTTTAAATGTTTCATGTGTTCAAATGTGTCAAACTTCAAATGTTTCATTTTCCGAGATTAACCTGTAGCAACGATGGATTGCTGTGACTTTTCATAAACATGAAAAATGATAGAGATTGAAAGAATAAGCCTCCCTGTGGGTGGCTAATAAAGCATAAAATGTTAATAATTTGAAGTTGATATCAAGTGAATACAAATGTATTTTGAAATGAAATATGAACTAAATATAATGGAAAATTGTATAACAAGAGATTTAAATTAGAAATGGATATGAAAAAACACGTGTAGATATAATCATCAGCCTGGATGTACCCACACGTGTTTTAAAAATAATACAGTATTTCATAAATATACTGGCATTTATGCTAAGATCAGTATATTCATCCAGATATACTGTATTATTACCAGAAAACAATTGGAAATAGTAAAATTGGAAATAAAAAAATTGTAAAGAACAGATAAAATATCTTACTCACAATAATTATCAAAAATTCCTTAAAAATCACAAGGTCTACATTTATACCAATACGACCACATGGCGCACATCATGAAATATCATAATCTTGATGTGTTGTGTTTTTGTATATGTAATATATATATGTTTTTTTAAATATATTGATATTTTTATGCTACTGTAAAAAATATTTAGATGCGGAATAAGGGTAAATAAACAATTTCACAAATCTAAATAAAGAAAGAGATGTAATTTGATAACTTTTATAAGTTTGATAATTAATATTTGTGAGATAAGATGTATTTAATATGAAAATATTCATTACAAAATTTGTATTCGCATGCAATAAATTTAAATACTTTTTTTTAATAATACCAGGAAATATAATAAGCAGGAATATAAAAAAATAAAATAAATATTTTACTTAACTTTACTGTTTACCTGATTCATTCTCGAAGAGTTTGCATAGGAAATTAAACTGGTGTTAGTTTTATGATGTACGTAATCAGAGAAAACTAACAGTCAAATATTATTAAAAACTAAAGGCAATTAAGAAGATGCTCTTATCAATTAGACCTTAATGATCAAAACTGAAACTTAGAAATTTGCATGTATTTTTTACGTTAGAAAATATGCTAAAAATCTTACAGAATTACAGAATTTTGTTACAATACATATTTATTCTATCACACAATAAATCAATCTATGAAGTATGTCAATAAAATTACAATAATAATATCTTATAAAAGAGACATACACTTCAGCAATTTTTTTTTAAGTCGATATAAATGAAGAATTATTTTTTATGCGTATCGCTTTATCTAGAACACTGATACTGTAGTGAGCCTTATTAATTTATTAGTAATTCACGTATTTTCCTATTTAATCTCTTATCATCAACAGCTACTATTCTTTGACAAGCATCGCTAAAGCAATTCGAGACACCAAATTCTTAGGATTAATCTCCCGTCATGTGTAACATTAAACATATCAAGGATGAAATACAGTCTAAATTAAACTGAATATATAAACAGTGGTTATTTAACATTCCTACTTGTAGGAAACACTCGTGCAAATAAACATAAATGTCATTCAAAGGTTTCTGAATCTAAAGGTTTAAACACAATACTCAATTTAAATAAAACTTTAGCATGAAATTAGAAGAGTGACCTAAATTGAGAAAAAATAAATTTATTAAATTGTAAATCTAGATAAAATGCTAATCTGATCTTTTAAGCACAGCAAATATTTAATTATGCAAGGATGGCGCATGAATTTCCCTGTATAGCAAGCATAGCGTCACTGTAACATCGCTGAAATTCACGGTGGTCACGTCACAGCTGTGACAAAAATGCAACCACTCACAAAAAGATTCGGTTACAGTTAATGACTCCATCAAAAATAATTGAATAACAGTTGCTGGAAGTGCGTTTTCAGTGGCGGTACTCGTTTATAAATTTATCTCTTTTTTCACATATTACTTGGTATATATAAATTCTATCGATATTGCACAGGGCTGCACAAAAGATCTCGAGTACATTTCCGTTTATTGGTGGAGTTACTTGTAGGGGAATTTTCGACTGTTCCATGCGTTTTATAACTGTATGTGTTATGAGTTTCCAAATTGTTTACATAGACATCATCTTTACTATATTATACTTTGAGGTTGTGTTACAGTTTTCTTAATCTGTAGGATAGGGTTTCATAATCTATACTTGACGCATTACTTTTCTTTCTTTTTCTTAATGAATGTGACATAATTTGATTGACATATTGTCAGTTATGGTTTATAAATATTGTTGTGCTCTCGGGGTTCGAAAGGATTGATGCCAAAACCTAAAATCAATCAACAGGCTTTATTCACCCTAAAGAGTTCAATGAGAACACAGGACACATTTATGTTCACAAGAACACAAATATTCAGCAATCGTCAAATAAAATCAAAACACAGCAATTTTTCACACTGAACAATACGTTCAATGCGGCGTATCGAATACAAAATAGCTCAGGCAAACGCACTCTCAATACAAAAGCCTCGAGTGTGGATTCAATCGCAGCTGACAGTGAACTAACTCGTTGAGATCGGGCTGGCCCTTTTATAGGTTTTTAGAACTTTCCAGAATTTTCGAGAGCTTTCGGAAGTCTAGAAATTTCGAGGAGGTGCAGGTATAGGGCCCGGTCACACAAAATGTCGCCAAATCAGTCGCCAACTTGGTAAAAAAATTGGCGACAAAAAATAAGTCATCAAAAACATCGCCAACTTGGCGATAAACCCATTCCTTGTTGATTTTCCCATAGATCTCCAAAGTTATAAGTTTGCTTTTCTTGAAAAACACCCGATGGCTTTTGCATTGAGTTACATAATTCCCGACAGGAAACACATTAAATAATGCTGCAATTTCACAATAAAAAAAAATGGAATACTTACAAATGTACAAAACTTGTAACAATATATTATCTGGCAGTATGTTTGATCGCAGTATGCTTATTTATTTCTTATTTTGATATTTTTATCCATTGAGCGTACAAATTCTGCGATCGGGGTAACGACAACAAACTAAATTATTTGGAGTTATTGCAAGGATTTGTTTTAATATTTTAACCTATTCAGTGAGTAATTTTACATACATATCTGATTAAACCTCAATTTCTAGACAGTCGCTGAATAGAAAGCAGATAGTAGATTATAATATTCATCGTAATAATTTATTAAAACTTAATTTTATTAAAAGACGATGGATATTATTTTCAAAATGTTTCCCAACTCTAGAGGTTGAACCAATGACTAAACTAAACCCCATCTGAAAACAAAATGTAAAATTTCCGGTAAAGCAGAAAACGCTTCTAGTTTTTGGGCAACATTTCCGGAGAATTCAATACTGTGCGATCATGAGACAGGCCGGGGCCTCAGATTACAGGAAGATCAGTACCACTACAATCAATCGTTTTTAAAATAAAGATGCTTTACACTCACGCAGAAAAAATAAAATAATCGGTTAAAAAAGGGAGTAAAGTCGCCAAATTTAGGGGATTTTTTCCTTTAATGGCAACCTAGCCATTGTATTAAGTTATTCGTTTGGCGCGGTCTTGAAAATCGCGCCAACCAAAAAGTCACCAAACTTATGTTTACATGTTTGCGTGAGTGTAAAGCATCAGATCCAATTAAAGTTCCAAATCTTTATTCTATTTGTACAAGACTTTTCGATATTAATGGAAAAAATAGTCACAATATATGCACTACTGTGATGATTACCATTTTTTTCCATCTATGATAGTATTGTATTTTCACTTTCAATACATATTTTACAATACATAGATATAATACAATAATATAGTAGAAGGATTTAGAATCATTCAAAAATATATAAGTATGCAACTGATGCCAAAATAAGAGAAACTCAGTGAGAAATTAATAAAATGTTTTCCCTCTGAGCGTTTTGAAAAAGGGTAAAATTGTAATGTTGTTTTCTCTGCATTTAATTTTAAATGCTTAAAAAATATGATTCTTTCAGCATTATAAATAAAATTTAATTACAAATATGAATGTAACCCTTGAGAGTATTAATCATTCATCAATGTTTTGAAAATTCATTAAATCTATAGAATTATGTTATCTTAAAAATTGCATATATTGCAGTAAAACCTGGAGCTTAGTGAACGGAATATTACGTTCCACACGCTTAGAGGGTTAAATTGTTATTTTAAATTTTCGAAACATCTCGTTTCACAGATGTTTCCAAGAATTTCAACAGTAATGCATTTTAATAACATATTACAAATAATTCCTCCATTTTTAAGAACTTAAAGAGCTTATGCTTTTAGTGAAGATTACATAAAGCAATGTTCTCATTTATTCTCTATTATATATATACTAATCCCTTAAATAAACCAATTTTGAAAATCAATTTTAGCATGCTATTTCCACGAAAACCTTTCAGAGACTTAAGAGATGAATTCTTAGAACTAATTTCATCAACTAAAAGCTGATGACAAGATGCTGAAACAATGTTTCGCCATTCTCTTTTAAGTAAATTGAACCGAAGATTTAATCTTGTACTACTTCTGACTGACAGTGAATGTTTCTATCAAAAATTAAATAAAATTAGTAAATGTGAACTTTACGGATATAGTTTTAAATGGAGTGCACTTAAGAGAATTTTTGTTATTGAAGCGGTAAAATGTAAGGTACTAACTTTGTTAAATTTAATAATATTTTGACTTACTATAAATGATCTTTTAATATACTAAAATATACTATTGCAAAATATTTTTTTTAATCGAGCAGCGTTAAAACAATGTTCATAATAAAAGAAACTGTGTTTTTCAGCCATCGGAAATAATATATAATTTATCACAGATAAAAAGAAGTATATATATATATATATATATATATATATATATATATATATATATATATATATATATATATATATATATATATATATATATATATATATATATATATATACATATATACATATATATATATATATATATATATATATATATATATATATATATGTAATAATAAAACAATTTCGCAATTTTACATTAAATAATTTATTCCAAATTCTAACAATATCTACCTTTTTTCCCTAACTTTTAATAATATTATAAATATATTTTATTTTTTAAAATGCCATACCTTTAATCAACATATTCTTTTAATTCTGATTCTAAAAACCTTAATCTGTTAAAAGCGACACTTCTTTGTAAAAACTCCAAAATTTATGCCTTCATATTTGAGACATCAAATTTTTATCTCTTTAGAATGTTACTTAATAACATTTTTATTTTTATTAAAATTATTCTTCGATATCCTATTATTTGCAAGTACTACGCGTCTAATTTTTTTCCATTTTTATTTCTACGCTTTTGATATAGAGTTCCGACGTTTCGTCATGTTTGGCCCGCCTTGCTTATCCTTTTCAACCAATGTCTAATCAAGCCACTCCTATGCTTCCCCCTTCCTTACTCCTAACTACAGTTGGCGCTTCCATCAGCACGTGAATATATTTTTGGCCGAATTGCTAGTATAAAACGTGTGTAATAGCTAGTATAATACAGCCTTGGAGATCAGATTTTGTACGTTATTCAACTTGCTAAGTAAATCACTTGTAGGAGATTTTCTTCACATTTGTGTATCTCTAATATATTAATATCTTCATTCTTTCTCTATGACGTAACACAGCCCCGATTTGAGTTCAAAACTGGACAATTATTGGAATTGTCACTGCTTTGTGAAGTCTAATAAATTCGTTGATGCTAAGGCTGCTTTCCTAATGTTTCCTGAAAATTGCCTAATGTATTCATGACATCGCCTTCCATCGTGATCGACATACGACTGAAAATTAGTGTCTAGACCAATACATCCCTTGCCAGAAATAGGATGTCAATAGTTTGTTGACATAATTTACTATGATATGTCAAAGTATATCATATATATGTATGTATATATATATATATATTTGGTTCTGCTAAAAATACTTGCATATTATGAAAAATGTCTATATATATATAATGTGAACAAAAAAGATAATTCCTATTACAAATATTTGTTTTTATGTTTTTACATAAAAAATAAATATTTTTGTATACATATACGTTTTTTTTAAACAATTGTATAATAACAGCTATGTTTTATAAATGTGAATAAATAGCATGCTCATTTTCTTTTAATGATCTTGATGGAATTTTATTTTCATACTAAATGTTTTGTGACAACTGGTGGCTCAATGTTTCACTAAAGTACATCTGTCGAAAAAAGATAACATCCTCTCCATTTTAATCGCTTAAATAATTTATATATATATATATATATATATATATATATATATATATATATATATCAGTCCGGTATATGTATATTTTTTCTTATGCCTCATTTTTTCTTTAGCGTGCGTAACATAATTTGCTTGTTGTCCTTAGTTACAACTATTTATGTAAATACCATATGAAACTATATTTAAACTGATATTAGCCTAGATATTTAAAGGATAGACGAATGATAAAAGTATTTTCAAAATACAGTTTAAAATAGTGGAACTTAATAGGGAAAATGTACATAGCAATTCCATCCTTCAATTATGTGATCACAAAAATCTCTTATAAATACGATTGTCTCATTTATTTTGAAACCCGCGTAAACACTAAGCAAATGAACAACACGAGTGCACGCGCACACCGTTAGCGCAGGTAGCGGTGTGGAGGGGCTTGTGAGCAACACTACCAAAACGCTAGAAAACCACAGGAGACATTTCAGTGCTTAGGAGAACGAAGTGAAAGGTAGTTTTGCGACATGGTGCTATGTGCAGAAAAACGCTCGTTTATTATTGAACATTATTTTCGAGCATCTTCGTACAAAACAGTCAAGGAATGATATGAAATCAAGTTTCCAGACTCTGTGGTGCCGAATAAAAGCACAATTAAGTGATTCGTGGATCATTTTCAAACAGAATGGACTGTGGAACCGAAAAGAAAGAACCGTCTGTTGTTTGTCCTAATTGACCACAAAATGAAGGAAATCTAGAGGAAAATCAAGGAGAAACCGGCCACATCAGTAAGAAAATTATCATAAGAACGTTTCGTTTGGTTTCAAGACGATGACGCTCCTGCGCATACGGCCAACAACACTCTGTTATTTCTCCAAGAATTTTTTGGTGATCGGCTAATTACAAAAGGACTATGGCCTCCACGCAGTCCAGACCTGTCACCACCTGATTTCTTCTTGTGGTTCTATTTGAAAAATCGCGTGTTCCGTGAACTGGTAGCCTCGATTACTGAACTAAAAACTCGCATTACGGAAGAGATAAACGCTATCACACCAAACACATTACAGAATGTGTCTCGAAACCTCCTCACACGGGCCCAGATATGTAAAGATGAAGACGGCGGTCACTTCTATTATCTTCTGTAGTCGTTTAAGCACTTCTGTAAAATAAAAATTAATGTTTGTACAATGTTCTTTTCTTAGGGTTGCAAAATGAATGAGACACTCTGTATATATGCTTATAAATATGTGAATATGTGAATATACTACATGATCCAAATATAAAAAGGTATCTTAAAATAATAAAGTAATTTAAAATCTGGCGAATAACAAAGCTCGTAAAACAAAAATATAATGAAATTAATTTAAATATGGTTTGTGCATTATAAGGGACATCCTCTCAAAATGCTTGTCAAAGCAAAATAAACTGAAAATAGCCTAGATATTTAAAGGATAGACGAATGATAAAAGTATTTTCAACGTACAGTTTAAAATAATAGAACTTATTAGGGTAAATGTACATAGCAATTCCATCCTTCAATTATGTGATCACAAAAATCTCTCATAAATATACCTGTTTAGAAATATGTGTAAATACTACATGATCCAAATATTAAAAGGTATCTTAAAATAACAACGTAATTTAAAATCTGGCGAAGAACAATGCACGGAAAACAAAAGTATAATGAAATTAATTTAAATATGGTTTGTGATTTATAAGGGACCCTCATGTATAAAGGACACTGATGTTACTGAAATCGTTGTAGATTTCATTAAAAACAAATTACAATATAACACAATTAATTTCAATGAATGTTGACATACATACTTACGGTACTGAGTCAAGAACAGATATTGTAAAAGATACCCTACAAGGAGTTTTCGTATGTCTGCGCTCGGCGTCTGAGTACGAAATTAGAGATTTTTGTTATTCATACTCAATTAAGCAAAGATATAACAGTGGGAAAGACATTTAATCTTCTGTTTAAAGCTTGGTATGTATGCGAAAGCCATTCATGGAACACTATAACAAACTTATAAAGACGAAGTTTTACCTTTATAGTACATGATTGGAAATGCTTGTCTAAATCATTATTTGGTTTTAATTGTGTGGCTTAAAAAAAAAAAAAAAAAAAAAAAAAAAAAAAACGATTTTTAGTTAGTCCTGGCATTTAAAGCAATGTGTCAACGGTTTTCTATGAGACACAAAACTGTTTTTACGAACAATGCAATCATTGTATGAATCTTATTTTCTCATTCTCCTAAGATCATTTAAGTTTTTTATGTTCGTAGTAATTATTACATTTTTCAATGTTTTTTTTTAAAAGCTAAATGTTTCGTGGAAGTTTCCCTCTTCCAGGTAAAGGAGAAAGGTAAAAAAAAAAGGAAAAAATATATTCTAAAATTTCCAGAGTGCGTAACAGAACAGAATATACATTATATATATATGTGTGTGTGTGTGTATATATATATTTAATTTTTAGTTTATTTATTTATATATGTAACATTAATTGGAGTATTTTAAAAGCTTTAGTAAAAAAAAAAAAAATTGGTTATTTATTTATATTTTTTTCCAACCAAACGTTTTTAATGCATTTTAACAGGAGATAAAAAAACCCTCAATGCAGTTCAAATTGACTGTCAAGAATTCGTTTAATAATACAATGTTCCTTTTAATAATGGTGTGGCGGATTTGATGACGACTCGAGGGAATTCAAAAACTTTAAGTAAAATGTTTAATATAATAGTTTATTGTTTAGATTAAACTTCAGAGAAAAAAAGGATTTTATTGAAAGAAATGAAATTATTTAAGTAATTGCAGTTAGAAATTAATAAATTGCCTAACATTATTATAAACAAGTTGGTTATTGTACGTTAAACGTGACATATAACTGGAGCTCATTTTACAACTAGTTTCACAATGTGAAAAAATCATCCGTGTTATTTCAGTGAAATGAATTATATCGTCTGCTAAGCGCGAAATGAGCATGCCGCTTTAACACTTTCGAATATTGTTGTGTTGATGAAGTGTTTATGAATTCGGTTTGTCTGTCTGTGCTCTAACTCACGTAAATGTATATGTATTGTCATGCAATTGATATATGTTATTGAGGTTTACTATGGCATGTTCGGTATTAAATATGAAAAGTGTAGCACTTATAGTTTTTTTACAGGGACACTCAAAACAATTCCGTTACATTACGGTCTATGGATAAAAATCATTTGCGGTTTATTTTAATGATGTTACACAATTTCAAACATATTGAAGTTGATATATACCACTGAGGTGTACTAAAAGAGGCTTACTATAGATTATGGTGCGTATAGGACTTAAATTTGTCTTACAGGGACACTCAAAATAATTCCGTTTCATTACGGTCTATGGAGAAGAATCGCTAAAGGTTTATTTTAAGAATATTTAAATATTTCAAACAATTTAAAATTTGTATAAAAAGTAAAGTGCATTACAAGAGGCTTACAATAGAATATTTTGAGTATAGCATTTATCGTTCATTTACAGGGACACACAAAATAATTTGGCACTGCCTGTTAACAATAATTGCGGGTAGTGAATTTTCAGCTGCTTAACGTGTTTTTAAATTTAACTCATTTTTTTTCTATTACTTGGTGTGTATGAATACTATAAATCATATGCAGCGCAGCGCAAAAGTTCTGGAGTACATTTACGTTTATTTACGGAAAATCCAAAAGTGAAATTTTAAACTGTGCTACGCGTTTCGTATCTGAACTAAAATTTAGTGTTCTATGTAACATGTAAACAAATCTATAGATCATATACAGGGCTGCACAAAATAATTCGAATATATTACCTAATATTGTTAATAATTCCTGAAATTGGGTTTTTAAATATGTTATGCGTTTTCAAATTGTTTACTTAGATATTATCTTTCACTTTATTAAACGGTAATAGGTTGTAATATTATTTTGGAAGGGTTGGAAAGTTTTACATAATCTATGCTTGATCTATTTTTCGTTCTTGTTTTTAACACTTTCCAACCTTGTTGAAAAGTGTTTATGACTTCAGTTTGTCTGCCATCTGCCGTCTGCCGTCTATCCGTCTGTCCGTCTGTCCGTGCTCTAACTCCCGTAAATATGCTTCGATTTTCCTGAAAGTTTTGTATGTTATTGTCGTTTGCTATAGCATGTTTCCTATTTCAGAAGATGTACTTACAGTTTTTTTACAGGGACAGTCAAAAGTATTCCGTTTCATTACAGTAATTGGGGGATAATTGGTTCAAGCGCATTTTGATGACGCTACGTCATTTAAAACATATTAAAATTGATATATAATTATGAAGCGCAATAAAACATGCTTTTTGTATAATGTGGGGTGCAAGGCATTTATTATTCATTTACAGGGTCAAACAAAAGACTTCTTTTGCACATCGTTCTATGGGGGGAAATCGTCTGCAGTGTCATTTAGTGATATTTCACTATTTCAAACATAATGAAAATTATATGCATTACTGAGGTGCACTATAAAATGCTCTCTTGTGTGTATTGCGCCTATTTATAGGGACACACAAATATATTGATTAGAGTACATGTGCGATATTTACAGTCTATGTGTGAAAAGTGCGTTTTCAACTTTGGTTTGCATTTTAAATTTTTTTTTTCATAGTACGTGTGTATTTATAAACTTGGTTCACCATATACAGGGCTACACCAGGAAATTCGTAAGTACTACACACTATAGGAGTGAATTGCTTAAGGGTAGTTTTTAATCCTGCTGAATTATATTTTGTAGACTAATAGAAGTTTGTGGAATATAAATAGATACATAAACAGGTCTACGAATAAAAAGATACATTGTCGTTTACGTTTGGAAATTGCTGAAAGTGAGTTTTAACTTGCCTTTTAGATAAATAGTCGTTACACAGATTAGTCGTGTGTAAAAAAATCTTCAGATAATATGCAGGATTTCCATCGATTGGCGAAAAGTTCTGAATGTGAATATTCTAACTGAACTAAATTTTATCATACTATATATCCACATCTATTGATCCTATACAGGGCTGCACAAAATAATTCAACTACTTTTGTGACACTGGGAGGTAATTTCGAAAACTGTATTTTTCAATGTGTTATGTGTTTTCTAAACTGTTTACTTACATATCTTCTTTCACCTTATTTAAACGGTGAAGTTTCGTTACAGTTTTCTGACTGTGTTGGAAAGTGTTTCATAATCTGTGCCTGACGCATGATTTTTCGTTCTTGTTTCTTATTACAGATGTCACGTTTACGAATGCGATTTTTTTATCTACACCAGACAGTGCTGCAAAATTCAACATGGGGATCTTGCTTTGCGAATGATTAGCTCCATGGTTTAATATTTTTATGACTCATAATGAGCGAGTCTCCTGTGTGTATTTACTCTAAGGGATTGAGATATTCGGTTAACCTAATTTCCACTGAAGGTATCTCAGAATCTAAACATTTTTTAATGTAACTCCTTTCTCAATTAGACAATTTTTTTGAACGACAAAAATGTAACTTTTACGTAATTTTATTCGAAAAAATAATTTTGAATAAAAATAGCTGCCTGGCATATGAAAAAAGAAGTGGTTTGCCCGTATTTATTTTTCTCAGTCACATGGCTTTTGCTTTTACTATACAGATTACGTACGATAGGATTTAACAGAATAAAGAAAACTTTTATCCGTACCTTTTTATGTTTTGATTCGATTTGGATAAAATTTGAAATGACTCGACAAAATTTTACAACAATAATATATGTTAAATTTCGAACCATTCGTTTGGGTAGTTTTTGCGCTGTTATATAGGGACAGACGGACCAGACGACGACTATAGATGCTACGTATTTGTATAATTACAAACGCTCCTAAAAATGAAAAAAAATGTCGCTTTCACTTCAAATATATCAATAATATACTCGCATAAATACACTGGGATAACCATCAGTTTGATCTATGCTGCTGGGGTTTATCATAGAGCATTCCGTATTGAAAATAGAGTGTTTAGAATTTTTGTTCATTTACAAGGACACACAAAATATTCCGTTACACTATGCGGAAAAATCGTTTGTCGTGTATTGTGACGAAGTTACACTATTTAAAGCATATTGAAATTAATATACATTATTGAGTTGCAATATAAAAGAATTTCCGTAGAATATGGATTGTATATCTCATTTATGGTTCATTTATGTCGAAAAAAAACGTTACATTATGGCATATAAGGAAAATTTGTTTGCAGTGTATTTAAAATGTTACACAGTTAGAAACATAACGCAATTAATGTGCATTGCTTACATTGACAATATCGTGCATATACCGTAATTATGGTGCATATATACCTATATACACACCATAAGATTTTACTGCTGAATATGGAGTATATACCATTCATTTCTTTATTTACATGGACACAAAAAGAATTTGGCTAAAGTACTGAATTTGCGATAATCGCAGTGGCTTCAGACGCTATATGAATTTTAAAATTAACCGAAAGCAACTGCATTTATTGCTTAGTGTGTGTACATTGTACAACTCATATACAATGCTGCAAAAAAAAAATCGTAAGCGTCACAGTTTATTGGCGTAAATTGGTTAAAGTGGTTTTTTTCTGTCGTTATATACGAGGGGGGTTTGATAAGTTCTCGGCCTGACAGTGAAAACTCAAGGTTTTTGGCATAATCTCATAATTATATTTTAATGTAGTCCCCTTGCATCTCAATACATTTAAGAAACACTCTTGTATGCGAATTCTTTACTGCAGCGCTGTACGAGTGTGGTTCGAAAAGTTCCCGGCCTAAAAAAGAAAATACAAGATTGTTAACAATATTTAATTTTATTTTTCAACTTACAACACAGTTCAGAAGACTCTTGAGAAATGTTCACTCTTTGGCGTTTTTGGTCGACGATCAACAAGCGCGGCACGCATCGAGGAGAAAGCTTTTTTATACCCAAAACGTCGTGTGAAACGGGGTTTACACGGTCTATCGAGCTGTTTGCAATGCCAGCAAGTGTGCGTATATTCAATCGGCGATCGTTCAATGCGACATTGTGAATTTTTGAGGCGATTTCGTCGGTCGTAGCGGTTTTTGGACTTCCTGCGCGTTCATCCTCATGAATTGATTTCGTACCATGTTTAAATTCAGCAGCCCATTTTTGTTATCGTTGAATGTGAAGGACAAGAATCCTTTAAGATAATTCTTTTTGTATGTTCATGGGGGGTTAAATATTTTTTAACGAAGTATTTTATGACAGCTCGAACTTCAATTTTTTCCATTTTTCGAAAATGTCAAAACTTGTATACTTTACTTTATGTGTTTTTTAAAATGTTCCAAAAAGTCCTGTCCGTTTTAGACAGTATAATTGAATTCTTTTTGACGACTTTACAGAAAAAATTAAATTACACCAGGTACCATTTTTTAATTACAAATTGTTTGAGAGCATATAAAGTTATTGAAACACTATTGCCCCCAGAATTTAAAAGAAAGGTGTTTTTAAGTAGAACAATAAACGATTTGCAATTTCTTTTAATGTGTTTTAAAATTTAATTGTATTTTTGTACTATTTGATATATTTTGTAAATGTCTACATTTTGTATATCTTAAAATAATGTGGAATGTATATAAATTACACAAAGATTTATTCTTGCATTTTCACTGTTCTTTAGGAGTAGTTCCTTGTTCTATCTTTTATTGTTGTTGTCTAAACGTGTGTTAATAGTTTTGTAAAATTAATTTTACCTTTTCATAAAACAAAATTATGCAAATGCAGTGTTTTTTTTAGTTATTTTTATCAAGCAAAATGTCGCACATTTAAGTGAAATATCAAATAATTATAATAATAAATTATATTAATAAACGAATAATATAACCAAACATTATATTCTAACGGAATTCTCTCAAAATATTTAAAAAAATGGAAAATCATGTGTTTTAATATGAGAATTAATCATATAACTATCTAAATATGCATATCAAGAAATTACATACTTTCTGAAAGCATACTTTGCAACGGAATAGAATCATACATCTGATATAAGAAGTTTAACTGATGAGCTATTGTTTTCCAGATTTTTTTCAAAAACTATCTTCTCACATCCTTAAACGTTTTTTTTTTTTTTTTTTTTTGCGCAAAAAAAAATCTTCTATGAAATAATACACTTCTAGGAAAACAAATACTGATGCACACACGCGAGTGTGTTTCTCGACATTATTCTAAACTCCTTTTGCTGTGTCAATTTAGCCGCTTACATAAAAAATTCTAGCGCTGCACCTCTCATTTCTCAAAAGTTTCTTTAGCTGGTCTTGCTTGTCTATAGATTATTTAAATTTCCAATAGCGCATTTTTTGACATATAGTACGCATATGATCAACAGTTTCATTTTAGAGTTGTGTATTTATCGTAGATATGAGGCCAGAAAAAAAATCTAGTTTTAAGTTCATATTTGTTTATTCGGACTTAATAAATACTTAGATTATTTTATAGAAAAACAGAATTTTGAAAAATACTTTCCATTTATTTTTTAAAAAGTCAAATAAATTTGAATAGCGAAAGGTTATTAAAAAATATAAAAAGGAAAGAAAAGTAAGTACTGAATAAGAGGAACGCAATAAAATTGACGTAAAAAAACTTTTCAATACAAAAGTCTTTAAAGTGTTTTTATCAAAATTTATTTCACAACGTACGATATTTTTGTAATAATAATAAATTCTACTTTCTTTTTACTTTTTTCATTCTTCTACTATAACGAGAACCAGTATAATACAAATACAAAATCCAAACAAAAGTATTAAAATAAAAAAAAACATCGCATGCATTCTGTAAGTTTTCAAATGTCCATACAAAATAGGCATAACAATAGAACTTTCAAATTATTGTAATTATATTAGTAAGAAAAAAAGTAATCACGATATATTCAGCCCCTTGCTGTTTTAGTATTGATTAACATTTCTCACTCCATTTTCGCACACGAACTATGCTTTCTTTGTACATGATTAATGTTTTATGACTTAAGCAATATTTTTTCTACTTTAAGCATGTAACAGGTTTCCTGTTATTTTGCTTAAACAATCTTCATTTATGGGAATACATTAACCCTCTGAGCGTTTTGAAAAAGGGTAAAATTGTAATGTTGTTTTCGCTGAATTTTGTTTTAAATGCTAAAAAAATATGATTCTTTCAGCATTATAAATAAAACTTACAAATATGAATGTAACCCTTGAGAGTATTAATCATTCTTCAATGTTTTGAAAATTCATTAAATCTATAGAATTATATTATCTTAAACATTGCATATATTGAAGTGAAACCTGGAGCTAAGTGAATGGAATATTACGTTACACACGCTTAGAGGGTTAAGATGTATGCCAGTAACATAATTGTAAGTTATCATGAAATCAATTATTTATGTAACATTAACTAAATTTAAGTAAAGTGCCAATATGATATAATTTTAATTCATTCATTCAATAACCATGTCAGAAACAACATTAGTACGAATTGATTTTTCAGATTTCAAATATCTTAATGTCGGTCTTGCATGCAGAAAACTGATATTAAAACTGAGTTGAAAAATGATACACTAGATAAGAATTTTTTTAACATTCTCGCTCACCTCACCTTTATATGACGCAGCTAATTTAACTCATAACAAGAAAGAAAACTCATTCATTAAGCATAGATTATAAAACAATTTTCAAAGCATTCAGATACTCTAACAAAAGTTCATCGCTTAATCAACGTGAAAGATGACATCCAAATAAACAGTTTAGAAAGCACATACTACCTTTCAAAATCCAATTTCAGCAAGTGTCATCTACATTGTAAAAAGTTTCCAAATTCTTTTGCTCAGCCCTATAAATGATTTATAGATTTATATATATGAAATACTTTCCCATTTCGTATTAAATTATTTCGGAAAACCACTGGCAAATTACTTATGGCAAGCAATTTATTGGTAGAATCACATATTTTTGCAGTCGAAGCATGTATAGAAGGCGACGTTTTATGAAATCACTGGAAATTTCCCCATTGAAAAAAAAAAATGAAAGCTGCAATTTTATCAACAACGAATTTATTGCCTTCACAAAAACAAAGACAATTCCACTAGTTATCCATTTAAAACTTATAACTGGGCTATGTTACGTCATAGAAAGATCTTTAAATATTAGAGAAACACCGATTTGTAGAACATCTCCGCCAAGTGACATAGGTTTTATTAGCAAGTCAAAAAACGTAAAAATTCTGATTCTCAAGGCTGTGTAACAGCGTTAACTACTAGCAATCCGCTGCAGGATATGTTGACGTATCGATCTTAGCGAAATGGCGTGCTTAGGATTGGTTGTAACGTATTAGCGAAGAGGGCACAACATGACGTAAAATCGGATCCCTTTATCAAGACCGTAAAAAAAATAAAAATTAGACGCGGGAATTACGTGCTGTGAATGAGGGGATAGCGAAGAATGATTTTAATACAAATAAAAATGGTATTAAGAAACATTCCAAAGAATTAAAAATTCAATGTCTCAAAATATAAAGAAAATAAATCAGGCTTTTTTTCACAAAGAAGTGTTGCTTTTAACAGATTAAGATTTTTAGAATAAGAATTAAAAGAATATGTTAATTTAAAGTATGAAATTAAAATATAAATTATATTTATGATAATATTAACAGACAGGGAAAAAGGTAGATATTGTAAGAATCTGGAGTAAGTTTATTAAGTTAAAATGACGAACATTTTTATTATTATATATATATATATATAATACTACATTGTATACTACAGCTCACTTCATAATATAGTTCCGTTAGAAACCCCATAACACAATTTAAATTTCCACCTCAACAATTTCCGTTAATAAAAGGAAATTTACTCGAATTATTTTTTGCATCCTTGTTTATCATCTTCAGAATATATACACATCAAATAATATAAAAAAATAGTTATATCTATGAACACATACTACAACTGAAAATACACTTACAGTAATTATCGGTATATAAAATACTATATGAGAATTATTTTATATATCTCCGTAAATGAACGACAAACGTTATGCACATTATAATCTCATAATATATTAATTTCAAAATGTGCGAAATAATGTAACATCACTAAAATACATTATAAATAATTGTGGCCTATAGACAATAATGTAACAAATGTCTTGAGTCTCCCTGTAAACGAACTATAAAAGCTATGTACTTCATTTTCAATATAGAATATTCCATCATGAACCCCAACATCATATATTAATTACATGGGAATTCGAGCATATATACGTGAGTAGGTTAGAGTCAGTAAAACAGAATAAATAAATAATTTTCATTTCTGCGTGTGTGTGTTAAAAACCTAATTCATGAACACTTTTCAACTATTTCCGAAAGTGTCAAAAAAGATATTTAAAAGCATCTTACGGATAACTTCTACATTGACTGATATCTTTTAGGCTTTCCTATTTCATATTTGTATTTTGCTTTTTCAAATTTGTTTAAATATTTAATTAAAAACGGCAGAGCAAGAAATCTCAATAACGAATAGATTTTCAAGATTTAAAGAAGCAGTTATAAAAACAAGTTTTTCAGCTTCCTGTAAGTTTCAGAAATTTTCCCTAGTTGCTTTTACAGTTTGATAATAAGTTTTATCAATCCGGAAAACTAATTTTTCAAATTCTATCAAGTCATATGTAAAAATCATCAAATGCGTAAGTGAATTCATAAATGCATTAAAACAAAATTATTATTATTATTAATGTTAATGTTATTGCAGATAATTTAGCATATTTGTCTGTTGAACATAAATGTGTTTACTTGAGAATTGATAGCATCCACTAAAGGTACATTCTGGGTTGAGAAAATTGAAATCAATCTTAACTCGCTATTTTAACTAAAATGCTTTCAAGCCACGAAAAGTAAATTTTAAAAACTAAATTCATCAACTATGTGCTGGCGGACGAATAAATGGACTAGCAACTTTCAACATCCTCTTCTAAGTTAAATGAACTGAATGTGTAATCACATTTTCGTCTACACAGTTGCCGAATTTAACGCGCTAACATTTCTTAAATCTCTTGTAATTATTTTACAAAATAATGTCTAGATTTAATTTTCTGTAAAGAAAACTTTCCAGGAATAAATAAATTATAAGAACCAATCTTTACTGACTATTTTAGTTAAAACATTTTGAAGCACAAAGAGTGCAGAGAGATGAAATTAAAAGCAGAGAGATGATATTCTTCTTCGAATGAATTTCATCAACTAAGAGTTGACTAGTAAGTGGAGAATTATTTTCTATAACTCTCTTTAAGTTGGCTGAACTGAACGTTTGCTAATCACATTTTCTTATACACTTAACTAAAAGAGAATGTTTGATAAGGAAACAAATACATAATCTAAATAGTTTTTTTTTAATAGAGTTTTTAATGGATTGACGTATTATTACTATGAAACCTAGTAGAAGGGAAATATTGTTTTATTAAAATTATTATTACCTTGACACAATTATTCGAAAAATTAAAAATATAATTAGAATGACTGTTCCACAAAATATCATTTAAAGTTAAACTTAGAAATATTTGTATTACTTTATATAGGGGCATCTTGTAACAAAATTTAACTTACTAAAAACACTTGAGGTGTTAGGATTTCCTTTTTTTTCTTTTCCAAAATACGATTCCAAAGAAGGGTAAAAGATACCGATTAAATGTTATCGCACTATATTTTCAGCTCAATTAGAAAATTAGAAACAAAAAAAAATAATAATGGCAGCATTGTACTGCAACATCAGTCATCTGTGATATAACAAATTAGTTTTACTCTTTATATTAAATAAATGCAATTTTCCCAGAAAAAAAATAATTCTAGAAATCAATTTTAACTTGCTTCTTTATCTAAAATATTTACATGCCACAAGAGGTAAATTCTTAAAATTAATTTCATGAATTAAGAGCTGACGAATAAGTGAAACAGCAAATTTCAAATTTCTCTTCTATGTTGATTAAACTGAACGTTTAATCCTATTTTCTTCTACTATCAACTAAAAGCGAATGTTTGGAAAAAAAATTAAATAATCTAAGTACAAGTTTAAGAACTAGATTTTTTAGTGCAATGATTGTTTCATTCTATGCGTTCTGGTACGAAGAAAATACTATTAGCTATTATTACTTTTAAATAAATATCTGAATATTTTAAAATATAGTATGGACTCAAACTAGTTAGCCAGTTTTGTACTGTACCAATTTGCAAAATATTAATTATAAGGTATCATTTCGATTTTAGATTACATATATGGTGTTATAAATTTATTACTAATATTGCATCTTTATAAATATACTAATACTAATTTTGTAGTATATGTACTAATACTAACATTAATTACTAATATTGTATTATACTCATGTTATTAATGTCGTATGTTGACTAATGTACTAATCTATTTATACTAATACTAACATATTAATTACTAATATTGTACTATGTACTAATACAGTGACCTCTCACTTATACGCCGTGTTCAGTAATTACTTTTTCGTACCACTATTTTAAAACAGTAAAATTTGATTTATGAATTCTGCTATTAAATAAGGAGAAAATTACTTTCAAAACAAACTGATGCCGAAAGATAATTATTATGTATCGCGTATAAGTGAGAAGTCACTGTACTAATATGATAATCACTTATATTCTAATTCTAACATTGGACGATATGTACTAAAACTATCATAGTAATTACTAATATACAAACACGATATTGCATGGATACTAATATTGCATCCTTTGCGGATAATCTTCTTACTTCACTTCTGTCGTCTCACTTTGGATTGGTAGCGGAATTAATACTCCATTGCCACCATGATCAAATCCATCCTTTTATTATTATTATTATTAATGATCAGGTTTACGCCGCTTCTGAAGTACCAATGCTGAACTGAATTCAAGAATCAGTTGTGCACGTGTCAATTGACGTGTCAGTGTCAATTGACGAAACTATACTCACAAAGAGTTGACAAGAACTAATATACTGATAAAATATTTGCAGAATAACAAAGGACAGTCGTATAGAACATTTGTAAGGAATGTGCACTTTGTGTTTCATTAGCTTGTAATATGTGTATTCTTATGTTTGGCTATACCATTACAGATAATAAACCGAATTTTTTACCTAACTAATTCATTTGCACCACGTATACAGCAAGGGCACTTCCGTACTGACATTGCCGTAAACAGTAAAGAAACCTATCAAACAATGCCTCTTTTAATGAAAATGGACAATATGAACAGCACAACTAGAAAATATGTAGCGATTTAAAAGTAGTTTGTATGTTACTTGGCTTACAGGGCCGATATACCAAATATTCATGTTTTGTGTACCTGTGGATAGTAGAGATAAAGAACACCATTACATAAAAAAATATTGGCCTGTCCGAAATAAATTTACTCCAGGAAAAAAGCAATGTGAAATACACATCTTTAGTGGATCCGTAAAACATAATTTTGTCACCATTATACATTAAATTGGGCCTAATAAAATATTTCGTCAAAGCTATGGATAAAAACAGTGCTGCTTTTAAATATTTACACAAAATGTTTCCAAGTATTTCAGACGCAAAATTAAAAGAGGGAAATTTTACCGGTCAACAGATACGTGCAAGATAAGGACATTGAAAAACTTTTATCTACTATTGAAAAAAATGCTTGGGATTCCTTTAAAACGGTCGCCCATAGATTGTTAGGAAATCATAAAGAAGAAAATTATGAAAAATATATTGCTGTTGTATTAAAAAACTATCATGTAATGGGTGTAAACATGTCTCTGAAGATACATTTTCTCCATTTACTCCTGTATTTTTTCCCTGAAAACTTGGGCGCCGTGACTGACGAGCAGGGCGAGCTTTTCCCCCAAGACCTTAAATTTTTGAAGACAGATGCACAGATTTTCGGGACGAAATAATGTTAGGGGACTACTGCTGGTGTATTTTATGAGAAACAGATCAAGAAAATTATAAAAAAAAGAGGAAAATCAATCGTTTCTAATTTTTTCTTTTTATATTACATGTTATTATATTTTTTAAGTATTTAATAAATATTTTTAAAACTAGACGTGACAGATTTTTTACAATAATTTTCCCGTACTCGGTGCACTAGAATCTATGAAAAAATGCACATTTCAGCGAAAGTATATAAACCGTGTAAACCAGTGTTATTTGACGAATTTTATCACTACTACTGGCTAACGGAAAAAAAGCTTTAAATCTGATTTATACATTTATAATTAAGTTACAAAAACATTGAAATGCTATATTGTCTTCAGAAATACACGTACTAGACGTACACACGTAGCTAGAATATCAATAGTTGGGTAAAATATCAATTAAAAAATTACATCTTGGCATAAATGTACCAATTTAAGTTGAAAAAAGAGTAATAAAAAATAAAGAAAAATGTTTATTTTTCAACTTTGGAATTTCACGTGTCAAACAAAAGTCAGAAACTGAAAAACATTTACTGTTCCTAGTTGGTTGCATTGGAATTGCGTTCCTAGTTGGATTTCAGCTGTTTATGGAATGTATTTGCAAGGTGAAAAATTAAATGTAATTAATTTTTTAACATTGCTATCTGACAGGGATATTCTCAAATGCATATTCGTTGCTTTCTGGCCCACTGAAACAATTTCATTTTCTTTGGAAAATAAATTGAGGAAAAAACACAAATTGTTCCTGTAACCAACCCGTTTGACAGTATAATGTTTACCTAAATTTCACAGAGTAGAACAGCAAGGCTTTATGGAATTCTGTAATAGGAAAAATATGTTATAAATAGAGATTATTACGATTTTTTTTCATTACCAAATTCTCATCAGTTATTAGACAGCATGAAAAAAAAATATTTTCAGGGAGAAAAAGGTATTGGTAAAAGAATATTATATACATAAGAATAACAATTTATTTTAATAAAATTTATCTTCTATGTATGTTTTATGTATTTAAGAAAATTTGAAAGATAATTTGTTTTCTGTCAGCCTGAAACGCATTGACACTTTTTGACATATTTTGTCTTTATAATTTCTTACTTTAAGAACATTTTAAAATATTCTAAAAATATTGATTGCTATATTGTCATCCGAAACAAACCACGTTTTTACATAATTTTTAGAACTCTAGAATGTCTGTAAGTGAATGAAAAATCGATTACAAAATTCCCTCTTTGCATATATGAACCAAGTTAAGTTTAAAAGTAGGCTACAGGCAAACAGACATAAATCACTTTTGAAATAACAGATATTTTTCTTCTCGCTGCATACTTAAATTTCAAGAAAAGGAAAGAGAACGACTTGGAAGTGAGTTATGGGAATATAATATACTGCAATAGGAATGATTTTCGAAATAGCCAAATTTCTGCATTATACAAAGAATAATGTCATTCAACCGAACATTAGACTACATGAGACTTTTACATTCATAAGAAAATACTAGAATACTAGTAAAGCAATCAATGTCAAAATTTTGGTTTATAAGGCATCACGTATATGTGTATATATATATACACTATATTGCCAAAGGTGACCGGTCACTTGCGATTTTGGACGTTTTGTTAACTATCTAGAAAATTACATGAGGAATTAACCTGAAACTACAGGTGTGTAAACACTATAGTATAGGTTATATATTTCCGCAAAGTTTTTTTCCCGAAACCCCATAGGGGACTGTCAACAAATTGAAAAAGAAGGAATATCTTTTGGATTACCCTGTAAAAACTAATGTAGAAAAAGCGTTCAAACTCGAAGTTATAAATAAGTGGCTTATTGAAATATACTGTGTTCATTTTTATGAGGATAGCACTTATACTCGAACAGAAATTAAGGTTTTTATATACAGTCCCAAATTTCACCAAGTATTTTGCTTATAATTTGCAGAGTTCTTAATATAAAAAAGAAGTTATTTTGAGAAAATATGTCAAACAACATTGTACATAATATTCTGCAATCGGAATTAAAAAATAATAAAAATTGGATGAAAAATATGCAGGTTTACTAAAAAATGTTTCACTAAATACTCAACTCACTGCGCATGCGCGCATGCAATCAATGTAATCTCGAGTTTGAACGCTTTTGCTACATTAGTTTTTGCAGGGTACTTCAAAAGATATTCGTTATTTTTCAATTTGTTGACAGTCCCCTATGGGGTTTCGGGAAAAAATCGTCACAGAAATATATAATCTATACTATACTGTTTACACACCTGCAGTTTCAGGTTAATTCCTCATGTATTTTTCTAGATAGGTAACAAAATGTCTAACATCGCAAGTGACCGGTCACCTTTGGCAATATAGTGTATATATATATATAGAGAGAGAGAGAGAGAGATAGTATAGAACAATAAAATAAAATTAAAATAATTTGCATTTTTCAAGGTAGCCCTATTTTTTATTTTTAAAACAAATATAAAGATGAAGACGTTATGTGTGTCTGTGTGTAGGGGGGGGGGGGGGCGGTATTATTTAAGTGTGTATATGGGTGGTTTTTTTTTCAGTCTGTTCACTTTGTTTCTAACATTTTGTTTGATATTTAAAATCATATGAATTCCTTTCTCATATGAAAAAAGTTCCCGCATGTTGAAGTGTATTATAGTTATCAATAACAACCACGTTTTCCACATCAAAATTATTAACAGAAGTGCATGCAGTGTTCAATAGGGCAAAATGCTACAACCGTCATTGCAAATGACACTGGGGTTCAAGATACATCTCTATGCACTCAGAAACGGATCAAAATGACAACAGTATCAACCAATTTTACATTAACGACTGTGTGAAAGCTTTCCAATTGTAAAAAAAAAAAAAAAAAAAAAAAAAAAAAATCGGGGTATGAGAGTGTTAAACAGAAGAAAAATGGAACTGATCAAAATAATATTATATATAACATTCTGAAATAGAATTAATAGTGCAATTAATATTAACAACATTATTTTCTACGTCTATTGTAATTATTTTCTTTTACCGTTTAATCTGGCTTCTGCTGTCACATTGCTATGATGCCTTTTTAGAAACTTTCATCAAAAATTACTTTCAAAACGCATTGCATGTTTTGGATTTTTTAATAGTATATTTTAGCCGTTTATTTTATAAGTGTTATGCCTCAATGTTTTATGATTTAGTAGTTCATTTTAACGATTATCTTCGTTCAGCGTGTTTCTAAATGCCATACTGCTTCTACAGGAAGTAAATAACTTTTCAAATTTAGTTGCTTTTGGTGTTTTGTATAAATGAAACTGCAGTATAAAAAAATACAAATGTTTCTTAATCTAAGAAAATATAATATAAACATGATCAAAAATGTACACTATCCGCTTCCGAGTTATCCATGATGCCGAAAAGTGTTCTATATATATACAAAACGTAGAAACCAAAAATATTTCAAAATTTAAATAAAGCATTTATAGAGGTTAAGTAGTTTTTGCTGTCACTGATTTTGGGAAACGATTCCAAGTAGTTTTTACAGTGTATAGAGCAACTTTCTCGAACCAGAATGTTATTTTTTCGAATGCTAATCATTCTTAAGTAAACAATTTCATATTCGACAAATATGTTTACAGACATACGCGATGAATGAACAGCATTAAAATAAAAATAATCATTACTTTGTTACTATTGCATGTATAAAATCAATTACGCAGCTGGAAATATTAAATTGAAATTTTATTGCATCATAAATACCGATATTCTAGTTCGGGAAAACTAATTATTGCACCATACGAATTACACGGAATCGTTCCCTAAAATAAGTGGCAGCAAAAGAAAACTAGTCGTTGGGAGCCACCGTAATACTTACCCATCATGGATATGCATAATGTAAAATATTAAAATAAAAAATGTGTAAACTACTTATAAAATGCATTGCAATTCCAATAAAATCGTGGCTGGATGACGTCATAAACTTTAAAGGCTCGATTACTGAATTGCTTGAAAGAGGTTTTTCCTTATAACTCCAAAAATAATAATCCTATTAACTAGCGGTTTATTGCATCTGATTAAGCGTCAAATTTCCAATTAAAATATATCTTTGAAGTAAAATTTGGATGAAATACAGGGTCGTGAAAAATCGAAGAGTGTGGAAAATAGGATTCCAAATATCTCGGCAACTAATTATCCGATCGACTTCATGCTGTATGCAAAATTTATGTTCTTTTATTGTCTTTTATATTCATTTCTTAAAATAACCAATTTCAAAAATTTTATATACCTTTTATCAGAACGAATATTTCGAGAGTCCGAAAAAAATAGTTCCGGTTAATCGAGGTTATTGAAATGAAATAGGCTTCTTCCCATTATTACATACTAAGTACATACCAAATTGCAAGTCTCTATCTCATTTTTTGCGGCAGATAGAGCGTTTACAGACACACAGACACACAGACGGATGGCAAAATTTTTTTTCTAAAAATATGTTTTTCGGAATCTCCAGTGTCTGAAACATATAAATCTGTCAAAAAAAAATTTCGATTTTCAAAACGATTACAAGACTTACCCTATACTACGTATGATGGGTAAGTAAAAATGTTTTTAGAAATGTTTCCTTAAATGAAAAAAATATATTGGTTTCTGAGTTTTCTAAAGATATAGAACGAGGTTAACTAGAAAGAGGTCATTGTATCCTTCCGGTCGGGGTTATTTTATATTTTGGTAGATAAAAAGAGAACATTTGTCTGTTACAAAGTTACAATCTTATGCTAACGGAAGCAACCGTTTTCTTTCATTTAGCAATTTTAGTTTAGTTTTTTATTTTTTACAGTTTGACTTTATTCCATCGATTAAAATCCGAAAAAAAAATCCAGTATTTCTTTGAAACAATCCTCAATGCAAAATCTAGATTATAATATTAAAAATTATTATTTTTAAATTTTTATTTTCTAATAAAATTTGTTTAAAAAATATTAGATAATTTAATAAACTACAAAAGGTTCAATACAGTTTTATACAGTATGTTCCAAAATGCAATGTACATATGCGTTAACTAATAACCTTTGTATAAATAAAAGTGTATATCTGTAATCACATGGTAACAAAATTCAATTTATGTACATCGGATTAGAATCACAGTAAATCTCCAGTATGCGTTCATCTACGTAATTCCATTTGTTAAAAGTTATTAGCGAAATCATGAGTATATTGACTTTTAGATTATATGTTGTCAAACCACTTGAATGAAAGTGTGTTATATTCATTTAAGATAATTTTCTTGAAATTTAAAGCTTTATTTTAAAGCTCAGTGATAATTTTATGATATCAGTTAGATGAAATAAAATATTTATCTATTAATAATCCCGGTTCCAAAACATTATCAGTATATTTAAATTTTGTGGAACCACATGTGTATGTGTGTGTTGGATTTTAAATGTTTCTTCCATTTTTGGCTACATATATTCAACTAAAATATCCTTACGTAACAAAATTTATTTTCATATAAGATAATAGCTAATTTGGGTAACTATTACCCAATTAGCATTACATCAATAGCTATTACATCAATAGCTATTACCCAATTAGTTCAAATATGTTTTCATATATGCAAAATATCTCGTTTTTCAGTGATGCAAGAATGATGAAAATCGTCGCTCGTAACAGAAAGAAGGATAAATAACTTATCTGCTGTCAGCGACTGTCATCTTTTTTTTTCCTTTCCCTCTCCTTTTTTTTTTTTTTAAACGTGCAAACATCATTTCTTTACTCGTTATAATACTGATCCTATATTTACATGTTCCATTATATTACAGATAAAAAGGATTTTCTAAGTATTTCTTATTTATTTGATCTGGTAATTAGCAGTTATATACTAAAAGGCAATTCATAAAACTCAGAAAATTCTTTAATCCGCAAAAATGAGTATTTCTACTAAAACAGATTTAAAATGTTTACGTATGGTTAAGCTTTCAAAGGATATACATTAATTAAATAGACTGAAATACCAATTTTGTAATTATTTATAATCTTGCATAACCTTGTTCCCTTATGATTTACTTTAAAATTGCATCAATTTTCAAATCACAAAATGCAAATTTTTGAAATATATTTTAATCCCTATACATTTATATTTACATTCTAATAGTTGTGGAGTAAGAATAGGTATCGAATTACTTGATTTATATATTTTACATATTTATCAAAAATTAGTCATTCATAAAAACTTAAATATTTTATAATAGAATAATAAGCTAAAATAGATTTTAATTAAAATATTTATTTTCGTAATCATCTGAATCAGAAATACGTCGTTTTTTAAAAAAATCTGTGCAGATTTTTATTAGACATTATTTTCTGTAAATTTTCTATTGAATCATTTTCTTTTAAATCCTACAATTAAATCATCATACTTTAAATTAAATCACTCAAAATTTAGATTTATGTGATAATTTCTTTTTAATTACTTCCGGAAAACTTTATTTTCAAATCATAAGGTATATCCAATGACGTGCTAAAGGAATTCATATAGAAATTATTTTCTTCATATAAGCACATTTAATTAGTTCAAAATTTAAAAAAAAAAGGTAAACATATTGAAATAACTTACAGAAATAAAATCTATTGCGCTCGAAATGTGATTGATTTTCTATACCGAAAAGTTGTCGGACTTTTAAAAAGTGACTATGTGTTATAATATGTGTTATAATATGTGAATGTACATGATCGCTATGCATACTACAATTTGTATATGGTACAGAAAGTCAATATAGATTTATAAAAACTGGTGAATATCGTATTTTAGTACTATATTTCTAATGTGGAGAATAAAATGTAATGCAATATCAATTAAAATATGTATTACGAAAAATTACAATTTTCCACAATTTACTTTAACAAAACATACATTAATTTTTTAGAGGATTACAAAGATTAAAACAGCTTTTTTGTAAATATAAAATATAAAAACAGATTAAATATTAATCAGTTAATAATTTACATATGTTAAAGTAAAACTATAATATTTATTACTATTTCAAAAAAAAAACCTATAAGAAAAATATGTTATTACGGTCGTAAGCAAGTTTTACGTTGCGAGGGGGAGGGTAGGGATGTTGCAAAAAATGGCTAAATTGATACAAAGACGACTAAAAGCTTACATTCTCAAAGATTTTGAAAACTTCTCCTGGGTCCTTCTTCGTACGCCTATGTGTGTTATTGATATGTTATGCTGCATTACAATAAACAAAATATAGAAATAAAATAATTGTGTAAATGGGACGAATTATAATATATCATTTGTTATGGTGCAAGAAAATTTCCCATGTTACATTAAAAGGAAAATTAAAAGTTGCATAAACACATATTTTACTGAAAATGTTGATTTTGATGAATGTTTAACTTTACTATAAGTTGTGCTTATTACAAAACATTTAACAGGAAATTTTTTTTTAAAATTAATATAGATCCATAGTTTATTATAAGATTAAAACTATTATTAGGTAGATTCCTTAAAGAATGTAAGAAGTTGCCTATTTTTAAACAATGTCTTTCTTACACACAAAATTAATTTTAATAAATCTATAATATACTTATTTCCTTTCATTCAAATCTTGTACATTCCCAAGAGGTGAAAACGTTAATTTAATATGACCGCCCAGGATTTATCGATAAATGGTAAAAAGAATTATCGACAATCTCTTTGAACTAGATTAAACTAAGCTTTAAATCTTCTTGAAAGATTCTATGAAAAGTGAGGAGGTTTCAACAGAAATTTAATTACATTAGCCTATTCTTCGAAATTCCCAAATGACTTTTTATGAAAATAATGTGTAGCAAAATAAGTCAATACGATATATTACGTCAATTATAAAGAACAAAATACAGAAACGTTAAATATATGAAATATAGTTTCTGAAAGTCGCAATACTCAATTTAAAAAAAAGCATTGTAAAAAGTAAAAGCGAAGGGAAATATTTATAATTTACACGGTGTGTCTTAACAGTTGACAGAACTGTAAAAGATGATAACACATGTCAAATACAAAACAATAGCGTATAGGTAACCAGGGTCGCAATCCACTTTTTAATAATAAAAATAATAATAAAAAAGTTGTCTTACAAAAAGCCAAACTTGAATTTTCGTTCATTATTGTAACAATAATCAAACTATTTTAGCGAAATCTACGTTTTCTTTTAGTAAAATATAATGAAATCCCAAGAAATCATAGAAATCTTCATCAACCATGTCCAAACTACAAAATTTCGAAAATAGCTGATAGTGAATACGATGCCACTTAGTGAATTACAAAATAATTCCAGCATTTCATTTCATATCATGATATTTCACATGCCCACAAGAGGGTGAGATGTCTTAAAGATGGTATAGAAGGTGCTGGATTATGCACCACGTCGAGGCATCTCGGCAAAGCAATTCGTAATTTTCCGTTGTTTTCTTAGAATCTGAGTAATTCTGCCTAAATATAGGTTAAAATCTCTTAAAAAGAGTCACATGTGAAGAGTTTCCGCCCTCATCCTTGGCACACGTAGAAGTAGTCGGTCGTAATAAACACCAAACATTATATATCACACAACGTAATTTTATTCTGTTGAACATTTTGTTAAAACATCTTCATTATTGCACAGTTGTAAACTAAATATCGTTATAAAATTGGTGTCTTGTAAAATTGATTGAAAACATGTGGTGTGACCATGGTTTCCTATACAAAGCATGTTTGTCTTTACAAGGATAACCTAACCATATTTTGTAACTGTTTTATAACGTGATTCTTTTAAACTTTTATACCTTTTTATATTTCGCATTTGTTTTTGCACCACTAATGTATCATCTTCTTAAATTGTAATAAGTGTTTTAAATTACAAATTCCATTAACTATCTGAAGATTGTGCCTCCTCATTTGGTCACTTTAATATTGACACATGAATTCCCATTACGGTTCTGACTGTAGGTTCAGATGTACTCTGTACAGAAAACTGTATGAATGATAGAACTACACTGATAAATGTTAACAAATAACTTAATTTCTTTTAACATTAAAGTAAAGGATATTATTTGATATATCCGAGTATAACTGCCTGACATTTTCTCGGATATATAGAAATCATAATGGTGTTTAAGTGAATACAAAATCACTATTTTCTGAGAAGTACCATGGGTTCATTAGCCTTACTGGCCGCTGATAGCAACTACTGGATATATTCTATAAAACACGCCCCGATGCTTTATTGATATTGGGATTATATTAAATTCGATAGCCAAGTAAAGTGTCTGCATTTGTCTTCAAGACCGTTAAACTATGCATTGACACTTTTAGGTATCTCTAAAGCACAATTATCTTCCTACAAAATCGTTTCTTTCAGAAAACTATATTAACATTAGAGCATGGACTTCGCTGGCGACAGAGCTTATTCCACCCATTTTATCTCAATAGTAATCACCGCCACATTTAAAAGCACAATTTTATGTCATAAATCATGCAAAAATTCGATTTAAAAAAACTGGTGGAATTGTTCCCCAGAGGAACTCAGAATCTTCCGCTTCATAGGTGTTACATAGGCGTTTTCCTGTCGTTTACCTTTAATTATAAGTCTAGCAATTGACGTAAGTCATGTAATAACAGAAGATGATTCAACCTACATACTTAGAAAATAGAACAATGTGATTTTTACCATGATAATGTGCTAATATTTTTCTGAAACATGCATGTGCAGTTTAGAATAATAATGTGAAAATATTTTTAATGTCAAATGGTTTTAAGGTACCTGACTACGTATGGAGCAATTTTTTCCAAAAAAGCTATTTCATTATTTTCTTAAACATATTTTTATAAAGATTATGGCTAGAAACTCTAAAAAAAGGCAAAAAATATTTCATTAATTCATAAAAAATTTGGTAAATGAGGGATTTTGTGGTAAAATTTTGTGAAATTGGGCCTAATACGCAAAACGCTCTAGAGAAAATTCTATTGTATGTATCTTAATTTTCTTTTCACACGTCATACATATGCCATTGATGAAGGCAATGAACTAAAATATAAGAGATATTTTAAATATATCAAAATTTATAGTATATCGCAATTTCTTTACATGCTGATTTTCATGAAATTCATCGATGTCATTCCACGAAAACATCCGTAAAACAAAAAATATTTATTCCAAAATTAAATCTTTAGTTCATTGCCTTCACAATAGTCTAAATAACATGCACTTTAAATTTCATAGTGATATTCATATAACTTTTTGATAAATCGTGTTTTGCGTATAGAATTTTCTCCAAAAATTACACATTCCAAAAGATGCATTTAAAGTTTAGATTTATGTTTTACTACAAGAATGTACGCAGTAATATGCATCTCAAAATCACTGTTTTTATGAGCCATACTCTTTTTTCAAATACTGAGCATTTTTTTATTTCTAGCAGGCCATAATTTTGCTTCCCCCCTGCCAGTTAGTACCTTTAAATAGTACTTCCGGTCCTTTAAACAGTACTTCCGGTTTGAATGACAGCTGTTGAGTAGTTTAAAAACTGCTACAACTCCAGTTCTATTTATCGTACAATAAAAATTAATACAGTTTTGGAAATGTAAAAAGTTGGGTTTTAATAAAATGTAATAAAATCGTTTTGACAATTTTGGTCGAAAACTACTTTTTAAACGTAGTCAGATTAAATCATACTAGCAGTAAATATGTCATTGTATATATGCAATATTAAAACATACAACGATGATTCATAGACATTATGTGTTTATTTAAATCAAACATGGTGTTTTGAAACTCTTTTATATAAATATAAATCGAAACCAGTTTATGGCTGTAGTTTGAAATACAGTTAAAACATAATCAAATAAGCTCTTTCTGAAATTATAACAAATAACCATTAAAAACGAGTGTTGCATAACTATGGTATGTATGTATTTGTTTCCTTTTGTAATGTAGAATATAAAAAAAGTCATTATTTATGAATATTTACCACAACCAAATTTATTCTGTAAATTATTCTTTAAAAGAAACATTTTAAAGCTTCTCGAGTCTTTTTACTTTTGACAATTTGAAAATTTAAGCATATAAAAGAAATTCTGACTAAGAGTACAATTTCTTTTTTATTTTTTTATTTTAATGCAGAAATATGCTAAATGTATTAGATACGCTAAGTGACTAATTATATATCACATCTCATTGATATATGAGAAAAAAACAAAATATTAAGTACTAATATTGATGATTATTATTGGTGAAATTAATATATGAGAGGAGCGCCTTGCAACAACAACAAAAAAGTAATCACTTTCTCAGTATTTTTCATTAGTGGCTAGAAATGAAAAGTGTTTTAATGGGGCAGTAGATTTATAATAAAATTCTAGGTATTCTAATACACGGCCACAAAACTTAGGTAATAAAAAAAACCCCGCAATTTTCAGCATTTTAAATTTCTTAATCAATATAAACCCATTGTATCAGCGCGCTGCATTTCTGCAACAATCCCCAAAGTCAATGTTACTTATAAAGTGAGGTTTTAAAAAGAAATTTATTTGTTGCTGCTATATACCCCCAACACAGCAGTTGATATAAATTTGTCATAGCATTTTCAAGGGACGGCAGTACTGAAATATTTTTTCATTCCGAAGTTTTATTTATCATTGGAACAGTTTCGCGTCGTTATTGCTAGAATGAACTTCGTAAATTTTGTAAAATTTAAAAAGCTGGGGACGTGCAAACATAGATTTATTACAAAGGTAATTTCGTATACTTTACAATTTTGTATTATAAAATTGACAATATTTTTGAGGGGTATGTAATTTTCTGTTTATTGCAAATGTGAAAAAAAAAATGTCATTCATAAATTTGTCATAGCATTTTCAAGGGACGGCAGTACTGAAA